>CM042429.1:32928628-33528628 GCA_023631565.1 Gymnocephalus cernua
ATCTAAATTTGTAAACTGGTATTCCCCTGTCACTGCCGGTGAACCGTTGCGGTCATGATTGGCTCCAGATGTCTGCTTTTTCAGCCTCGTCATTTTCAATGGGTGGCCACTGAGCATGAACACATAGTGGAAGAATATTGGTTTGTGGATAGACAGACGTGCAAGGAGCAGGTGTATGCTGTAGTGGTGCAGTCCTGGTCCCCACCCCCCAACCCTCTGCTGTTTAATGACTGTGGTACAGCCCTCCAATGTGGCTTTTCCCAACCCCTCCTGCCTTTCTGAGTGTTTGAAATGTGCCGGCCAGATGTTCAGGGCTTACACCTGTAGGAGACACAGTCTTTGACATGGTCTCTGTGGATCTGTGATGAACATACACACACACACACACACACACACATATGAATATAACCACATACGCATGGCCGTGCATGTTACCAGATGTACATACAGTCCATCCATGTGCCCGGCAGCAGTGCATGCTCACGGATATGCTAAAAGATGGATCAGCAGCCAACATGCAGACACACACAAAGACAGAATCAGTCACACGCACCCAAACTGCTCCATGTTTAACCCCTCATTTATCACCGTTCACTCACCCACAGCTTGGCTCCAATGTGAATTTCAGGACGCTGGTGGGGTGGCGGGGCATCCAGTTTATGCCACCCTGGTGCTATACAACTCTCTCCCACGTCTCGCCCTCCCTCTGCCTCCTTTTCTCTTTCGATATTGTGTGCCATTACGTGTTAGCATTTTGTAACTGGAGACGGTCTGTCTGGCTGGTGTAAGCTAATGGAGAAGAGCGAGTGTATAGAGAGGCTATAGGAGAGACAGTCTCCGTTCCTCGCATGATGCTGTCAGAAAGCATACGGGCCTGATTAACGACAACAGCCACAATAGCTCTTTATGCATTCTCTCCCCACTGCTGGCCCGCTGCCAACTCACCCTCAGGGAAGGAGAGGTATACACGGTGTGAGGAGTGTGTGTGAGGCAGAGAGAGAGTGAGGAAGGCGAGGTATGTAATATGTTCTGATTTTGTGTGTATGTGTGTGTGAGAGAGAGAGACAGGGGTAGGTGCGAGAGGGAGCCTTGAAAGAGTACTAAAGACAAAACAATCAGATGCTACAAATCCAATCCTCTCTGTGAAATAACATAAAAAGTAAACAGCTACTTACTGTGCTGTCTTATATTTATAATGTCTATCAACAACTCTCAAAATGACCTCAACGTAACCCTTGTTCTAAGCAATAAAACTAGTCGGGACTGATGTAACAAATATAATTGGAAGTCGAATGAAAATAGCCCTACAACTATATATGTCTTTTAGGTTGTGTTTTGGGTCTCAAGTCTCCACTGATGCTGAATACTTGTGTGTGTGTGTGTGTGTGTGTGTGTGTGTGTGTGTGTGTGTGTGTGTGTGTGTGTGTGTGTGTGTGTGTGTGTGTGTGTGTGTGTGTGTGTGTGTGTGCGTGCGTGCGTATGTGTGCGCGTGTACAGCTAGCTAGCAGCTATCTCCCCTCGCTCCCAACACAGAAAGGTTGAGAAGAGCCATCTTTCATCTCCTCTGCATCATCACAGTGTCTGCATTATTAATGGCCCTGATTACTGTAATCAAAAATTCTTATTTATTTGGAGGAGTCGGAGGAGGGGGAGGAGGCAGCGAGGCCTGGGCTTCTCTCTCCAGACAAAAAACCTTTGGTCTCCAGCTTTAATTTTTCAGAAATAGAGATGCCGCAGTGCCCTTCTTCCCCAAGTTTGGAGCTAAGCTAGTTAGGCGCACATAAACATGCAAATACTGAGGCACAGACGTTCAAACTTTTTCTTTCTCAGTCTTTGAGCATCACGTACACTTGCATGCACAAACACACAGCTGCAGAGATGCAAATGCATGCACACACACCCATAGAAGTAACTGTCAATAATAGCGTCTTAACAAAGACAATCATCTAGACCTCCAGACAGCCAAAACGATAAAAAGCAGAACGCACTCATCCCTGCCTTTCATCTGGTTTTGAGCTTCTTTTCCACCTCCTTTCCCTCCTTCAATAAAGTCTGTCTGTCTCCTTGCCTTCCTCAATCACCTCCTCCTCCTCCCTTGCTTCCTCCACCATCCACTCCACCCTGTCTAATCTTTCCAGGCACTGCCATTTGCATGCAAATAGTCCATTACCCAGTGGCAGGGAAACACAGCCAGGAGCTCACTACTAGGTAATCAAGGACAAAAGAAGTGCAGGAGTGATGCTAGAAAAGAATGGGAAAAAAGAGAGGCAGAGTGGGGAGAGAGTGAGAGCAGTGAAAGATCACAGGTGAATTAACATTACGATAGAAAGGCATGAAGCCACTTGGCAGACGAAAAAAAGAAGAGGTGAGGCAAGGATAGGAGAAATACAGAGCGACTAGCGGAGAGACGACTTGTTTTAAGAGGTGATTGTAGGCAAGGATCTTTGTAATGTAAAAGTTACAAGTCAAGTTGAAGACTGGAATGAGCAGAGTGCTGCTTTGAGTGTGAGACGGATCAAAGAGCACTTTATTACAGCTTGTCAATCTACTGCAGGTTTATGAAATAAAAGACTGTTACACTCAAGTAAGCATCTAGGGGAAATGTTTCTCCTTACCTGTTTTGTCTGATTTTAAAGAACAGCTTGCAACAAATAGCTTGTCACTGTGGCAGTGCCCAATAAAGGGCAAATTTGTAGCATTTGAAAAAAGTACATTTTACACTTTGATATTTTTAATAATTTTTTTGTCAGCAGATATTTTGGGGGGAAAAACATCTGTTTTGCACTTTATGTAAATAATGTTCACATGTTAACATCCCAAACAACAAGTGCTGCGCTAATAGCGTGCTTTGCGTGATTGTGAAGGACAAATGTAGATTTTTATTTTTACAAGTGTTGATGAAAATGGTCTTTCTCTGCATTAAGATACGATACAAAAAAAGTGCCAATTATATACATATATCCTCGATACAATAAAATGAAATGACTTTGCAACACAAGAAATAGTAAAAATGCCAAACACTCACTTTTAAGGCCAAGTCCACATGTACCAAAACAATCTTTTTTTTACCTGTCTTCCCTGGATTCGTTTCAAGAATAGTCGCGTCCAAACGAATCCATTTGTAAATGACTCAACGCGCTACTTCATATTCCAGGCCTATAGGCGGCGCTGTTATTGCTACAGAAATTAACCAAAAACAGAGAAGAAGAGCAGAGTCTTCAGTCCATAACATGACTAGACTCAAAGAATTTCTAATAAGTAGACGGACTTTGCTAGACTTTAATAACTTTCACTGCTCGTTATATGAAGGCTGCCGCAAGAAAACGTGTCTTTCTTTACATTGTATAATGTGCGGTTGGATTGCTTTTTATTTTGCAATTCTGTCTGCTATCGGAAAAAAAAGCGTCTCCGTGTGGATGGCCCCTCAATGTGAGGGTTTCTAACATAGCTTTAAGCCAAATGCTAACATGGTGATGTTTAAGGTTTACTGTTTACCATGTTTGCATATTAGTTTTGCACGTTAGCATGCTAATGCTTGCTAATTAGCACTAAACACAAAGTACAGCTGAAGAAGATGGGTTTTGCAGGTGCAGTATTTGATCATAAACCAAAGTGTTGGTACCAAATTTGATAAGTGAAATCTTTGACCAGCTGGTAGCATTGGATAAAAAGTCAAGAAAAGAAAAGTCAGTAGGAGACATGAAAGACTGTACACAACTTCATGATAATCGATCCAATGGTTTGTTGAGATAGTAAAGTCTGGACCAAAGTAGTGGACAGACTGACTGACAGACCGATATTGCCAACCCTAGAGGCACTGTACGCTGTTAGCATAGGTAAACATGTCAAATACTCACTGGGTCCAGCATCTCAAATGTGAGTTTGTTTTTAACTATTTTATATTGAGTAATTTCATTCTTGGACTGATAGTATGACAAAAAAAGCAATTTGAGGATGCCACCTTGGATTCTGGGAAGTTGTAATGGCTGCTTTTCACCATTTTGAGACATTTGACAGACTAAATGACGAAATGATTCATCCAAAAACTGAATCAACACATTAACACAAGAAGTCTTCCCACAAAACCGCTCCTCTTGAGTACTGCAACAAGACATGTGTTTATGTAAAAGCTGGATCAGTCTATTCTGTCAGCTGCATGAAAAATAGGATTGCCTCCTAATTATGAAAAGACCACAAACATATGATGACATCTCAGCGAAATATTCCATCCGTCGTCCATGCTTCTGTACCTGTCGGCATAACTTACATAACCTTTTGCATAACCTCTTGCATCTTTTGTTACACTTTCCATGTCTGATGTAGCACCCAATTTTCTCTCTATCTCTCTCTCTCTCTCTCTCTCTCTCTCTCTCGATGCTTAAGTAGCTAAACTTATTCTTACGGGAAAAGAAGAAGTGCATGAACGTCAAAGGAAATGAGCCCCCCGCTGCCATCGCCACCTCCGAGCCCCTCCTCTCCCCCCTCCTCCTCCTCCTCTCTGCGAAGCGGTTGATTGCGGCGCGTTTGATGTCCTAAACGCGGCGTGCTAAGATTTGCTCTCTGTTCCTCGCCGAGCTCGTTTGAAGCTCTGCATGAGCGACACACATTTTCGACGTTACACTCTGCTAAAACGGGCAATTATTTCTTCCCCCCCTTTTTTATGTTTGGCTTTAGAATCGCAGCACATAAGGAGGGGGTAGAGGAGAGAGACAGGGAGCGATCACTTGCACCCACACATTCCTCTAACTAAGTTGTAAATATGCATGGTGCAAAGAGCTTTCTTCTAAGACAGGTACGTTACTGTTTCCTAAACTTCTATTTCTTTTTTTTCGGTCACAAGCGTTACTGAAATTACACCTCCTGCAGATACCACCACCATGTCACTATTATGACCCATATATTAATGCTTGGTTGAAGCTGCCTCAATCACTTCTCAGCATCTCTAAGCACTTTCATTAGCATCCTCGTCGTGGGGATATAAAAGAGTCCTCCGTGATATAAGTTGCTGTAAAGGGGTTTTATCCATTGTATGAAGCTCTACTGAAGCCGCCCCAGGCTCGCTTCTTTATACACCCACTACAGCAGCTCCAAGACAGTGGCTTGGAAGGAAAAAATAAGAAAAAAGCTCCAGCCTTGGACCTGCTCCTCACCCACCCACTCATCTCTATGTGAAGCAAGGTCACCACTTATTTAGGTTTATCATTTAAAAAGACGAGAGCTACAAAGCTCTCTCAGAGTATGCTATCTGCTTGGCTGTGGGTTCAGCTTGGCGTACATTGGTAACATATGTAAACACACACACTCACACATGTGCACACCCGAGCATATATACGCACTGAGACACACACTTCTCTCAGAGCTTGGCCTGTGCCCAGCATTGCACTCCCCTTTTATGACCCTTGCTTTATGGTTTATTTAAAAAGTAACAGTCCCTTTATAGGTCATTAAAGCAGAAATAAAAGACAGCAGACGGCCTGCAGTGGATGGAGGAGTGAGCAGACGCCAGCCAGATTGGCTTGAAACACACACATACACGCACAAACACAAGCGTATGTAAGGGTGCATCCAAGGCCAAGGGTTGTGACCCTCCTGGTGTGAGTGGCTGGCCGCACATCATCGCTTTACACATCATTACCCTGGTTGTATATTGTGCCATGACAAGCTGTAGAGACAAACAGACACATATACAGTACATTTGTACATATGCAGCAATACACAGACAGAATAATTACACATTTCCAGACAAATACTGAGGAGGCAAATACCTGCCTCCTCAGAGTGAAGCCTCCTATGGTGCCATTGTGATGCTAACAAACTATCACCCCCCCGTTAGCATCCCATTGACTGCCATTCATTTTGGCGTCACTTTGACAGTGAATAACTTTATATCTGAAGCGTTTAAAGACTTAATTGATCATTGTTTATTTCTAAAGAAACACAACAATGTATAAAAGGCTCCATTACCTTGTATCTTACGTTATGGCTCCGTAGCAGACGTTTTTGTAAAAATAGGCTAATGATTGTGTCATAACCACGCGACTTACTGTCGCATAGTAGAGGAATTACCGTACAGTACAGGAGAAGCTCGCAGGCAGTTTCGACTTACATTAGCTGTTTAAGTTTAATTGCTACTATTAACTAGCATTTTAGTTAGCAATAATTAGCCTGTGCCTATGTTATCTCCTTACATATACCTACGCTCTCCATCTCTGATAGATTGGGAATGATTGAGATTTCTCTTGGCACAGCTACCAGAAGACTTACAACGTTCAGACACGTTGCTCACGTCACATCTACGGCGGCACGCTCAGTAACGCTCAACCATCACCGGAAAAGTGCTTCTAATAGACTACACTCGTCTCCGTCCAGAGCAACGGGATATGTTGGTCCATTTTATATACTGTCTTTGCCTAAACCCGACAATTTATTTTTTCCTAAACCCAACCGTAGTCTCGCGATAACACGTAGTCTCGCGATAACACGTAGACTCGCAATAACACACCACGTGGCTTTAGAAAAGTGCCACGTGGCATGTATGTTTACGCTGTGACGTTGCAGACTGCCGTCAGCTGTATACAGCGTAGACATACACGCAGATAGCTCAAAATGCATACAAATAACACGCCACTTGGCTTTAGGAAAGTGGCATGATATCACGTTGCAAATACATGTAGTCAAGTGGGTGCTAACAGTAGACACCCAGGTAGGCATATGCGTCACGTTATTTTCTCTCTCTCTCTCTCTCTCTCTCTCTCTCTCTCTCTCTCTCTCTCTCTCCCTCTCTCTATCTCTCTCAAACTTTGACCTGTGCATGATGGCAAAATGGGCATGATTAACTGTCCAGAAATGTCAGCTGAGAATAATGGTTGAAATGTAATCAATGGACGAATGTGGTCCATGGAGAGAAGAGCAAGACATAGAGGAGAGGAGGTGCTGTGTGTGGTTCAAACAATTTTGTGCACATTTTTGCTCCATCAGTTGAAGTTTGTGTTCACAAACACAAAACATTACATTACACACACACACACACACACACACACACACACAATTACAATGGCTTGCGACTGGAATCATCAATCTTAATGCATATCATCGTTGAAATACATGTAATAAAGAGATTTGCTGCTTAGATTATGAACTACATTGCCTTTGTGACAATAAGTAGCGAGAATAATTGAGTGTTAGTTTGTATGTTAAGCGTTAGTTCTGCCTTAGACATCATCTGTGACTAGAAATAAATCTGTCTCGTTTAGTGTAACAACCTTGGACTGGAGAAGAATGGTGGTGTACAAATGTGTAATTCTCTCTCTCTCTCTCTCTCTCTCTCTCTCTCTCTCTCGCGCTCTCTCTCTCATAGAATGAGAGGGTGCAGAGAGCAATGCCATAGTCTTATTATTGATAATGAGAGAGAGCCACTCTGCCAATTTACATCCATAATCTGATATTAGCTCCTGCCACCCGCACTATAAGAGCACACACACACATACACACATAGATGTAGACACGGGTGCACACATTTGCAAGCAGACAGACGCACACACATTTGAAATTAGTTTTTCATATTCATTAAAAAAAGCAAAACTGCTTTTGGGTGAAAACTATGGTGACCCCTGAGGACAAAAGCAATATGGTCCAAAAACCAGAAATATCAAAAATACATATGCAACTAGACTCTTGAATGCTTTCTAGTATTTGCATCAGATTTGGAGTACATTTCCATTTCTGTTTTCATTCTTGCATGCGTATGCACAACTCAAGACACATGTGTACTAAATGTCAATTTTTTCAATTAGCAGAGCTTTGTTTTTAGCTTTTGTGTATGAGAGTTAACAAAGAGTTGTTTTTTTTTTAGAGACAGCATTTCAGTTATAGACCAACAAATCTTTAAACTACAGCCACAATTTGTGACAAAAATTCAGTTTTCATCACTCGTTGAATTTATATTCTACAGATTGTGATATATATATATATATATATATATATATATATATATATATATATATATATATAATTTATTTTTTTGGGTGTAATTTAAGGAAATATTCAAGGATATTTGAATCATCAATTACTAATGCGCTACTTGTCTCAGGTGATTGGTTGCCGTAACCTGTGGCTTTAAAGTAAATTTGTGTTGATATGATGCCTGGCAATAGCCTCGTGAGACCATCCTGATCTTGCGAGCTCGAGTTTTCCACTCGCAGATCAGTCTGGCATCTTGAGGCAGAGAAAATTTGGAGCCGTTCACCAAACGACCGACCAATCAGCGTTGGTTTTGAGGCGGGTTTAGGTGTGATGCAACGAGGAGCTCGCGAGATCAGGATGGTCTCACGAGGCTCAGCAAGCGGAAGCAACGCATGCAAATCTGACCTGATCTAGACACATTTTCAGACAGCGGTAGCCCTGATTCTGTTAGCCGCTCGCTAATGCTTTTTTCTCTTGGATCCTTCTTTTGGAATATGGACCGGGAACCTGAAATGGGGCCTTTTATTCCTAAATTCTCGTTACACAAACGGCAAATATTCTTTACCGACATGTTGCTTGCTTACTGAGCTAACGAGCTATGCTTTGCCTGCAGCAGCAGGAGTAGCCTGGCTTCATCGTTGCTCTGTTGGTACGTCATACACTTCGTTGATCTGATTGGTTGATTTGGTCCGTCTATCACCAACATAGGTGGTGATAGACAGATGGTTTATCCAATCAGCTAACCAGTATTTTCGCCCCTTCCCAAACGTTCTCCAACAGAAAGTTCCCAGATGGATATGCTGAGCAAATGCGAAGCAATCCATCTGGCGGAGTCAGGTTAGCCTGGCGAAGGTCCATGGCTGAAATGTTGTGTCTCCGTGCCATCGGTGGCCGTGAATTCAACCTTTTCTTTAATGATTCAATTTTTACCTACACACCTGTCCAGCAGGTGTGCATTAGTCAGCACTTACTTTGATATTTGGAAACAGTTACACACATGGATAAATTTACATACAGCAACAAACACTCCTGCAGACTAACACATAGATTGACAAATCTCCATATAGTGCACCACCAATTAATGATATAAAACACATGTGAAGTAGCACGTGTAAGCTCTCATACACACAAACTCCATAAATGACATATATATGAGAAAATTCATCCTCAGCCTCCGTTTCCATATCAAGAAACCGATTGATCCAGGAAACGGATGGATAAAAGAAAGCAGATTATCTCAGGCGAACAGTAAAAGGGACAGAAAGGACTTGGTTGAACACGATAAGTCCTGGCAACATATTCATGAATATTCCATCTATAGTGGAGAGGCAAATCTCTCAATCACTCTCATTCCCTTGTGTTTTAATTAGATCCAAACCACCCAGAATCAGCTAATTGTCATAAGCACATTAGCATGTATGGCAGGATCCCCACCGCCTATCCGCGGGCTAGAATGATGACAGAGCATTATGCAAGCGAGGGGGGGAATCTTTTAGCTGTAACATCACACACTTAAACATACCGTCATGTGTAGCAGCAACTCTCTGAAATCAATGGCGTCCGCAGCAGGCTGTGGTTTTACTTTACCATACCCACATCATTTTAACAGGACTTTTATCATCCAGTCGTGCCTGGCATATGCCTGGCATATTGATCTACACTGCACAGCATTATCTAATAACGGCACATCTTGTCATAATCTATTCTACTCAGTTCCCAAGATTTAGAAGCACATTGTTCTTGTTGCGCAGGTATGTGCAGCCTGCTATTCAACACACTGTCACCCGCAAGCAATTAACTGCCAGTATGTGTAATGCTCGCCATTTTGTGTTCGGTATATAGCCTATATCTTCTTAGTGTGTATTTTAATCCAAAACTTCTATGAAGTCACTTTGCAAACAAAACTAGTTTATTTCTGAGATGTATGGGAGCGTGAATATGTAAATTGTGCCGGTTTAGTTTTACTTGATGTGTGGAACTCTGGCCCCTAAATATGCCACCGTTTATATGCTGCCTTTCAGTCAGAGTTGGTCACACTAAACAATCCAAATACATTATCTTCCAAGTTACCTGCTAAACAACAAAGAATTAAAAGATTTTTTTTGTTATATAGTATGATTCCCTATCATTTGATGATTATCTGTTTCACAGAGAGTGATGGCATGAGGGTATGTTCGCTGAAACTGACAAACAAAATAGATTTATAAATAGATAGAATAGAGTATGTGAAATACAGCTGAAATGATAACTCCATTTATGAATTAGTCAGACTGACTGAAACATGATGGGAAACTATTTTTGATAATTGATTGATCGTTAAAAGTCATTTTTCAAGTAAAGAATGGCAAACATACTCTAGTTCCAGCTTGTCAAATGTGAGGATGTGCTGCTTTTCTGTGATATGATAGTAAACTGAATATCTTTAGGTTTTTGAATTTTAATCTGACAAGACAAGCAACTTGTTGTCAACATCTTGGGAAAGCATAATTTTTTAGATTAAACTATTTTTCGTGCTAATTCATGTATTGATTCAAATAACATTTTTAGGGATATAAACCTTTTCAAGTGCTGTTGCCATGGAGTGGCTTTTTTCTCAAGACTGAAGAAGATCATTTTTATCCAAAAGAGCACAAATCTTGGAGGTATTCCAGCCTCCTGTCAGCTTTCATCTTATTGCATTAATTTTAGACCACATGTAAATATAATATATGTGGACAAAGATGTCTAGTCATCCGTCAGCATGCTGAGTCAGAGTCTGGCTCCAAATTGGGATATCCATCACGTAAAAGAGGAAAACACATTAATTGGATTTAAAACAAATATGGTATAGTTTGAATGATGGTGCATAACTTCTAGGCTCTTGATCGACCAAAAGCCAACTACCAGCTGAAATTATGTTTTAATTACTTTCAAGCTATTTATACAGTGATTTCTTTTCATGGATATCACATTTTGGAAAAATCCCAAAGACCTTCTGGCCTTTCAGTTTTCTCTCTTATTGGTCATAATGGAAACCTGTGACCTTAAAATCTGTCTTAATTTAACACTCTCCATGCTACGGTTTCCTTTAAGCATTTACCCTAGCTGCATTAACCTTACTCAGTGCCTCAAAGTGTCTAAACCCTCTTACCTTCGAGTGGGAGAAAAATGCAGCCAACCTAAGCATTGGGCCTGTGTGTGCACTGCATTCTCTGTTAGACTAAGAGTGACTTCTACTTCTCCCTTTCAATATTGTGTATGCCGTCTCCCTTGCACGCTGCCAATGTACTGTACCACACACTCTCTCACCAATTACCTGTCTGTATCTTTCCGTCTGTGTTGTGTGATTGAGAGAGGGTGTGAGAGGAAGAGAAAGTGAGGATGTGAGCGTACCTGCATATGGGAGTGTGTGTGTGTGTGTGTGTGTGTGTGTGTGTGTGTGTGTGTGTGTGTGTGTGTGTGTGTGTGTGTGTGTGTGTGTGTGTGTGTGTGTGTGTGTGTGTGCGCGCGCGTGTGCGTGTGTCAGAGAGAGAAAGAGAGAGGGAGAATGTGTGTCTGCGTCTCATTCTTCTGCCTCTGTTTCCCCTCCGGATCTCATGTATAATTTATGGTCCTCTCATGAATATGCAAATTAGCCAGTGTGCAGAGAGAGGTGAGAGGGCTTCCCCTGTTCTATTCTTACATTCATCTGATGAGAGAGGGATGGAAAAGAGAGAGAGAGAGAAAAACAGAGCGAGAGAAAAAGTAGGAAAGTGTGTGTTGCTGCTGGCGAGGAAAGGGAATAAGCGAAGGGCAGAGAAGGAAAACGCTGGAAGGAGAGAATCTGGAAATACATTTATGAAATCCCCGGCGTTCGACAAATAAGCATTGTGGCAATATGGACGGTGGCGAGCCCATGTTGTGCTTTATTGTGTTGGAGACAAATGAATCACCCATGCTGAGGGTACGTGGAGAGGCGAGATTGGAAGAGGTAGTGAGAGAAACTGGGAGATGAGAGGGAAGAAAAAAAAGGAGAAATAGTTGTCATTGTTCCATCACCATTTCAGTCGTGTTTTTGAAAGGCTAGGCAGGCAGGCAAATAGGACCGTTATTCCAGTTTCAATTGCTTCTCCCATAAATAGATGATAGGTGCCAAGTTTCTGAAGAAACGCTGAAAAACACCCTTCTGAGTATCGTTTTAGACAAAAGGTAAAAAGAGGGTGACGCAAGACCCTAGCGCTAATCAGATAAATTGCAGAGAAAGAGAGGTAGACGGTAGAGATTAATCCAATAGCTAACAAACTAGCAAACTAAACATCAAACGCTTCATCTTCAAAGTTGCTTAACTTGAAAAACCTTTTAAACCACATCAAAACCCTCACAGACAGCTGAGGGAAGATCTCACTCTTCTTTCTTCTCTCTTCTCTTGAACTCTGTCAGTCTATCTGCAAGCCTCTCTCTCTCTCTCTCTCTCTCTGTCTGTTACACTCCACCTCTCTCGCTCTCTCTGTCTTCTTGTCTCACACTCAACCTCTTCTGTTCTCTGTCACCTCTGTGACTGTCTCTCTCTTCTCTCTCTCTCTTCTCCACTATGAGGAGAGAATCTCATGTGAAATAGTGCATGACAAGTAATGTGTGTGTGTGTTTGTACGGACGTGTGTGTGTGTGTGTGTGTGTGTGTGTGTGTGTGTGTGTGTGTGTGTGTGTGTGTGTGTGTGTGTGTTTGTGTGTGTGTGTGTGTGTGTGTGTTGTCTTCCCTCCTGGCACTCTCTGGGTAGAGAGAGCATTCCAGCGGGCAGCTCATGATTCAGCATCTGTCGCCCAGCTTATGTAAGCGAGCAGAGCGATACAGGCTGACTGACGGAGTTAACTGACTGACGAATGTCTGTGTTAGTGACTGACTGACCAACTGACTCAGTAAACAAACTGACTGATTTACTGACTGATTTACTGACTTTCAAACTGACCGAAAAAAACTGTCATACTTTTCAGACCTATTAGCGGTCTATCTTAGAATGGGAAAGACATGTATAGATTGTTGAAATTTACAAAAACAAGACACAAATAACCATTTCCACTAAACATATTTTTTGTCTTGACAGTCAGAAAAAAGCACATGTTGAACAACTAAGTAGATGCAGAAAAGAACACACTGAACCACAGGTAGAATTACTGCGTGTTCAGACATGAATGCAAAGCCAATGTTAGAGGCGGCACGTTTCCATACAATGGGGAAGACGCGGATATGCCCGAGCGAGGACACGTCCATGGAAGTTGCTGCTCTGTTTTTTCTCTGCACAAGAGGCGTGATCAACAGGAATAATTCAAATGACTGTACGCAATTGGATAGTCCTTCAACCAATCAGACCAAGAATCCGGGTGACGTAGCAGCGACAGTGGCATCAACGGGTTGCTGCCATAGAGTGCTGCGCTTCGGTGGCCGGCTTGTTGAACGTAAACAAAAAGCTGCTTGGTCGCTTCTCTATCGTCATCGTGTTAAACCCGCCAATAGCATGCTTAGGTGGATAAGCCAGTTTGTGATTGGGCGGGGTTTACCCAGTCTATTCCTGTACCAAAAACAAGAAAAAAACTGTTTGTCTGCCAGATTTATGCTGGGAAAAAAGGCAAGAAAATGGAAATAAAATGCTAAATTGTAAAACTCTGCAGAGAGATATCCATAAGAGTGCAGATGAACGTCAGGTAAAAACTTGGATCATAAAATAATACCCTATCCCTTGACGAAAAACCACATTATTTTGCAGTTTTCTTTCTGTTTTTTTTCAGCTGCTGTGATGAGAAACTTTTCTTTAAACATCACACACTGTAGTATTTGCTCGCCCAGCGGTCAACAGCGATTGGCCAAGACTGAAATGCACTTGGTCCGCTTAGTTGTGATGTCTAAATCTAACAGGGGTGGGAATCACCAGAGGCCTCACGATACAATATCATCACAATACTTATGTCACGACACAATATTATTGTGATTTTAAACATATTACAATATTCTGCCATATATTGCAATTTATTACCTTTTTTACAACTTCAACTTTTTTCCCAATTTCGAATTATGTCCCCAAAAGGAAACTTTGTCAACTTCTGTTTCATCTAAAAAGGAACATGTCTCTGTTCATCTCACTTCAATTTTATTGCTGCAAAATGGGATTGTAAAGCAGACAAACTGACCAACACATAAAATAAAAGATCGATACTTGCCGTGTGTGTATCGATGCAGTATTGCCACGGAAAATATTGCGATACTATGCAATGCACCCCTCCCACCCCTAAAATCTAATTGTTACTGAGTCAACAATTGTAATGTTTGTGTCTACCTTTACTGACAATCTAGTTGACTCACTGGCTTAGTGATGCTGACCAACTAATTAGTCATCCTCCTAACATGACAGCTGTCAGGCTAACTGACTCACTGGCTAACTTACAGCTGGATGACTTATAGATAGGCTGGCTGCCTGGATGTCTGATTCAACGCCTGATTGGCTGGCTGCCTGGAGTCAGGCGAGCAAGAGAAGAGAGATAGAAGAGAAGAGAGGAGAAGGGGGAGCACAAAGGCAAACCAGAGTTCATTACAGTAAACTTGGAGAGGCAGCGGTGACAGGCTGAGAGAGAGTGCAGAGATGGGAAGAAATTGAGAGTGGCATGAATACTCTGAGCCCTCATGCAAATGGATGCAGTTACCTAGATGGCCTTCTCCTTATACAGACACAATGGAATATAATCACAAACACAAAATGGAGTGTAGCAGGTAAAAACTGAGAGAGAAAGGGAGAACCATTCACAGTGGAGGTGCACATGCACACTGTGTGTGAGGCTGGTTTTTTTTTTCTCAGGCTGAAGTTTGTCAGTGGCCAGGAGCACCGAGGACAGAGGTTGTGGGTAAGGTTGTGTGTGTCTACATGTGTGAAAGAAAAGAAAGAAAGATAAACAAGAAAGGAACAATTTTAAAGGAAACTGAAAAAGAGGAGATAGCATTCACTTCAACAGTGTGACCTTCAGTGTCGGGCTGTGGGGAGGATCAACCTCTGGGAGACATGGCAAAGTCACTCCTACCACAGGGCTAACTGACAGACGGGTCAGTCCAAACACACACACAGAGACACACAACACACACAACACACACAACACACACACACAGAGGCAGAGGCAGCCCGCAGCAGATGCTCAGCCAATAGATATGAGGTGCAATAACACCCAAAGTGAGTGGGTTCATCTTGTCGCTTTACAAAAGAACACACCTCCAACAACACATGCACACATGTACACACCACGCTCTGCAATTCACACATCTCACTTTTGTGGCCACAGAAGGAGGACTGAAAGTAGAGGAGGAGGTGTGGGGTGGGGTGGGGGGGGGGGGGGGGGGCAGCGGGAGGGAGGGAGGGAGGGAGAGAGAGAGAGAAAGAGAGAAAGAGCAAGAGAGGTGTCGCCTCTCCTCACTGATCCCTTATGCTAAGAGGGATTTGCATACATTTTTAATCAAAGCAAATTAGATCATAACCAAATTAAAATCACGCTTTCCAGCCGCCCCCTTCTCTGTCTGCCTCCTGTTCCATCCACCCACCTATTCCTCATCATTTAATTATAGTCACTAATAGGTATGGTTAGACACAAAAAAAACTCTGCACACATATGGAGCTAATTGTTAAATTGAATATACCCATCCAGTAAGAATAAAAACATGGAAACTGGATTTCAACATACAGTAGGCAAAACTACATTACATTTACATTAGCTGTCTTGGCAGGGTTTAGTGTCAACTGTCAAACGTGTACTGACAGTACATAGCAATAAATCAAATGGAAACACACACACACAAAACACTCACCCACCACAGAAACTAGACACCTACTCCTACATTCCTCTCCACACACTATGCTGCTTAACAGATTGGTATCGGCCCCCATTGTTGGCTATTGCCCATTACACAATGACTTCCTACTGTTGTCCAATAACTCAATAACAACCCCACCATAGGCAATCATCATGAGGTCCACCTCTTCACTAGCCCAAACACACTTTGCCATAAACACAATCTGTTTGATTTGATCCTTGACGGAAACTAAATTCTCACACACAAATTTAACTGCATGTGCCAATTTATACACAGATACCCCTACATGTATACAAACACGCGCAAACACAAGCATGTTAATGTTTAAGTGCAGTCCGTTTCTTTCTTTCTCTGTCACAGACACATGCACATAGGCACACAAAAGGTGCCGACAGGCCTATTTGAGATGCAGACTCCCATGTCCCACTAACTGATATGAAAAGTCATATCATGAATAAATCACCAGGCAGGGCCCTAACGTCTCCTCCATGACACATTCACATACAGTACGAACAGAGGGAGAAGAAGATCAAGGATGCCATCATGTAGAGCGCAATGCATACAAACACACAAGGAGGCACACACTACCCACCTACCTACCTATACTGTAAAACAGGGATGCAACTAAAAAATTTTTTTTTTTGTCTGACTAATGGCCCAAAACCAAAGATATTCAGTTTACTAACACAGCATGGCTAGTTCCCACTACATGACTAGCCCTGATTTTGCACTCACAGAGTATTTAGAGTTCCAAGACAAAAGCCACAGATCAGAGGCAAATCGGCATTGGTTCGCTGTTCGCTTATCGGCCCTCGCACACTATGTGTGAAATGTTCAAGACGCCTCGCAGAAGCACCTGTCTGGGAGCTACAGCAAATGAGCGCGCAAGACACGGGTTGAGGGGAAACCTGGGGGAGGGGTCGCCTGTAACAACAGGAAATTTACTGTATGTGTTGCATTTGCATCAGGGACCAAAGTTGTTGTTGCAACTAGAGGAAACAGGCAAATAATAGTAAAGTCATGTGGAAATCATGGATGTATAGGTGGAAACAGGCTATTTTGTGAATGTGTGCCAATGACAACATCAACAAGCATGACCACAAGGAAAGTTCTGTGGATTGCTTGAACAAAAAATCCTGTCTCGCACCTGGTTTTACGTCATTTCCCGTGTCACTTCGCAGGAGTTTTCGTGACAAAACGTAGTTTGGAGACCAGACATACTCATCTGGGATTTCTCCTGGAAAAAGATCTTGTAGTGTGTGACCCCCTGTCACCGGCCAGTCACGTAGTGTGAGAACCACAACGATTTCAAGACTCCCGAATCCATGGTGTGTACTGTATTTATATAGCGCTTTTTCCAGTCTTAACAACTACTCAAAGCGCTTTACATAGTACAGGAACCATTCACCATTCACACACACATTCACCCGCTGAGGCCGCGTCTGCCGTACAACCACCAACCTTCCGATTGGCAGGTGAACACTCTACCACTGAGCCACATCCACCTGTAGTGTGAACAGTACAGCAATCTGAAGACTTTGAAGGTTGTGTAGTGTAGTGTAAAGGCAACCAATCCTCACAATCAAGAAGCTGAAACAAATTAACAAAATGCTTGCAAAGAATTTCTTATGTAGCTACTTAATGTGTTCCAACAAGCTGTAGTCCAGTTTTAAACACACAGGTTCATATGAGACAAGCCTGGTTCAATTTTAACTGAACAAAGCAAGGACGCCTCTATCTTGAGTCTGCCATAAGATTCTTCATTAACAGTTTAAACTCACCTGGAGACCGGCTCCTGCTGCTTTAAGCCATTTTTAAGTTCCATTAAGATGAAGTTCATGGAGGCAATCTCGGCCCATTTCAGTACTGACCTGAGGGGGAAATATGAGACACAAACCCTGGGGCTATAAACAGTAATTTCCACAGTGTATTTAAAGGAGCACAAACACTTGGGAGGCCTTGTAGATTAAAGAAAAAAATGCTTAAATCGAGGCATTTTGAATCTGAGCATAAGCGCTGACTCTAATGCTTGAGGGTGTGATTAGCAAAATGTTTTTCCTTAACATCTAGCAGCAGTTGTAGGAAACTACAGAGATAACCTGAGGCTTCATATAGAAATGTTTAGTCTCAGTTTACTACATTTTAAACAAGTAAGGTGGTGCCGCTGCTTGTCAACACAATGTGCTAGCATAACTCTCCTTTGAAGCTGCATCCATGGGTTTCATTTTGTATCAGCCTTAATTGACAGATTACAATGCACAATGAGAGTTAGTGTCGGATGTTTGTAACATTTTCATGAATATGAGCCTGTGGGGAGCTGTTTGCTAGCCTCGTGAGACCATCCTGATCTCGCTAGCTCCAGTTTTCTGCTCGCAGATCAGTCTGGCATCTTGAGGCAGAGAAAATTTGGAGCCGTTCGCCAAACAAACGGGCCAATCAGCGTTGGTTTTGAGGCGGGTTTAGGTGTGATGCAACGAGGAGCTCGCGAGATCAGGATGGTCTCACGAGGCTCAGCAAGCGGAAGCAACAAGTCCGTGTAACGCTTATCAGTTCAATTTTCTAAACACAAACGGACATTTGGAAAAACAGGAAAATGGGTTTAAATATCCAATCTTTCATTTTTTTCCGCCTTGACAAATTAAAAAATTGGATCTTTACACTGTTTTTTCAATTTTCTGTTTTTATTCAGAGAATCAGAAATTTAGAAAATTACAAAATTGCGTCTGGGCTCCAATTATTCAATACTGCAATGATATTCTCTCCCTCGTTCCGCCTAGCTACCAACGATTGGTTGGCTATTATCATGGGTGTGTCTGGATGGGTTTAGGCAGACATTCAAGAAGACTCGGGGCAGTCATGTCAACGCTGGATAATTACGAGAATATAATTCGGAATCTTGTTGAGAAGAGGGGAAATGAATGTTGGGATGGTGAATGAATGAACACAGCATAGCAACACGATCCCTTTTTTTCTTTTGAGTCTGACCATCTCAGCGCCACCTTTCCCTTTTCTTTTTTGGCTTTCCATATTGAAATAAGAGGCTGGTGCGGCCCGCCGTACGGGTTGAGCAGAGGCTGACCAGCGGGCAGCGGATGGTGTGGCTAAGAACTTGCAATGTAGCCTATAACTATTATCAGACCGGCCCTTGCGGCCTCGAAACAGACACTACCGGCCCACTGGGAAAAGTCCCGACTCTCGATTGCCACTCCGCCTCTGAGTGGTCCTGTGTCTGGGCGGAGGATGACACTTTAAATATAGACACTAGGCGATCTTGATTCAAGTCTGTGCTGGATATTGACAAGCGTTTCACCTCTCGGTGAACACTGAATGTTTTTCGTTATTCGACTTCCAACACATCGTTCATTCTCATTCTGTCTTTCGGTCTGGCTGCTGAATGTGCTCGAATGGGGGGCGGGGTGGGGCGGAGCTAGGCGGAACGAGGGAGAGAATATCATTGCAGTACTGAATAATTGGAGCCCAGACGCAATTTTGTAATTTTCTAAATTTCTGATCCTCTGAATAAAAACAGAAAATTGGAAAAACAGTGTAAAGATCCAATTTTTTTATTTGTCAAAGCAGAAAAAAATGAAAAATTGGATATTTTAACCCATTTTTCTGTTTTTCCAAATGTCCGTTTGTGCTTAGAAAATTGAACTGATAAGCGTTACACGGACCGCAACGCATGTTTATATACTGTCTGTGCAAATCTGACCTGATCTAGACACATTTTTAGACAGCGGTAGCCCTGATTCTGTTAGCCGCTCGCTAATGCTTTTTTCTCTTGGATCCTTCTTTTGGAATATGGACCGGGAACCTGAAATGGGGCGTTTTATTCCTAAATTCTCGTTACACAAACGGCAAATATCCTTTACCGACATGTTGCTAGCTTGCTGAGCTAACGAACTATGCTTTTCCTGCAGCATAGGTCTATGGTAGCAGCAGGGGGAGCCTGGCTTCGTCGTTGCTCTGTTGGTACGTCATACACTTCGTTGATCTGATTGGTTGATTTGGTCCGTCTATCACCAACATAGCTGGTGATAGACAGATGGTTTATCCAATCAGCTAACCAGTATTTTCGCCCCTTCCCAAACGTTCTCCAACGGAAAGTTCCCAGATGGATATGCTGAGCAAATGCGAAACAATCCATCTGGCGGAGTCAGGTTACCTGTTTGCTATGTTGCGTCAACAATTCACATTTGCTAGCTTCGTTTCGTCGTTAACATGAGCTACATCGGGTTCCTTACCTGTCCAAAAAATACCAACTGCGCATGATCCACGTCAAAGTTTCCTCTTCTACCCGTCGCTGCCTGTTCGTTGCACAGAAGCTCGGATTGTTGGTGCAGAGCACATAGCATACATGAAAATCACTCAACGTTTTGAAAACAAAATAGGTGACGAAATGTTGGGGGGGGTACCAGAGAATCAGTGAACTGCGAAGTTAGTTTGGTTGGTTCCCCAAGGGAGGACGGTGGACGGTGCTTGCAAAGGTAACGGGTTTGATGTAGAGTTTGATGTGACATTGTGAAATGAATTAATTTACATAGCCTACCTGTCAACTTTGGAGAAATATTATTTATTTACATTATTATTAATAAAGCCTTGAATTTGGTATACAAAGTCTTGGATTTCGTTAAAAAGTCTTGGATTTCTTTACAGAGGTCTTATATACGTTTCCCTTTCCTAGGATTAAGTTCACACCGTAACAAAATTAACTGTTACTAATGTAGGCTGACCGGAGGACCGAGACACAAAGTAAACACGCCTCTCTGACCGGTAACGGGGTGGATAGCGGTTAAACTGAGCGGAATGTGTCGCTGTGTGACGGAGCCTGGCTGGCTGCTTCAGACAAAGCTCAAGCTAACAGGCTGACGGGCGCAGCTTCGCTGGAGCTCCTGCTGTCTGTCCGCGCGGCCGTCTGACGGCATCAGTATTACATTGACACAGTTCATTACCGGTTAAAAAGGTCTCGTTGTCGCGTTAAATAGTAGTCCAGTTCAGTGTTTTGGTACAGTTGGTTTTAACACCTGATGTGAAGTGTAGGCCTACAGGAGTAGCCATGACAACCTGAACAAGCAGCGTCGTTCTGCTCTGTCTTTCTGCTGCGCCCCATTCACGTAGTGTTTAGTTTTACACTATGAAGGTTAAACTCTGCAATCAGTCCGCGGTTCACATGCATGACCTGTGGTGGTCCATTACACTGTAGGCTATATTCAATATCACTGATCATTTCTGATCAATAGAACATAGAAAACATTACACTTCATAACGTTTTGTATCCATAATATGACTGTATTATTGTTGAATTTAGCAGTAAAAGCAGTAGCCTCTGAAAGTCAATCCTACATTTTTCACAGTGGGAGCAAAACGTGCTCCTTGGGGAAAAAAGTTACCATAAAACCCTGTTCATGCTGTGTGTTGTCGTATCCGGCCCATGTCCCAGATGTGAAAGCCCCCAGCCACCAGAATTTTGTAATTTCCTTGCCATAAATATAGACGTTTTTACCATAAATTGGTGGCTAAAAAGGTATCAGAATGCAGGAATTGAAGTCTTATACCCTCAAAATTTCCTGGGGGGGACCCCCAGACCCCCATCCCAGGACCAAGTGAAGTGATTGGTAGGCATGTGAACTAAACAATACACTATACTGATGCCCAACCAGCCATAATTACATCAAAGACAGCGGTAATGGCACATTTGCTCCGCGTTCGTGTCGCCGTGTTCATGAACCAGAACTTCAACAATAAATCAGTAAGTTGCTACTCCAAAAAAATGTGAAGGTTGGCAGCTCTGCATCAGATTGATGCTTTAAAGTATGGAATATTTAAAATTTTCTTCCGGGGGAGCATGCCCCCGGACCCCCCAAGAGGGGTAATATCCTTCTCACCTTTTTCACCCCCTACCTGTTTTCATGCCTGACATAGTGAGTAGTTCAGGGGGCCTTGGAATATGGAGTATCCCCAGAAAATGCACAGGTCAGG
Organism: Gymnocephalus cernua; assembly: GCA_023631565.1. Classification (NCBI taxonomy): domain Eukaryota; kingdom Metazoa; phylum Chordata; class Actinopteri; order Perciformes; family Percidae; genus Gymnocephalus; species Gymnocephalus cernua. Next base: position 32,950,374 of record CM042429.1, read on the forward strand.
CCCTCTCTGCCGGGTTTAATAGCTTGAAATATACTGTAGAGCTGAAACAATCAGTCGATTAAATTAGATTGGACAGAAATTTAACATTTATGATTTTTCAAAATGATTTAATCTTCTCAAATGTGACAATATGATGCTTATCTTTACCTTAAGTAATCATAAACTGAATATATTTGAGGACTGTTGGTCAAATAAAACAAGCAAAAACAAATATGATTTATAGAGTATGTTTCGACATTTCATAGGCCAAGCGATTAATTGCTATATCAAGAAAATTTTCAGCTGATTAATCGATAATGTACTGCATTTTGGTAACCTTGCTCTCAGAGACAGCAACTACTTTTTCACACCTTTAAGTCAGTGATTGGACATAACCTGCAACCTGAGATACTGCAGTTAGTGTACGGCACCATGATACACGCTGTTCATTGCATGAAATCAGTGTGAGCATGTTCATGCAAATATAATTATGTACTGGCATGAAACAAATGCTGACCAAGTTATTTTTAGCTGCAAAAGACTTGTTCCTAAATATAGTTCTAATTTCATCTCTAATTTGTGCAGGTGCTGAATATGAAAAATGCTGAAAGAAAGCAGTCCTTGGTTATTATTACTATGTAAAAGCAGTCACAGGTTGTCCTTTATGGTAACCATAGGTTAACTAGCTTTTGTTTGAAATGTGCCTTCTAAAAGGGTTGTGGGCCATATCCTACTAAGTTGAGAATTTTAAGTAAACTTTCTATGTAAGTACTTAATGTGAGCATTTAACTAATTGATGAATACAGCAAATCCTATCACTTGGGAAATATGAGTCAACTGTAATAAAGGTTTTACTTCCCAAGTCTTGGTCACACAGCACATAGTTACTTCTCTAGTTTGGTGATATCCCGTCTTCTTCTGGGGGGGATTGTAGTTGTCAAGGAGAAACGTATTTTTGACGTGTAACGATATCCGGACCTCTAAAAGCCAGTCTTCGTTTCATAAAGGTAATATTAAAAAAGACATTTCCTGGTTAGTCATAACTGGAGAAATTTGCTCTTCGGGTGATAAATCAAGTGAAATGACACACAAAAGACTCATGAATCCAGTGCAGCACTCCTTATTCACTTCTTGCATGCTATCATGCTATATAATGCTTCATATTGTGAGGTTCCGTTTATGTGACAGTGGGTCCAAATGTGTGTGTTAGGGGTCAAATGATGAGTGTCATTTGAGTCGTAGACTTCCCTTTTCTGTAACTCTGGCATTATGTTGCTTAATGAAACAAGTTGTTTCCTCTGTCAACACCTAGGTGGTATTTTTTTTTAACTTGTGCACTATATTTTCATTATTCCAGAACATATTGTTTATTCTATCAGTATCATAATGATGATAGGCCAAGTAGGCTTATTGGTAAAAATACAATTTATTGTAGGTCACAGAACAGTTACAGAATCTTGCAGCAAATATCTGAGAGGTTTTACAATGAGCTTGAGAGAAGAAGTGGAGGAGTCAGTTGGGAGATGAGGTGTGTGTGTGTGTGTGTGTGTGTGTGTGTGTTTGTGTTTGTGTGTGTAAGAGAGAGAGTGTTGAGTGGCGCAGAGAGCAGGGAGTCGGCTGATGGGCAAAGGCATGCTGCCTGCAGGTTCAATCTGCCCGCGAGTCAGGCATCAAACTTTCACATCCACACATCAATTATTCAGCTCCCCGCATTGTCAGTGTTAGCATGCCACAGTGGTAGACGACAAACCTGGGTGAGGAGGGAGAAGGAAATCGGAGGACAGGGAAGGGAGGGAGTGAGGGAGCGGGGAGGGTTAGTGAAGAAAAAAAACTGATGATTTGAGAGATAGATGGAAAGACTGTGGCCAGTATGAAAGAAGACACAAAGGTGGTTGAAGGGCTACGAAAGAGAGAGGAAGTCTGGAAAATGGAGGAAATCGACTTTCCGAAGTACTGTACTGTACTTTCGTAACTGTATTAACATTTGAAATGAAACCTGCATTTACCATTTCACAGATGGATTTATTTTTACGCATTGTGATTTTCACTTGCACAGTGTGAACCTTTGTTAATGTAACAATTTACCTATCGATGAGGCTCAAGAAGTGGCTGGAGCTGGCGCAGCAGGAGTTAGCAGTGACAAGAACCACGGTACAAGAAAAAAAGACCTTTCACTACCTTGTCAAACACAAGTGTAACAATTAATAACGGCTGCATTCTATTTTTTCAAGCGCCTAAAAAGTTATTAGTTACGCCTGTGCTTCTCCCGCTATGTCAGAATGTCCATCAGCATTGTCCAATGGAAAGGTTTATTGGATGGTCCAAATAGTGGACAAAATGTGGAAAATGCAAAAAATGTATTCATTACCTGACCTTTTCTTGGTATTGTTATAAGCACTTCCACACCTGTTCAAACAAATCACATTAACCGAGCGATAGCACCAGGGCTCTTTTGAATTCAATGAAACAGTATAATCATCATGCAAATTACCACTTCAATGCTTTTGTATTAGAAGCAACCATACTGTATATCTAGATCTCAAGGTATCCAGAGGAATAGTAAGTTCATGTTTAAAAGTTATAAAGCCACTGGAATATAGCTATGGAGGTTAGCTACAGCCTATAGTTCATGTATGGTAGCTTAACAGATCTAGTCTGCGCGCACATAGTCCATCTACACAGGTGTATTTACTTATTACGCCTGATTAGACCTCTTGACTGTATCAGTGTGTACAAACTGGTCTTGACTGACATGTCCCACACTCTGCTGTTGGTTTTGTTGCATCTGTTAGGCCAGGGCAACGTACACTGTTACCATTCTCATTGGTTTATAGAGTTTTGTCACATGAATTAATTCACAGCACATATGCAAACCGACTGAACTTGAGCAGAGGTCTAATCACCCAGGGTAATTGAAAACACCTGTGTGGGTGTGTAGGGCCTTTAAAGCAGATGTAGTTGTATAAACACTCTGCTGTACATTCAAGATACTTTCCACCCTGAGCATGTTTAAAAAATAAATATGGACAAAAGGTTGATAAGATATTCATCTGTATAACATTTGCTTTGCCTCAATTCAACGGACACTTACAGCATACTACAACATACAGCAATAAACAAGGCAAAGAAATGTAGAATATGGAAGAGAGCACACAGAGGAATGGGAATATTTGAGGTTAAACTTACAGCAGTCCATTCTTCATATGATGCATTCAGACTGTGGTAACATAAAAAAAATAAAGGTGAAAGGGATTGTAAGCAAGAAAGAAAGAGACAAAGTGGATGAAACAACAGAAAGCACAGCAACTACTCTCCATTGTCCTTCTTTTGCTGTCTGTCTCATTCTCCCATGCCCTGTCTTGCTCCTGTAGCTCACTTCATTGATTTTTACACACTCACATGTACAGTAAAGTATGGCTGATTTGGACTCTCACAAATTATAATGTGACATTTGGTGGAAAATGCATTGCAGATGCCAATAAGGGAGATAATGAGACTTAAAGGGGTTTAACACCGCTGGAGTGATCCAGAATGACTTTCCACAGCTCCACAATTGACTGCATGGCTGACCCCGATGTCAGCTTGTGTCACATATCTGGAAAAGGGCAAAACTGAGCATCGGCACTCCATCGAAACTAAGATCTTTTATTTTTCAGACAGAGTGAGCTGCTTCTCTGGGCTACACCCAGTATTGTTCCACAGTACAGTTTGAGAACGACCCCAGGCTTTTCAGCTGATCATGCACAAACACACGTATTCTAACAGTCAAGTGTATCTGCACATGAGCGCACACACACAACATGCACTCACACACACTCACACAGAGTTACGATATCCCACTTGTGTGTGAGCCATTGCAGAGTGCAGGGAGACGACTGACAGCCATGGCAAAGTGCTGATGGTAAGCAACATTCTCCTGGAATTCTCGAAAGCCGGGACAGGAGAGTGTGTGTGTGTGTGTGTGTGTGTGTGTGTGTGTGTGTGTGTGTGTGTGTGTGTGTGTGTGTATGTGTGTGTGTGTGTGTGTGTGTGTGTGTGTGTGTGTGTGTGTGTGTGTGTGTGTGTGTGTGTGTGTGTGTGTGTGTGTGTGTGTGCGTGTGTGTGTTGGTTTGCCAGATATACACACACAAGGGCAGAGCTTTACAATTCTCACAGTTATTTTTCCTACTACTTTTTTAGATTTAGATTATTGTAGGCTATTGATGTCTTTTATTTGTAATGTAATGTTCACATAGCATTGTCAAAATAGCTGCTTCATTTCAGTTGGATTAAATTAACCGAAAATAAATTATTCCAACTGAACTGAAACAAGCCAAAAACTATAATGCACACAAAACTACAAGAGAGAAGAAATAGTTCAAATATAAGGTTATACTGTAATTTCTTTGTGGATGTGGAATATGTGTGCTTGGTGTGGATCCCCTAAAAATAACCACACTGGCATTGCGCCTCCATCCGTCCTCTACCATTGGCCTTTAAACATCGCCTCTGTAGCTGCAGGGGCCAGTTAGTGACCTCTTCATCCTTGTGCTCCCTCTAAAGACACACAAACACACACACACACACACACAAGTTTGTATAATTACACTTGTGAAGACCTTCACAGACTAACCTCTAACCCTGACCTCCACTCACTACACTACACACATGATAAGGCCAAGCGCCAGCTAGATAATTGACTCCAAACATGTTTTCTGAACACATAGGCAGAAACAGTATGGAGCCCCCCTTGCTCACCTGATGGTCTGTGTGTCTTCATTTACGCACCCTCCTGATCTCCTGGCCTTGTTTGGCAATTCATGTTGATATTGCTCAAGACAGAAATTTGCTGTCCACAAATGAAACAACATGTATTCCCCTGGCTTAAAGGAACATGCCGACTTATTGGGACATTAGCTTATTCACCGTAAACCCGACAGTTAGACAAGTCCATACATACCCTTCTCATCTCCGTGCGTGTCGTAACTCTGTCTGACGGCTCCACCGTTAGCTTAGCCTAGCACAGATCCTGGAGGTAACCGGCTCCAACTAGCCTACTGCTCCGAATAAGTGACAAAATAACGGCAACATGTTCCTGTTTACATGTTGTGATTTGTATAGTCACAGCGTGTACAAATAGCAATGTCACTTGAGACACAGCCATCTGCTAACTGTATACAAACTGGAAACTATATTCTCAGAAAGGGAAACAGTGCTACTTGGGCGGAGTGATATGAGTTACGACACGCACGGAGATGAGAAGGGTATGTATGGACTTGTCTAACTCTTGGGGTTACGGTGAATAAGCTAATGTCCCAATAAGTCGGCGTGTTCCTTTAAGGTTGACTGAGTTATAAAATATAATGCAATTCACATGTTTGCACCAACCTTATCACTATAGAGCAGAGATCTTCAACAGGGGGTCCGGGACCCCTAGGGGGTCCTCAGAGTCACTGCAGGGGGACCTCCACATTATTGTAAATCTTTTCAAAAATGTAAAAGTCTTAACATGAATCCAGCATATTTTTAGCAAATATAATCCCCACTGATGACAGGCTTACTGGCCTATAGGTAAGGTAGTCACTAAGATCCACAGATGCAGGTAATCCTAGGGATTCAGTGTGCCACATGTACGTTTAACATTAAAAGATGATTTATAAAATCATACCAACAATTATTATTTTAATAGCTTAGTATTCTATGCAAACACAGGTATTTATAAAGGCTTTAGGCCGCCCTACACATTATTGTAGACCCAGTTAATTATGCAACTTCATTTTATACAATATATGTCAAGGTTAAACTATTCTTTTAAGGAAGCATCATAGTTACAGTTAAAAAGTTAAAGATTGGTCTCAGGGTCTGGGATTTGGGCATTAAAGTCATACACACTACACACCTATCCACAACCCTGACCTCCTCACTCTTTCTTTCCACTTTGCTGCATAACAGACACACCACCTCCGGCATTGTCAATGAATTTTGTTATTGTACGTAAATCGCATGCTGCAGATTCAATATGATCATCACTTCTATGGATACTGGGCCAGTATAATAATGCAAAATTGCAGATTTGCAACCAAAACTATGTGTTTGATTGTGGCTGGCAGACGGAACTTGTAAAAAGTTTCCCACAGCCTTATTTGCCACCCACTACACTGTCACCTAAATTGGTCAACAATATTGTGAGAATTTTGACTGCATCCTTTGGGTCGTATGTTTCCGGTTTACTACTTCCTCTCCACCGCATTCTTGCCCACCATGACTCTTCACCACCGATATGCCCCTTCTGATGTGGACAATGTTAAACAGGGAAACTAAAAAAAAACTAACCACAACCTCAACCTAAACCTAGCACTAAAATAGTCCCCAAGTAAGGGGAATTTTGTTTTCAAGTGTTTTTCTCACATTTCTCTACTCTACCCCTGTCAGGATATTTTGTGATTACAAGAATAAAAACACAGAAAAGAAAGCAAGACCACACACATACAAGCATATAAACTCATTATAGTTTTACAATTATTCTCTTTTGCTCATGTTTAGATAATAACAATCCTTTACATTCACTTTTGCCTCCTATCTCTCTATGCTGTCTCTGTCTCACTCACACTAAAAACACACACTGACCGACTGGGTTGACCGATCATGCCCATTGGACCATCTCTAAACTACCTAGTGTGCAGCGGGGCATGTGCATGCCAACACGGCGTCTGTATGCAATCTTGATATTGAGTCACTCAAGCAGGCAGACAGAGGACGTGAGGAACAGTGGAGAAGAGAGGGAGAGTGAGAGGGGGGCCACCACAGAGATCATCTATATTTCATAGACCTCTCAATTAGTGTCAGTGTTCATGGGTGGGAGGTTGAGGAGCAGTCCCTGTCTACTTGGCCTGCTCGCCTGCTCATGCTTGGCCTGTACCATCGACCCCCTTACCTTCCCCCTCCTCCCTTGTACACAATAGGAGGTCTGATTTAGGTTCACTTTGGGGCTTTTCAAATCATAATGAATGAGATGCCATTGGGGATTCCTAACAGTTTGATATGATATATTTCCTAAACGTGATAATGGTGTTATTCTAAATGTGAGAACATGGAGGATAAATAAAGAAAATCCCACAGGATGCCACATTCAAGTCAGACGTTTACATTTATCATGCTTTTCATGGTGCACAGATGGTGAGGTAGGCTTGTCATAAAACATTAAATGGTAGCAAGAAATGTGTAAAACAGCATCGAAAATAACAATCCCAGATTAGCCCCTCTGCATGTTTTCAAATCTCATTATTCATTTCAAATCTCATTATCGTAAGACTTAAGTGTAAATTTATAGTTCAAGGTACGAGAAGCTGCACATTTTTGGGTGATGTTGAATAGTCCAAATGATCGGGATTAGCACCCCTTACAACTACCTTTCTAAGTATACCTCCATATGTCAACATCAGAATAGTTACATAATTTTACCATCAGAGACTGCTTGACTCATTCATTGGTTCAGTTCTTCCTGATCCTATTAGACCCCATGAATAATATATTACATTATATCTTTTAATTATCTGATTTATACTGACTGACAAACAATTCTATATGGCAAGTGACAGCTTTAGGCTACAGCAGCATGCATTTAAGCGCGATGAAGTTAATAACTTTTTGTGATTTCAAATACAACCATGCCATTTCTTTCAAATAAAAGTGGTAATTGGAAGCTACTAAGATCACATGTTACTGTAAGAGATCACAGCTGATAGCTTTGGCTTAGTCAGACCTGTCCTCATCAGGTTAGGACAGATGAGAAGAACAAATATGATGAAAATCTTGTTACCAGCGTGGTGGCAAAAAGCTCTATTTGGGCTAGAGAGAAGTCTCATTTTTGGATCTTTTGGCATTATGGATGCACACACTGAGAGTGATCCAAAGATGGTTGAGTTACAGTATTTGGTTGAGATTTTTCAGTTAAGGTTTGTGATTGTGTGGTTCAGGGGCCCATTTCAGAAAAATGATTTGGCAGCAGTGCTGTCAATTTGCAAGTCCTACAGGGCTCTCGCATGTTCATGAATGGGAGGCAAGGACGGCATTTGTTTTAATTAGTAAAATGTGTCTCACTTGCAGATCACAGTTTGAATCTTGCAAATATGGTAAAACAGGCCCCTAGTTATTGTTAATCATGTGATTTTCATCATATTTGCCCCAGTGGTCTATTCCATTAGGTTTGGGCATTACTTTTTTCCAGCTTAAACCTCATGTTACTGGTTTGTGGTCTGAGGGTAAATGATGAGAGAAGATAGGTGGGGATAAAACAACAGAAAGACACAATTATGTTGAGTATACAGTACGTTTACATGTACACCAGTATTTTACCCTGTCTGAATATACTGTTACACTGCTTTATTTTACACGGCCTGCTGGATTACATATCACTGGCACTGAAAAATGAGAGCTCCGAGCGATACCCAGCAGTGATACCCATTTAGCAGGTAGATGATCATTATATCATCTATCATAATATTTGTTTTTCTGAGTAAGTTCTTCATTATTCCAGTTGACTACTCACCTGTGCTGAGAGCAGATAGTGATCATGAACCTGGATAAAGTGTTTACAACCCACAATTTCCCAGTTTCTATTGGAGTAACTTAGCAAGTACATCTGGGTGTCTAAAAACAGACACATGGTTTTATGCAGGTTTTTAAAGTTTTGATATGCATGAAAACAATATACTACATAAAGCAGATCATAACTGAGGTATAAGAGTGCATGCAAATGTACAAAAAAGAAATGATGTGGAGATTGTGTGAAAGGTGGAGATGGGTTAAAAACAGAGCAGGGAAAAAGCATATTTTCTGTAATATATTGTAAAATGTGTACTCAAACAAAGAGCACATTTGATTTTACTGAGCATCAGGCTCTATCCCAGTAAGTCCTATTTTTTTGCCATGTTCACAAGGAGAATCTACTGTGTTTCTTGTTCATTTTCCTTCTCTTTCTCCTTCTTAACCCAGCTGGAAGCTCCAGCTGCTAGGTTATAGCTTGTTTGATGCTCCCCTGTGGCTCATTTAACCAGGAAAGGAGGGAGAGGAGAGGAGAGGAGAGGAGAGGAGAGGAGAGGAGAGGAGAGGAGAGGAGAGGAGAGGAGAGGAGAGGAGAGGAGAGGAGAGGAGAGGAGAGGAGAGGAGAGGAGAGGAATGACAGAGCAATGTTTGGTCAAAAGGAGAGAATGACTACATTAACATGCACAAAAAAGACCTGATTATTGGGTGAAATGGGGTTACTGTGCCCATGGAAACTGACTTATTTAAACTTTTCAGTTTTAGTCAGACTTTGAATTTAATCACTTTGGATCCAAGGACACATCGCTAGGCGTAATGATGTTTCCTTTCATCCCGCCGCTGCTGCACAGTGACACTCTCTCTGTCTGAAGTGTCATACATGCACATACAAAAAAATCCCCGTTACACATAATGGACAAGAAATATGGTTTCTCCAGCAGAAATCTAGCCGTGTTAACCATCTCTGTCTTCATCTTTTACCCCAATTTAGCAAACCAGGTTTCTCATGATATGACATTCAAGAAATCCTGCAGACAGCTGAGACTATCCAGGTAACTAAAGTGCACTGAATGAGAGAGAGAGGGCAAGTGGTCCCTAAAGGGAAATATAAACATTGTGAGTAGTTGTGCTGGGAGAAAAGGGAGTGCAGTGCTGTATGGGGGTTACTCTTAGTTACATTGGTGGCCATGGGGGTTAAAGGTCAGACTAAAGGCCAATAGTGATTGGTTCCCCTGAGGAAGGTCACAACACAGATCTGCCCTTAAGCTCATCCATGTATTTTCTTTCTGTCTTTCTCTGTCTCCTCACACACTGCAGAGCGACCTTGAGATTTCTCTGCTTTTTTTTCTTTTCCTTTTTGTCCGACCATCCTTCCCTGAACTCACTGAAAAATGTGAAAGTGTGTGTGTGTGTGTGTGTGTGTGTGTGTGTGTGTGTGTGTGTGTGTGTGTGTGTGTGTGTGTGTGTGTGTGTGTGTGTGTGTGTGTGTGTGTGTGTTTGGTGGGCCCCTTCCTCTTTTGTTGCTGCCCTAGGTAGCTAGCAAAAAAAGCTTCAGTACTTTAGGGTGAGCCCTGGGCTAGGATTACTATGGGCTGGGAATTAGGGAGGGAGGCAAAGGTCAGAGGGCAAAATGTCTGTGTGTGTGTGTGTGTGGGGGGGGGGGGGGGGGGGGGGGGTCAGAATGGAACTGACCCAGCAACTGTTTAGGGGATGATTCAGTTTGTTACAACTTAATCTTATTTTCGTAGTATTAGCCATCATTTTTGTTTTGTGATCTGGTAACAAAGTAACATTTTTTGAAGATCTGACAGGGCAAGAAATATGAGTTGTCAATTGATCAGACAGATTGCAAAAAGCCAATAGCTATGCGAGATTAGATAAGGTAAAACTAAAAGTAAGCCAAACTGTGGAAAGTAGGTCAAAGTTGACTCTGGAAGTCGATATGTAAACTGTGATGGATAGTGGTTCCTAATTCTTTCTGACTTTTCTCTAATTTCCGCTTTTGTCCTGTGAAAGATAGGATACAGTCACCTCTTCAGGACCCCCAAAAGTTATTCAAATCAAACAATCTGAGATGGAAACATTTTTGGTTGACCTGCTCACAAATCATGTACACATTACTTGTGATTGAGACATTCATTTTAAGGGGTCGCAAGCCCAAAAGGTTGAAACCACTGTATAATGGACAGTTTGGTCAATTTTAATTTTACTGAAATTGTTGCTGAATTCCCAGATTTTAGCAATTACATTGTTAAAGAAAATCTTGCTATTACTGATAAGAATACAACAATATCCAAGTTGTAATAAACCTGATTAATATTTTCCACCATTTTATATGCTTTCACTTTTAACCAAGTCAGTTAAAGAAGCAGCTTGTAAAAGTTTGTTTCTTTGGCTTCATTTGTTTGTATTTCTCTACATTAGCACCAAAATATGTAGCAGATGACAGGGGTAGTTTATAAAAGTCACACAAGTGGTTTGCGGTTATGGAAGAAAACAATCTGATTGGAGCGTAGGCCATTTGACTTTGCCGCACACCGAAGTGCACATCATCTGACCCCTGTGAAGCCTAATGGACTGACAGAGCACATAGCCTAACAGTGACTTAAGCAAGTGAAACTGAACTAAGTGTAGATACATACCTCATGGCAATGTCACGGTGCAGGCCTACCTTCAGCACTGATTTGAAGCCAAATGCAGTACAGGCAGAGATGAGCTGCTGTGGATGTGAGGCAACGGGAGCGCTGATCTGAGAGCAGCCTCGGAGGCCAGCTGAGGAGAGCTGCAGCTCTGGGCTCTAGTGAGTAGTGAGAAATTAATTAAGAGTGAAACAGCAGCAGGAGGGAAGATTGGAGGGAGGGCGGCAGAGGGACTGAAGAAGAGACGGAGCATGAGAGAGAGAGAAAAAGAGAGAGGGAGCCTGTGGGAGTGGGCCGCTTGGAGGATCAAGACTATTATTGCTATTATCATTGTCTAATTTCCCCCTCACTCCCTCCCCCCATCCTTGTCATTTCATCTGCCTTCCTCTTATTTCTGTCTCTGATGTCTCTCACCTCCTTCTCTCTCACCTTTCCTCCCTTCCATCCTCCATCATCTTCCTCCCTCCTTCCCTCTCTATTCTGGCCCTCAGAGTGAGGACAGGCTGCTAGCCGGCGGGTGCTGTAGAGGAGGGAGAGCAAGCGAGAGCCTAATGAGATGTCTATCGCCTCCGTCTAGACTCCTCTCAGCAAAGAATCACCACCACCACCACACCACCCTGCACTGTACTACACACACTGTACAATGCCTACTGCTGCTGCTGCTGCTGCTGCTGCTGAGAGAATAGCGAGAGGCAAGGTTTGTGTGTGTGGAGGGGAGAGAGGAGAGTGTGTGTCTGAAGGGTGTGTGTGTGGGGCTGTGTGTCTAGGAGGTGTGTAGAAGCAGCATGTGAAGGCATTGGCCGTGTGTGTGTGTGTGTGTGTGTGTGTGTGTGTGTGTGTGTGTGTGTGTGTGTCTGTGTGTGTGTGTGTGTGTGTGTGTGTGTGTGTGTGTGTGTGTGTGTGTGTGTGTGTGTGTGTGTGTGTGTGTGTGTGTGTGTGTCTGAGGGGTCCACTGGCAGAGCTGTATTTTATGAGGAATTGGTGTGTGTTTTTTTCTTGTTTGTGTATATCGTGCACAGACATGTCTGAGTGACAGTGTGTGCTACTGTCATTGCTATCTCTATAATTCGAGTGTGTGAGAAACTGGCCCCTGGGCAGACAATATTATGATGGATGCCCTCACACACACACACACCCTCCTCCGCTGTGATTGCCTGTTAGGGCTCTACTCTCACAGGCTGACAAAAAAAATCGGCCATCCAAATCCCACCATCATACACACTGCTTGCAGAGGCCCCTTCTTATTTGCTGATAGGCAAACCCATGGCGAAGCTCCACCACAGGGCCCTCTGCTAATACCAGGGGGACCTATGTTGTTCTGGAGAGACCTCTCCACTGGCAAAGTCATCAGAAGTACTCAGTTACACATGTTTCCCACCATCCATCTCCACTCTTGTCTCCGTTTGCCCACTAGGCTGCTTTAATATTTCACAAATAGAAAACATACTGCTACCAAATCCACGAGGAAGTTTGATAGAATACCGATGCCTGTTCCCTTGTGATGCCACACAGCATCTTATCATATAATGTTCTCTATAACTTAGTCCTGAAAACCTTATTTTCTTGAAACAAATTACAATAAAAACTAGATTATTTTAAACTGTTTCCATATTTTTTTTAAAATGAGTTTCTGTATGTCTGTAATTGTTGAGAATGTTGATCTGCATTAGCAACAGGTTGAAATAGTCTACTGCACTGGCACAAATTGTCATGTGTTATAAAGGAATAGTGGAACATGTAAGGGAAATCTGATTATTTGCTTTCTTTCTGAGATTGATATACATGTCATGTCTAAGATCAATATCAATCTTCTCATTTCATTTACAGAAAGACAGCAATATGTGTATTTCCTCTAGGAACCATTCTAACAACTCATCCAAGAAAAAAAAAAATTGGCACTCAATTTGAACCAAAAAATACTTTTTATTTTTCCAGTGCTACTTTGTTGTTATAGCAACCATCTCTAACAAAAAGTCTATTAAGGAGCCACTGGGGGAGCAGCTGTTAGTGGCTAGCCTAGCATGCTGCTATGAAGGCAGTGGACATCATATCGCCTGTCAGCTCTGTTCCCTGTGTGGGTGAGCTGTAAAAAGCTGGAGCTTGTTTCACTAGGGCCCTTTCACTTTCTCTCTCTTTGTCTCTTTACATGCGTTTTTATAATCAGAAGCTCTTGTGAGGCATCTCTTATGGTAACCTGGCCACTGCACGCACACACTCTGTTCATTAGAGTGCAACTCTGGAGAGGGTTAAGAAATGCAGGGGTAACGAGAGAGATATAAATGAAAGGAAGCAAATAGAGAGAGAGAGAGAGAGAGAGAGAGAGAGAGAGAGAGAGAGAATGAAAGAGAGACAGAAAGCTTGTTAGCAGCCATGCTTAAAGTCTGCTCCAGTTATTCAGTTGAGTGAGAGGTGCCTTTTTATTTATTTTTTTAACTCCCCTTCACTGTCTCTGTTTCATCCCCACACCCTCCCTCCTGCTCTCCCTCTCCTCTCTGAGGCCCGTTGGTTCCAGGTGACAGGCTTACTGAGGGTCAAGCAAGACTGCACACTGGGTAACTCACCTCGCTCACACAAAAATACACACATTTACCATCTCTCGATCTCTCGCTCAGAGAAACACACACACACACACACACACACACACACACACACATGCTCACACACTGGGCTTTCGACTGCAGGCCTCATTAACTACACTACAGCTGCCCCTGTTTTAGAGACACTCCTCAGCGTGCTGTCTCTCTCTCTATCCCTTCCTCTTACAACCACACACAGCTTCCTCTCTCTCTGTCTCACAGTGCCTAACACACACACACACCGAATCACAGGCACACAGATTGTCCTTCAAGCTTTGTAGCCTATTTATCTCTGCCCACTTCCTCTTCCTCTCTTTTAGCATCATCATCTCTCTTTATCTGTCTCTCATACAGACCACTAATCACAAGGTTCATTGATTTAGTTTATTACAGACTTTCACCAAACAATATCCAGATTTTGAAAAAGCACAAGTAGTAGTTGGAGTGCAATGTTTTACACCTGGATGTTTATACCTCACATATATCTGTTTCATGTAGCACAAGGAAACTAATCACTACATTTTACAGTAAAGTCTAAATTTTATGAGTAATTTTTGAACCAGCATTAAAAAATCTTTAAGACATGTTGTTATAGTATGTCTTCTTGATGTGACTTTGTTTTGGAGTCTATTTTCTGCCCTCTAACTGTGAAAAGGCAGCTCTAATGCAGCTTACACTTATGGTTAGTTCATGACTTTTCTTTTTCTCTGAGCTAAATTATGTGAGTCTAAATATGTGATTTGTTGTAAAGTCAAGAATCGCATACAATACTAGATATGGGACTATGGGGTTAGACATGTCTCATTAAGTTTGTGTGAACAGATGGACAAGCTGTGTGTAAATGTGTAATCCCAAATGGGACCCTTTTGGAAATGAAAATGTAAATCTGGAACATTCTGGGAAATTTACATTCTACATTGTTGGATATTTCACAGGTTTATTCCAGTCATTTCCAGTCATATTCTAGTCATTTAGATCCAAAATATTTCATTTGGACTACTTGGGATGTTGGGAAATAAAATTTCACAGACAATATGATTGAGCAGTTACTGTGACTGAATAAATAAAATGTTTTTTAAAAATCTTAATAATTAGTCTTTATTTTTAGACTAGGTATTTCCAAAAATCCTGGCTATGGCATTACTGTATTGTATGCTGGATGTGGGCGTGGTTGCATATCCTTCACAGTATGCTAATATAGCTAAGTCTTTATCTGTATGTGGAAGTCATTGAGTTCAAGAATTAATATATAAAATAAAAATGCAACTAACAGTATTTGCCATTTTAAAAACATAAGACGGTGTAGTTTTTTTGGAATTGAATAATACATTTGGTCAATAATATACTGAATGTACAGGACAGATACTAATACCAAAAACAATATCATGTCAACACCTAAAAATCTCCATTGTCTTCTACTTTTTGATTGGTTTAATGAAAGCAATTGTGAGATACATTATTTGACCTTAATTCTCCTCAGCAGTGTAGCCTACTTCATTAAAAAGAGTAACTGTTTATTATAGGCACATTCAGTGTATGTGTATCTGTGTGCCTGTATGTATGCCATCCTGTGGGATCCTGCATTGCCTCAGCACAAACAGCTCTTATCTCCTGCGATGGAGTCTGATGCTCCAAAGCTGCTGCCATCAGCCACAAACTCATTAATTACTCTTTAGTATCAAGCCATAATTAGAGACACCAATCAGGCCCCCGCTCTGTTATCCCTCTCAACCCACCCCCTATCCCCTATTAGCACTCCACATCGTACTCTGTGTGCTAGCGAGCTAAGCTAGTTGCCGCACAGTAGCTATAGCACAATGCTGAGATGAGCTCCCCCATGTGTGAGATTAGGCCACGTGCGGTTAGATAGAAGCAGGAAAGGAGGGAAGGATGGGTGAGGCAGGCTGGATGTGTAAAAAAGGAAAATAAAGGAGGAAGAGAGGAGGGGAAGACAGAGGTAGTGAGGTGAGGGCGGGGAGAAATACAAGAGGGAGGTGAGGCGATGTCTGTGCTCAGGAGGTGCATTAATTTGACATTAATTGTGTCATCGCCGCTTTAGGTTACCCCCTCCCCTCCCCTGCACACACACAGACACACACTTCTCCTCTTCTCCCACTCCTGATGAGTGGATCATTGGCGGATGAGAAGAAAAAAAGATCTGATTAGATCAGTCTTGTCTGTCTGCACTGGAAGAGGGTGAAATGGGGACAAGAGGAAGAGGTGGAGGAGGGTGGGGGTTTGGAGCCATTAAGGCCAGTGATTGGTTTAATAACGTGCAAAGAAGAGCGATAGAGGATAGGAGGATTTCCTAGTCCATTTTCTTTTAATCAGGAAAACCTCAGTAACCCTGGACACCCAAGGGACTTGATTACGTAATCTGTTTTATTTCTGGGGTTTGGATCATTTTATTTTTTTTTTTTTTTTTTGAGAAATAATTAATGACATGGGCTTTGAGAGAGCTTTGAGTTGAAATTTACAGTTTGTCTTGTTATTATTGTAGCCCATTTAACTGTTCTTACGTTCAAACTTAGTTTAGTTATAATGTATGTTTAGTCTTCTGCAGCGAGCTAAACACATTTCTAATAACGGTTGAAGATAACGAGTTGGACTTTGGAATTTTTAGTGGCAGCAAATTGTGTGAAAACAGTCTATTAGTAGCTGTCAGTATTTGCTTGGACACATATCTGACAAAAGGTTGAGCAGTAACTGTTATAGAACTGTAGTGGTTGCTACTAGCAACAACCAACTGAAACCAACTGCTGGTGGCAGGATAGTAGCTAAGTTTTTACTAAATTGATATTTATGCTAAATTAAAGCAACACTAGAGAACTTTCCCCGCTTCAGTCCCCCTACAGGTTGGAAGCGGAATTGTCCATTACATTACATTGTCCAGTTCATTCAACTACAGATCCACTACCCGATCTGGCAAACTTGCATTATGTAATGTATTGAACAATTCCGCTTCCAACCTGTTGGGGGACCGAAGCGGGAAAAGTTCTCTAGTGTTGCTTTAAAACGGTTTGCACCACATAAACTGTGCAGATTTAAACCCTGTAACTGCCAGGTGTAACAGGCAACGTAGCCAACAGAACCAACTGACATAGCTAATGTCAACTTGCTAACATATGAACTGTTTAGATTAAAGATATGAAGTAATGGAACATGGTCGACAATATCTGACTTGATTGTATTGCTGTTTAATAAGGATGTAAACTGGAACGATTTTAAATTAGCCTACATTTCACAAAAATAAACAAACTCTCACTGCACTAACGTTACCAAATAATGTAGATTAGGTTATTGGATTATTTTCCCCAAATTCTAAATTAATACTACAAAATCTGGAACACACACATTTCTTCACGTTTGCACATAGCCTACAAATTAAATAAAGTCGTACTTTGAAGTTTAATATATCACCTGGCTGTTATTTTGGACAGTTGTGTTACATGCTATATGATGTTAAAGTAACTTCCTGTTTACAAAGTTGATTGCACCACAGATCTTAGCAATCATTTTACACATGCCTAAAGTCTTTACTAGCTAAGACATTTAAGTTTTAATGGTGCAACCCAATGCCGTAAATCACTACAAACTTTAGTTGTTGCTAAGAATTTAGGAAGGACTTCACAAACAAAGTTAGTGATGGATTGATTAATTACTGGTGCAACCCAATCCTGAGGCAGATTTAATGAGCTAATTTTGCAGTACAGTAACAGTAACAGTATAGCTCAGCCTAAAACTAACTGTTGGGCACCCTTTTGTGATTGCTTTTTTGTGTATCCGTTATTGATCACTGACCAGAGAGCCCATCCATCCCCCTCAGCACCCCTGGAGAGGTTAGTCAGAGTGGATAGGGACCCTCAAGCATGCAGGGATTCATTGTCTTGTTCAGGGACACTCCAGCAAGGTGGAGGCTTCGGTCTTAAACAGTTGCCTTCTGCTTTAACATAGATTCCCAGCTTTCTATGCCATGAAGACTTGGACAAGCTGTGTCCACAATTCATTTTTTTACCTTCCTTCTGCATTGCCTCAGTGTTTGTCACAGTTGGATTGAATCCAAACTGCAGTTGATATACTTCTTACAATTATATACAAGCCTTTGAGCAACTACAAAGTGTGCTCATGAACATCTCATTGCACTGCCAAATACAAATTAGGAAAGTCACAAGATCCTGTTTTAAAAGGATTGGATCTCATTTGTTTGTTATTAAAGATAAATACTGTTATCAAGCACCATATGCACCAGATTATTAGACTTGTTTCATAAAAACTGGACTTGATTTATCTCAGTAAGCTATTCAATCTATTTTTCAAGCTAGAGCTGACAAGAAATCCTTGATTGCATGGTTGATGCACTGATATCCCAAAACATCTATTATGAGAAAGCTAGTTGGCTAGATGTTGCTAAGGCCCAGAAATAAAGAAGAGTAGCCTCACCACCAAAAACACAGGACTGAAAACTCCTATCACTCCCAAATAGATTGGCAGGTATTATAATACAGGCTGTAACACTAGACAAGAAATGAATCCACGTTATTAATGTTTGCTGATGGTGTTAAGGTTTGTTTACATCAATGTGAGGAAAAGTCAAGTCATGTGAAGTGATGCAAAGACCTCTCTGTGGTGTAGTTTATAGAGCCTTAAAACTAAATTGTGCAATCTTTCATGATTTGTCTGAGTAACTGAAAAAAAAATGATACAAAAATGGTGTTAACTTTAAATCAAGTTCTTAAAAGAGAGCGAGACATATGAACATAGTTGTCATTTGTTGCATTTAAAGAAATGCTTCCATCTGTCCGTGAGGCCAGTTTTTAACATGCTGTTGTCTTGCTATTGTGCACCAGTCCCACAGCGTTTAACTCTTCTTTCAGCAGAAAAGTCTCAGAGGCCTTTCTGACAAGCTCTTCTAACACTACCCCTGTGCCTCGCCTCAACCCCTACGAGGTTGTTCTCCATTTTAACACATTTTGATATATTCTTGATGCTGTGCTGCTTTTGAGAGCAAACAGATAAAAAATAATAATTGAACAATAGTACAATGTAATACAATGATTGGCGATTATCTTTCAAATTAGAATTTGTACTGTTTGCCAAAATCTCTATATGAAAGAAAAAAAGTGTCACACACTGTGGCTCCATATGCATTTCTCTTTCATTTAAATGGTGTTTCGGCCCTCAGGCCTTCTTCAAGATCAGTCTGATGCAGTTATTTTTCTTGAGAGAACAGTCACATTTTTTCACTTTTAGTTGAACCCTCAATGGATCATCCCCTCATTAAGAAAACCCTTGATCCTGTGAACTGTGATGGTCTCTTAAGTGCTTTTACAGTACTTAAGGTTCAGGCCAAAAAAATGTATCTTTAGATATAATCTTGGAAATACAGAGCACAAAGACTGCTCTTGGCGAGCAAATACAAGCAGAGTGCTCCATTTTCATTCTTTTAAATCTCTGTGGCCTTCAATTGTCCTCGTTCTTCAACAGCTCAGCCAGCAGCAAACCTCTCTTGGTGGTCTTTTGGTGTTCTCTCTGAGCACTTTTTCCATATGCAGTCACTTTCGAAGACAATCATTCGGAACCAGTTGACATCCTTATGACAACACCGCAACACATTGAAGTAAAATAAATGTGCAGCCTGACTTTTCCATTAAGAGATATTTTCCCAATTAAACGTTTATCCTCCACCATTCTGTGAAGTCATCCATGTTAATCCCTCCTTGTTTGGATTACTTTAACTCTCTGTGTTCTTCATCAGTCTAAAATCAAGATCATGTTACACCAAGCTTTAAGACTAATTTAAAGCTTTAGTGTGTAACTTTTGATGTTAATGAACGTCCGTTACATTCAAGCCATTGCCAAATTAGGTGCTACAAAGATAATTAAGACTATCAGCTCCACAAAACTATGTATTTCTCAGTATGGCTATGTTCAGAAGATTGTGCCGTCCGGCGACTTTCGCGCACAGAAACTTGAGTGAGGATAATTATCTCTTCTGAAGAGTCCATCATGTTTTTTTATCCTCCATGTCCTCCTTGGCTACTCACAACTGCATGGTGGAGGGGTGGGGGCGGTGCGCGATCACGGAAGACTTGTATCATGTGGACACGCTGATAGTTCATTACTTAAAATTCCTTATGGGGGCAACAGAAACTATACGCAATAATATTATTAATATTATGTTTAAGACAGACAGATCACAGTTTGATTTTTTTTTACAGTGGCTGCAGTAGCTTAGAAAAAGTCTTATTGTGGACCCATTACGTCAAACTCCACCTTTCAATATTGGTGAATTAATTTGCTATGAACAATTGAACTGTTGAGATAGCATTTTTTCACTTCAGCAAAGGCTGAATCCTCATAAGCACTCAAGGACATCAGTACCCTGGAGCGTTGCCTGGGTGGGTCTGTCTGTTAGCAGTTAGCAGTATCCCCAACCAGCCTTTACCTCCAAGGGAGGTCTCTACAACGATATCACTGGGCCAAGTAAGAAAGGACCTGCTCCCAGATGCTTGAGTGGATGAATAATGACACTGTAACACAGCTTCTCTCTCTCTCTCTCTCTCTCTGATAATGAGGAACAGTAGAGCAGACCCTCCCTGAGGCGCAGCACCTGGAGTGGACTGCCTTCCTGTCTACCTCAGCCTCTATCTCTCTCAGGAGATGGGCAGCGAAGAGTGAGACTTTGGCCGCACGCCAGGCTCTCAGTCTCAGTTACACTCAATCACACTCAGTTTGGTCTAATTTTAAAATCATGAAACATCTAATAAACTTACTTGACCATGTTTGGGCTCATCAGACCCTTAAAAAAGACTTTTTAAGTGTTTTTTTTGTGTCAGACATCTTTAGCTTTAAATATATGCCCATCTTCCTCCCTCCACACCTACATCTTTCTCTTTCCCTCTACTTCTCACTCCTTTCCCTGCAGGGAGCCTTTGCCAAGTGGAGTCAATTAAGACTGTACATCTAAGTGAGAAATGTCTGTTTGAGTGTGCGTGTTGGTGCGTATGGTTTCATAACTGCGCTGTGTGCTTCTTTGTGTAAATGTGTGAATTTGTGGTATTTTCAAATGTATATGTGTGAATGTGCATGTGTGTTGTGTGTTTCTGTGTCTGTGCAAATGTCTGAGTGAGTGTAGAGGCGGGGGCTCCCCTGGGGCCTGGCAGTATGGCGCTGTAGCGTTGCACACTCCTCCTGTGAAAATGCCTCCAATGGGACCAGGACAGCTGTGGCCAACCTATACCGCTTCATGGGCCAAAACAAGCGCTATGACACACACACACACACACACACACACACACACACACACACACACACACACACACACACACACACACACACACACACACACACACACACACACACACACACACACACACACACACACACACACACACACACACACACACACACACACACACACAACTCCAATCCTGACAACTCTGGCTGTCAGGAACTCTCGCACACACAAACAGAAAAATTCACCCTATTTCTCTCTTTCTCTGTCATGCAGTCTCTAGCACTGATGCTTCTCAACATATGTGAAGGTACATTTTTCCCATTTTCATTCATACAGCCCACTCTTTCTCCCTCCCACTCAGCGACTTGGTGTCCTGGTCAAACATGACTGCCAAGAGGGGTTGTCTGCATGGGCGAAAGGAGTTATGTTATTAAAATGAAACAAACGATACAATAAAGAAATAAATTAACAAGCAACCCACATTCATTCATCTTGTCTGCTAGTGTATACAAGCACATGAGAGAAATAGCACCTGGCAAGCACAAGTGAGCTCAGGAGAATCCACTTCAGACTCTGTGAATTGTAAGGAAAAGGTCAATTTGTTGTGTTTTCATGAACAAAAACCAATCTGGTCAGATTCATAACAATGCAATGACAGAGACTTATTTTTAATTTAATTTATTTAACAGTCACCAGATGATGAGATAACATTCTCTTAAAAAAGAAATAGACAACAAAACTGATATTATTTTGAGATTTTAAAAACTATTATACAATATTCTTAATATATAGATTTTGTACAAAATAAAAGTCAGGAAAAGGGGCAAAGGGAGAGTGACATCTTAAAAAACAGAAGAAGAAAAAAGAGGAGGGGGGATAGGAGTTGACTCCAACAACTACCACATTTAGGAGTGACAAAGACCAATCTCTTTCATAAATAAATATAGGAAAATTAGACATCATATATAGCTCTCTTTCCAATAGCAGGGCATTGCTAAATGTCTGTAGCATAGGTCATATCATAAATGCTTTGTGAGGCCCATTTGCTTAGAAAATTCCACGCATTTTCCACACAGAGATTAGCTCGAACCAGCGCGACTAAAAGCCCTGAAATAAAGGTATTTACCTCAATAATGGGTCTGATAGTCTGTGCCGTGCTTGACCTTTGGCTGTAACAATAACCCCCACCCCACCCTTACCCCCCATCTTTTCCTTTGTGTGTGGTACTTGGAACTACAGAATAGGGGTCTTTTTTTCTCTTTCCAGGCCAGTGGGAAACAAGCTTCAGACTCCCCCACTCACAAACGCAGACAATTGAGCAGAGCACGTGTGGGAGGTGTGGGAGGGGTGCACGGTATTGGAGCATAGGAAGGTCATACTGCACTACCAACATCATTTCACCATTTAATTCTGTCCTTACACTATGGGTATTTCAGCACTGTCCTTGTTGGTCCTTAGAATTTGAACAATACAACAACAACTACAAGACAACAGAATAAACACACAAAAGTGGCTGTGGATGGCTGTGGGGCATTACAACCCTGTTTGCCACTCAGATTGGCTGATTGTTTTCTCCTTAAATCCCTCCCTTTGCACCTATTTGAGTATTTGAAGCTCAGGGTATAAGCTCTGAAAAACATGGGCACAGGGGAATACAAAATACAGAGATTGGAAATGATTTACAATACGATTACACTACCTGTTTTCAGACACACACACACACCCAAAGAGTATGGAAACTGAGACTGATGATTGATCCCACTGCAACAACAGACTTTTGTTCTATCCTTGTCCCCATCTTTTCCTTTTTGTACCCTCTGTGAGCAAGCAAGTGGACAGTGACATTGGCTCTTCTCAGAGCAGGACAGCAGGCAGAGTGACTTGGCGTTAATCACAGTTTTGTCTTGCTTTCTTGGCACATTAAGTCGGAGGGGCGAGTAGCTGCCCGGACAGCCGGGTTGAGAGATGGGAGGACAACGCGTTAGATTCTCAATAATGACGCATCGCTGCCGCATCACTTTGGAGATTAAAAGCAAGATGCTGAATTTCAATCAAGCCACATTAATGGCTCGGTGTGAGGAACGGTCACTTTGTCTCCACTGGCAGGCAGGCAGAGGCAGAGAGAGAGAGAGAGAGAGAGAGAGAGAGAGAGAGAGAGAGAGAGAGAGAGAGAGAAACTGGCACGAGAAGCCCAGGTGAGACAAGGTGATACAGTATTTTAATTCACCAAATTGCTTGCTAGCCAGTAATGATAGAATCCATTTAATGATGTAGTGACAATATTCTCTAACAGAAGGCAAAAGGGCACTGACAAAATGTTACATCCAATAGAAAAGTCAAAGCACCAAGGACTAAATGCATGAGCTGTACATAACAGGATTGCTGGTGTAAGATAATGAATTGGATCTGATGAGAATGTGAGTCATTAACATTAAAATGATAAACTGGTTTCAGATCAGGCCTCTATTTAAATATTCTGAATAAATACATTCAAACCAGTGTAAAATGAGGGTTATATTTAACAATATTGTATTTATTCATATTTTAAATTTGGTACGTTGAGTGATGATAAGGAATTGGCAGTCTCTAAGGTGTTGAGCTAAAGCTTCACAAAGCGACTATGAATGTTTTGCCAAACAAAGAAGATTGTCCCCACCACTGACAATGACAGCATATGAGAAAAGGAGTCCAATTTTAATTCAATGCCAATATGTGACACTTCAACTATCAACGGAGCTTGTAATTTTCTCATTTGTTGCCGTCAAATACTGCAGCCAACCTACAAAACATGTCAAGCTCTGCCTGAGCTGCTCTGTGAATATGTTGCACTGCAAGATGTGACCCACTTGCAATAAAGTGCATTGAGAGTTCAGTTCTCATGGTAGATGAGAAGCGATGTTGGGCAAGTACAGCTGAGAGATTGTCATCACAGAATAGCTGATATGAAGAAAAACCTAATGTAACATGGACTAGATCTCTGGAGGGGGGGGGGGGGGATCAAAACAGGATAGGGTGAGAGAAGAATAGTCAAGATGGGACAGGAGTGTTGGTCCTATAGTCTCTGTGTCAAGTCAGGAATGTCACAGTTGAGCACAGTGCTTCATGGGTAGGGTAGTTCTTTTAGTTCAGAGGACAGAATGTGTTGTCCTAGACTTCAGCCAGGCACCCAGCTCTGGTTGCTATGAGCTTGCTGTGGACCAGTCAGACTGCTCATTCCCATCCCCATGCCCATGGTTACACCCATGCCCATACCCATGCCAATGCCCACCCCCTGGGCTAGGGAGCAGTCAAAGTTAAAGTCCATTTCCTCCCCAGAGTCCATAATGTCATGGAGGAGGATGGACTCCACATCGCAGTCCAAGCTACCGTGGAACATGTCAATGTCCAGGTCAGCTGGTAGTCTCTCATGGGGGTGAGGTTGATGATAGCCATGGTAGTTGCTACCAACACTACCATTCCCCATCCCCTGGCCATGGTGGTATGGTCCGTTAGTCATGCCTTGGTGTTGTGGGTCGGGGTAATGGTTGTGACGGGGGTGTGGGGCGGTGGCCACGTGGCAGGAGTCCTGGGGCATGCCAAGCATACCTGCTGGGTTTGGGGGAAGGGTGGTGGAGGCAGGGAGATGGGCATGTGATGGGGGGCTGTACAGGTAGGGAGCTTTGTGGTTGTAGGTCTGCAGCTGATTGGTGTTGCCGCATGGAATGAGGGCCACAGCCCGGGGTGGTGTGTGGTTATGGCTCTGGCTGAGGTTGTGACCGTTGTGAGTGAGGCTGTGAGGTGAGTTGTGGTTGTGGTTGGTGACAGTGTTGTGATTGTGACTACTAGTATGGCTGTGAGTTCTGTTATGGCTATGAGCTGAGCTGTGACTATGAGGTCCATTGTGTCTGTGGCCATTGTGGTGGCCAGGATGGTGGCTGGGATGGTTGGAGCCTACTCCATTACTAGCTTGACCCATCATAGGATGGCTTTCCCTCTCCTGTCCCAGCATCATGTCCTTGGAACAGTATTGCTGCCTAGCTGGACCCCCTGTTAGCAGACTCTGCAGGGCATTGGTGCTGGAGTATGCCCGCATGGTTCCAGAGAAACTTGCTGGCTTGTTCTCCTGAATGGTCTGCATGGGTGAGTGGTGGCGCAGCATCCCCATGCCTGTTGCACCATAGACACCTGCACCATAGGGGCTCTGCCCTTTCACTCCAGAACTGTAGTGGTAGACAGGGGTTGGGTGCTTGTGTCTGCCAACAGCTGGATGCTGCTGGTGTTGCGGCTGAGGTGGGTGATGGTGATGATAACTATCCTCCATCAGCTTCTCATCCAGGCTGATGGCACCTGTCAGGTTAGCCAGCTGAGGCAGCTGCTCAAGGGGAGGACAGAGATTCCCTGCCCCCATGGATGGAGAGCGGGCACTGGTCGGTGAGGGGTAGAGGTGGGGGGAGGTGGAACAAGACAGGCCCCCCTCCTCGGGTTCCTCAGGCTCTCCCTCTGCGAGAATGGGTGACAGACGCCCACTCAATGTGGAAGCTGATGAACTAGCCCTGGAATGGAGGTCTGTCCAAGCATCAAACTCGCCATCTGTCCCAGATGCACCTCCAGTTCCTGCAAGGCCTTTCCGTGGTGGGCTGCCTTGGTCAGGGGAGCCCTGGAGCCCAACCACAACAGAGCCTGCTCCTATCCCAGGACGGCCAACCCTCTTGCCTCTGACGCAGCCTTTGCTTTTTAGGTATTTAGTGCTGTTGTCCATGGAGACTGCTCGCCGTCGAGGAGACTTTCCCATCTTTCCTCCATCTGGGTTCAGCATCCACCAGGAACTCTTCCCTGTTCCCTCATTCTGCACCCTGATAAAACGTGTGTGGAGGGATAGATTGTGTCGAATGGAGTTCTGCAGAGAGAAGAGACAGACACACAGTGAAAGATAGATCTATTTCAATTGTAATACGTAGATCACATCACTTATCATTAGCACACAAACTGCATTTCTGAGTGCACAAGATTCATATAAAATGTTCCAGAGGAAAATAAAAATTGTTGAAATCAACAATGCTGACAAACCTACTTATAAATCATTCAGTCTATACATGCTGTCAAAGAAGAATTTACCAATTTATCAGGTTGCTCCACGTCTATGATTATACACAAAACACACAGAAGTAGATACACAACCCTCTATGCAACCAGTGTCAACCAAAGTCAGAACATTGAGAGCATATTCAAAAACACAAACATGTTCGGAAGACAGCTACAGCTGGCACGGAGCACGACCCTGTCAGCCTCAACCAACCTGAAACGACCTGAGACTCAGTCTTGAGACACTCTCCTTATGCACGTCAATCCTCCCACTTACATTTCCATCAATCCATCTGTCCGCCTCTACTTCTTCTTTCAGCTGGGCTGATGTAAGCTGCTGTGGTTGGGCGTACTGTATGTTTGAAGTCGGTGCCAGTCTGGCTTAGTGCCAGCCCTGTCTCTTTTGCTCTCATAGCTTGAATGGGGGGGGGGATGTAACGGAAGATTGAGCCGGGAGCAAGGAAGGCTAATTGATGTATCCTACCCTCCGACATCTACCTTCACTGCCTATCTCCCTTCCCCTCCCTTGTTCTGTCTTTATCACAATGCCTCTTTCTCTTTTGCCACTGAGTACTACATATTTTGTATTTTTTCCATTTTGCACACTTCTTTGCACACAACAGTCATTTTCCACTTCTGCTTTCAATCTATGTGCCTTCAATTACACAGTGTGTCACCAATTACTTTCCCATTATCCTCTACACTGGCACGTACAGTCACTGACTCAGTAATTCATAGGATATAGTTTTTTTTTATTATCATTTACATCTCAAGGGTTGCTGAATGCTGAAGGTTCCTGGAGTGTAACAGAGTCTGTCGTTGCAATTCTGCTCTTTGTTGTGCGTGAGGCATTTTGATGCTCATGCAGGAAAATATCAAATCAAAAGCACCTCCTGTAGTTTAGGAATATACTGGGACAGTAGATTGTTTCAGATCGAGGGATACTCACACTTCCACCATCTCCATTATGTTGCAGATTATTTGTATTCACACTGAATTGCACGGCAGGGAAACAAATGAATCAAATTGCGGCGCAGAACACATAAATGGGAGGCGAACTGAATTCATGTGATCTGTGAATGCCTCCTTGGGTTATCTCAATGTGACACCTCCGGCATTGGGTAACCATGGCAACCTGGTAAACGTGCCATGGCAGAACTATATCATATAGTGGTGAGAGTCAGGAGAGTGAGAAAGAGATGGAGGGGGAGTGGGGGATGGGGTAAAGGATGCAAGAGGAGGCGGTTGTTTGATGCTGCTGCTCCAACACTAAACAGCCTTTCATCTTGGCAGTTCAGGTCCGCAGGGGATGCCCGCTCCCTGCTTCTGACGGCTTCTCTACGTGCCGCGCCAACTCCCTGTCTCACCATGGCTGGATCATCCACCTATCATATCACTCCAAATTGTCCCCATCCAGTCCTGTGCATGCCTGAATTAAAACATATGTAAGCTTTCATGCCATTCCACCACGCCCAGTTGTATATGGGGCATCTTTCAGAGAGCTGAACCACTTCATGCTGCAACTCTGTGTGACCTGTCCGATTCAAATCGCGATTTATCCCTGTATGAAGGAAGAGCAGCCCCATTGAATTTGGATGGATTTGTCATCATCCCAAACCCTCTTTATCTGATGAATCCACCTGCTAGAGAGATTTGAGAGATTTCGGACAGTGGCCAGCCATGGCATCATCATCATCATCGCTAGTTGCTGGCATCCCATTGTGTAGTTTTCCACCACATGTTTTTCTCTGTCATCCTGTTTGTGTGTTTTAGGATCTAAGAATAGCTCAGGTTGCAGGTGGTTTCACTGTGGGTGTGGTTCTGTCCGCCTACTGTTCCCTTAGTCTGAGTCAGGGGCAATTTGGCCAGCCTATGGCCCTCACGCCCCCGAAACAAGCAGTCACTGCTAATCCCCCTCCATCCCCGAGTAATCCCAGACAATCCTGGGCTAATCCCAAGTTGATTCAGGGGCACTCCCAGCTGGGTGTCTCACACAGAGCCATGCCAGGTCACCACGGACACAGCGGGCTGCCCGGATATGCTATGATCCAATAGTAATACAGCATAAGGGACGTTTGAAATGTGGGGAAAAAGGGACACTTTAACACCCCTTATAGGATGTGGTATTAAACTATATCTAATGTTTGTGAATTTTAGTAGAGTTTTGAGGCAGTGATCTGATGTTAACCACATTTTTGATGCCTCCATCGAAATAACTACCTTTACTCTGTGTTCTGTCCTTGAGGGTTGTCTTTGCCACATTTTTACCCCTACGGGTTGAATAGAATAAAATTGAAAACTTTATTATGTATTAAATATTCATAAAATGGAAATTCTCTTTCAGCCCCCTGGCTTGCTGAGGCAGACGGATGAAGCCCACAGAAACATACAATGACAGAGAGGAACACACACATCACACGCCTGGGTCCAGGAGGCTGCTTCCTATTCAAATCATACCCCTTTAATACAATGGGCCTAGTGGAGAGGGCTCTAAATAATGAATGAAGCAGTGGCTTGGCTTATGCAGAGAGATGCACTGCCTGGTCCCATAATACTGAAAAGAACAGACAGAGTCATAAGGAGCGGTGTGACTCCTTTGTTTTGTTATCAGGGACATCCACGTCATTGTCAGTCTACAAACTCAATCAGGCTAAAAGGGGTTAATTTGGACATAAAGTAAAAGAGGATAAGGGTAAGAGTTTATGGACAAATCAAAGCCAATTAAGGTGGAGAAGGTTCTATTGGTTGCAGGAAAACAATCAGCTTGGGTTCAACTCTCATTAAGGCCTACAAACCCTAATAGCTGATTTAGATATTTAGACAACAGATACCAAGTTGCAGGACAGCCCTCTTTGTCCTCAAATTAAAAGCTTAGGCTCTTTTTGAACAAATCTGACATGATGACACTTTTTTCCACAAAACGCAGGTGGACTAAGACTAGAATTCGCCCATAATAATCTCTTTAACATTTGGCTTCTGGAAATCTTACGATACCAATCAATTGTACTCCAAAACCCCCTCCCTTCTTCCATGCAAACTTGGTTTGATTCAGGGACTGAATAGGCCTATTTAGTGTTGAGAATCAATGAAGTTTAATGACTATCAGTGCTGAGGCTTAGCACACATCAAGGCCTGACTAACCACACAATCCGCCTGCATTATGAGGCTAATATGGGTGCCCAATATGCCATATCCCTACTGTTCGGACAACAATGTCAAAACTACCACAGGCTCATCAGTTAGGTGACTGTGCCCACTTGTGCAAATTGGCTTGGTGCCCAATGCGTTCCTCTGTTGCCTCTCCCAAGATGTCAGTCAAGCAGTAGCATTGGGATAATATGAGTATGGGGGCAGGGGCTGTTATGTTATGCCCAATGGTTCATCTAGGATAACCTGTGGTGGGGGGTACAGCAGGAGGTGGAGGGGCCTGGGGGTAAAGGGTGGGAAAATAGAGGTACCGCAAGAGGCCCCTCCATGCCACACAAAGGGGTGCCCTCAAAATACCCCCCACTCGCCCCATCCCCCTCCATTTTCCCGTTTTTTCCCGCTCACACACCCACACACATGCTCACACACAGAAGGGCGAGGAAACAGGTCAAACGGTTTATAGGACCCATCTTGTGGCAAATGTGCACTCATTCAAACAGAACTGAGTGACGAACTAAGGACTGTGAGTGGGGTCTGGGAACCAGCAAAAAGAAACCACTCACCCGATTCAAACAACCTCAAGGGTGAAGCAGCGTGGTGTGCTTGCCCAGCTAAGAACACAGCAGCTGTTCTTGTAGTGGCACCGGGTAAAGCCGTTTGCCACACTCGACTGGTATTACCAAACCATTTCATGCAGAATGGAGCCATTATGTATTGTCAAAGGGTATCCCTCTATGGTGCACATTCATTTGATAAGCCTAAATCAAGGGGGAGTAACAGAAGCACTAACTGTGTTTATTGTGATGCTGTTTTTGCCTGTGCAGAAGGCAGGAGGGATCAGGGGGAGGGGAGGTTCCAACACAAGCAGTTTTGTTCAGCACAGGAATGAGTTTTGTCAGCTAAGCCTGTCTCCAGGCTATTGGTGGAAATTAGCGCCGGCTAAATATTCGCTTTCCATGATTGATGTCACGGCTCGCGTTGTCCCTTTGAAGGAAAATAAAGAATTTAGAGCCATGTGGATTAATAGGGACAGGGTTGGGGGAATTTTATGTGTCTGAGGTGGACTTGAAGAGGGACTAAAGGGCCTAATGGCTGCACAGATTTGGCACAATGGAGCTGAGACGATATCAGAGAGTGAGAGAAGACAAGTGAGACTATGACAGTGAGTACAAGAAAGAAAATTGGAAATTGTGTGTATGTGCTTGAGAGAGAGAGAGAGACGTAGCTATTTGCCTGAGAAGCCCAGAGTCAGATGATTAAAATCCCTTTAGGAGGCTTCTTTAAGAGAGACAGATGGGCAGACAGGCCTGTTTTTGGAATGCAATCAAATTGAAAAGATTAAAAAGGAGTCTCTTTTATTAGGAGGTGAGAAACAGTTACTTCTCTGCCACATGCCATCATCGCCTCCACAGCAGTGGTCACGACTGCATTGGTATGCGAGGCACATTACTGCCCTTGTTGGGGAAGAAATTAACCTGGGATTACAAATTGCATCTATCTCAGTGTATCACTCTGAGGTCTCTGAGGATTGGATAGCATTTCTAATTTCTTGTTGAATAAATACGATTTACAGGAAAGAGTCAAAAACCTCCGGCTCTCATTTCTTCTAAAATCATTATGGAAAAGACTAAAGTGAGCCGGAGTAACTCAAGGACTTTTCACCAACAGCTGTCCTATTACGGACAGAACTTTCACTTAATCTCAACACAAAATATGAACAGGTACAATTCAAATGTGCATTCCCTTGGCTGCCATTGTACTTGAATAGACTGAGTTTGCACAGTAGAGTGATTCAAGCACTGTGAAAGGTGCTCTGTATTCGACCCTATTATTCCACAACACTGCAGGAGTGCCATTTATAAAAAGGCTTAAAATGGAAAGCAAGTGTGTGGTAGTGTGTCTGGTAGCCTCAGATCAGGAAGTGGCTGTGGAGAGGAGTGTAATGGAGTTGGTAGGGGATTCCTGCCTGACTGTGCACTAATTACATCCAATGGCTGGCGAGTCATCAGCCGTGCCCACCCTGGGGCCAAGGGAAGGGTTGGCATTGGGGTGGCAGGGTGTGGGATAGAGAAGGGCTGCCGCAGCTTTGGTGGGTAAAAATAGATGCTGACAGATTAGTAGAGCATCTGAGACCCGGACAGGGGATCGGAAAATCCGCTCGCCTAATGCCAGGGACAGCTGAGTGTTTCCGGTGGGCGCAAAGGGGACACAATCTGGGCATCACGTCTGACGCCCACACACAAAACGGGGGAGCCTCAGAGTGGGTGTGAGCACACGAATGAGCACGTGCCACAGGAGAGCAAGGGTGTGGTTTTTCCACTGGGACATGCAAGGTAGGCAGAGCTCGCGCCCTCCCACTGAGGATTCACACAACAGGTGTTTGGGCTGGGCCACCTGTGGGGCCGGCCGCCTGCTCGCACTTCACACCTCATCTAGGGAGCAAACTAACATTTTCCACTGGGCTTGCCATGCTTTTGTTAAAGACCAACACGTTTCTGGAGAGGCTTTTTACAGCTCTTTTTACAAGATCTGCATGATATGCGTGTGTGCAAGCATGCACAAGTCAATCTGCATTTATGTGAGCACCTGTGTGTCTATATTTCTGTATCAGTCCATTTAATAGCCAACAGGCACAGTGTGGATTTGATTATATTGAAACCTCCCTCTGCTATATACAAAGAAACTGTCGGCCAACGATGGAATCAATGCAGGCCCCCACAGATAATCTCATTCATAACAATGAGAATCTCATTTCCCGCATTCTAAAGGTCAGTGCATACCACTGATCACACTTTAATAAACATCATTCTCAGCGTTTAATTTAATTTCAGCAGAGCAGGAAACTCATAGGCAGCCATGCAAAATTCATCGGATCGTCCTTTAATTGCTTCACTTTCACAGTACAGAGAATGACCGCAATTACAATGAAGCAAAAATAATGCACAAATAGACAGAAACACAGGCACACATCTGCAACACACACACACACACACACACACACACACACACACACACACACACATACACATACACATACACATACACATACACATACACACACACACACACACAGAAGAGATAAGTATAGTCAGTCAAGTGCCAGTCTTGGTTACATTTTAATAAAATAAGCTTCACAACTATTTTGGACCATCACCAAGTAGTGGCTCCACATCTCTTTATCATCACACATTTTAACTCTCACCTAAATTGGCAAACTATAACAAACAACCACCACGCATACACACACCTATGTACACACACACTTACTCACACTGTCACACACGTACATTGCACACACATGCCAACATGACACAAAGCCTGGCACACCGGGCACACTCATTACTGCAATGCCAAGCTACCAGTTGCTAAGGAGACCTGTGGGAGAGGGAGGGTTCCTTGTTGTTGCCATAGCAGCCGGCTTGCTCCCTGCCAACTCTCTCCCTCAGGGAGAAACAAGGCAAGAGGTGGGGGGTGAAGTGGGTAGAGGTAGGGGGCAGCAGTTTAATAGGGCTATGAGGTGCAGAGGAACTTCATTAGCCATCAGTGTGCGCCGCACCAACCACTGCTTCCTATGAATGCCTACCCACATGCAACACTTCAGGCTGCCGACTCCCACTTACTCACGCACAGTCCATAGACTCCCACTTATTCGCACACCTATATGGAGAAGAAGATGGAGAATGGCATGCTTAGAATGAAAAAGCAGGGAGTTGGCGGGGGGGTCGGTGTGTCTGCAGAGGAGAGGGGCTGAGAGGGCAGAGGTGGGTGAATTAGGGGAACAAAGAAGAGGGTCTTGAATGTGGGGGCCCGCTTGAAAGAGTGGTAGACTCTAATTCAAGGCTGTATGAAAGCAGTTCCCGCTGTAACTGTGCCTCTTCCTAACCAGCCTTGACCTCCAGCGACAGTCTCTATCCTTCAAACCATAGCACTGTCCAGCCAAACACATATGCAGCACATTTCTTGCTTTTACTGTATACAATCCAACTGTATAACAAAGTACACAACTGCAACCATTTCTCTGTATAGCCTGCAAGGTTATTTTAGAAGATACTGCAAGCTGTTTCACTATTTGTGATCACATTTTGATCTTATGTCCCCCGATTTGAAAGTGCTGTTTACTTATCACTAAATTAGCGTTTGGATAGTTAAAAACAATGCATGGAAATGCTCCTCTCAACCACCTCACACACTCTGGATGTTGTCAATGCCAAATCGTTCAATTTCTGTTGTCAGACTATAAAATAGTGATTTGATTGTGAATGAGGGCTATAAACGCTACCTGTTAACGGAGCTGTCGAAAACACTAATGCAAGAGTGACAACTTATCAAGCTTCTGCAAACACAGCCAAGGCGCCTCAGCTTAGCCTACAAATGTCTCTGTGATTATAAGTTTTAATAATTTCATTAAATTGCCAATTTATATTAAATAGTTTTAGAACAATATTGTTTTATTTCATCTTAGTGTGGCAGCCCACAAGTACTATTGACCTTAGTTAATAGGTAGCATTTATGAGCATCCATCACAGTATTCAGATTTATCCACTTCATCTTCAGGTGTGTCTCACTTTGATTTAGATGGAAGGACAAAAAACTGAGAAAATTGTTTTTTTTTAATTCCATAGCATTCATGGCCTCAGTGGTCTCTGTGTGGATTCAATGGCCGCATCAGTCGGGACTGTCCTTACAAACGCTAATAAGTTTGAACAGTGGCATTCAAATATCATTGTTAAAAATAAATTACGAATTAATGACATGTCAATAACATGCATGAGAAAAAATTAGAATATATAACTGTTTTCTTTTGCATTTCATTTCATATTTTCAAATCTTTGCTTTTTTTCCCAAAGCGATCAACTGTTGGTGCTCAGAAGTGCTGCCTTGGTGTGGATTCATATGGAGAGAAAATAAGATGTGTTTAAAAATGAATCCATGTTAGTGTGGACATGGCCTAAGAAGCAGGCTGCTGTGAAATCAAAGAGAAGAGAGTTCACCTCCTATAGGGTCAAAGTGAGTTCTGTAGTCAGGAACCGTGCGTCAAATATTGACTGCATGATAACTCATGATGCTCCTGGCTGCCTCAAATTCTCATACTTTAAGTACCAGTATACAGTATGAATGAGGGAGAGTATCGATTTGGTCTGAATGAACTCCTTGTGGTTATTTATGGTTGAGAACACCACCTGCCACTCACCTAAACCTTTTCCACCCCGACCCAAGCTTGACCAATTCAGTGTGACCGCATTAGGAGAGAAGATGAAGAATAGCGTAAAAATAAATAAAACCCTGTCAAACTGAGAGGAATGAAGAGATGGGGGACAAGGAAAGACAAGATTCCCCCTCCTCCCTCCCTCGTTCCTTCCCCCTCCTCTCTCTGTTTCCTGAAACAAAAAGAGCCCAATTAAGTCAGTTTGAGTTAGGGTCCTTTGTGTGTGTGTGTGTGTGTGTGTGTGTGTGTGTGTGTGTGTGTGTGTGTGTGTGTGTGTGTGTGTGTGTGTGTGTGTAAATAGAAATAGGGGGGCAACGTACTGTAAGTTGTAGAGACTGTCTGAGAGGGGAAGGGGGGAGGAGGAAGGCTTGTTGGGGTTGTGGGGGAGAAACGGGATGGGTGAAGCACTCTCTCTCTCTCTCTCTCTCTCTCTCTCTCTCTCTCTCTCTCTAGCCTAAGAGGGCCAAACTTGCTCTCAGCTCCTCGACGGGAGACGCTGAAATATTAATCGCCACGCTCCAGCCGCAGACTAGTGAACACAATCGCTTCAAACTCCCACCCTAATGAGTGTGTTCATGAATGGCTAATGTGCACAGATGGGGGGCTGATGACTGGATAGATCTCAACAGGGAGGTGAGCGAGGGAGAGCAGGAAGGGAGGGAAGGGGGAAAGTGAATTTTCGGCGGGGCGTGGTGTTGGTGAGGGGGTGCAGAGGCGTGCCATGACCTTTTAAGAGCCTCCTGAAAACTTAATTAAGACTAGCCCCGCGCTACTCTTCCTTTCTTTTACTTCCTCTCCCACGCACACATCCTAGCCTGCACGCACACACGCACACACACACACACACACACACACACACACACACACACACACACACACACACACACACACACACACACACACACACACACACACACACACACACACACACAAATCTCTATGATCCCTCATTATCATGCAGTGCATGCCGATTGTTTACCCCCTTGCCCTTTGCACACACCCCGTTGAGATGATGCACGCTAGATTTCTGGGTATAAAATTTCAAAATGACTCAAAAAGGCTTTTTTTGTGAACATCTCAATTTCTTGGTAATGTTAACGCATACACACATCCTGAGATAAACAAAAACACGAGTAGACATTAAAATTGCAGAGGCAGGAATGCCGTTCCTCGCCCCCTACATGGATACATCTCAGAAAGAGCATGGGACAAAACCACAGGGCTTTAAAGAGCAAGGTGAAGCACTTCTCCTTACATGCCATTTACTTCAACAGAGAAGTTGAAATTACATCTCACTGATGGGCTGAATCCTAACCTGCTTGCATCGCAGGGCGTGTATAGGCCAGAGTGCCTTCTCAACTGGAGCTTGTTCTTTGGGGATGCTAATGCTTCACATGCATCTTTTATAGCTGAACCTGATCTGTTCTTTCACCTTTGGGGTAAATTTTGCCTCAGCATCTTCATCACTGACTATTCTCCTCATCGTCATTTCAAGTACTGACGTCAGACACATTTTGATAACATGTGGTGAGTAACAGAAATGCGGGTTAACGCGTCTTCCCAGGACTCCCATTACCATAGAGGCCACCTACGGATTAAGAGCATCCAGCATGCAGACGCATACACAGACACACATACATACACCGACATGCATACACTCACAGCATCTAATTAGAGGAGTGAGATGCTGTGACCTAAATCCTAACCTCTCCTCAGCAGTCAGGATCAGAGCCTCTGCTTGGATCGGTTGGATTAGGGCGGGAAAATGGAAGGTGCCTCACAGTAAGAAGTATGGGAATAGAAAGGGATTGGGGAGAGGCATAGTGATGGGAGTATGGAAAATTAGACGACAGAATTGAGGTAGCAGAGGGTGAGACAACTGCAGCTAAATTCATTGTGTGACACTAATGTGCATCATGTCATATAATGCTTACCATACATTTTACTTTAAACTCCACTTTTAGAACATTATGAAACTGCAGGTTTAACATGTTGGCTATCAAAAACATGCCCTCTCATTTTTATAGATACTTTATATATGTTGGGGTTCATTTGTTGATCATAACTGAGTGCTTCTAGTCAGTCAGGTCACTCCATGGGATCACTGCAGTATTTCCAACTTACCTCAAAATAAACTTCAAAAAATCAAATTCTGCTGTTTTGTTAAGTTTTAAATGCAAACCGTAAGTTAATGTTTGGAAAATGTTTTGTCCAACATGAAAGTTCTCATATTTTGGAGACGTTTTATACTTCATCTTCTCAGTTTATGTTGCGAGATGTAGAAATGTCCTTCTCTTCCTAAGGAACCAGTGTTTTCTTCTTACCATATGTTTTAATACACCTACCATATGTATATATATATATATATATATATATATGTATATATATATATATATATATATATATATATATATATAAAAAGGTTCTTTAGTAGTAGGAGACTTCTATTTTCTACCTACACATACCACCTCAATAGGAATCTCTCATGCATTTGGGCCTATATCCACAGACTGAGTTAAAAACAAGCAGCACCACAATCTGCTTTCTGTCCCCTTCTCCACCGTTTCCTGTCTTGACTGCCAACACACTCTAGGCATGATAAAGGGAAAACCAGTGGAGGTACTGAGAGGGGAATTAACCTTTGTGAAGGGACTGCATTGGCAATGCTCACCATACAAGAGGTTGAGTTCAAGATTTCACTTTGCTGTCAACAGGATACTTCAGTGCATTTATCACCCTTTGTCTAATTCTGTCATCTAAATTGCATAAAGTGGATTAGATATGCAGTACGTCAAATGAATAATTTTGATGCCATACCTGCAGAAGCAAAATTAAAAATTAAAACCTAGAATTTCTATGCAAAGTGCAAACCATTGTGTATTTACGGTGAGCAGTTCTTAACTTCAAAATCTATTATCTACTGTGTATTGTCTTCTCATTTTATATTTATAAATTAATTTGTCATCAAGCTCACAAGCCAAAAGACAGACTAGAATCATCATTATCGAGCTAGCTGTACCCTGTGATTACCTTGATGGCCCACGTCTATCCATCACATACAAATTCCTAAAGACAGATGTAGCTGGATGGAGGCATATTTACAGTAAGTGTGTGACTGTGAGCACCATGGATGGGTTCGGTGGGTAATGATCATATACTCTCTCTCAAACACACACACACACACACACACACACACACACACACACACACACACACATCTGTCAGCAGCTCCAGCAGCCAATACATGCATGTGAAAAAGTGTTACACCTCTCTGTGTGTGTGTGTGTGTGTGTGTGTGTGTGTGTGTGTGTGTGTGTGTGTGTGTGTGTGTGTGTGTGTGTGTGTGTGTGTGTGTGTGTGTGTGTGTGTGTGTGTGTGTGTGTCACAGCACTCCTGGAAGGGGGGGTGCAGCGTTTCCGCCTGAGCGCGACTGTCAGTGGGCATCACTCAGCCTGGCGGTGTGGCAGGACGCGAGGATCATTAGTGGTCGCGGAGGGAGCGAGAGAGGGAGCAGAATGGAGGAGAGTAAAGGAGAAAAGGGGCAGTGACTGTGTGAGTTGGGCAGTACGTCTTAATATCCGTCTTGAGAGCATTACACACACAGCAATGCACTTTCCTCTCAGTCACGCAATCACCCCACCGCAAAGACCCCATCGTGGCCCCCTCCTCTGTCATTTTCTCCCCTCTGTCACCCTCCCTCCCTCCATCCATCAAAGCCCCTTTCACCCTGCATCTCTGATTGACCCTCTCTGTCCCTCCCCATATCTCTCAAGACATGCGCCCTCACTTAAGCGTGTTGCGTTTCAGCTTTTCACTTCCCCAGCTCCAGATTTATCCATCCTACTTCCCTTCTCCGCTTACATCTTTCCATTTCTGCCCATTGCTCCCATTTTCACCCACTCTGCATCGTACAACCACTCTTCTCCGTGCACTAAGCATCATTGCAAGTTGACCTACTCTTAACCACAGCAAGGTGAAACAACTGTTTTACACGTGAGACATCACTCCGTCTCAGCACTTCATCCCCTGCGTGTTGTCCGTGCCAGCCCTTCACTCCTTCAACCATCAAGCTTATTCATTTGTACATTTACCCATCATTCCATCCATTCATCTGACGCTCTGTGTCAGTATGCTTCCTGTCCACAGTCATTCGTGCACTACTCGACCATCAGCCTCTCCCTATCATTCCCTTCACCAACTCCCTCTCTTTAGTCAGCGTGATCCCTCTGATCTCCTTCTATCCCTCCAGGTCTGTGACCTGCACTGCTGAATACCAGAATCAACATGCCTGACATTTAACAAACAGAACAGCTTTGTCAAAGCTAGCTGTGTTAGCACACCCATGCTAATTTTCTCTTAGTTTGCTTACTCAGTAGGTTTCCAGGCCCAGGGATCCATCTGTTTGCTGTTCTGTCAGAGCATTTATCACACACAGATTAGGCCTATCCTGTTATATATATTTGTCCCAGTGAAACATTTGTGAGCTTGGTTTTGGCACCTGCTGTGAGCGTAGTTTAGTATTATATCCCTGTTGATGACAACAGTACAATCTGGCCAGATGCCAGCTCTGCTAAAAGACTTCTGGATGGCATGGAGTCAGAAATGAAACTGGCATGTGAGCATTTGCACATGGAACACGTGACCACCCAGGTGCAACAGAGGACAGTGTGACAGTCACAAGCCAACACTGAAACAACTCAAACCTTTGTCTCTTAGAGATGTTTTGAAAAGTGGCACATGGGCCCAATATGAACCATGCTTGCATGAGGCTTTGTCCCTGTATTCTATTCATTTTATGCACTGAACAATTAATCTATTAATTACAATAATCGATAGATTAAGCAATAATTAAAATAATTGTTAGTTGCAGCCCTATTTGGCAATTTTAACATAATAACTGATCTTCACTGTAAAACTCACAACCACACCAATCCCTGTCAATCAACACGCATCTATCCTACAGGTTTCACTCATCATAGCCAGGTGACATCGCAACCTATACCCTTTACCATAGATCCTCTGCCACTACGGCTTGATGCTCTTGCTCTCTCTCTCTCTCTCTCTCACACACACACACACACACACACACACACACACACACCTTTCTCAAGAGGAACACCAACGTCTAGCCCTGTATCTCTTTCTCTCTCACACATTCACACACAAATTCCCTTGCATGAATTACAACCTTTTTTCTAATCATCATTCCAGATAACACAGCACTGGAAATGTACAAAGACAGCTCCAAAAACACACAGTCTTGACCCCAGCAGCATCCCTTCAGCTGCCCCTCCTTGGCACTCATCTAGATCTCTCCCTGGCGGGTCTTTGGGCATGGATCACTTGTAAGGATTTGAGAAAAGACTTCACTAAGCTGATTGCTAAATGGGAGGGGGGCAAATTACCCTTGCACAACTGCGTGAAAACCTTCTTGGGTCATGACTGGCCTTATGTAATAGATTGTGTTTGTGTGTGTGTGTGTGTGTGTATGTTCCCGAAATCCCCCCCCCCGCCATTTAGCACTAATTGAGGGATCTTTTTTCGGAAGCTGTTATTGCACACATTTAATTATTTATTTTGACGGGAAGCAATCTGGTGGCTAGTGAAGGGATCAGGAGTGTGTGTGTGTGTGTGTGTGTGTGTGTGTGTGTGTGTGTGTGTGTGTGTGTGTGTGTGTGTGTGTGTGTGTGTGTGTGTGTGTGTGTGTGTGTGTGTGTGTGAAAAGTGAGAGGGAGAGAGACGGAACAGGACTAGGTCAGCTGAGCTTTTTGGGCAAATGTGTGTGAGGGCAGAGCTGCTGTAAGCTAACTGTACTGTATGTCGGTGGGGCTTTGCATGTATGAACAGTATACAAGAAAAGTACCGTTTGTGTGTGCATGTGGGTTGCATCTCAGAGAGCGTGGCTTTCTGAGTGCAATGGGAGTGCACTAATGGACGCACACTTGAGCTGAAAAGTGCAGAGTGTAGCTGAAGTGCAGCCAAGTCTGGCTTCCAGTCCTGCTTGGATGCCCTATAATCTACTCTCTACTATTCTAGCTCCCTTTCTCCTCCTCCATTTTCCTCACTTCTCTCTCCTTGTCTTTCTATCTCTGTCTCTCTATCAATTTAAGGTGGACATATTATGCTTTTCCGTATTTTCTGTCATATCTACAATGTCATAAAGTCAGATTTTAATGTTAAACATGGCCAAAACAAATAATGAGGTAAACGTATTTTAAAGAAATCCCAGTGAGCTCAAAAGCTCAGATTTCTAAATGTTCCGGTTTCAACAGTTATTCTACTTCCGGCTAAGTGTTACGCAACACTTAGCTGGCCTTCTCCGGCCTTCTATGATTGGTCATCTGCTCCAGGTAGGTTAAGTAGCTGTATGCTAACGCCAGATAGCTGTAATCTTGGAGGCCAATGTTGGCAATTTCTCCCTAATTCCGGGTCACATTACTGCTTGGATAAGTCTGGTTGTGTAGTATTTGGTTTAGAATCCTTTATTTGTGATTTTTCACTGTACAAATTTCTGCTATATACTCGGTTGCAGTAGCTCCAGCTGATACTAGTGAAACAACACTGGAGCGCAGCGGAGATTCCAGGAAACACTCTGACCAACCAGAGCAGACTAGGCTTTTTCGGGAGGGGGGCTTAAAGAGACAGGCGCTCCAACAGAGTGTCTCATACAGGTGCAGCAGCCATGGGCAGTAGTAAGATGAAGTTTTTTTTTAACATTAAAGCATGTAAACATATCCTAGTACAAACACAAAACAAAACACAAGTATGAACCTGAAAATGCTATATTGTGGAAATTGTAGCTAGTAACTTCTAACTAAGGATTTTTTAGAAGGCTCACCACTCTGGATGACGTTGAATTTCCGAGAGCCGACACAACGTAGTAGTATTTAGTTGTATCTGCGGTGATGTCACGCAACACGAATTGCGCCTCAGTCTGGGCGAACCAACGCCGACGCTTCCCAGAATTCTGGGAGCTTGAGAGAAACAGCATTAACGGACATGGTCGTGTTGGGTCTCTGGATACGTCCAGCAGACTAACTTCAGGGTCACCAGTGTAGAAATTGTAGCTAGTAACTTGACAGAGACAACTTCTCACGTTGAGCACACGAATGCGTCTCGTTTATTTATATAGGGAAAACAATTAATTCACAAAAAGGTAACCCAACCCCCGGGTCCCACGTCATCACACGCTTAAAGGGACCGCAATCCCTAAACCAACATATTACATGCACAACATATATTAAACAATAAAGGTGAATTATGTCACATTCACTACAATATAATAGTTTCCCTTTAATATTGTCATCCCTGTTTCATTGCCTCCCCACTGCCTCCCTATTAAATCTCTTTATCCTGGTTCTGAGAATGAAGAGACGTGGATCAGCATCATCGCTTGCTGGCCGCCGACTTTCCTTTCTTCTTGGTTCCCCCCACCCTGCTGTGCAGTGAAGAGAATGAAATAAGGGAAGACGACATGCAACCACCAGCAGTCTTGACCTTTATCAAGCTCTAGCGCCTGAGGCAGGCTGAATGAGACATTAAGAAAATGACTGAGCATTATTAACCCCTACTTACTTACTTACTTACTTATACACACACACACGTGGCACACTGTCTGGTCTGAAAAATGGCTCTGATTTTCCTTGGCCGGCACTTTTCTGACACTTAAGGATATGCTAAAGATAAATGATCAAACTGGGAATAACACTTATGTATTCTACGTCACATCACTTCAGAAAGAAAAGAATGGCAAGACCAGCCCGGCCTGCCTGCTCAGATTGTTTAACTGTGATTGATCCCTTGTCGAGCTCCAGCTTCCCAGCACTCCCATGAATGCCAAGTCCTGTTGAGAATTGATGCTTCATTATAAACCAACCACACAAGTTCTTCAAATGATGCATCAGCCTCTGAGAGAAAGCTGGACCTGTGAGGGCCAGATGTTAACCCTGACGGCTACAGTTCCAGCCAAGCTGCACTTCTAATGATAGATCATTTCCCTGCGCTCTTCTTCTTCTGTCTTTCTCTTTTGTGCCTGTGTGCACGTGTGTGCGACTGGTGCATGTGCATGTGTGGCCATCCTTCTATTCCAGTCAATCAATGAGCAGAGACAATTCCCCGAGTGACATTTACGGAGAAGAAAGAGAGCCATTTATCATTTTAGTTTTGGGATAATAAAGGAATGACTGAATGAGCCAGAGTGTGTATGTGTGTGAGGGACAGATCAGGCGAGAGAGAGAGAGAGAGAGAGAGAGAGAGAGAGAGAGAGAGAGAGAGAGAGAGAGCTAAAGATGAAAAGGGGATTTCAAAAGCACATGAAAGGAGCAGGAGAAATAAGCGAGGGAAGAGGAAAATGAGTGATAAAAAGGCTACTTTGTGGGGAGGACTGTGAGTGTGAAATAGAACAAGTGAGGAGAGAAGAGAAGGCCGTGAGTGACTGACAGTGAAAAAGAGAGCACGAGAAATAAGGGTATGAAAAAAAAGCCTAGGGTACGGAAAGAAAAAAGGCAGAGACCGAGGAGGGGATAGAAAAAGGCTCTGGGCACAGAGAGAGAAAACGAAGGAGAAAGAGGGGGAAGAGACGGAGACGGGAAAAAAAGGTCCAAGAGAAAGGGGGAGAGGAGACAGACAGAGCGAGGCAGACATGCTGGGTTCATTCGGGGCTATGAGCCGACTTGGAGTTCAGACCTCACACAGTCAGCATACTAAACACCGGACCCAGTGTCCTGACCCAGATTCAAGCCAGTGACACACAAATCAAATTGGGGACAGAAGAATTCCCCCCCACCCCGTCTGACCATACTTCCCCTCAAACACACAAAAACACACCCCTTCCCCCTCAATCCCAGCTGGTCTCACAGTCACCTCATAACCCAACAACCTCGCCCCAATCCTGTAACCTCCCCACACATATGCTGGCTCCCACACAGATTTGCTCCCACATGGGTTGTTTTACACATACAAATGTGCCCAGGAAGAACCACACATGTAAAGTGATTTCTTTCCAAGGTCAGTTTCCTCTTTTTCAGTTCAGGTGAGGCGACATTACAGCTCAGTGTGGTGCTGCGGTGGTTGCAGACCAGCAGCAACCCTAGGTGACCTGAGCAGCTCCATCCATCAGCCGCGGGCACATGGCCCAGCCGCAGCATATCCACCAGCCATTAGCATAACAAGCATCTTTTT
This sequence comes from Gymnocephalus cernua, assembly GCA_023631565.1. Classification (NCBI taxonomy): domain Eukaryota; kingdom Metazoa; phylum Chordata; class Actinopteri; order Perciformes; family Percidae; genus Gymnocephalus; species Gymnocephalus cernua. The sequence continues at coordinate 32,993,919 of CM042429.1, forward strand.
TGAACATAACTCTTGCTACTCTGCTGCCCTCAGATTTTCTCTCCACCTGCTCCAATCAGTCAACGTTAACTACATTTCCCTTTGTGAGCCAGCTCCCTCCATCACTTGCCGGAGCCGCCAAACTCAGGTAAACTGATCGACGGCCCTTATATGCTCTTCCTTCCCTTCCCACAATCCTTTGGCTCATGACAAGACTTGATGGACAGGCAGAGAGGAGCGAGAGACCCGGCACGTGGCTGCCATGAAGGGCCCGGAGATGGAGCGTTGTGAAATACACCGTTTAGCTCGGTATACATCATCTCTTTCTCAGGGACAGACACGGCAATATGCGTGCACGCAAACACACACATTTACTCACGTGCACATGGCCATCAATCCCTTGCATACAGGAAGAGATATCCGACGAAGAGAAAAATTGAATTAGGAAATATGGGCACCATGATTTGTGGGAAGCGAGTTTTGTGGCCGGGAGAGAAATACAGCTTGGAGCGCACTTCATCTTATAGCGAGAGCAACAAGGAAGAAGCATCTGTGTTGTTTATCTAAAGCCCCATCTAGTTGCAATGGCTTCATCTGAAATATTCATATACATGTATGACAAGATCAGGCCCATTACGTTGCTCTCTCGGCAGGGCTTCGGTGAATGGACTGAATGGAAACCCATCAGTCAGTGTAAATTATGAAGACAAGATACATTACATAAGCCTATAGATGGGCATGAAGAGTATTATTGTAGCCTGATATCAATCATGGCAACACATTTTCTATAGTGTCATCAATATGATAATATGCTATAGGCTATTTCAAGGATAAACTCGCTATTATAATATATCACAAAGCATATAACCACAGCAAAACACATTAGGCTTTGTAGTGTGCATCATCATAAGGCATTATATGGCTTATATTTTAGATGGATCTGCAAATATTCAAATGGTACTTCAGTCTTAATGAACCGTAAACCATATAACCTACAAGAGCTGCTACTAATGATTATTTTCTTCATCAAAAGAGGTTATTGTTTACAATTAATTGTTTAGTCTACACCATGTCAGAAAACTGTCAAGGAGCAGCATTACATTTAGAAAAGCAGCAAAACTTCATATATGAGCAAACATTTGCCATCTCTGACAAATGATTTATTGATTATCAAAATAGTTACTGATAATTTTTTTCTGCTGATCAACTATGATAAATCAACTCGTTTCAGCTCTACAACCAACCACATCATCGTGCAGATTGCGTCTTTGTTGGCCAACAAAACTAAACATTCCTTAGCGATGCCCAAAGTGCATGGTCTGTATCTAATCAGAAATATACGAGGCACATCTTTGAGTACAAAGAAAATAGCATGTTCATAGTACATTACTGCTATTAAGGTGTACACTAATATAGAGTAGGCCAGCCTGAGGCCATCTTGCTGTGATAGGGGTGAGTACTGGAGACGGAGCAGAACAGAGTGGAGCAGAGCAGGCCCTGTTGTAGAGAAAAAGACAGAGAGAGTCGACCCAGCGTGACTACCGCCTGCCTGAGTGGAGCAGCCTGCCTGCAATTAAGGTGGAATCAGGGAGAAATCTGCACTGCCTTGATAATGAGCCTCGTCTGAATTATTAACGAGAGCTGTTCCCCCGGGACCCGGGCTCCCACTGAGCCCATCTCCCCCCCCCCGACACACACACACCAAACACACCCCCATGCACACACACTCATACACTGATGGAGAGAAATGCAGTCATAAACATCAACACACACACACAACGACAATCACACATTATGCACATTGACACAGATGAGCAACAAGCAGGCTGATACACATGGAGACCAGAATTTCAAGCACCATGAGGGCCAACACGTTTTTTTTTAACACGCTGAAGTGAATATCCAAAGTCATTCACAACATTTGCAATACAAATAACAGACAGACTCTGAGAATAAGCAACTTCAACACTTGACTGAATCTGTAGAAGAACCCCTTTCAATAAGTTAACCCTGTCCCTTCAGCTTACTGTACTGATCGAGCATGTGTAATAACAATGGGCATTTTCTTGAGAAACAGCAGGTATTTCATTTCTGAGAAGTAAGCCAATTATTAGATGAGTCATTTATTGCCTATTAGTCATTTTGGAAAGTATTTATGGTCATGAATGAAAAATGCTTTATTCTAAGAAACCCTCCCTCTATCCTAATTCAGAAACCCGTCTAAACTAGCAGAATATGAGCAATACAAAAAAAATGTATTAGAAGGACTACAAGCTGCAGGGGTACTGGTGTCAATAGGTGGCTGGAGGGTAAAGCAGGAACGCAGCAACTTTTACTCCCATTTTATTGAAACATGGGTATTGTGATTGTATGCTAGAGCTCACTGTGCATCCAGACATATAGACCCCTCAGCAGAAGACCTCATTCTGTTCCCTCCCCTTCTCCCCAATTTCATAACCCATTCCCTGGAAATAAGAAGAGATGTGTTCCATCAAATCTTCATGACATCAAACTTACACAGCCTCAGAGAGAAACACACACCACATTCTGTCCCTGCAGCTGTGAACGGTTTTGCCAAAAAATCCGCGGGCGCTTACCAAACAGAGCCACACCTTCCACATGAGCCAATCGCCGCGAGTCAGACAGGTTTCAAAACAAATCAGACAGCAAAACAGCACCGCAGAAAGTCGCTTCCGCTCTCGGTCAGCCCCCTCCTCTCCCAAAAATGGTTCACCCCACCCAGGAACCGAGTGTTCCTCCATGGGTGGTTTGAGGAGGCACAAGTGTGTTGTGTGTTTCGTGCAAATGTGTATGCACATGAGCCAGGGGGAATAGTGGAAACCATCACCCTAAATAGTGCAATGGGAAAAGAATGACAATTTCTCTTTGCTTCACAATGCTTCTTCAGTTTAGAAAAACTAAATTAACTGAAAGGAAATGTCACAAAACAAAAACGAAAAAAAAAAATGCATAGCCATGGGTAATAGGCTTGAAAAGAAATGCATCAACAGCTGAAGTTCAGTTCAGCTGAGAAGAAACCAAATTCAAATTAGTTCAACCCTGTTGAATTGGGAACTTGACGGTCTCATCCCCTTGTATTCTGCTCCGAAAGACCCAGTAGTTGAGAGGAGTCGAGTTAAGGAAAATCGAGCATTGTTATCCTATTATCTGTGAAGATGTGAGATATAAGAATGCTCATAGATGAGAGGAGGCACGCTGCTTAAGGCAGTCTAGATCACTGGCAGGAGACTGACGCCACAGCTCACTTCAGAAACACTCCTCACCTCAATTGGCCCGTGTGCCAAAAAACACTAAGAGAGAAAGAATGTATAGAATGTCTAATAGATGGATGGAGTGGAAGAGAAAGGCAGAGATAAAAGAGGAGATAACATGGGTGTCTGCTAGATGGAGTGATGGGAGAGAGCAAAGTAATATCAAAGGCAAAATGATATTGTTTTTCATATTACTGTCTCCTGATTGCTGTCTCCCGTATTTGAATGCGTGCCCATGCTTTGGTAATTTGCATGTGCATTAATCATTTTCAGCGAGAAATGAACTGCCACGGCTGCCTGATGGCCGCAGGGGGGAAAGGCAGTGAGAACGGGCTTTTTGGCATCAGATACCCGGCTCAACCCAAATATACTGCCTGAACTCCGGCTGCAGGAGCCAAGGGGAGATGTAAGGTGCTCATAATCCTACACCATAAATCTGTCCAGCATGCATCATATGGGCTCATTTTCTGAGTGTGTGTGTGTGTGTGTGTGTGTGTGTGTGTGTGTGTGTGTGTGTGTGTGTGTGTGTGTGTGTGTGTGTGTGTGTGTGTGTGTGTGTGTGTGTGTGTGTGTGTGTGTGTGTGTGTGTGTGTGTGTGTGTGTGTGCGCATGTGTGTCTGTCGCACTCTCAAATTACTCTGCTCCCCTGAGCCAAGACGGAGGATAAAATATGAATCAGCTGAAGTCTAGGATAGTTTCCAGTCTCTCTGGTCTCCCCAACCATCATCAACAAGCGACACAAGCATGCATTCCGACACACGCACACACACACATCCACGCAAAAGCAGCTTCACACACAAAGTTTCAAGTCTCTCCACTTCATGCTAAGCTTCTGTCAAACACACTCTGCTGCATATCCCTCGTATTTGTGTTTCTCTACTGCAGCCGCTGGATCACATGCATAGCGACAGGATTACGAGAGTCTGTCTGTCTCTTTACCTATTAATCAATTAGATAAAGTGATATGATCCAGCACTGTTATAAATACTACTGCCTGTGGAGACAGGGGTTACGTGCCTTTACAGAAGACAAGACTATACATTTACCTGGAGAGACATCTTTCTTTCTCTCCACTTCATTTCCTCACATCCAGTTTGTCTTTCCTCTTCTCTTCCTTTACAGTCACTGTCACATTTCTCTCTCATTCTTTAGCTCCAACTTTCCGGTCTGTCTGATTTCTGTCATTAAAGGAAGCCCCATGACTTTTGCCCTGCTGGCCCTGAACAGACCGCTAACTAAAGACACTTTATTTACGCTATAAGCTTTGGATTAAAGTGTCTGAGTGACTGCCTGGCACCCTTGCCATCCTGCTACTCAATCCCCTGGCATCTGACTGCCCCAAGTGCCGCAAAAAGCCCTGTAAACAACTATAAGGAAAAATATATAAATTAGCCAGAAACTACACTAATTCCATACAGATGTACTAAACTTGCAACTGCATACACCCCAAACATATTGTAATAATATCTTAGAGGCATGTATCACACACTTCTATTTAAAGTTACAATATCAAAGAGCTCCGTTTTGTTCTCTTTTGCGGCACCTATGGCGATATTTGGGTATTGCAGGTGTGTTTTTGGATCTCACTTTCACTTGTTTTTAAAAATGCATCGCTCTTGTCTTGTTTGTTCGGCCATAGTAACTGTTACTACTTGCAATGCTATCAGAGACCGGAAAGAGACAGCTTCACACACAAGTAAGTTGAAAGTGACTCTGTTACTTTAGCTCTGCCTACGCTCTCTGGCAGACCAACCACTGCTGGGTGATGGGAAACACGTCACTAACGTCGCCACAGACACCCAGTTTGTAATATTGCAAATGAAAGGGCTTTCATCAGTGGGCCATAGGCTTAATCACCATTGTGTTACCTCATTTGGTGAGTGGCTTAACAGAGGTTTAATTAAATTTAAATCTTCAAGATTATTACTTTAATATACTTATACACCAAAAAGGGTTGATGTATTATGGGTTTTTGTATTCCATAACTACCCACGCTGACATATATAATAAAGCAATCCCCCCTGCATAACAATGGCTGTATCTAACCCCCTTGAAGTTAATGAACTTCTAGGCGCCTACAGGGCAATCCCCACACCAAGTTGCCTTCAAACCCCACCATTAGAGGCATTATGAAGTCAAGAGCGAGACTATGCCGCATTCTCTGCAGTGACATGCTGTTAGACCAATCAGCGAGCCCAAACACACATGTCTATAGAAGAAGACAGCCCCTCCCCCTGCACTAGCCCCCACAAAGACACACACAACACTGCTTTGTTGCAATTGACATGTGCTTCTCCCACGCACAAATGCAGTATGCATCCACATGCAGCCATGGATGTATTTAGATATAATAAGCCATAAAGACATAAAGCCCAACCATAAATAGGGGGCTTCAGAAACAATCGCAAACTTCAAAGAATCCTGGAAATTTCTATGTTGAATCAGCTTAGTTACAGAACACTGGTAAATAGAGGCCAGTGAAGTTGCCATTAATCTACACTGCAGTGACCGTGGAAGGTATAACCAGGTTCACAAGTGCAGAATTCTACGTAACCTCCCTTTAGAAAGGAGGTGATTAGGAAGCCATGACCTCATAATACTTCAGACTTCCTAGAAGTCAGAAGCTATTAGGTATTTATAGGAGCTTAATGGTACTGTCTAGGTGTACTGGCTGTCTAGCACCCATCATAAAGCCATCAACCCCAACCCAACCCCCTGCACGCCTGCCTCCTACGCAAACTGCCAAGCTATACCACTTAATTTCATTTTATTTCATCAGCAGCTAACCAACAATTCTTTTATCTTTCTCCTTCCTTTCCCTGGCACAACAACAACAAAAAGCAGACTGTTTTGCATGAAATGCTTTGCTCGTGCGTGATATTGTTGATTGAGATGAACATGTAGTGGATGATACAAATAATGTTTTCCAACTCGCAAATGCTGCTGTCAAATATAATTGCCTGATATGATTGTAAAATTATACATGTATGAGAGTGCACCTGTGTTGTGCGCAAGTAAGCATGATTTGGGGTCCTGGGTTCATGGATTGAATCTGAACATTTGACTTCATATTAACCTTGTCAAACTTGGTCTTACGAGCTGACTTTACATGCTATATATCCCACTGTTAATCTCTCATAAAACAGATTGTGTTTTAAGTGTCCACACTGTTTTTTTTATTCCATAACTACCTTCATGAAATGATTTGCTTGTACATTTGTCACACTCCCAACAAAACTAATATTCCACATGGCTTCATTATGTATTCATAATCCTGCAAATTCAAATGGGATTTTCATTTGATGAGCCAAGTTCACTTAAAAGTTGAACACATTTATTGCAAGATCCGAGGTAGGCAGTTGCATCAGAAATTAGAGTTTTACTGTACATGTACGCATGCTGCTGAATGAATATGTCCATATGCTGTTTGTTTGGTTCCTTTAAGTAAGCTGCACGTTTGGTTCCTGTAAGTAAGCTATACATGGGACTCCTAACTCTTAAGTGTATGTTTACATTACGATTCTGTCACTGACCAAAACAGGTCAGCCCTGTTACTCACACTATGGCTGCCTGCTTTAAACGACTTACCTAATGCCCCGTCATTACCTGGAATGGGCCCCATGTCTCGCCTGTGGCCTGAAATAGCCCAGGAGCTCAGACTGCCACTGTCAACCCCCCCTAATTTGCAGTTTCTTAAATAGCAGACTAGGACTTTGGCACTAAAGATAAAGAGGCCCTGTGGTGGAAGACTCTTGGTGTAACTGCTGCACGAATGAAACAAATTCTACGTGGAGACACACCTTAGCAGTTCACTTTAATGGGACAGGCTTAAGGTGTCAATTCAGGTGCTTGTGATTAAGGCAGAGACTCAACTCAACAACAGAGTTTATGTTATGCAACAGCAACTCAACAAGTTTTGACAACAGACTGATTCCTCGGAAAAGGCAAAAAACATGAATGCATGTTGTTGGATACATGCCATTATTTTGGTTTTTGATTGTATTTGATGATATGAATGACACGCCTTGATAGTTCTGGGCGGGAATAAATCATGTGATGCTGCCAACTCAACAATTGAAACAGTCTTGTCAATAATGTGTTTATGCTGGAAAACAGTAATGGCTAATCAATGTGAAGTCATGTTTAGTGGTATTGCTTGAGAAAAAACCAGCAAGATTCTGATGACTGACAATGCATCCGCAAAGAGCTATGATACTGTACAGCCTTACAAGTTCTCACATATTGGAAATGGTCTTTTCAGATGCAAACTACAATAGGTCTCAACTCAGCAAAGGTGCACCATGAGGACAACTCTACTTCTGCCCTGCTGATCTCTGTGCCCCTTCTCCCTGTCCTTAGATGGCCATAAAGAATAGCAACATAATGAGGCTGGGAGCAGAGGCTGACAACATGGGCAGATGTCCAGGAGGTTACTCTAGGCTCTCAGCCAGCCAGGGAGACAGCGGTGGTGGTGTGTGATCAGTTGTGAACACCTGTCTGAATATTTACATTGTGGACAGCTGACCTGACCTGTGAGCTACTACAAGTGCCCCTCTGTTGATGTGTTTTTTTAAACTGACAAGTAGTAAAAAATGTGTGATGCCCATTTGCATCAAAATGCACTGAATAGTTTATTCTATTTAACTGCCTCATTTATTCGCAGCAGTTGTGGAAATAAATCATTAACCTTGTGGTCCTGCTCCTGGTGAAAGGATGGCATGCACTACTACAGACGCTGCTGTCCATCATGAGCTGATCTGAGATGAGCAAAGCCTTACACACACAGCAAGTAACTACATGCCAGTATATTTCATTATGCCATCAATGGTCCATTAGAATAACTGACGGCAGTAATGAACTAAGACAAGATAACGCATGGCACCATTCATGCGTAACCGACACGGAATCCCATGGTGACATGTGTATGGCACGATGGGTAAAAACATATCATAATGGCGTAGTGAATGGGAATAATAGGCTACTCGATATTATCACTAGACACTCTGCGATTAACACGTCAAACCCCCATCATGTGTTTTAGTCCTTACCTTCCAGCCAGCTGAGCTATTACTGTCGCCCTTATCCTTGAAATAGGGCACATAACGGACCATCCAGTCATATATCTGTGACAGCGTGAGTCTCTTTTCTGGGGTGCTCTCAATGGCGCGGGTAATGAGATCCGCGTAGGACTGGTTCCCCCATGCGTTCCGCCGCGAGGATTTGGCTTTGCGCAGCGGTCCGGTCACATCGAGCGCCGCGCCAGCCAGGCATGGGTGCGTCGCGCCTGTGGGTGCCGGGGCGCCGGCTGGATGCTTCAGTTCTCCCGGCGTTCCGCCCACGAGCCCCGCTATACAAGCCGGGACGTCCTCTGGTTCCACCTTGATGTTGGCCAGTGGAAGAACCCCACTGACCTCTTGTCCACCGGGGAAATCCTCCGGGCAAGGCAGCGGCCAGGTGCATGAGCGAGGCCGGCTTTGCGGCTCGAAATCCGAATCAACCTGATGAGTGTCTAATTCGTCGTCCTCCATCATCAACATGTACCCTTCAGTTGAAAATGGAGAAGAAAAAAAAGTCAAATGAAGAGCAAGGGAAGGAAATACCTCCACGATTCCCGTATCCAACTGTCCTATCACTTCACGTTGAAATTTGCCTTGTAATAATGCTATTAAGCTTACAGCCTGAATCAATCAAGAGGCAATTCAGCGGAGTAAAAGGATCATGATGAATACAAGCAAAATCACAGCCTCGCGTGTAGAGATAAGAGAAGTAATAAAAGTAATAATAATTTTTCGTCCATTTTACCTGGAGTAAAATATCAAACGGTGATTAAAATGCCTCCTATTTAAGTCCACACCACCACAAGGCAGTCTCTCAAACGCGTTTCAGAGCCAGTCATGGGGGCTTTTCAATCCAGTTGCAGCAACAGATGATATTTCAGATAAGGAGCATATTTGCAAAGCAGTCGTCGATACATCCTCCAGAAGACAACGGGAAGAATGGGGAAAGAGGGGGAGAAATCACCAGAGCTGTGTTGAGAGCGTCCACTGAGGCGATAATGCGTGATTACCGTGAATTATTAAATCTTCCAGTCTGCACGGATTAAGCTGGCAGCGGCACATTCAAGTCCATTCAGCCTGAACAGCACCCAACTGTCTGCAATTATAATGAAGAGGAGTGCGCATGTGACGAATCGATAAATTCCCAGTCTGAGAAAAAATAAAGAACATAAATATGTAGTCCAGCGATCTGATTTCGTATCCACTTGTCAGGTTGATAAAATAGTATTTTATCACACCTCCTCTTGCTCCCCTCTATCCCCCTTGCCTTTTCGCACTCTCTTAGATCCCACACATGTTCTCATTTGCTTACAACTCGTTCTGTCGATGTGAACCGAGGATGACGCGCCGGCGCTGTAGTGGAGATGCTGCCAATTGGAGTGCGCTCACGAAATCAATACTCTCCGTACATGATTACAGCGAAATCCCTCTCGCTCGCTCGCTCTCTCTCTCTCTCTCGCTCGCTCGCTTTCCCTCCCTCTCTTTCCATCTCTGATGTGAAAAGAGGGAGCAAACCCCAAAATTCTTCATCAAAACTGCATAATAATCTTTCTGGCGAAGCGTCACCCGGCGCTTTGTGTGCCAGACTCCACGTCCAGTGGTGATAAAACAAGACAATGTGAACATTACACAAGGGGAAATTCCTGCATAATCCCGATTCTTTTATTTGGCTTTTAAAAATAGTGTCTGATCTGCCTTTGTGTGCAACGTGTGCAGCGTCCAAATGCCCTCCAGGGAGAACCACGGTGCGAAGGAGATTTCACCTCTGCTGATTATTTGCGGGCAATACCTCAGCTAGTGTAATTTTCTATGCCGATTAGACAGTTTTAGTCCAGATTAGGAGAGATTAGGTAACCCTAGATTTTAATCCTGGAGGAGTGAGGTGAAATGGGGCTTTTCAGAGGCCAGATTGAAATATCATCGCTGCTCCGCACACCAACCAAAGTGAGGAGGCATAAAACACTTGCATATTATCATCTCAAATCGCATTTGCCAAGCATCGACGCGAGAGAGACGCTTCTCTGGCAGACACAGCCTTGGTCAGACCCGTGTGCGTAATTCTGCTACACTGACCAAGGGGGATTCCGCCCCTCCATCTCACCACCCCTCCTGAATCTGACAGGCGGACACACAGGTGCTCGAATCCAATTGGCTTTTTATTTTCCTCATAAATGCTTTTTTTAGGTAGCCTCACACTCCACCTCACCTTTATCCAAAAGATTTGATGAGCTCACAAGCTATTCTACAGCAACAGTCTGCTGCACATTTTTTTGCACATTGACACCTGTTATGTTGATGGTTACTGTGGGGACAATATTACTTATTCATTAACTTTTACAGGCAGTCCTACTTCTACACACACATTGTCTGCACACACAGCTACAATTTCTGATAATATTTGGAAGGTAGGCAGCCATTCATGCAAGTATTGTAACTGCCCATGAGTAATCAGTATGAACTATGGGGGCATGTTTATATGAATGGACTGCAGTCATAATATTAAACAGCTGAAAAATAAATTGTTCCTCAACACCCAGGCGTACATTCTCGGCATTCTTATTATTGCTGAAATAAAACACCCTCATATTTTAGAGTGGACAGTTCGCGAGCACCATCATAACAAGCACCTGTGTAGTAAAAATGTCTGAGGAACCCACCCTCTTCGTGCAAAGTGTGCATGAAAAGAAGCTATACTTAAAAGTTGCACAACATGGCCACACTGTGTGCACTCAGACATTACTGATGTTGAGAAATGTGTGTCAAAAATAGCACGCCTTTAAATGCAAGAGGATGTGTCATAGTGTGTCATGGAAATTACTTAATGCTGCACATCAGTGGGATCAGATGGTTAAAATGCCATGTTGCTCATTGTGTAAAACGTCCTTTAAGCCCTATTGCACCTATACATTTGATTAATGGGAAATTATTCAATGTTAATTATTATGTGGTACCTCATATACTTATGTGCCAAGAGTAAAAATCAAAGAAATGCTGGAGAATAACCCTTTCATATCCTCTAGTCTGTAACACAAGGTGCTACTTGTGATGTTTGTTCACAAATCATAATCCTTAGTGCCAGAATGTTGGTGACCCAAGACTACACAATGCATCTTGATTAAACATAAAGTGAAAGAAAGTATGAAAGAATACAAATGACCAGATTCAGAGGCTCACAGCAGGACTGTATCTCCAGAGAAACAACAGTCAGGAAGAGGAGAGGACAGACAGAGAGGAGGGAGGCCCAGACTTTAAAAACTGCATATGTGTTTGGTCCCTTCCAGGCTGACTGCTACGCTGTCCCCATACCATACATTCCAGAGGCAGCGTGGCTAGCTTTAGGCTCTGAGTGGCTGATCCTGGAACAGCATGTTCTGCACAGCAGTAATCACCTCAGCAGCCACAAGCAAGGCAGAGCACCACATCAACAACAAGGCAGAGCTTTGTGCTTGTCAATTTGCACCCTGAAAAAGTTCTCATTCAGAATTTCATTCACATCAGGAAAGGGACACATTCTTTCCACCAATTCCTCACGGCCCATCCTCATTTCCTTGGCCCTGTCAATCCAGACCTCCCTCGCAACCTCATGATGTTGTGCAATTTATCCCTGCAACCACTCTGCCCAGTGGGATTAGGACAAGAGGAAGCTGGAGAAGCCACAAGAACACCCTTGGGAGATCGATGCCGGTTTGGGAAAATACTTCCCCTGGTTCTCCTCCCCTCTCAGCAAACAACCCACACGCTCTAACAAGCATATGGGCTCCCAATGACACATGAAGGAGAGGGCTCAAATCCAAGTATTGGTAATGTTCCCAAGTAGATGAAGCTGGATTTCACCCCTTCGTGGCACTGGCCCAAAGTAGGATGACTTAAAGACTTCCTGCCCTGAGCAAGAGCCAGCTTTCTGTGGCATCTTGGCATGTGTGTTGCCAACTATGAACATTAAGTCCAGAGGCAGCAAAGACAATTGGTGCCAAATTTTAATTAAGACTGTGTCGTGGAATGGAAAAGACATGTGCAGGTAATGGCGTCTCTCCCCATTTCAGAGGTCTAACAAAACATGATTAACTAACACTATCTGCTTTGGCAAATTAATTATATTTAAAAGTTAAAGACCCACAAGAACCAAAACGCCCAAACAGGAAAATCCGTGTGCACTGCTCTCATACCCAAAAGTGCAGCAATCATAATTGGATAATAATAAACTGATGATGTCAAAGTTGTTTAAAGGCAGTAGAGGAGAGTGTAGAGCGTAACTATGTTGATGCACAGAAATTGTGCACTCCAAATCAAGGTATCGGTATGTATGAAATATAGAAACTATAGCACAATAAGATTGTACGATGTGTTACCTTGTTTTACCAGGTGTCTATAGTAGATAAATTAATCATTTAGGTATATTATCAATGTATGTATAAACATATTTTGCTGGTTTTAGCTTCTCAAATCTCAAGGTGCTTTTCTCCAATTTAAAATTGGAGAAATTAAAAATACTTGCAGCTTTGCTGCAGTAGTTCAGCTGAAAGTGTCTATATGAACCCACATTCAACGCATCTTTTGTAACTCCGAATAACAACCCCGCAATGAAAAGTATTCAGTTTGATGATCAGTTACACCTATGACACCATATTCAGACTTTTTTCATATTCAGGATTTTTGCATGTATGTGTTGGAAGAGGGTGTCACTCTAGTCTCTGTTCTTGAAATAAACCGTGCAAAACATCATATTGCTTCTGGCAACGAGTCAAATCCCTCACTTGTGGAAGTCCTTGGTTGGCTGCATCCACAATAGTCAAGAAGGCCTGATGCCAAGACTCTGATTAGCCTAACTATGCCTATGTTCTCCAGGCAATGTGGCGTGGAGGTGCAATGAGAGTCGAGCTCATCACCAAAGAGCACTGTGCTAAACACAAGTTTAAGTGGAAGAAAGCCAGCAGAATGTAGTGTATCCATGCTGGACATATAAAGCCTTAGGCAAGGAGGCATCTGCCTCTTTAATACATAATTCACTCAGAGCTGAAACATCACGCTTTAGTCCTTAGGGCCAGTAGTCTGCTTCTGGTTGTTGGAACATAAAACTGTCTCCATCAGATAATCCTGTCTCTCATTGACGGGCAATTTTGTGTACTAAATACCAAACAATAACATTTGATAGATTTGAGCACAGATCAGATTTGCCTTCAAAACAGACAATAATCCTATATCAGTAACATAATGTACTGTATAGAAAAACGTTTTCTTTAAGTGTGGTTAACAAGGTGCATCAAATGTATGTGGAAGCAATGTCATCTCACCTTTCCACCTCAGCAAGCTCGTCCTCATCAGCCTTGATATGCAGGTAGGTCAACATGTAGAGACAGCCATCTGCCCTCGAGCTCTCCCTTCAGACACGCACACAGTCACTTTACATCGCAACCCCTGCAAATGCATCGTCCTGTAGGGGTATTATTAGAAGCACTTGTCTTATTGCCCACATCATCATAACGGACAGAATGTGCATTAGTTACTTCAATCTCCGCAGCAGATTGGCCATAATGTGTTGACACACTAGTGTACAAGCCTTTTTGGAATTCAGAATGAAGAACCTGAGGCAGCTGTAGTGCTTTCATGTGTAATAGTCCCAGCTCAAGTTCCCATGAAAGAGGCATTAATGGGTTAACAGTAGAAACGAGAGGGGAAGAGAGGGAAAATCAATGCTTTTGTTGAGAGGAAGAAAGAAAGGCTTTCACAGGTCTATGTATCATTAAGCAATTGAGAAAGCTAATTAGAGTGGGGGGAAAAGATGTGCAGATCTCACAGCTAATTATTTCCATGGCAACCGCAGCTCCTGTAGATGATCTGAGGTAGCATTCAGCTGGCAAGACAGCCAGTTACACAAAGAGCAAGAGAGACCCCTAGTGGGATAAAATGAACATGTTCATGAGAAGCTATAATCAACAGGTCACTGTGCAACATGCATCATACTCAGGGTCACTATGGTTTTGTGATGTAAATATAAACTGATATAAAACCTAATGTTTTTAGGTGTTGATCATGCCTTTTAAAGAGTAATAATGAAGAACTTAAACTCAACCAATTGAAGAAATAAAAATTCCAGAAGCCACCTAAAGAACTATATAATGTTGTAATATCTACTATTATTATGACAAATATCACTTGACTTAGGTGTTTTTTTTTAGCAATACTTACTTATTTTACTGCATCACACTGGCTTCTTACACTTCTTCTAAACATAGTGAACACCACCGTGCAATGGAGTATTTTTCTGCAGGAGCTTCTTTATGGATGTACTACAGTTGCAAAAACTAATCTAGCAATGAGTTTAACCCACACCGTACAGTATCAATTGATGAGAAAGTGATAAGATGACCATGTTAAAACCACACTTTGGTGGAATGCAGTAATGTTTTGTAGTAATTGTGGAGTCATTTTCCAATAACAAATTGACCAGAACCATTAAGTCAAAGTTGAACTGTATTTATATGTATGTTTGTGTGTATGTATGTATGTATGTATGCATATGTATTTTCAAATGTAAACAGTATTTTAAAAAAATAGGTCTAATTTGTCCATGCCATGGCAGTCAGAGATGACTTGACCCACTAAATGATGTCATTTAATGTCTCTGTTTGCTGGGGTCAATCTTCTCCAGGTGAACCAGGGGCTTGAGTTGCTCAGCAAAGCTGCGCATGTCCTCTGACACAGTGTCCTGGCCGGCGGGAGCCGACACACTCAGCTCCACCAAGAATGAAAGTGATAGGCGTTCTGTGTTCTCTGTGTTCCCCGGTACCAGGATGCGTGACAGCTTGCTAACCACAACTTTCATAGCACCTTTGCGGAAAATGTGCCCATTGGCCACAAACTCATGGTCCATGCGGAAGCCCATCTCATTAAGGAACTCCGGCAGGCTGTGAGAGGCAGCCACGTCAACACAGTTGCGCACCAGTGCATGACGGCTCTTGTCTCCCACTTCAGGTTGGCCTAGGTAGCGTAGGTGCCACGGTGATGTGGGGTGAGAGAGGGAGCGCCGGGCACGAAGAATGAAAGGGTTCCCTTGTTGGCCTTTCAGAAGATAAACCAGTTCATGATCTGTAAAGGTCTCAGGTTCCATGCTGTCACACAGACCTCGAAGGCGATGCAATAGGCTTTCCAGGGCTTGGTCTAACACACTGCCTGCATTAATAAAGGGTAGAGAAAAGCAGATGCATGAATAGTAAACAACATAAACAATGTGGTGTGATGATCTGGGCTGCACAATATATTGTACTTAAGACTGTAGTTTTGATATAGATTTACACAATGAACACTTCTCCAACATTACATCAGCTGAGATTCCTAAAGACACAGAGAGCTGAGACAGAAAGAAAATAGACCTTTGTCACAAAGACAGCAGATATTCTTCCAAGTTGTCAGTTAAGGTTAAATATCTGTTGTCACTATTGCCATGCTGGCAATGCTGCAGTCTCATACAACATTGTAATACAACATCAATACATCCTAACTTCATGAAGGACATTATAATCAGTTTTTGATGAAACTGTTTTAAAGACTTTCATTTGGTAATGTTGATTACATTGTATTTTAGTAAGTTTCTAATATGTTGTCCTAGCGGACAAGATACTAGAACTTTATATCAATGAGGGCAGACTACAGTACATCATCAAAACAACAACTGAGGACATTTTCGAAGAAAGGTGTCCATTCCACCACTAGAGTACCAGAGCATGTAGCCTATGTCAAACAAAGTTCTGGCAGTTTTTTTTTATTTTTGAATTGTCGCCCATCTTATATACCACTAAATGTTCTTCTCATTTGACATTTCCTGTTTTATGCATTATAGTGATACAGAACATCACGAGATTGAAATTATGATTTAGGATCTATATTTACAGCACTTCCAAACGTTACACATGAAGTTGACATCTTAAGTTATCTTATAACACCATAGTAGTAAAGCAACTGTAAACCTGCCACTCATCGCATATTTTCTTTGTATCATTCAGTCCTACAGGCCATGTTTAATACTTATGGACAGTTAATAGTCTATAGAGAGGTTTTATTTTCTGCCTTCAGATGTTTCGGGTGTAGCTCACCTTGCAGCAGGTATTCCATCATATTGATCGTGCCGCCGGTGACAGGCATCGCTGTAACAGGAGGAGCTTCCATCTTTTCTCAGGCAACGCGTTGTTACTGAATCTGAAGGAGGAACATCTTATTAGCTAACGTTGAATCGGTGGCGTACAAGTAACGTTACCGTCTACATTAGCTAGCTAGAGTTAGACTGTTAACTGAGTTGTCAATTTCAAACGCTTAACTTTAGCTAATGTAAACCCTATTTTATACAGTTTATGCTGTTAACTAAATATAGCGAACTCGCTAACTAGCTAGCTAATTACCTAATGTAACGTTAGTTAGTTAGCTAGCTAGTTAAAAGCTAACGCAAATAATTGTTAGTATGCTTTTTAACGTTACCTGACAAACCCCAAACAACAAAATGCAGCTATTAACTTGTTGGGGAACGTATGATAAAGGTTGGTGTGGTCGTCTTCGATAGAGCCTCCACAGTAAAGACCGAGGATCCGGTAGGCCTCACCGTGTTTGTTCTATGAACACACAGCTAGTAGCTACCCAGCTAGCTAGCAAAGATAGCATCAGTTAGCTAGCTACAATGTAAACTCTGTGACGTAGGTTACCGTGCTAAGCGTTTCAACGTTAAGTCACTTGAATGGGATGACAAATGTCTATCTGTGGAAACCAAGACCCGAGAAAAACAAAAAGGCAAACTGCTCAGTTTATTCTCAGAGAAAAAATAAACTCAGCCGACAACACTGAATGAAAAGCATATTTCTTTCTCGGCTTTTTTCGCCGCGGTACTTGGGATCCAACGTTGAGGCGCATTACAGCCACCTACTGGAGTAACGAAAATATAGCGTTAGAAATAAAAAAAACAATACAAAATTCTCCTCAAGTAGATACAGGATTCTCATTATTGACGTGTGAGCAATGGTGGAAGAACTACTCAGATACAATTTAAAATCTTAAATTAAAAGTGCTGCATACAAAATATGTCCTAAACGTGCAGAAGTAGATACAAAATGTGCCAAGCATGAATCAAATAATTTATTAGGAGGCTGAGATGGTGCAACATAAGATCTTTATTTCATCACATCTGATATCCTGTTATTGCATTTTTCTATAATATGACACCTTTGGAAAGTCCAGATAAAAGCTTAGACTTTCAACTTTTGTCTTCAACAAATTATTAAATATATAATTGCAATGATTAACATGCAAGCTGCGATAATTGTTGTAGCTGGTCGAGGTGAAGATGATTTGAACAAGCTAATCTATGTTTTAATAAGGTTTAATCTTCAAGGTGACTATACTTGTCATAATGTAGTGGAGTTAAAGGGTACAATATATCTCCCTGGCCAATGCATGTAAATACTCAAGTAAAGTACAATATCCCATAAATATACATACAGTACGTGCATAAATATGAGTATTCTTTCCACATTGTTTCTTTTCCACCGCTGTATGTGCTGCAACTACAATATCAGTAAATATACATTACTTTTTTATTGTGTAGAGAATACAACCCGCTCCCGCAGGTGCCGCTTAGATCATTTCACCCAGTTAGGAAACTTCCTAATCCGACCCAAAGCTTCAAAATTCCCCTTTAGAACCGTGTGGGTGAAGTTACAAACACTTTTTCTCATGAAAGACTATGGGAACTCTCATTATAACAGTGGAATTTATGGAATGGTTCTCTGTACTTTTATTTCACTATACACACAGCTACTGTCACTGCTCATATGATTGTTTGTTGTCTTAGCAGGTCTCCTGATGACAATTGATGAATAAACCACTGAAGTCTCCTCTTCCACCTGCAATACGAAGTAAAAAATTACATTACATCAACAAAACAACACACACATGCTTGTTCATTGCTGCATGGTAGATAATATTAGGTTATGACATCATCATCACCATGATTACTGTATATAACACTCACCCTGCCATTCAAGCCCCAGCAACAAAAGTGAACAGGAAACGCTTTGAAGAGATAGAACCAGAATCAGGGGGGACATACTTGCCTAGCCCATTGTCAAACATCTACTTCTCTTTCAAGGCAGCATACCAATACACACACAACAAACAGGAAGTTCAATATGACAAGGAGCTGCATGTCCTACCTGCCCACAATCTTTGTCTGAGGTAGCAAATTAAAAGTGCCATTAACATAAGACATGTAAGGGCTGCTGATGTTCCATAAACAACTGGAATCAGATATTCAAGCTCTGTAGGTATATCTGTAAAACCAAAAAACATAAGAATTAAAATCCCTTTGCTGCGGGCTATAACCTCCTTAAAGAGAGATACAGCAAAACACCCACCTGTTGTTTTGTTTAAAGCATTTGACGGTCCACGAGTGCTGCTAACTGAACTGTATCCATCAGACATCTGCTTTGCACTGCAATTTATTCCATTTGTGTCTACAAGCACTGATATTGTCCTTGTGCCTGTCTCCACATTGAGTGTGCTGTTTGGTTTGATGTTACTAAATTCCATGTCACACATCACAGTACAACAAACAGATGAATCATCACTGTGGTGTACTGTAATAAAGCAAAAGAATATTCTAAATTAAAGCATTCAATTTTGACAAAAGACATTTGTGTGTGTGTGTGTGTGTGTGTGTGTGTGTGTGTGTGTGTGTGTGTGTGTGTGTGTGTGTGTGTGTGTGTGTGTGTGTGTGTTATTTTCTCACCTGTTATTACACACAAGTTGATTGTAAGCAGCTTCTGCCAGTGTCCATTACATCCACTTTTCCAGCAGGTATATTTCCCAGCATCTGCTCTTTTGACATTTACAATGTGTATAGACTTGTTGGAAGTCAGAAAGTCTGATTCTGATCCTTGTACCAATTTCCTGAATTCAGTCATGTTACTTGCTTTAAATGTCCATTTTAAGTTAGTCAATTCACCCAGACATGCATGAGTAAAACCTCTGCCTGCAATAACGTAGACTGTCTTACCAGTTTCTTTCAGAATTTCTGGAAAAAAAAAAAATATATATATATATATGTTGTTTGTTTGAATAGAGGATGGGCTTTGGCAAATGTATATAACTGGATACAAAGCAGTTGGGTACTAAATATTCAGTTTAAAGAGAACAAATGATAACAATCACAATAGTTCTGACCTTTCTTCACGCTGATGACTATGTCACTGTGCGGTTTCTCACACCAGTAAAGGCCTTGATCATCCTCTGTGAAAGAATCAATGACCAAGGAACCGTTGCGTGACACCTTCATTCTGGAGCGCAAGAGTGTCTTATGGTGTTGTACTCCATTTTTATCTTGAAAATATATCTGGATTTTTTCATGATGTTCATCTTTCTGGTAATTCCATGTTAAAGAGTTGAAATCACTTCTGTAATGTTGACATGGTATCACAGCTTGACATCCCAGTGAGAATTGAAGTTGATTTGTGGCTGACAAAATATAAGTTTTCTGTTAAACATTTAATAGTAGTTTGACAAATGTAAAATATGAATAACGTATTACCAGACAACACTAACTACCCAGAATTGTAATTTAAATACAGTGTAATACCAACGATTAAGTAAGTTACTTACAATGTTCTGAGGAGAAAGGGGATGAGTTCCAAATAATCAGAAGAAAAATAAAGCCTTTTTGCATGGTGTCTGAGGCACTCAAATCTCTTCACAAAAAAAAGAGACAATACTGAACAGATGAAACACCCCCTCAGTGGTTGCGCTTTTACTGCTCGCTCATCAAAACACAGTTAAGAAACTCTGCATCGCATCACAGATTGAGATAAATTCATGTTGACACATCGGAAGTGGTCCAACAGCCAATGCAGAGGAAATTTACCGTGGCTTTCACCCACACTGTTTTTCTGATGGTGAGGCATTTATTCCACTGTTTGCATTGTCATAGGTGTTGCTATAATATGTGCATCAATAACAAGTGTAATTTGTCACATAAAAGGTGTCAAACTGTTTGTGCTCACTGCTGCTTATACATCTACAATATAAGATTATTTGTAATTGATTTGAGTAAAACAAAAGCTGTGTGTGCTGTCAATTTATTTTACTCATCTGCCAATCTTAAACTTATCTGGAGTTTATTGCAATGACTCGTAAACGTTACTCATTTTTTATTCTCATTTTTGCAGTAGCATGGGTGTTGAGATACAGTATGTGCATCAATAACACGTGTCATTTTTCATGTAAAGGTGTCAGAGTGTTTGTGCTCACTGCTGTTTATTTGAGTAAAACAAAAACTAATTGTGCGATACAATTTACTCATCTGCCAATCTTGAACTGATTTGGAGTTTCTTGACTACCTTTATTTCATAAAGTAGGTTGATACGCGCTGCAGTAAAACTTTTTTTGAGTATATGTTACTCTAAAGGTGGACAAACATATTTATTTATTGACAGAGAGCAGACACCCGTAACAAACACCATGTATGGAAAGTGCAAAATGGAAAAGTGAGTCTCATGAGCACAATGAGCTAACAAATGCTGAGGACTTTTTAAATATTGTTGCATTGTTCAGTCATGAGCTGCTTAAAGTTTTGATGTTGTAATTTTACACATTTTAGAATGTGGACAATCAGTGATGAGCTGCACCACAAATCTCCAAAATAACCAGATAGTTAGCACCTCTCTAAAACATTTTCAACAAAAACAATATTCCCAAAATCTCAAATATTATTAGTATTTCACAGCACATGAAGTCATCATTGACAGACTTCACTGTGTTCTCTACCCACAATCTCATCAACTCATAGATACGTAGTCTACCAAGCTTTATATTAAAATGATATATATGTAAGAAATATGGTTCAATTTAAACTAACTAAATAAATAGTTTTAAGTTTCTAAAGTGGAAGCCGTGCGTAAAATGGGCCATTCCCTAATGTCAAATCTTCCTACTTTGAAATCGAAATTGAGTTTTGCCCATTTAAATAAATATTTAATTGAGAATTTGAGATATAATTGATGGTATGGCCAAAGTAAAAACAAAAGCCTACCGCATCCATTGTTATTGGACAAACAAATGGCAATTTGTTATAATGTATCAATTACAAGCTTAAGGAAGTGTCATTTAAAATATTACATAGAATTTACCCAGTGAAACTTGTGTAACAAAGATTCAAACTGAACATTGAATATATGTGTAATTTATGTGGACTAGAAGAAGTATTAGAAGAGTATTTCCCATTTTTTTTCACTGAATAGAATGTTCTGGATAGAGGTAGACACATTTTTCTAAAAAAGAAAGTTAAGATAAATATTGAAATAAATGTTTGATGTGTTGCTAACTGTCAAGATAAGATTGAAAATAACATGATGTTTATAGCTACAACTATTTATTATTTTTGGAAAATTCCATATCCATAAGAAAAAATGGTCAGGACCCAAACCAAGCTGCAATATAGCACCATTTTCTTTAATATTAAAAACAAAAATGCCATTAAGACCTTTAAGTTAATTAAATGAATATAACATGAAATGATATGACACATGCTCTGGCATAATGACATTCAAATGTATTTTTTTATGGTATTGTCTTTTCTTTTGTTTCAGTTTCGTAATTTCTATTCTATGCATCTGTGTGTACCTATATGAACTTTTGTACAATAAAGAACTCCGGTAGGAAAAAACCCTACCGCATCCATCTTGTGCTGTGAGATTGTGGCTGTGTTTCACTAGTTTTTCAGCATGCCCTCCTTCACTCCCCCTCAGCCCAAACTATACGGATTGACTTAACGCTACTGCTTCAAGTGCGTTTTATTATTCATATTATTATTTTTTAATTAATTATCGCATTCTATCCCCATTTTTATGTTCATTCTATGTCTGATATGTCATGCAATTTCCTTATTGTACAGTAGGTATATTTCTTGTATGAAAGCCACAATACAAATATTATTTATAAAAGGTATTATTACTGCTTTTTACACATCATAAATACCTGCAGACTCATTTCAATGAGGCTTGGTAATCAGCTGCATGAGTTTCAGATTTAGAAATGTGTGATCTGTATCATGATTAATCATATTAATGCTTACATCTCGCAAAAACAGAATTTTCCTCAATGCTTTTACAGATAATGTTGGAAATGAAGAAATCACACATACAACTATCTAGTAAATAAAACGTATAAAGTAAATATTAATTGACATCAGTTATATTACATGTTTCAGTAAAATATTAAGCTAACAATGAGGAAACTAAAAAGTTGAAATGTAGGTCTATTTATTCATCTTCTCCTTCTTTGGTGGTCAGCAACAGGAGTTTTAGCGGTTGTAGGCTACATTACTGCCACCTAACCATTGATGTATTTTCTTGTACCAAATGCATAACTGCAATGCATTGTGGATTACATCCGCCTATGGAGTGACCATCGCTTTCCACCCGCTCCCTCAGCCCTTTGAGGGTCGATCTCACCAAGTTCACTTCAGTTTTTCACTTAAGATGGCGGCGGGGAGTACCCCATAGACCTATATCCCGTGGGCAAGTGCTTAGGGGAAGTGAACGAGGGCATGTTGAACCACTATTGAAACGCAGTCAAAGTGAGATGCGTCTCTTCAGGCGCCATCTTGGGACGGACATCTGACCCGTTCTGACCATAAAAAGTGTTTTACAACATTTTACTGTTGCGAACGTGTTGAATTTAATATCAGAGTCCTTTTAAGCCAACATAAAGTTTTGCTGTCATGACGCTCAATTAAGCTAGCCATGTCAGGTAAAGTATTTTTTACTATATTCTATCGAATAAGATGCTAAACATTATGTTTAACTGCACTTGAGTGGCAACCGTGTTAAAGCTTTAGTGCGTAACGATTTGATATTAATGAATGTCCGTTACATTCAAGCCATTGCCAAATGAATTAAGCTAATTAAGACTATCAGCTCCACACAACTCTGTATTTCTCAGTATGGCTATGTTCTGAAGATTGTGGTGTCAAATGACTTAATTTCCCGCGCAGAAACTCGAGTCAAGATAATTAGGTTACCTCTTCTGAAGAGTCATCATGTTTTTTTAATCCTCCATGTCCTCCTCGGTCCTCCTTGGCTGCAGTGCGCTATCATGGAAGACTTAACATGTGGACACACAGACAGTTTTGTTGTATTACTTAGAATTCCTCATGGAGGTGGCAGAAACTATACACACTAGTTTAAAAAAATCCCAACTTCTCAGCAGAAACAAAAATACATTTAAAAATGGGTTTGGTCTTTAAAGCTAATTAAACTAATTAAAATTTTGATTATAGAGCTTAATCAATGCTTAA
Organism: Gymnocephalus cernua; assembly: GCA_023631565.1. Classification (NCBI taxonomy): domain Eukaryota; kingdom Metazoa; phylum Chordata; class Actinopteri; order Perciformes; family Percidae; genus Gymnocephalus; species Gymnocephalus cernua. Next base: position 33,017,555 of record CM042429.1, read on the forward strand.
AGTCGCCTACTATTTACACATGACAAGGTACCCTATTTTGTATATCACACTGTCATTTTAATTTAACCAAGCCTGCCTCAAATAGCCTACGTCTGGCATTTTTAACAGATCTACCTCAACAGTCTGGAGGATTACTCCGTCCCAATATGGCGGCCGCGTCGACGTGTCGCTCCAATGAACAGCAGCGACCAAGTGTTCTGCGCATAGGCTACTTTCCAGTTTGTTTTGCACCTCACTTGGGTTTTCTCATCCTCCAGCGAGACATCAACCGGAATGGAGTTAACTGAAGCTTTCGTGACTTTTCAGTTGAGCTGGCCTCAAATGCATCACTTGTTTGCTCTACTTTGTCTTGTTGCCGTCGCCAAATTAACAATGTTGCTCGCCGAAAGAAGGAATGCGTTTCGAAACTTTGAAGCTTTTCCAGGACCACCTGCGCACTGGCTTTTTGGACACGTGAAGGAGGTAATTCAGTCACGTTTCAGTAACGTTGCAGCCTCTGTAACTTTGTGCACCTGGGAAATAAAAGAGATAAGGGGTTTGAAAGTTGGAATAAGGGTTGTAAGTAGGCTATAATTTAATCATTTATCAAGGCCTCGTAGCTTGCATTGCATTGGTGTTTATTGCATCTGCACCATTGTCCAAACAACATTTCTCCTTGGGGACAATAAAGAAAATGAAAAATGGAAAAGAAAAAGAAAATAAATACAATTTTATCATAGGCCAATAAAAGGGAAAAACGTTTGAGTTTCCAGATTGTATTTGGCTGGTAATCATATTAGGGGTGGTACGGTTCATGAAAATACATCCGAACTGTACGGTCCGCTTGTCTCCGTTTGGAACGTGTGTGCCGTACGGTCCGACGCATGCGCAATGTAGCCTCGTGCCCGTCAGGTGACAGTATGTGACCTCTTTCCCTTTTTTTTTTATTACTTTTTTTATATGTTTAACATATTCTGACTTTTTTCAACGGAGCTTTAAGAGTTCCTCTCTTTTTGTTTTAAAGAATAGGCCTACAATTTTTGTAAGAGCTACACTGAAGTTGGCAGTTTGTAAATGCAAGTTATATATTTTATTCTGTAATATTTCAATCTTCTTGTGCTAAAAAGGCACATACGTTCCTGTAGATGGCAATACATATTCTCCTTGTTTTGCCTAATAAATGAAAAAGCTTGTTGAAATTATCAATGTCTTCCCTCTTGCTGTATCAAAATCTCACCTAGCTTTCCTCCGAGACGGTCCCAATAATGTTCTTAAAGTCAAGTCAAAGTTTGTGCATCATTACATGATATAACACATTTTTAATACTGTATCCTACATTGTGGATAATTAAGCTAGATATATACTGAAGTATATTTCTGGAGTGTTAAAAATTAAAAGAAAAAAATAACAAGAACTGTACAGAACCGAAAACCGTGACCCTAAAACTGGGATATGAACCGTGGGTTTTGTGAACCGTCCCACCCCTAATGTATATATATATATATATATATATATATATATATATATATATATATATATATATATATATATATAAAATGAGCTTCCTATGTTTTAATTATTCTTTCAGTTTAAACAAGATGGGACAGACTTGGAGAAGTTTGTGAAATGGGGACAAAAATACCCTTATGCTTTCCCAATGTGGTTTGGACCCTTTGTCTGTTTCATTAACATTCACCATCCGGATTATGTGAAAACGGTACTGACATCAACAGGTGTGTGAGCGATTCTTTTTTAAAACGATACACCATTATAACAATGTTGTCAGTTCAGTGCTTTTTATAATCTCCTATAAGGAAATTGGCTACATTTTTTACCACCAAAGGTCAATGTTACATGATTTTGGATTTGTTTGTTTCCTAACAGAGCCAAAAGATGATTTGTCATATAAATTTATTGAGTCATGGATTGGTAAGACCGCTTTGCCTTTCTGCCACAGCATATTTTGGTTCATTACAGAGATGTTGTTGCTTTACTCACTGACACACATTCTGTCTTCAGGTGAAGGCTTATTAGTGTCAAAAGGTCAGAAGTGGTTTCGGCACAGAAGGCTCTTGACCCCAGGTTTCCATTATGATGTTTTGAAACCATACATAAAACTGGTGTCAGACTCTGCAAAAACTATGCTGGTATGTAAATGATAGTTTAGTTGTGTGAATCACAATTCATAATAAGTATTGTTAAGAAAGTATAGGCTTGGGCTGTCTACAAGACATACTTTATCAAAGCTGGTTGAGCTAATAAGTGTGTTGGAGTTTTGTCCATATCCTGCAGAGATGTCACATCTGTTCTCTCACTGTTTCTAGGACAAATGGGAAAGTTACGCAAACACCAATGAGTCCTTTGAATTGTTTAATCATGTGAGCCTTATGACACTAGACAGCATCTTGAAGTGTGCCTTCAGCGACAACAGCAACTGTCAGACCGAGAGGTGAGTACATACATACCTTTTCCCACCATTTACAAATTCAGGTCTACTCTATTTGCTCAGTTGTTTACTGATTCAGTTGTTTGAATCATAAGTGGAGGAACTTGAGCCTTACATGTTTGCCTATGTTCTCATTGCAGTGGAACAAATGCATACATCAAAGCAGTGTATGAACTCAGTAATCTGATTAACCTGCGGTTCAGGACGTTTCCATACCACAATGACCTAATTTTCTACTTCAGCCCACATGGCTTTAGATACAGAAAAGCACGCAAAGTGGCTTCCAGTCATACAGGTAAGATCTTCACACATTATTAGATTAATGACAATCGGCCAAAACAATTGGCAAATATTAATTATACTGGGTTTTCTCAATTTGCAGTATAGCATACCCATACACTAAACTTTGGGTATATATGGTTGATCTGTGTTGCATGTTGCTCTATTTAAAGAGTTAGTCTGCAAATGCTCATTCACTATCTTGTCTTTTGAAGAGGAGGTCATAAGAAAGAGGAAAGAAGCACTCAAGGAGGAGAAGGAGCTGGACCGGGTGCAGGCCAAGAGGAACTTGGACTTTCTGGACATCCTTCTCTTAGCACGAGTATGTTATATCATCTCCAAACTACTGAATTTAGAAAATTAGACTTCACTTTTGCCTTAAAGTAGCAGCAATCAAACTTTAAAACAAAAGCATTAAAGCAACACTAGAAAACTTTTCCCGCTTCGTTCCCCCTACAGGTTGGGAGCGGAATTGTCCCATTATGTCTCATTGGAACTACAGATCCGCTACCCGATCTGGCAAACTTGCATAGTGCGGTTATAGCCGGTAGAGAGCCGCAAAGCGAATGCAGAAGTGCCGTTCACCCTGTTACGAGTTGATGAACCACTGAAACAATTTTGGAAACATTATTTTAAGTTACAAAAAGTTCTCTAGTGTTGCTTTGAGGCATACATCATTTTAAGTTCAAAGTAACTAGAGGAAAGTTTGATGTTCAGTCAAGGTTTGAAACTAACAAATAAGACTTTAAGGACAACCACACAAACATGTAGAATTATTAAAAAAAAAGAAGAGCACTGTGAAACAACAAAAACAATGGGTTACACTTTAGTTGAAGGGATCTACATAAGTGACATGACACTGTCATGAACGTGTCATAAACATTATAAACAAGTCATAAACGTTAATGACATAACGCTTCTTTTAGTAAGTGTCATTCTTTTTTGTCATGACAAGTTATGGTTATGGTTAGGGTTATGGTTAGGGCCCTAAAGGCCCTGACACACTAACCTGACGGCCGACTTTCGACAGAAAAGGCAGTCGGACTGACTGCCTCCCTGAGTTGGCCAAAAAAAGTGCCTCGGAACACACCGAAGCGATGCCGACTGCCGACGGCAGCTGATTGGACGAACATGTCACGTGGGTCTGGTCTCTCCAGAAATTCAAAGCCAGACTGTCATGGCGGCTTGTTCAGAATATGATCTCATGTTTTACTAAAATAGCTCACCGAAACATGTTTCTGAAAACATCTGTAATAGGCCATGCAGTTGCTAAATCTGTCTTCATTTCAGATCGACAAAGGTCAGTTTAAAAGATTTTTGTCAGATTTTAAGAGGCGTTAGTCACGCTCATCCCGCTCGTCATTTCCGGGTTAGCACTCTACCAATCAGATTGGTCATTTTAGTCTGACTGCCGGCAGTGCCCTTCTTCCGACTGAGCATGTCAGGTCGGCCAAAATGAAGGCCATAGCCCCTCCGACGGGCGACGGCACGGAACACACCAAACAGACTCGAGTCACGACCTCGCCAGACTGTCCGACAGCCGATTATCGGGTTAGTGTCATGTCATGTCAGTCATATGTAGATACCTTCAAGTAAAGTGTTACCAAACAATGACACAGGAATACACTACAAAACAATAACGCATGTAAAACCTGACATAGGCAATGATTTGGTTATGTGCAAATATCACCTGCAAGTAGCAAAATCCCAGTGCAAAAGAAACACAGAAGGCTTCTGCATAAACCTCATGTTCATATATATATATATATCAACACCCACCGGTGGTCAGGGAAGCCGTCCGACTGAAGAAGGAGTCCTTCCGGGATATGTTATCCCAGAGGACTCCGGAGGCAGTTGCAAGGTACCGAGGGGCCCGAAGGGCTGCAGCCTCAGCCGTGAAAGAGGCAAAGCAGCGGGTGTGGGAGAAGTTCGGAGAAGACATGGAGAAGGACTTTCGGTCGGCACCAAGGCGCTTCTGGAAAACCGTTCGCCACCTCAGGAGGGGGAAGCGGGGAACCATCCAAGCTGTGTACAGTAAGGATGGGACGTTGCTGACCTCAACTGAGGAGGTAATAGGGCGGTGGAAGGAGCACTTTGAGGAACTCCTAAATCCAGCTGATGCGCCCTCTTTGTTAGAGGCAGAGCTGGAGGATGACGGGGGATTGTCGTCTATTTCCCTGGTGGAGGTCACTGAGGTAGTCAAACAACTCCACAGTGGCAAAGCCCCAGGGATTGATGAGATCCGTTCAGAAATTCAGTTTCTCGCACCGTTGTGACGAAAAGAGAGCTGAGCCAGAAGGCAAAGCTCTCGATCTACCGGTCAGTTTTCGTTCCTACCCTCACCTATGGTCATGAAGGCTGGGTCATGACCAAAAGAACGAGATCCAGGGTAGAAGCGGCCAAAATGGGTTTCCTCAGGAGGGTGGCTGGCGTCTCCCTTAGAGATAGGGTGAGAAGCTCAGTCATCCGTGAGGAGCTCGGAATAGAGCCGCTGCTCCTTCACGTCGAAAGGAGCCAGTTGAGGTGGTTTGGGCATCTGGTAAGGATGCCCCCTGGGCGCCTCCCTAGGGAGGTGTTCCAGGCACGTCCAGCTGGGAGGAGACCTCGGGGAAGACCCAGGACTAGGTGGAGGGATAACATCTCCAACCTAGCCTGGGAACGCCTCGGGATCCCCCAGTCAGAGCTGGTTAATGTGGCTCGGGAAAGGGAAGTTTGGGGTCCCCTGCTGGAGCTGCTCCCCCCCGCGACCCGACCACGGATAAGCGGACGACGATGGATGGATGGATATATCAATGGTCAGATGTTTCAGACAATATAGGACAATGTTGGCTCTTCAAAACTTCTGTTTGCTGTAAATATCCCTGAGCTGCCAGTGCCTGACTTGGCTTATACTTGATGTAGTGCTCTACCAGCTTGGTTTCTTACCAAAGATATCAGTCACTGTAGAAGTAGAGTAATGCCCCAATCAGACAGCGTGTTTTAGCAGCTTGGGGCAGCTTTTTGTAATTGCTTTCAATCAGAGTGAAGCGTTTTGCAGTGCAGTGTGTCTGAACACTTTCTAAGATTATCTTGTCATGATTTGGCTAGAGAAATAGCTTTCACACCATGGCATTAAATCGTTCCTACTCATTCAGTAGGCTGACCATAGGGATGTTTCCATATAAATGTTGGGCAACCTTTAGAAAATATACAACTGATTTCTATAAATTTCTGTAATGCTAATATTCTCAATGAGACACAAAAGGTTACCAATAACACCTCTGTAACTCATTAAATAAGAAGACCACTTATCTGGGAGTGCCAGAGGATTTGTTTTATTTGTACCATTGCTGTTTCCCACCCAATAGTACCTATGATTATGTTAATTAATCTCCACTGTCCACACACACTAGACTGCCTAACTCCACCTTTGACCTGGTGAAGGAGCCAACAGATTTGTGCTATCTCTGTGACCGAGGTTTTATGACTTATGTTGCTCTGATCTGATCATTCCTGTGTTTACTTTGACAGTACTATCTCGGGGCATACAACATACAAGAGTTAATAACAAAATGGTGTATCACTGAAATCACCAGTGAAACATTCATTCAGCTTTTCTCCTCCACACTTGCCCTCTTTTGGGTCTCAGTCAATGAGCTTGAAGATCATTTCAATCCTACAAATGTTATTGATGCCTTTGCAACCACCAAGGTGAAGGCTGTTTCTGGTAAGAAAAGATCTCACTGGAGAAAAGCCACACTGGTAAGAACAGGAAAAAGAGTGTTGAAAAGCTGAACACAGGTGGTGAAAAATAAATCTCCAGGTTCATTATGACATCTATAAAGAGACTTTAAAGATACTTTAAAGAGACTTTATTTATAATTTGGAACCGAGAAATGCAAGGCGGTCCTTATTCTCTTACATTATCGCCAAAAAAAGTAATAATGCATGTGCCTTGTTTGCTACTGTCAACAGGCTAACAAATCCTCCTTTACACTAGCTTCCTGTCTTTTTAGATAATTGATTCTTAAAATACTACTGCTGGTTTATAAAGCACTGAATGGTTTAGGGCCAAAAAACATTTCCTATCTTCTGCTACTTTATGAACCCTTCAGACCATCAACCCTCTCAGGTCATCTGGGACAGCATTCACCTTTTATGCACCATATATCTGGAACAAACTCCCAGCGAATGGAAGGTCTGCTGCGACTCTCAGTTATTTTAATTCGAGGCTGAAGACTTTTCTGTTTGATGCTGCCTTTTTATTAAATTTTTTTTTAAATTAAATTGTTAATTTCTTACGCTACACTTTAACTTTTATTTTTGTTTTTTATACCTTATGCTTATTTCTTTTTAGTGTTTTCTATTCTCTTGCTCTTTGACTTTTAATTGTATTTAAATGTATTTCTGTAGTGGTTCTTATGCACTTTGTCTCGATGCTTTTGGTGTTTCATGTAAATCACTTGGAATTGCCTTGTTGCTGAAATACTATAACTATATAGTTAGCTATAACTAACTTTATTTAAAGGACAAATCCGGCGCAAAATGAACCTACGGGTTAATAACACTTGGGTACCGAGTCGACTGTTCTCTAGGCTATATTTCCATGCTAATCGAATGTGACCAGTTTTAGCGCAAACCGCTAATTAGCTTATAACGCTAGTCGTCAGGGCCATGCAAAAGTAAAAAGAAATCGCTATTTCTACACCACTAACAAGGCTCAAAATAGCACCACACTTCCACGGTAGCATAATGAGGGTCCCTACATGTAAACTGAAGCATTGAGAACTTTGTATGTGTACAGACAGTTTATTAAAAAGATAGTTTAGAAAGACTGTACCGTTGTAATGTATACAGGCAGGCGCCTGCCTGTGTACGTGAATGGTACAGTCTTTCTAAATTATATTTTTAATAAACTGTCTGTTCTCAATGCTTCTGTTTACAATTGCGTGCTCTGATGACTAGCGTTATAAGCTAATTAGCAGTTTGCACTGGTCACATTAGATTAGCATGAAAACATAGCCCAGAGAACGGTCGACTCGGTACCCATGTGTTATTAACCCCTAGGTTCATTTTGCACCGGGTTTGACCTTTAAGTTGCCTTGCTTTCCAATACTCAGCACTAACAAGACTGCCATTATCCTTTATCTTTGGATTATATATGCTCTTTTATTGTGGGTTTATTGTAAATTACAGTATTTGTTTTAGTGCATTTTAATTCTCATTCTTTTTTTATATTTTTGTCTTTTATTTATCAGGATGAGAAGCAGCAGGGTCTGTCGGATGAAGATATACGAGCAGAAGTGGACACCTTCATGTTTGAAGGCCATGATACCACAGCCAGTGGCATTTCTTTTATCCTCTACTCTCTGGCCTGCCACCCAGAACACCAGAAGATTTGCAGAGAGGAGATCATTCAAGCCCTGGATGGGAAGGACACCATGGAGTGGTAGGCTTATACGTTGAAAACATTGCCATATGCGATGAAAGTCAGTTCCACGCTGTGTCACAACAGCTGGATTAGGTGAGCTTTAGGCTGTCACTATGTGGAGAATATTGAAAACTAACGCATGTCTCTTATTTTAAGGGAGGATCTCAGTAAAATTCCATACACAACAATGTGCATAAAAGAATCCCTCCGCCTTTATCCTCCTGTACCAGGAATGTCCAGAAAGATAACCAAACCCATGACTTTTTTTGATGGAAGGACTTTGCCAGCAGGTAAGTTGTCAATGTTCTTGGAAAGTTCATATAGGTAAAACCGCATACTGTTACATACATACAGTACATAATGGAAAAAGATAAAATATGAACTTGTAATAGTTTTGTCATTATGGACTTTTGGCCTTAGTTTTGTTTTGCAAAGTCAGCCTTGCACAACATACAGGGCATATTAACCCTTTAACCTAAGTTTTTAAGTGGTAGTAGCAGGTTTGCAATAATGTCTCTCACACCTAAATATTAAATGTTTGTCTATTTGTATTCATACACTTTGGTGTACAGTCTGTGCACAATTCTAAACCAAAAATACACCTTTTTTTCATTCTTATTCGTAGGAAGTCATATTGGAACGAGCGTGTATGGAATTCACAGGAATGCAGATGTCTGGGAAAACCCTAATGTAAGTCAAGATGATCATTCTGAGCAAATCTTTGTCAAGTGAAAGCTCACCTGTGCTCACTCACTACATGGTGTACATGATTACTAGAATCAATGGTAAAAGTAAACGTATGATCCCTGTTTGCTGTGTTGGCCCAGCATACTGCTTCTACACAAAATGGGTCAAATAATAGAAGTGACAGTTATCAAATTGGTGCACAATTAATGCAAACCTGACAGTCCTCTGGTCCCACATTGTCAGCATATCGCAAACCAGACCCCTAGGAGCTGCAGGTTATTCACTCACTGTATAAAGGGTGTGAGTGAAATTCTATCAAACTCTAAATAGTTTTTTTTTTCATCTTGTGTCGACACAGGTCTTTGACCCACTGCGTTTCCTACCAGAGAATGTTTCCACGAGGTCCCCTCATGCATTTGTGCCCTTCTCTGCTGGGCCAAGGTTTGTCCTCACCTGATACCACGTGACTGGCTCACTAAGGTTGCATTTACACCAAAAAAAAGCGATCCGGCGATTTGCCGCAGGGTGGTGCGGCAGTGGAAGTGTCACTGTAACGGCCCGTTTGTGTGACGTCCTGTTGTGTTCTTTAACTCCCTGTGTGAATGCAGCCTAAAGGCTGTTTTATGCTTCTGCGTCGAATCGACGGCGTACCCCTGCAGACCCCTCTGCGTCAACGCAAACCCCTCTCTGAGCCATACCTGTCAAGTATCATAGTTGAATATCATAGATGCTGTCCCTAGGCTGCCTGCACTCCCAGCCCACTCTTTGTATTTACAGTAGGCCTATTTATTTTTTCTTGCAGCCCACCGTTCTCTACATTCATGCAGCCCACTCGCAGAGTGCAGCCTGGTTAATGATGACGTATTTATGTTTTGAGTTTTGAGTCCTCCGACGGCAACACCTTGCTAAAAAAAACTGTCCACGTACACTTCAGTCACTGGTGCTTGTTGGAGGATGACACCGCTGTTTTAAACAGGTAACAGAAAGCGCAAAACAGCACTGAAAAAGCGATTTAAAAAAGGAGAGCTCTAGAAAGTGACGCAACCAGATTAACTTTTAACTAAAACGCCAAATGAAGACGATGAGACGGGTAAGCTAAGTTAGTTAGGAGAAGTGCAGGATGTTATGTTTATGAATCAAACTTTTTCTACTAGTCCAGTGTGCTGCTATCAACCTAACAACCATAACTCCAGTTTGGGCAGGTAGCGTTGCTCATTGACTGAATATTATAAGAATTAATAAGAGTGTGGTGTAGACCTGCTCTATATGAAAAATGCCCTGGGATAATTAATGATGCCAGATGATTCAGCACTACCATAATGAAACTGACTTGACTTGATCAGAAAGCTTTGTAAAAAGGGGAGATTTGTGCTGAGAATTATGACAATTTATAAAATGTGATTTAGTGTCAGAAGCAGAGCCCGTAGTGTGTGAGGGATAGCTGCTGTCAGTCTAAGGCACATCTACTGTAAGTTGGTGTATCACAGTGTGTGAACAAGCAAACATGATCTGATTAGTTACAGTATAATCACTTTTTATGCCCAAATATTACTTGTGACCCATTATGCCTTTATCCTCAAAATTAGGATAGTAAATATACAAAGCCCAAGACTGACAGGGAAGAGAAAGTTATATGAAATATTATTCAAAGGAATAAAATGATTATGGTGTCATTAGAAAGTGCAATACAAGGTATCTTGTTCTTTATTTAATTTCACGTTTTTGGATATCTGTGATTAATTATTTGCACAGAAAATAGATTCTGATATTGTTGAACATCATTGGGTTGTTGTAAAGATGTTAACTTTTCTAATGAATCGACATTGTGAAGCAACACTTGGAAATAGTGATATTTTACAAAAATACACTGAATTGCAAGACTGTATAGAGTAGGGCGCTATTGCAGACTTATATACTAAGGTTTTGATTACATTTTTTTGTGAAGTAAAGTGGGCCGGTCTAAGGCATGAAACTCCAGTGCTGAAAATGAGTCCCACTCCGGTCCTGAATGAAAATAAAATGTAAAGACAAGCAATGTTATAAATTGTAAATGTTTTCAGCATTCTGCATCAAGTGGTGATTTTAGCTTTCTTGTACACCTGTCTTAAAATGTAAGGGATACTGGAGCTTGGCTGGGGTGGTGGGACTGCTCGCGGTGGGCGGCGAAAAATTTCCCTTATTTTCAAATCCAAAACTTGACAGGTATGCTCTGAGCCCACCGCTGTAGCTTGACGTGCACCTCCAAGAATGTGTAACTTTGTGTTTCAAAAGTAAGTCAGTGTTTCAAGCAGCCTACTGTGGGGAGTAGCAACATGCTAGTTCACTGACATAAGCTTTGCAAATAAACTCAGACATATTTTGGTTACACTGACGGGGTTATCCGTTCGTAAAGTGTCTGTATGTCAGTCACGTTTTGAAATTAGCACTTCGCCAGCAAGCACTACTTTGTGGGCAGTTGTGCTAAAGTTTGCCTGCTAACATAACATAAACTGGCTGGCAGATACCTCGCAAATAACCTCAGCCGTATCACCCCCTAGCGTTATGGTGGTGAAATGCACCGCAATGCAAAGCAACCCTGACGCAGAACTTTGAAAGGGTCACAACGCCGTAGGATCGACGGCGTAGCTACGGTGTTGACGCAGAAGCATAAATAGCTTTAAGAACCAGGTTTATCTGACAGTATGTGGATGTATGATCTGGCACCAGCCCCCATTTTCACCAACACAATACAAACTGTTAAGTTGTATTAGGGGTTAGAGTAAACAACAGATGAAGAGAACTCTGAAACCTAGGATTAATCCCATTTAGAACAATGCAGAAACCCCGAAATGAAATACTAATATTTTAGTTAACAATTCTTGTTACCAACAGAAAAAAATTGCACTAGTTAAATGTACTGAGATTTATGAACCCAAAAAGACACCTTACGAAACAGTAACCCTTATTAACAGTAAGCTTATTGTTAATTAAACCTTATAATTCAGCAGTTGCACACATTACAAATATCACAAAGAATTTTACAAATTGTGAAAACAAATGCCTAACAAAAAAAACACTTTAAAACCAAAGAAAACATCATCAAATCATCATGAGCTTCATCATATCCACACTGCAGGGCTATTGCTATAACCTTTTGTCCACACTACTCTAATATTATGTCCACATAAAAAAAGTATTATAATTTTGGTAGTGACTGTTGATTTGATTTCCTTGACCATAAACAACCCTTCTTTGTGAAAGGGGTGAAAGGCCCTGCTGTCATCTTGTGTTATTGCTTAAAAACATTTCATTCATCATCATAATTCTCAAGTTGTTGCTGTTTTCCTCACTCAGAAACTGCATTGGTCAGACCTTTGCCATGAATGAGCTGAAAGTGGCAACCGCCCTGACACTGAAGAGATACCAGCTGATAGAGGACCCCGCTCAGAAACCCATGATAGCTCCTAGACTGGTGCTTCGATCACTCAATGGCATCCACATCAAGATCAAACCTGTAGACCCACAGGAGTAAAGGGAAGTAACTGCAGGAAATGCTTTTAACCTAGAAAATACAGGGGACATTTTGAGGATTCTCAGTATTCTCATTCTAATATTTTACTTAGCCTTTACACTGACATGCATTCACAAACAGATAATGAAATTAGGACACTACAGTAACTGTGCACTGTATTATTTAGTGGTTGAACATGTTTTAAGGGGGAATAACTTGCTGAAAAATAAGTTACATTTGTATTTTAGAATAATTTTCTCACAAACAATTTTTGAATGTTGTACTTTATATGTGAAAAGGGAATATGACCTATATTGTGGTAGGATATTTGTACCGAATCAGTTTGTAATAAATACAAAATGTTTGAAAAATACATTTTGTTTATTTGTAAATGCATTATCAACTATATTTAGTAGTTCTGTTTTAGTAGTGGTTGATGGCTGACCAGGTCAGAGCAGCAAAAGGTTAAGCTGATCATTTGTGTTCATGAAAAAGGTAGTGTGAACTTGTACACGCTAGTCTTTGGTCAGTATTGTGAAATTTCTATAAACTGTACTTACACATTAACACAGTTTACTGCCTCCATGTGAAGATTTGGTATTGCCTGCCATGAAAGTGATTTTTTTCTAGGATGCATGAACTCATTTAAAGGTCTAAAGTACTCCTGAAGTCTCAGGAAGGTGTAGTAAGCAATGCAATAGACACAATACATTGGATCACCTTTGTGCTCTGTCTATGAATTTCCCTCTTGCTGAAACGTGCTATACAAATACAACTGCCTGTAGACCCACAGGAGTAAAGGGAAGTAACTGTGAGAAATGCGTTTAACCTAGAAAATACAGGGAACATGTTGAGGAGCTGAAGTATTTTCATTCTAATATTTTACTTAGCCTTTACACTGACATGCATAATGCACAAACAGATAATGAAATTATGACACTACCTGTGAACTGTATTATTTAGTGGTTGAACATGTTTTAAGGGGAAATTACTCACTGAAAAATAAGTTGCATTTGTATTTTACAATAATTTTCTCACAAACTATTTTTGAGTGTTGTACTTAATATGTGAAAAGGGAATATGACCTATATTGTGGTAGGATATTTGCACCAAATCAGTTTGTAATAAATACAAAATGTTTGAAAAATAAATGTTGTTTATTTGTAAATGCATTATCAACTATATTTAGTGGTTCTGTTTTAGTAGTGGTTGATGGCTGTTAGGACCAGGTCAAAGCAGCGAAAGGTTTAGCTGAGCATTTTAATAGAGCCCATTCATATTTTGTCTGCCTTTTTTGTGTTCATGAAAAAGGTAGTGGGAACTTTTACACACTAGTCTTTGTTCAGTATTGTGAAAGTTCCATAATTCTATAGACCGTCCTTACACATTAACACAGTTTACTGCCTCCATGTGATGATTTGGTATTGCCTGTCATGAAAGTGTTTTTTTTCTAGGATGCATGAACTCATTTAAAGGTCTAAAGTACTCCTGAAGCATCTGGTCAAAGTTTACTTTCAGAATAAAGTCTCAGGAAGGTGTTGTAAGCAATACAATATACACAATGCAGTGGATCACCTTTGAGCTGTCTACGAATTTCCCGCTTTCTGAAACGTGCTATACAAATACAACTGCCTTGCCTATGCTGATTGCTTATAAGGCATCCATGTACTTGCCTTTAGAGGACCTTTCATGGAATACATGCAACATTAATTAATCACAGCTGAAAACACTGCAGGAAGTTATGAGTCAAAAGTAATTCATTTTTTATTTACAGTCCTATGATTACAAAATCCACACTCCCACAAGGACAAAAAGTCACTAGTACAGTTTGTAAAAGTGAAACACTTCTGATCTCTGATCTCCAACCTTTCACTTATAAGATCTCATGAAAGGGCCACTTGAACTTCCTAAATTAAAAAACAACAAAAAAAAAACAGTACATCTTCAGTGGTGACCTCATGCTGTACCAACAGAGAACTTACAAAGTCCAACCATTAAGGCCATCTGATCTTTCTGCATGTTTGATCCAACTCTACCTGCCTTTCTTACCATAGCTACTAGCCCCTTTCTTTACAATAAGATTGATAGCTTACGGGCTAATGTCCCCACAACAACCTCTTTCAAAGGGGAATACAAAGAGGTGTCTTGGCAGCCTTGTGGTTAAGATGCATACCATATACTGTGACCACAATGTCTTGGGTGTGATTACATTTGAGGACTTTCATTGCGGGTCACTCTTTCTCCCCCTTCAATTCTTGTCACCTGTCTATGGTCCATCTTTGAAAAAAAGCAAAAATGCCCCCAAAAAGTAAGACTACCATTTCACGGGACCTTTATACTTGGAGTACATTCTGTAAATTCTGTAAATGTTTTTTTCTACGGTTTTGCTCGCAGCCAATCGTGACGTGATAGCCGCAACCCATACAGTGTGTGTGTGTGTGTGCGTGTGTGTGTGTGTGTGGGGGGGGGGGGGGGGGGGGGGAGTCATGTGCATTTGAACACTTATAAGACGTATTTAAAAGTCATGTGGATGGGGAGTGGCAATGGCATTTTACGCAACCGTATGCTTACATTTACATGATCGAATGAAGTACAGAAAACAAAAAAGGTATCAAATTATGTACGCTCGTTATCAGTAATCAGGTACTGGTATTGGTACTAGTATCGCAATTCTTTTAAACAATACCCAGCCCTGTGTATAAACCAATTATATAGTGTTTCACCAGTTTGACATAACTATGTTTTTCTGCTACTGTGCAAAGACAGGTCATATGTCTCCAGTCAGTTAAGGGCAAAAGTTTTGTATTGTATAAACTGCACTATACTCTGTTGCATGTAAAATATATTAACGCCATTATACATACTAAATCCAAACCTGTTTTACTACCTTTTTTATTTATGCAGCAAAGTTGGTATTTCTTACTGTGCTGCAGTTCCAATTCTGCTATATTCTGTTACTACTTAACAGTCCAACGACCAATGTAGAAAACTGTAAAATCCTTGTATTGATGGCATACTGATGCTGGAAAGAATGGGCAACAAACCATTTAAAACTCAAACTGGAAAAAGCCAACAGACAAATACGATCAACATACTGTTAGGACAGGGCAAATGGCTTTTATCAGCAGAATAATCCAAATTCATAACAAGAAGTTTGCAACACCACTTAATGGGATGCCACATATAGATTTTAGACAAGGTTAAGGTTAGCGCAACAGGCCATAAGCAATGACCTGCAAGTCTGCAGCCAAACCTCACTAAAAACTTTGACCATTTTGCACAAGTCGCCATCTAGTGGCTTGTTGGACAAAAAAAAAAAAACCCACTTTAGTTGACGTCATATTGGTCCAATACATGTAACGGAAAAGTTTCACATTATATCAATAGGTTTTCAAAATAAAAAGCTGCCCTCTGTTTTGATAGAAACTTGCTGACTGTCTGGATTATCTGACTTCTCACAGTAAAATATTTTATATAAAAGTACTTTTTGCCATTTGTTTAACAGCATTATCAAAACACTGGAGTGAAAAAAAAAATTTAAACGGGTTTAGTAGAAAAAATCCAACTTTACATCCAAAACATAACTCATGAACCATCATATCCATGTAGCCTGTCACTCCCAGACAAACATCTAACTGCCACTCTGAGGCTCAAATGCTGACTGCCAAGTCTTGTAAATTTACGTCAATTGTCTTCTGCCACGTTCTGGCCAACTTATCAACTGCTGACTTGGCAATGAAGATGATGTTTTGTGACAGACCACAAGGAAATGGTATGGTTTGTTTTGAGTAGCACAACAAACAAAAAAGGAAGTTTGAGAAGATAATGACTCCACCTCTGCCATGTCACAGTCCCTGATGTATCTGCTGGCAACCTGAGAGTCAGCAGATTTAAGAAACTGGTTAGATGAGTAGTGAAGGGGTGGGTTTCTTCCCCGGCCATGCTTCTTTGGCGTACTTCTTTTTGCGTGGCTCATTGTGGGTCTCTGGTAGGTAGGGGGCTGTGACAGGGGTGGGGTTGAGTGTGACAGGGGGCTGGGGAGCCTCTGGGGCCAGGTCCACCTCTGGTGCTGGATTTGGGAAGGGCAGAGGAAGCCCTCCCTGCATAGAAGCGCCTCCTGGCGCTCCTGTTGGCTGGTTCTCATGACTGGTGGGAGGCAAGTCCCCATAGAGACCACCGCCCAAGCTGTAGCCGTGGATGCGCTTTGAAGTCAGTTCATCAAGACCCAGAGTGTTGTGACCCTCTGATCTTCGTTTCTGCAGCAGGGATGACAGAGTGCTTACTTCACAACTTATACATGTAGCCCTAACGTTACACATTTATTTACTACATTTGCAGGTCATACACCTAACACACTGCAAATGATCAAGGTGTTATACAACACTATATGAGTGCACTACTTATTTTTGATTGAAACATCAGAACCAATCGTTCTGAAAATACTGGTGCCATGCTCACCTAGGGAGCTAACACGTTATAAGTTATTATTTTTGCTTAAACAGAGCACTGTTAAAGTGCAGAGTGAGCAAACTGCTCAACACACAGTAATACTTTGTAGCCTGTCAACTTAAAAGAATAAACATGGGTCAGACATTATTAAATGACCAAACCAAAGCTTACCTTGATGGGGATGACAGCAGTCTGCACCATGTTTCTAAACCGTCCCACCGAGGGGTCTATATCCTCTGTAAATTATAATACAAGTGTTACAATTTATTGCATTTCTGAGCTCCCTCACTGCACAACCCTTCAAATCAAATTAAAACAATTCACCTAATATTTTTACCGTCTGTAAAAGTCTTAGCTGAGATCAAAACTCAAATCCTCTAATATTCTTTTCTGCTGTAAAACTTCAAAACAAGAATCTTAAAAGAATTTAGAAAATTAATATTTAAAAATGAGAGCAATCAACCACAAAAAAAATGTTTGGGAGTTGTTTATTAGGTATGATTGGATCTTTGTGTTTACTTCAATATCGCCTTTGCTCTGATTCGTACCTGGGTTAATGATGGAGTCCTCCTCGTTGAAGGTAACCCTGGAATTCCTGCGTTTCCTCTTAGGCCTCTGGATTTCCAGATTACCCTCCTCAATGGTCAGTAGGGAGATGCGCTTGTTGTGAGCTGTGTTAAACTCTGTCAGATTCTGGCAGGATGCAGAGAAAAAAAGTGTGCAATGTTGGTTGCATTGATATCAAGATATTACCACTTTACAACACAACAGTAACCAGACTGAGCAGGATAATAACAGGTAGAATTATAAAAAATAGCCATGAACTTGTTTTGGGGTGTTATCTTTGTTTTCGTCATAAAACTAACTGTGTGTTGGTTTGCCTAAAAAATGTCTTGTTTAGCGTTTGGTAGCACCTTGCCAACCAAAGCTAGCTAGCGTTAGCTGGTAACTTAACGGAACTCAACCAGCACCGTCTGCGTACTGCCGTACATGCAGATGGAACTGCTATTTGTGGGCAAGGAAATGTGATAATTAAGATGTATGACATAGCCATTTTATTTCTCTTCTATGTAGTTCATGTTTGAGAATATTATCGAGAAACTAATGTACCTCTAGCTCCGTCTCTTCCTCTGGAAGCCCAAGCAGTCCTTTCAGCTCCTCATCCTCTCCTGTCTTACTGTCTCCTGTGCCAGCGGGGCCTTGGGTTTGAGGCTTCTCTCTGATGGTGTAGGTCCTTGTTGAGGCCCCAAAAGATATTGTAGAGTCTATGGGAACTTGCTGAGGTTTGTGTGCCTCCAGACGGATGTGTCCAAGGAAAGTACCGTGTGCTAATACAGTGACAATCAAACAAAGACGTTTGCTTATGTTAAGACAGATTATTCATAGTTTACATTCTTGTGAAATATGATTCACAAAAAACAAAAAAGTAAGTCTGTTTGTTTGTCCAAGTCCAAACCAAAAAATATTTCATTTACAGAGACATAAGAAAACAAAGCTGGAAAACCTCACAATTACAAAGCTGGAACCAGATGATGTTTAGGATTTTTACTTGAAAAATGTCTTAAACAATCAATTATCGAAATAGTTAAAATAGCCAATTCATTTTCAGTTTTCTTAGTTTTTCAGCCCTTAGCATGTGTTTGCCAAACCATTCCAGACTCTGGTTCCAAATATAAAGTGTGACTGTGATTGTGAATGATGTCTTACTGCTGTTGAGGTCTATGAGAAAGACCCTTTTCAGGTGTTTGTGGTAGACCAGGGCAGCGTGGACACGGGAGCATGACTGATGGTCGATGGTGAAATCACACCAGTCGGGGTTCCTCCCAAACAAGTAGTACTTCTTTTCGTCGATGATCAGTTTCTACAGTGACAGACAGTTTCAGTGAATCACATCAAACAACTGCTTAAACTGTCTGTAAACAGTCTGAAATGTATCTGTGCCTCTGAGCCATAACTTAACAGTGATGCTCCCCACTGAAAAGCTTAAATCTCAGAGCTGATGCTGCTCTTGCACCGTTTGTAGCCATGCAGCCATAGACAATTCCAGTGTGCAACACATCTGGGACAAAACGGACTGTCAGGCGCGTATCTGGTGCATTCAACTAACTTACAACCCACAATGTGATCCATTACATGGTGTAACACGAGTTTACAACAACAGTAAGCTGATGGCAAGGCCACCGTGACCTGAAGGACAACATTTTTAAGTTACCTCCATCAGTTTGTCTCCCTTCATCACGTCTAGATGTAGCCCTTGGGGCGGCTTGCCTGCCCTGAAAGGAAACAGTTGGTGGACATGTTAAACATTTACAGTCTACAATACGGCCATTTGTGCAACGTTGATCATTACAAGCAGAATATCCTAGCTTTGTTTCTCTTGTCATTCTTAAAGGTTTGTTTTTAATAGCGTGTGTAACGTCAGCTCATGGAAACGTCTATAGCGGTCGTCATGCAGGAGCAATGCTATCACAGACCAAGACAAAGGTTAAGACATGTTAAAATGCCCTTTCTATATTGATGAACGCCTTCTGTTCATAACTGACACTCTTAAAATCAAACATATGCAGCATCTTCTTGGGGAAAAAACGCCCAACGCCAAGTTAATGGCAGCGTTAATGGGTTAGCTTGCATGCTAGCTTGGCTGCTAACGTTAGCTACAGTAACTACAAGCTTCTCTCTCAGTAAAAGATCAGTTATATAAATGAGTGAATGCTGCTTTGCTCATTTGCATCTGGTATTGCATTACAAAGAAACAGTTACAACTTCAGCATGTGCATTTTCTCACCATGTTGGACAATCAAATGGAGGAGCACTTTCTTTGATTATTTTAGTCGCCATCTTGCCTTATCTTCTCATAGCCAAGTTGCATGTTGGGTAAACGTAATTTTGGGTTACTGGGGGTTGTAGTCTTACAATTCTACCATATAACATCCAAACTAGCTAGACCACCAAATCTATTTACTGAAATATATAATGTCCTGACTTTCAATTGAAATTGGGCAAGAGTATCACAATCATACTCTCACTGTGTTAACATTTAGTGAAGGAAATTACAGTAAAGAACAACTTATATTTTCCTCAAGATCCACTAGGGGTCCTCAGATCCCAAATTTTTGACACAAAATAGGTATGCTTCAGTAAAATGGTTTTGAAATGTATATGATTCATGTAATTGTGGAAAGTTAGTCTTTGAGAAGCTGAAAAGACTAGTTTTCAGATGTCATAATTTTGTTGCAAGGACTGTGCAAGGGGTTGTGTCTTCCTGGTTTCTGAAAAGAATATAGGCTACCTCCATTTTCTTTACACAAGTGTTTGTTAGTCAATGTAGCATTTGATAATTGACTAAGTTGGACCATGGAAAGAGGGGGAACCCCCTTGAGAGGTTCAACCAACAGACCCGGCTGAGCTTTGAGTGCTTGATTTGGAAAGTGTTGTGGGTTTTGTAAAATGCTGTGAGGGGCTGCCTTGTCATGTCACAAGGTGGGAGTATGCTTGGTTTATTCTACAGCGCAGATTAGCAAAAGGAAGTGAGTGTGTTGTCTACCACTATGTGTCTGAGGTAGTTTAAGAGACGGTAGGGTAAGTTCCCTGCATTGATATGTCATGTGGCCCTTTGAAGGGTAGTGGAACCAGGATGTATTTGGATGTAAGGTTGGTACAGTGAATAAAATTACATTTGATCAAGAGCTCAGGTAACCCTTTTCTGGCTGGGCTAGGTTGTCCATCTGCTTGACATGCAAAAAGAAAAAAGATCATTTTGGATCATTTAGACCTTGAAACAATTTTCATAAAGTTGGAGTTGATTTGAGTGGAGTATGTTATCCCTTGGGATGTTATGTGTGCACATTGCAATAAGTTTGCAGTTTTCCACATTCATTCACTCACTTACTCTCACACACACACACACACACATGCACGCGCGCGCGCACGCACGCACGCACGCACGCACACACACGCACGCACACACACACACACACACACACACACACACACACACATGCACATTGTGACACATTTCCTTATAAAGGTATATATCCTACAGTATCATGGTCCATTGGTGATAGCAAGGCTTTACACTGCATGCAGGCTTGATAACTCAGACATCTTCTTTCAATTCACAATAGAATAATACATAAGTCATATGACTTGTTCTTTGTCTGTAAATGCAAGCATTGTGCAAACAGCTCCTGTAACTTCCTCATTCACTTTTGCGGTTTTTGACTGTGAAAGACACCTCCTTTTATGCTTTGCATGCCATTTGCTGTCTTGCCTTCACTTTTGATAGCAGCACACTGAGGCAACAGTGATGGCAGGCATGACCGCTTTGCCACTTCAGCAATTAATTGCTTCATTGGACAACTCTTGTCTGCCAAAAATTCTACAAGTTTGCTCTGGAGTGTATTTCCAAGGTAGGCATTTGTTTGTTTTATTCATTGTGAACTGAAACTGTGAGGGTAGATGAGGACAAAACTGAAAATATTAGAGATTAAATGAACAAATTACATTGCTACAAATCATAAACTGTCTGGATTTTTGTTTTGTGTCTGTTTGTATCTATTGCATACATTTATATATATTATACATGTTTATACATGTTTCCTTTGTTGCCAGCCCCAAATCAGACGTTATTGTAAGCAAATAAGATAGTGAGCATATGTTTTAGTTGAAAGGTTTTTATTGTTCATGGTTGGTAATTAAGTAATTAAATTAAGATTGTGTCACAGTTGAAACAAATAAGAAAACATGCTATTGTCTGCTCATTGCCAAATGTTGATCTTATTATTTAGTTCCTTCTTTGCTCTATTTTTCACTCTCCGATTCAGGTTCTATATATGAAATTTCTGGAAGTGAAGTGAGCTTTTCTACTGGGGATCTAATTAAGGTTATTAACATTGAGCTCCTATCCGTTTGCTGTGAAGACATCAGCAACAATGAGCAGTTTGAGCTGCCTATCAACCACACAGGTTTGTCGGAGCTATAGACAAGATTCTCGTGAGAACAGCTACTTTTGTTTTCGTAGCTGACCACTGACACTTGTTGCTGTTTCTCAGGTTTGTTCAAAGTTGTTCCGGAGGAGATGCCATACAGTAGCATCGAGGAGATGGTGAGCCTGAGGCCTGTGGGCCTGGAGTCCTGCCTTCCCTTCACTTTTACCAGCCGCTTCAAGATTACCATTGGCGATTTCACACTGGGAGCCGACAGAGCTTTGACAGTGCTTTCCATTGAGCGGCATAAGGGTGAGGAGGATTATGTGCGCTGCCATGTTCAAGGACAACAGGAAGCCTATGCGGAAGTGTGCATCCCACTTTCTTCCCAAGGGGAGTTCAGGGAGTGTGAAAGCGAGGAGCGCTTCACCCTGCAGGAGATCATGTCCTCGCCCTGCCTGCGTAGTCGCAAGTTTCACTTAATCAACACCACCAAGGTTGAACGAACCCTTGTCCTCAGTCCTATATACCAGGTCCACGCCATCATGAACTGTGAGAATTACTTACTTTTTCATTTTTATTTGAAAATAATTAGTTATCTACTGTACATCTTGCATAGGCCCACATAATGGTTATTATTTTCACATTTCTGTTTATAATCCACATTGTATTGCACTCAAATATGAATTTGAAGTACTTTTACTTTGAATGCTACTTTATTCCTCACCTACATCTGAGAGGCAAATACTGTACTTTATACCACTACATTTATCTCCCACTTTATAGGCTAGTTAGTCCACACAATTACTTGTGAGACTTTCACTACATTTTGCTGGTGATAATATAGCTGTACTTTTTGATTTTGAATGCAGGCATATTTTTTTACACTGTACTGCTACTTTTACTAGTAGTACTTTTGCTTCTGGTAAAGGTTCTGAACACGTCTTCCATCATTGATAAAACACCCTGTACTCTGGTTAATTTCATTTCATCAAGTGCCGCTACTACTTTTTCTGACATCATTTTTCTCATTTCCTGTACAGTGAGGAAGAACGTGTTGAAGTTTCCCTCCAGCTTAGAGGTGGATGTGATTGATGTCACTGAGACGTGTACGGATGTACATTTTGTGACCCCACTCAGTCTGACGGAGGTCCATGCCCAGCCAGATAACGCCTTCCCTACAGTAGTAGAGATATTGGAAGGAGCAGAGACCAGCTCTCTGTTCAAGTCCAGCTGGCTACCAAAACTTAGTAAGAGCAGCCACCTGATTTTCCACAAGGTAGGAACCTCAGCTATGGTTTTATTATCCAACCCGAAGAGCCGAAAGGCACAGCAATACTTCCTGGCATCTCAGCAATATGGTGGACGATTTCGTAGGCGGCCAAGAGAGTTTAATTCAGTGTATGAGCTGTATGTTGCTTCGATCCAGGCACCAGGCCTGAAGATTAGTGTAACAAGGAGCTGTGAGGGAGATGAGGAGGAGGGCCTGCCTGCCCTCAGTGTGGGCGAACAGATGGAGGTTGTTCGCTGCGAAACGATGGAGTTGCCTTGTAAAAGCAGCAAGGGACAGAAGCAGTCCGTCGAGGCTCTTTTGTGTCAGCGTCTCCAAGAGCCAGATGATGACGAGGATGATGATGATGATGAAGAGGAGGTCAAGCAGCAGGATGAGAGAGAGGATATTCTTATGCCTCTGTACATGCAGGGCCACTTTGTGGAGGTACTCGCTGATAACAAGAAGTACAGACTCATGGACTTGGGTAAAGAGTTCAGTTTGCCGCTGGATGTTAAAGTAGTGAGCCGGGATACTGAACTCGAGACTGACCCACTAATTGGGTTTCCAAGTCTCAGAATAGAGGGGGCTATGCTAGAGCCCACCATCCAGGCGAGCTTTCCACACAGGCCAGACCACTGTTTCGAGATCCCAACCCGGTGGCTTTCTATGTCTGTCTTTTTTACCAAGGACCCCCTGCCATGGCCCAACGGACAACCACCTAAGTGCCATGTGGATAACATTACCGAGGTGACAAACACATTCTTTTATGAATTTAGCAAACATGGCAACTCAGATGCAGCTCCACCACCTCGACCACCAAAGCGAAACCTGTCATCTTCAAAGTCTTTAAAAAAATCATCAAAATCCTCGGGGAAGTCATCCAAAGCAGGCAAATCCAAACATGCACCAGACAAAAGGATTCCAACCAAGGAGTTAGCAAATTTGACTTTGAACAGCAAAAAAAGGCCCCCAGCTCCCCTACCTCCGGTCAGTATGGCTTTACATGCATGTTTTACAGTCCCTAGAGATATTTAGAATATATTGTGGTTGAGCTGTTATTTTTACAAGGTCTTCCTGTCATGTGTCCCAAGCTATTCTTTGATACACAGCCCAGCCTGACTTCTGCCTTTTTTGCAAAACATTTTCTCACAATTTTACTTTCAGGAAATCTCAATCTGGTCATACGCAGAAACAGACAATGCAAACACATCATGCTTCCACTTTTCTTTGTAATTAGGTAGTCAAGCGTGCAATAACACTGAATGTTTCTGACTTCCTCTTAGGCTATCTTCGATGATCAACCTCCACCAGTCGTACCCCGAAAGCAGTCAGCGGCTCAAGTGACAACAGGCAAGGCTCTGCCAAACACATATGTGAAAAGGGAGGAATCGAAGAACATAAAAGGTGAAGCTCTTTCTGCATATTGTACTGCCTAGGCGTCAGCTATGCTGGCAACACTAATTCTGATGGTATTCTATATTTTTATAGAATTTGTTTTTATTATTTCAAACAAATATCACAAAAGACCAAAGCCAACAAAACCTTTTAACTTTCCCTCTCTGTCTGTGGCACCCAGCCCAATGCCCATTTGTTCCAGCTGAAGATGTAAATATTTATAAACAGGTCACGAATATATAGTTCAACTTTTTTTTTAAAGTGAATTATTAAAACAGAGATGCTTATTGAAACAGAGGTGCTCTGAAGTTTGTAGCAAATGCTAGTCAAGCAGGAGCATTTTGAACAGCAAGGAGAGTTGCAGGAAAAACAGAAGGGTTGGCAAGCAGGGGAAGCACATTTGATCATTTATCAGAATCAGATCATTTCATTCATATATGTGTCTTCTATACTGTTTATTATAGATTACCAGTGTGTTTTCTTGCAAAAATATAGACTATTGCTGCAACAGCAAAATTGCAGACCACTAACAGATAAACTACTCAAATAACAAAGAAGGAGAAAGTAAAAATATCTTTGCCAGTTGGACTTAAATTTGACTTAGCAGCTACAGTCATGTTTACATCAGCAAAGTCAATATATAAGCCCCAGGGCACGTAGCCTAAAGTACTGGGTTTCTGTACCCATCCCTAAATAAACTGATTTTCCTTATCCATTAGGTTTCAGGCAGTCTTTTGCAATGTGTTCATCGTGCATGTCCATATTGTGATGACATGAAAATACAATGGGTCAGCACTACTACATTTAATAGGTCTATGTACAGTATATTCATAGACACAACCGCTGACTACGATCCAGCCATATACTGATTTTGACTATATATACTGACAGTGAGAAAAATATAATATATTGTGAATATTATTGATCAATAAACCGTACCCCTTCCCCCCCAGTGCCGCTGAGTGACGTTGCAGCAGATGTGGACAGCGACCATGACTATGAAACTGTGGATGATACTTTTACAACGATGATGAAGAAAGCACAAGAGAACGTCATGTTTTACTAAATATTACCGCAACAGCAAAATATCCCATATGGGCCCCCTTATCTTGAATCATTTTATGGCAATGTACCAAAGCGGAGATTTATATTCTGAGAATCCTAAATATTGTGATTTCATTTCATGCTGAAAATTAGTTTAACACAAGGTTAGATATTTCAGTTAAGTATTAAATTATTCAGCAATAAACTCCTGACAGTATATTGCATCTGTGAGGACCCGTGAGATCATTTGGTGCCGAGACAGCATCCTTCAGTGTATCATAAAACCTTACACCCCTGCTTCTCATGTGGTCAGCGAAACTCTTTCATTCTTCGTCCATTCATTTCTACACTCAACCCACTTCATCCTCTTCAAGGTTGTAAGTAACGGTTGCTGTGCTTGTACAGTATAACACCTACAAACTTTGATTGAAAAAATAGTACCTTTGTAGTATTTATTGTTGCAGTATTTAATACAGCACCTTTGTACTTGTTGTTCAAACTTGTTAGCAAAGCATGGACCTAACCATATGGTAGTTCTGGGGGCTGTAGCTTGAATTTTTATATACAATAGCATTATATTGTGCAAAACTAAGCAGTTTCTGTATATAGTCCATCCTGGAACAAACTAACAACACCCAGCCTAATAGCCTTAAAAATACCTGGTCTAAAAAACTAAATGCAAAAATGCATATTTATAAGCTTCACAGAGGTCGTAACGGTATACATTTATATTGTACAGGCATTTCATGTATATGACAACCTCCTGCAGTATACATGTAGTATATATATGTAGTATAGTCTTTGTTAGGAAGCAGTCTTAATCTAAAAAAAACCACACACAATTGCTGCTCTGTAGCTTCTCATTGGGTCATGTAACGGTATGCAAAAGCAGAAGTTCTCCTAGCCGTCACAGCAAACTATTTATGTGAGCACAAAAAGGTGCCATGTTTGATCAAATCTTGTTCATTGAAATGACTCTCTGGAGGTGTTGACTCACTGCCACAGAAATAACAAAACAAAAGAAATTGTGTAACCTCTCTATTTCTTTTGAGGTACAAACATACTGTAGATTTGTCTGGATTTTGTTTCATGTACTTTAGACATCCACCATCATAAAAAGTGGCTACAAAATGCGCTTAGACTTATTTGGTTTATTCAAATATTGATAAAACCTGTTTACTGTGTGAACCAGAGGAACGTGTTGGTCTACATTTTTTGCATCCTGCCCAATCGATTTGAATTTGCCACAGGTGGACTTAAAGTAAAGACAAACACCTAAAGTGTGACCCTAAGATACAAGATGCAAAAATCTGTTTGTGTAAATGTCCATGTAAAAGAATAATTTCTGTATTTACATCTTAATAAATTTGCACAAATTGCTTGTACATCATGGGCTTGTGTATGGATGGGATTTTTTGCAATTAAGGTTTAATGCAACACAATGTAGAAAGGTGAACGGGCCTGAATAATAAAGCCCACTTTACAGACTATATTGGAAAGGTTAGAAAAATATTTAAAATGTGTCTGTGTAAATTATAAAACAAAAGCGTT
This sequence comes from Gymnocephalus cernua, assembly GCA_023631565.1. Lineage (NCBI taxonomy): Eukaryota > Metazoa > Chordata > Actinopteri > Perciformes > Percidae > Gymnocephalus > Gymnocephalus cernua. Next base: position 33,044,483 of record CM042429.1, read on the forward strand.
CCTGGAAGATGACCCAACTGTATTTTGTATAATCTTTAATTTTGGCAAAAGTAAGTTACATAGACAAAAATAAATTGAGTACTTGCTTTCCAAATCTTTAAAATTACAAAAATGCTTTACAATGGAGATGGGAAATACAGAATAACAGTACAATAACAGTAACTGCCAACAACGGCTTCTTCAACGGCAACACCTTTGGGACTTGCAAAATAGCAGAAGCAACCTAAGGAATACAGATGTGTAAACCAAAAGGTTTCACCAAACCATGTGTTCTTCAACCACACTACCTTAACAGAGAAGGATTCTTAGAATGTCACTCAGTTCTGCGGCATTACTGTGATTAAGTTGTTAGCTATGAGTTATAAAAACCAAATAACTTCTATCAGGTTCAACTAACTCAAATAACTGGTGCCAAAAGGCGAAGCAATCTAATCATCATTGTCTGTTGATTTGTAGTGATCTTCGTCGATGGTGGAAAAGATGTGACCTTCGTTGCTTAGGAATTCCACTGCTTGCCTGTTAGAGCACAAAGACAAATATGAATATTTTGAAGCCCTTTTTATATAAACTTCAAGCAAAGCACATACAACTTTTAAACTTAAAAAAACGGTCTGCGACTTCTGATTTCCACTATATTTACCAAAGATGTAGCTCTTTGACACATTTACAATTGGAGCGGCAACAATTATTGATCGAGGGAAAATTAACTGGCGAATATTTTAATCATTTAAGTAATTTTTCAAGCAAAAAATGTGAAACACTTGATGGTTCCAGGTTCTCAAATGTGAGAATTTGTTGGTTTTCTTGGTCTTGCATTATAGTCAAAATCAATATTTCAGGATTTCCCACAGGCAAAAGAAAACCTGAGGAAACACAAAAGAGGGGATTTTGGACTAAAGAGGCTGTAGCTTGTCATAATACCCACTTGATTTGACTATCTGCTGAAGCCCCATATTAGCTGCATTTTAATGCAGAACAAGAACTGTAGTGCTTCATAAGAGATTTCTCCCCCCCCCCCCCCCCAAAAAAAAATCCAGATCACAAAAAACAAAGACTTTTGATTAAAAAAAATAATCTTGGTCATTAGAGTTAATTCACATGAAGTAGAAAGACAATAAAAATAAAACAGATTTAATTTTTTTTGAAAGGTTTGACAGCAAAACAAAGTTTGAAGAAGAAATGCAAAAATTGGACTGCTGTCATTTTAAAGCCATAGTCAGTCCCTCCAGAAAAACGCGATTATGCGATCGCAGAATTCAATGCATAATCAGCCAATGTCCGCATATTCATGCGGGGGCCGCATTTTTTCAAATACGCCGCACGTTCGCCGCATAAATTGCCGATTTCAGCGCAAAATATGCGGGGCTTGCATGATTTCATAATCCCCGCATTTTCGTTGCAAAAAAGTCACATATATCTAGGGTTGGGTACCGAAACTCGGTGCCAATGGGCCCCCGGATCCGACGTAAACGGTAGTAACGAGACCGAATAAGAACGAAGATTTCGGTGCCTTATTTCGGTGCCTGACTTTACACTACAATCGACAGCAGGTAACGTTAGCCTACTTTAAGATAGCAGCGTGATTAAACACGGTTAAAATGCTGACAGGTGACGTTAAACAGTGTAAAGTGTGACTGTATATCAACAGTCTGCTCTGCAGCGCAGCAGCTGCTGATGTCAAACACAGACGGTGCATTCACTGACACTGGTAATTGTTTGGTTTTGGTTGGTTATTGTAAAATACCCTTTTCCCATCTGGTTGTTGTTTTTGTCGTCCAACAGCAATTTACTGGTGAAATAAGTTATTGTTTATTATAAGTTATAGTTATTACATTAAATCATTTATTTTGACCATATGGCCTTAGTAATAAACAATGTGTTCTTAAATGTCACCGACTGTTGTTGAGTAGGCCTATCCTTCTTGTTTCTTCTTCTTTTTTTAAAAACTTTCTTAAAAAGTATCAGTTCAGGCACCGTTTTAAAAATACCGATTTAGCACCAGTATCAGAAAAAAACCCAAACAATACCCAACCCTACATATATCTCAGCAGAAAGTTAAAAAATGTTGCGTTTACTTCACACAAGAGCAGCCATTTTCCCCTGTTGCCATGGGAACGTTATGAAGTGACGTAATTTCACCTACTGAGAACATGGTGTTGGGGGGGAATCACTTTTTTTCTCTTTTTCATCAAACCGCAGTTTTTCCAAGTTCCCGCAAGTTCCCGCAATTTTTGCAAGTTCCCGCAATTTCATCGCATAAAATGGCATAAATATCCCGCATATTCCATCGCATTTTTTAAGAAAACGTGCCGCATAATCAAGGATTTTTGCCCGCAACAATCACGAAAAAACTCCGCGTTTTTCTGGAGGGACTGCATAGTGTTTAACCTGGACAAAAAGAACAGCTACGAGGTTTCCATAGACGTCAATAGAGGGGAGATTCCTGGAATAGGGTGTTCCACTTTATTAGCAACATCTCTTAATGCAACAAGTGCTTTTTTTTTTAACAGATAACGCCTTCAGATGGTGTGAGAATGCACACTTACAACACCAGTGGTCAAGCTAGCTAAGAAAAGAGAACAAAGCTTTTCTTACTTTATGACAGCCAGACTCATGACATTGAGTCTCTGCTTTATGTCCTGAATGCTGATGCCCTGCGGGTCTGGGCAGCCTCTTATCAAACTCAGAACCTTGTGAGATAAAAAAATAAATAAGACGTATTAAAACATGCATGTGGCGTCAAACAGCAAATACAGAAGCATCCTTCAATTCTAAAAACCTCTATTTGTGAATCCACTACTTGTTTTTCTGAGTGGGCTATGTTTATGTCATTGTGACAGTAGTTACAGTGAGGAGGACAGGAAGTATGAGACACTTAGCATTGTGTAGTGCAATGTTTTTTCGGTGCATTAGCTTTTGAATTGACAAAAATGCTGACAGTTTATGTTCTTGTTCACATTAGTTTTTTTATTAGCAAACAGCTCGCTTTGATGAAGACTAGGTGTTAAAATTAATAAAATAAACCGATGCATCGAATCGTGGACATGGACGATGCTGCATCGATAATCGACCGGGCCATAATCGATTATTTCTGTTTGCAATTTAATGTAGGCCTAACAGTGCTGTAGTTTTATGTATCCAATTTATTTAGTTTTAGAGCACTGCATAATGTTTTATTTTTGAAGCTTGAGAAGCTATGAATTAAATATCCTATATGGCTTTAATAGAAAAATGTATTTGACGCATCGTGATGCATCAAGATATCGAATCGAAGACATGATAATCATAATTGAATCAAATCGGGAGATCCGTGAAGATTCACACCTCTAGTGAAGACTGTCGCATATTTATGTTCATAGATCATTGTTAAAAGGCTTTTTTGTGTGTGCTTGTAAAGCTTAAAAATATATTTAATTATCAAATTAACAGTAAATGTCAAGTACATGGACGACAATTTAGGCTTTCATTGTCAGTGTTAGGTCAACATCCAGGACACGCTGACTGAGTGGTCCCTCTGTGTTTACCTATATAATAATGGAGCAAACCTTTCTAAAGCTAGTGTATTTTTAAATTCTGATATTAATACATGATTTAAGCTCACCTGATTCTGGTTTGCGCTTAACCCATTGTTAGTCATGTCGGTAGCACCTGCATAGCCCCCTCCCATGCTTCCCGTGTTTCCCAGGTTGCCCGGTCGCGACATGGGCATGATGTCACTGCTCATTCCTCCTCCGGCACCCGTCTGAAAGAGAAACAAAACTAAATTGTTGTAAACATGTCCCCTTGTGTTAAAAACGCGGAGAAAAGCAAAATTTACTACACACCAGTGTTGGTGCATGCTGAAACCAGGCATAGTATACTCTCCTCAGATAAAAGTTGTCAAAACAAACATCCTTTTAATTATAACACCGCTTTTCAGCATCACATTGATTTGTTTATGCCAGATTATCAGTATCTTTTTAAATGATGACATGTTTAAACTTAGCTGATTTTTCCAGTACTAACTTTATCAAAGCATTCTTTAATGTAGGTACTATTTATTTATGAAGAACTGATAGCTAACCTGACTTCCTCAAACTGTGCGTTTGCAGCAGCAAACAATAAAAAGTGAAGAGGTTTATGCGTAGGAGTTCTCACCATGGTCTGAGATTTGCTGAGTGCCATGTGCGCTTGGACAACCTCCAGCATATGCGAGGTGATCTCATTCATGTCCTCAACGGGCCTGACACTGAACGCCACGATAGATCGGTGGTTCTGGAAACAGGAAGACAAAGATTCAGTAACGCTGAATTCTGTACATACTGTGCTATGCTATACATTACAATAACACTTTCAAAACATAAAACGTTCAGTACAATACAGCTGCTCATGAAACAAGCTTATATCTACCAGCAACTTAAAAGGTCACATGGTCACGTGGCCTCGCAAGGGATCATAAAGCTAAAGTTCCTATTTGTTTCGGAGTACTGTGGAGAGGACGTTAGGACAGTAAACTCACCTGAAAGGAGCGCAGATTGCCAGAGACTTTGACATACGTGCCTGGAGGCAGGACAGTGCTGTCCACACCGGGATCCTATACAAACCGAGACAACAGGGTTGCTAAGAGGCAGCATTTGTGTAGTTTACCAAAGAAAGATATGCTACAGCTTCTGAACAAGGAAGATAAAACAATGTTCAGTTTTTCCAACAGGAATATGTGGAGTTAGTGCATTCTTGTGGCAAAAAGTGTGGGATTATTGCCACAGCACGTAACATCATGTTAAATTTGGTCTGGGTCTTGGCCTTTCAATCTTAATTCAATCTCTAACCTTGCTTTAATATTTCATCTTTTCTCATGTGTATATATTGCACATTTTATGTGACCTTTATGCACACTAATGCTTGCGTGTCATCACTATTGGTATTGGGTTTTATTCATGTATTTATATTTAAACAGACAAATGATTCATGATTCTCTTACAAGTCACTGAGATGAAATAAAACAGCGGAATATTTTGTCATTGTTTGAGCAAGGATAAAAGCACCGCCGCTGACCTCTGTGTCTACCCACTGCTTCACATCCATGGGAGCACCCGTCATGTCGTCGACCTTATACTGGATGTTCGTCATGGATTTGTCTGTGCTCCTGATGATACCCAAAATGGTAACCTATGACATAAAACATGAACTGTTATCCAACAGTGGGATCAAGAAGGTTAAATGGCTACGTTATTATTATTATTATTATTATTATTATAATAATAATAATAATAATAATAATAATAATAATAATAGGGGTGTATCAACATGCTGTAGTGTAGCATCTTTTGAGTAAGTACATGATGCACTAAACAATTCATCATTTTCCCCCCAAAAATGTGGGGGGTTTGGGGGCAATTTTTCTCTTTTTCTGACAATATCTAATGTTTTATTCTGGCAGCATTGTGGTCCTCGTCACTGTTGACTCACACTGTTGAGCAGGTGAAAAGTACCCACCTATTTCGTCCAGAGTGAAACTTTAGGAGGGAGGTTGTAACTTGCACAATGGCTTAATCTAATGTTGAGAATTCTTGAACAATGATCATTTTGCATAATTTCCCAAACCAATAATTTTGACAACTAGGGATGCTGCTGCTAACAATCCCTTTCATTATTGACTGATGTGACGATTATTTTCTTGATTATTTGTTGTTCTCTATAAAATATAGAAAAAGATAGAGAAAAATGCCCATTACATTTTCCCAGAGCCCAAGTATCCCTTTAAGTAATTTTCCATACAAAAATGCCAGACATTTAGTCGTTCTAGCTTTCAAATCAGGATTTACTGCTTACTTACTCTTTTTTGTATTGTTGCATATTGAATATCTTTGAGTTTTAGACCGTGGTTGGACAAACAAGGTAAGTAAAGACATAAACGGCTAGAGACCAACTGATAAATGTAGTACTCACTAGTTTCAGCCTTATGCAATGACCCCATCAGACACTATTGAACACAATGGTTATGTTCTGCCACCATGCAATCACTGCTTTGCTTCAGCTTACCTGGGAAACCTCCACATCTCCTACTCTGAAGGCTTCATCAGCCTGGGAAGCAGACATCATCTGAGACACTGTGCAGGGGATTATCTGTGTGGCACGGGTTCTCTGCAAAACATATCCACACAGTCAGTGTTTAAATAATTACACAGAAGTATGTGAACAAATGTTTAAATGGGAAAGAGGGGCTATGTTTTTGATAGGATAAACCTAATGTATTTAAAATATGAATCTGCAACTTTAGGGATACTGTTATTTATGTTAAGCACAATTGTATTGCTCTACGTCTGTTTCAAGTTTAGATTGGAATTAAAAGAAGTTGTAGTGTAGACTTCAGTGTCATTACAAACCCCTTTCTTCTCTCCTCCCTGGGATAGGGCAGGTGATGCAAAGCCTCCTGGAGACTGAGTGTAACCTCCACCCATACTCTCACTGTGCCCTCCTGAAAAAGCAAGACAGGCATAGACAGCTGAAATAAGGAGCCCATGAGAGCCATGCTCTTCCCATTTAGCTATTACAGTCGTTTTCATCAACTCACGTTTACGTTATCATCAAAGACACAACAACAAAGAGGCAAGTTAGTCAACCTAACGTTAGCCGCAGCCAGACAACGTCAACAAGCCGACTGGACCATTTTATGAACGCAACAGTGCGCATATAAAACTCACCCTGGTTCCACATGTTGGTTCCTTGTAATTAAGTCAATAAAAGCTAATCTTAAATGTTATTAACTATGTGTAGCAGGGCCAACCGCACGCTGTTCTGTAGATTTCCTTGTGTAGTCCCGCGCGCCAAACACAATACACCGCGCATGCGCGTAGCAGAAGTCCCGCGAAATCTACCCAACGGTTGGCTGTCAGTCACCCAGGATGTTTTAGCCCTGAATCTGGCTTGTCAGACAGTTGTTCTTCGCTGGATGAGGACAAATGCAGTCTTTGTAGCGGTTCCAACACTCAACAATAGCCATACCCATATCTTAAGCGTTTACATCTGAGCATGCGCAACTCACATCTGCACTCGACTCACATCGGGTAGTGACAGGTATAGTACAGCCTCGGAGAAAAGAGTGCCTGAAAGGCAAGAGTCGGGGATAGATAATAGTGCGCTGTCATCCAAGGATGTGCTGCCTTCTCGTCCTGCTGGAAATTGTTTGTTTGTAGCCGAATAACTTTTGCTATCGCTGCATCCATGTCAACTGTTGTTTTGAACGTATCCAAAACACTAAACTTCAAAGTCTCATTTAGCCTACCTGATAATATACATTCTCAGTTAGTAAACGTTAGGTGTCAAGTCAAGTGTGCGTCAAGTGTTCTTCTGGAGTAATATCTTACTGTCGACATTGAACTATCTACCGTTAAATTACAACTCCATCTCACATTGTTCTGCCTTATTCAATGAAATATTACATGCACAGTGTAACAAGAAATGTACGCCATAAAAGGCAATAGGGCTTTGATATTTTATTTTTATCCCACATGGGATTCGGCACTCAAGAACCCGGATCTGACGCCTTTTATGGAATTCTCAAATAAGCCTATAGGATAATGGTCTAGTCAACACTGTTTCAATCTCCGAAAAAAAATCTTTGTGGAGTATTTGTAGCCATATGTTGCTTCATATCTACCAGTTACAGCCTAGTAGGCTACAGTTGGTGTGTTTTGGGACTGCTGCCAAAATCAGTTAATCTTGCGGCTATTTTTCCTTTCAGAAAAATGCATATTGACGTTTAAACTTCTTTATACGCCACACAGGTGTAGTAGCCTATACATTGACAGGTAGGTTGATAATCTTCGTTTTACATTTAAAATTTTAACAATGGAGGGAACAAAATATTTGTGTCTCGATCATGCCTCATAAATGGACCACCTTCAGACCAAAGACGCGTCATGAATAGCTGTATCTTATCTTGTTTTGCCCTTTAAAGACTTACCTCTCATACCTCCAGGGACTTGACTTTTTCGGACGTTTGCTTTCTTCAAAGAGTTCAACATGTTCACAGTAAGACTGCTCCTATCTTGTCTACTTTTAAAAGAGGTCGTTGCACTGTCAGGTATGTAGCCAATATATTGTATACAATTAGGCTAGATGTTTGTTGAATAACTCCCATCGTGCAGGGACAACTTCATGTGCGTATTACGCATTGTTTTTATCCAGGAAACTTCTGGCACATCACGGATCTGCACTGGGACCCAACATACAATCTGACCGATAATCCCGAACTTGTGTGCGCATCAAGTGGCACACGACCTGCGGCCAATGCGGGGAAATTTGGAGACTATGCTTGTGACTCGCCATGGCTCCTTATAAACTCCTCTGTGTATGCCATGAAGGATATTCTACCAGACCCGGACTTTATTTTATGGACAGGGTATGTATCCACTTTAGGGTTGATTGTAACTTTATTGCTGGCTTGTTGAGTCCCAAGTCCATTTTCAGAGAGAAATGCATGTACAGCTTCATACTTTTTTTAACCAGATATCATGCACTAGGGACAGCTTGGAAGTATTGTTCCAGTGACAGTATATTGGGTCTTCACTGCAAATTATATTCAGACTCTGCTCTAGTAAACCCTCTCCAACTGTGGGACCCAAAATATAATCACTTTCCCCAGTTAGCATATAATCATAAAACTATCTATTAGTTATTGTTTTGTTTTTCAGAGATGACACACCACATGTACCCAATGAGGATCTGGGAGAAGAAGCAGTGCTCCACATTATCAGCAGTCTTACCCACATTATAAATCAGGTGTTTCCAAGTAAGTGTGAGGTCAAGAGACATCCTATGTATTTAAGGGAGAAAACATCAGAGATCAATATTTACTATAGTGTTGCAGTATTGATGAACTCGTATTATTGATTAAACCTTCTTTAGACACTAAAGTTTACCCTGCCCTGGGCAACCATGACTACCACCCTAAGAGCCAGCTTCCTGCAGGCCCAAACTACATATATGACCAAACAGCAGAAATGTGGCAAGGCTGGTTGGATCCAGAGTCCCGTGGAACATTTAAAAAAGGTTGATAGAGTCTCCTGTGATACTTAAATGTTATTTTGATATTAATACAATTGCTCCGTTATTTAAATAATAACACAATTGCTTTTCTAAGAATCAATAAAACACCTTATGACGCATGGCATTATACATTTGAAAGCACACGTCTGTGTCATGCATTTTCTTCAATATTTTTCTTTACATAGGTGGATATTACACAGAAAAGATGCTGAATCGAACAGGGTTCAGGATGCTGGTCCTCAACACTAATCTCTACTATGACCAGAACAAGGCAACCCAGGACATGGACGACCCAGCCGACCAGTTTAGCTGGGCGGATCGGGTTCTTACAGAGGCTGCCAACAACAAAGAAAAGGCAAAGCATCTTGTCTATCTGTGCTTTACAAGTGGTTAAATTGGATTTAATGTCATGTTTGAATTACTGCTTAGAGATCAATAAATCTATCATTGAGTAATGCATACCTCATTCCTATTTTTAATGCTGGTTACCAGGGTTAACAGGAAGAATTTCAGTTTACATCCCCTATATGAATGTTTATCTCCTGGGAAAGATATCAACATGTTTACAACCAAAACACTCCCTAAATCTGAAGGTGCTCCAGCCCAATTTAACTCATGCCTTGCAAAAAGATGAATTGAAATAGTAGATCTCTGGCTACAGGGAATGAAAATAGATCATTTTTGCTAACTTTACATTGGTTTCTTTACTAGGTGTACATCATTGGCCATGTTCCCCCGGGTTTCTTTGAGAAGAAGAGAAATAAACCATGGTTCATGCCTTCGTTCAACAAGCTATACTTGGATTTAATTCAGAAGCATCATTCAGTCATACTTGGACAGTTCTTTGGTCATCATCATACTGATAGCTTCCGAATGTTCTACAACTCAGAGGGTAAGGTTAGACTGTTGTAGTACTATTGCGTTTCCTTGTTTTGCATTGGGGTGTTCGGTTGGTATTTAAGTGATTTACTTTTTAATTTCTGGACTGCTGTGCACAGTGCTTCTCACATTAAGCGTCCAAGTGTTACCTTTTGGCACATAATACTGTGGTAATCAGAGGTGATGGCCCTTCTGTTTCTACAGGCTCTCCTATCAGTACGATGTTCCTGAGCCCAGGCATCACACCGTGGAAAACATCACTTCCTGGAGTCATGGATGGAGCCAACAATCCTGGGATTCGTGTCTTTGAATATGACACCCAAACACTCCTAGTCAAAGTAAGTCAAGACCAGTCTGTATAAATTCTATTTAAGTATGTTTAGGAGCCTTTCTAAGCTGCAATATACAGCCTCCACATAAGCACCTAGCGCTTTTATTGTTCCAGTTTCTGTTTCTTAAACCACTTCTTTTGACACACTCAGGATGTGGTGACCCATTATTTGAACCTCACTCGTGCTAATGTAGCACGTGGACGCTGGGAGAAAGAGTATCGACTCACAGAGAGCTTTAGAGTGCCAGACGCCTCCCCAGCCTCCATGCATCAGGCTCTGGAGCGCATTGCTAGTAGCCGCTGCTACCTACAAAAGTACTACGAGTTCAACTCTGTCAGCTATGATCTGACAGAGTGTAACAGTGACTGTCGTGTTGACCACGTGTGTGCAGCCAGAGAGGTAGACTTTGACAGGTATGAACGCTGTCTGGAAAAAGAAGGGGCCGCTGCCATTTATGGTGGGTTTCTACCGGTCCTCTCCGTGGCTGTAAGTTTGGTGTTTGCCAGTTGGTAGTGATCATCTATCAAGGATCATTGTGGTCCTGTAAATATTTAACAGTAAACATCACAGGTTTTCCTCTTTTAAATCATATGCCATCTATAATGTAAGTGAGTCATGCACTAGAAGTACTTAAGCAGGGAAACAACAACCTTTGGCTTCAGCAATCTTTGATGTGGCCTCTTGATGTTGGTTTATTGGTGCTGGGTTGAATACTGTATTCCCAGTCAATCGAAAATAAAGTATGTGGTATGTATGTGGCTCAAGAGGCTAAAGTAGACTTTTGTCAAATGCTTCTTTCCCCCAAGCTTTACCATCAAACTCTGCTGTATGTATTTAATAAAACCAGAAATGGCTAAAACAGTTGTTTATTTATTTTAGCAGCAAGAATCAATACACCGTGAGTATCAGTATTATCGCACCTGTAAATCTGTTGATTAATATCAAATTGCACTTAATCATGCCTATATAACTTAAAAACAATTCAACTCGTTACAAAACATATCAGATAAAGCTGCATTATCTTTGTTATATAATGCTTCCTGTTATCCCATCTCACTATATAAAGATTTAATGACAATTGAATTACTTGTCAGTAAACGTAGGGGAATTCAAAATGTCATAATGTGACAATGTGCTGGACTTTGCACCTGCTGTGAAGGCACATTTATTGAGTATGTGCTTGAGCAGTGTATTTGATTGACACATAAACAATAATGTGGCAGTCCTGGGGTTACAATTCAGGTCATACACTTTGGTCATGACAGTGTATTGATTAGTTGATGAGTCTGTTCACATGATCAGGACCTGTTTAGCCGAGGTGAAAGGCTGCATTGATGTGTCAAGAGCTTTGTTGTAGTCTCGGAGACCCACCTCGGTGCAGGCAGGAGCGGTCAGCTTTCCCTGCTGAATGAGGTGGCACAGTTCATCCAGCATGGCTCTGAATGCCCTCCCTTCTAAAGAGAAAGTTTGTATAATTTCTCATTAAATTCATTTTAAGAGACTTATTTTGATGAAAGAGGAAACTCCATTTCGACTCACTGCTTGAGTGATCTCTCTTCCACTGTGTGACCCAAAATCCCCGAACCTTCACATCCTTGAAAATAAGAGCACTCTGGAGAGAACAAGTTAAGTAAGCGTGCTGAGAGAAACGTCCTGTATCTCTGTGAAATGTAATGGGAGACTGTAGGCGGCTTCATCTTACCACAGGGACAGTAACTGGCTGTTTGGCCATCCCTCCATATGTCACCATAGATCCTCCAAACCTGGAATACATGGGAATTATGTCATGTTCCGATCAGATTTTCTCTTCAGTGAAAGATATTAGCTCATGTAAGCAAAGATGATTCAATATCCTCACTGTAGATGACGTAGCAGTTCTGTTGCGCTCTTGCCTCCGACTCCATTCAGTGCCAGTTTAGGCATTGGACAGGTCTTTTTAAAATAAAAAACATTATTATGACTGTGCTTATTCACCAATAGCTAAAGCCACATTATCCTATTTTCCTGCTTCTTTGTCTTCAGACCTACAGACCTTGAACAGTTCCTTCATCTCAGGCCGCCTCAGTGCCTCTTCTTTGATCACATGAGTTCCTCCCATGGCCTTCAGCCTATCACTGAGCTGTGTGAACTCTGGCCTTTGAAAAGGAAGAAAAAAATGAACAAGTTCATTAGTCATACATTCTAGCACACAAAACTCTCCCTCTGTTACCCTTGGACAAAAGACCCCATTATCTCACAGTCAGGTGAACTGATTACCTGAGCCAATGATTAGGACTGAGCAGTTTCATCTCCTGAAAAGACTTTATATACTTGTTTACCTGTCTCTGACGACGTTGACAGTGTTTATTCCCCTCGCAGCAGCAATCTGTATTACAGCCTGCCCAACTCCACTGTTGGCTGCATTCTGGATCACAGAATCCCCTGCAAGGACAGCAGGTCGAGAGAAACTGTCACATGATGGCTAAAACTACTGCACAGCATGTCATGTTTTCAGAGATAACGTAGGCAGAAATATTGCATCCTCAAATCTCCATTTAGAGCTGTATTTCATCAGCACCTAAATTCGGCTTGTTGTTCCCGTCATGTGTCTACCAGCTTGCTTGTTGGTTAATGGACACTCATGGAACTTTGAAGGTACAGGATTCCTTCATATGCAAGGTCACACTGCAAATACCAGCCCATAAACTTGACCAAGGATGTGGCTTTAACTTCACTGACCGAAGTGAGGACTACTCATGTAAGTCACCTGTGCATTAGTGGTATTTTGAAACACACAAGCTAAAAAAATAATAATAATTCTTTTAAAATATTGGTTGATACATTATTACTGATAGTTTCTGCATCCAGGGGTCTGATGGTTTCATCAATCTGCTTGCTAAAAAAGCAATTTAACCAACATTTCCTTTTGAAAATGGAACATAATGAGTAAAATAAAGGGACTCCTATGTCTACCCCTGTATGTGTAATCCAGGGGCTTGTGGTTCTATGAAAGAAAAATTATGTTCTGACCCTGTGTGTGGAAATGATTACCTGGCTTGAGATCTTCAAAGTCAGAGAGCATCCTGAAGGCAGTGCAGGGATTCACCCCCAGTGTGGCAGCAGACAACAAGGGAATGTCATTCGACAGCGAGATAACATCATCCTCTGCTAGAACTGCCTCTGTCCTCCACGTCCCTGTTCACACAAACGTATAAAACTCTTAAGAGCTCATTTTGGGAGAGATAATTGTGAATGTGTGGACTCATTTATGTAATTCAAGCTTTTCATTTTTACCTAGACCAGCATCTTTTGGAATGACCCAGTCTCCTGTTTTGAGGGACTTCACCTGGCAACCCACCTCTATGACCTGGGCCACTCCTTCGTTGCCCCCAACTGCTGGGAGGTCAGGCAGGATAGCATAAGTACCTGATGAACAATGTCAGATAAACCACTGATCTTAATACCTAAAAACATAAATACTGTGTTTGTTTTTTTTGGCTATCTTGTTCCTGTTGGTAGAGCTGCTTTCAAATTGAGCTACTGTATGGGTGCTGCTGTTTAGTGTAGAGGTAACCAAAAAACCAAATACCTTGAATCATGTTAATGTCAGATGGGTTGATTGGAGCTGCCAGCATTTTAACCAGGACATCATTCGCACCCATGGGGGGCAGATCTACATCTTCCAACCTGGCAACCAAATAAACTCACATATAGAAAAGTATATGTATACTCCATATTGTTTTTGGTTTTGGTGACAGAATTATAATGTATTAAATACAGCACATCAGACTATCACAGATAGATAATTAATTCAATTAGTCAATTAACAGAAAATCCATTAATTGTTCCAGCTTCACAATATGGGGATTTATTGCTTTCATCTGTTGATTAGCACTGGGATTAAGACTGTTGGTAGAACATTACAAGCAATTGCATATGACATCTTGGGATGTGCGAAATTTTGATTGACATTTTTCCAACTTTTTATGACATTTTAACAATTCAATAAAATGATCAATAATGACAATATTTGTTAGTTGAAGCCTGAAGCCACATGCTACTTAGGAAGGCTATAACAGTCACTAAGTTTAACGAGGTTAAAGTTAATTCCCAACTATTGCACCACCATACCTTTTTTTTTTTACTCGTCTTACTGTTTGTTTGAAAAAAATTCCGATAAAGCATAAATGTCACTTTTGTGTTTTCGAATGTGGAATAATACTTAGGCCTAATGCTTATTGTTGGAATAATGCTTAGCTACTTAATGCTTGTTGGAATAATGCTTAATGTTGCCTCTTGTGGCCATTGGGGGAAAACTGCCACTACAACTGCGGTTCTGTTTAACCGTCAAGTACCAGTAGGTGTGTTTTTGCCCTCCGAGCTGAGGGGGCAGCAATGAATGAGCCCATTGCGGCTTCGCACACCACGAAAAGGCGAAGAAGTTGCACTTGGAAAACTTACTTGGACAAGCGACACAAAGATAAGATTTATACTTTATCAGAAGTGGTTTTTAACAGTTTTTAAACAATTTACAAGAGAAAATACGTAAAAAAAGAAGACCAACTGGTCAACGGTTGGTTAACGGCCGCACCTCCGTTAAAGAGCATCTTTTTAGCCACATATTAACTGTAACGTATGCATGGTCACAGAAACAAATAAAACGATACATTTATTTTAAAAGGCTTACTGAACGACTTGAGAAGGGTTTCCATGTTTTCGGAACAAAAGAGCCTTGCATGGCTGTGCTGCAAGTCCAGCTGAATGACTGAAGAGAGAAACGTTAGCAGTAATGTTGCCGTTATCCTTGTGCCTTGTACATTTTAAAAGAGCAGCAGCAAAGCTTCTTCTGCAAACTGTCTGGCTTCTTAAACAGATTATGTTAAATGGCAGCCACATTGCGACTCACGAGTTCACTTTACAATATTAAAACAATACCACTATGAAGTAATATTTGTCATCTGAAGGGTGAGTTTTGCTAGCATTCCCCTCCCTGCACCGCCATATTGGTTTTTACCTATGAGATTGTCATTGCAAATATAAACAGAGAAAAGCGCCTCTGGTGGATAAACGCAGTAATTCCCTGCTATTAGTTAGATACATGGTACAGTAGGTATTCGGGGTGTTACAAGGCAGAGAAAAAAAAGAGGAATTGGTTGTTTTCTTCGGTGTTTCACTTTGTGTAATGTCACACTGTTACTGGGAACCTAGTAGCCGTTTCTCATGAACACCCTGTAGTGTATTCCTTTTTTGAGTTAACAAAAATGTACTCAGATGATAGGGTATATTAACAACAGTGTTAAAATGTATGTATTTATGCAAATACTACAATGTTATGGTGATTCTAATTAGGCCTAAGTATGTCCATACTTCCACTTTACGACCTTTAAGTACTGTAAGACTGCAACCAATGATAATTTCATTGAGTCATCTTATTTTTTTAAATCTTTAATCTTGATTACGGTAAGTCTAGACAATTTCTAAAAAATAAAAAGTCATTGCCATCAGAAATTCTCCGAATCATGATTACATCTCCATATGTCTTCTTTTGTCAGAATAACAGTCCACAACCAGACATATTTAATTTACATATGTTAAGGAGAAAAGCAGCAAATTCTCACATTTGAGATATTAATTAATTGATAAAGGACTTCAATGATTAATCGATTAGCCTATCAAGTCTCAGCACTACAATATTGTACTTTTTACACCACATCTAGTTTTTGAAAGTTAGTTTGGCCTACTCGTTCTTTATTACATTCAAATCGTATAGCTATTTAAACATTTCAGCATTTAAAGTATGACTTGTAGAATAAACTTCTCAACACTATATAGGAAAGTTGAAATTAACTTCACTTTGACACACCATTACAATGCTGTGTACCACTTTGTATTAAGGCCTACCTTATGCTTACAAGTTCTAATGAACATCTTTTTAATATGCATTACAGACTAATTTATTGTATTGTGTGACATTATAGATTACCCATAAAACATTAAAAGGGAAATAATTTGGTTGCCATTTGCCAAGTATTACAGACATCCATTTGGCTGGTATATCCTTATTTGTAATCAGCCATTGTGCATGAGCACTTTTACTTTTGATACAGTAAACGTTGCTGATAATGAATGAGTGAATGCAAGATTTTTAGTTGTTTACAATCTTTGTTGGAAGAGCAGGAAATAAGCACTCAAGACATGAATATTGACATATTTACTAGGAAATGGAGCAGATCTTTACACATAGAAACATAATCACAGTAATACTTTGAAAAGCCTACATGCTGCTCATCATTGACAAACTAGCCATTAAATCAAGATGGATCAAGATAAATGTAGTTTTATGGCAGTAAACATTGAAACATTCATCAGTAATTAATGCACATTTTTTGGAAGTAACTCAAGCCATTTACCTGATAAGACACACCATCAATTAAATGGCTGATGGTCACAAACAAGTTGTACCATGAAAAGCACACATACTGTGATACAGAATGCTTTGATGTGCCTCAAATGTTGCCCTGAGCACATAGTCTTACAAGTCTTTGGATTTTCAAGGTTTATCTGACCCATCTAATACCCAACAATCACAATAATCCACCACTGAGGGGTCAAACAGGTTTGTTGCAATCAGAATGTCTTTCATGGACTTTAGTTTCCAAATGATACTTTGAAAACATCGCTAAAGTGTAGCAGAATGTTGCAAACATTACAATACAACACTTTTATTCAACCTTTGTCTAAATTGTGGGTGTCACAATCCAATTAAAAGTTTAACAGATCAGTTAGGCAGTGGTTTCAAGGATTTTTAAGAAAGTTCATTACAGAGATTGACAAAAGTCCCCTGTGTGTGTCCTTTTAAATCGAGGAAAAGGAAAGTGTTGGGATATGCAATCATAAGTGGTAAATCCAACATAAAAAATACACAGAAAAGTAAACTATTCCATCTCATCAGAGCATTTGCTTTAACAATCTTTCCATCCTTTCATATCCTGAGTATAATTATCAAAAATTATTTTTTAAATCATTATTAAACTTATATAAACACCACGTAACAGCAGAGTATGAAACAGTATTTGTTAAGTAATCCATGACACATTCTTTTTGTCATAAGCATTGATAGTCTGAAAACACCAAGTATTGGCTATGTATGGAGATGAGACAACCCTGGATTATATACTACTAGCCCCAATCCCTTTAACAATATTCTACTACATCCCCATCTACAACGATTATAAAGGAAAAAAATACAATAGCGGACAAATTTCTTCATATCATGTCATACCATGGCAATTTATGTCAAAGAGGAGAAAAATATAAAGAACATCATCACCCTGGGTGCATGGAAAGTTGACAAAGTGTAAGAGTCAAAAAGCTCGTCAATCTTAATTTTTCACATCATTTGCAATCATTGCTTTTTTTTGGCCACAATCTTAGTTATAGAAATTGTTGCACCAAGACATTCTCAAACCCATTTTACTTGGCATCTTTATCCTATGCAGTCTCTACTTTGTTTTGAATAGACACTCCTTGACTCCTTCCAATCAATCTGAATTATTCCCTGAGTTTTCAGATTGGCAATTCCTGAGATGAGCCTAAGAGTGGAGTTGTTTTTTTTCCCAACTAGCGACTGACTGTGGTAAATAAAATTCTAAAAGATACAATATAAAATATGGAACATATATTCAAAGAGAGATTAAACTGAATAAAAAAATAATGCATCTTACACATGATTAGTGCAGAGTAACACTGCATTGGTTTTGGCATAGATAGGAATAACAATGGGACTCTCTTCTGAAAGGATCATTGTGCACAAAAATAAAGAATAAAAAAATACAAAAGGCAAAGGAAATAAAACTCAGTTTACATCAGTCCTCATAATACTATGTACCTGTACAGTATGTAACTGTAAATTGTTACTCGTGTTGAAATATATTACTGTTACACTGTATATATACTGCATTGAATTATTGTTAAGGACAATGACCGTGAATAAACAAGCATATATGTACAAAGTAATATGAGTAACTTGGTGTTAAAAATGTGTTACCCAAATATATTCTCAAGTCATATATAGCATTTGGCAGTTGTTTGATGTCTACTAGAACATTCATTGCTGAGAGGCTTCAACTAGAGCAGAGGGAGAAGCGACAGCACTCTTGGATGAAAATAAATTAGTATGATTTTTTTTTTTTAAAGGCTTTAGAATAATTTTACATATATATTAATTGGGTGTAAAAGTCGTGTCAGCTTCTCCTGTAAAACTGGAGTAAAATGCTGATTAGCTAGCTAGTTCTACATGCTCCTCCGTGCAGGCTTGGTGTTCCTGAACTATTACCCTACTAAGGGTTATAGGGAGGTAATGTCTTAAAGAACAACCTAGAAATGGATCACACTAGATATAAACAAAAACACCAGCCTTACCACTGGCAACATCATGTCCGATTCTGCCTCATTTTATTCAAGTATCAAGAGGAGAGCTAGCTGGACCCTTCAGTAACTCAGTCCAGGTCAAGTGTCTTATTAGAAGTGATGATGTATAGCGGTTTAGTATCATATTGTTTGGAATTCTATCAAATCCAAATTGAGGGAATTGTAAAACAGCAGTATTCTTACACAGCAGCCAATACAATGAGTATATACTGTAGATGGAAAGTTTACTAAACTCCCAAAAAGTTAACGAGTAACTTTACACCAGTCTAAAAAAAAAAAACTGTATTTTGCTGCCCTCTCTGATTGAGACTTTAACAAGTAACTACATCCAGTCTTTCCATGCCAAACAGTGGTGATATGATTTTTGGCACACTGAGCAGCTGTGATGTAGCATGGAGCTGCAGTGCCATGCTACATCACACACTTAAGTAAAACTAGTCTGTTGCCCCTTCACAACATGAACAACCTCTGAGCTAGCAAGCTAACGTAACATGCTGAAAATGGCAAATTTTGAATCGTGCAATAAGGCAGGTCTGCTTGGTTCTTTTGGTGAATGATTTTAAAGATTTACAAAGACTGTTTACAGTTTACTATCTAACTGGGACATTTTGGGACAGATTGGCGGGGATTGCAATGGACAAAGTACAAACAATATACTGGTAAGAGCAAATTACGTTTAACCATGTATCCAGCTAACTTAAATAGCCCATGTTATTGTATTGCCTAAAAAAAATTGCCTATTAACTGTTAACTATCACTTTAATATTTTGTGGTTTTTCCTTTTGCAGGGTGCAAATCTTTCACCAAAACAAGTTCCTCTGAGACTATTTTGCTGAGGCATCGTCGCTGCATCAAGAACTTAGCGCCACCCAAGGCCATAGCAATTGGTTTAAAGAAATGCAAACAACCCAGAGCGTTTTTTCCTCCTATCCCAGAACGTGGTGTAGCCAGACTTTACTATACAGCGCTGTGGAGATAGGTCTGGCAAAGCAAGACTTAAAGTTCCAGTTCCAGCTGGGATCTGGTCAGAGATTTTAATGGCCAGTCTACTCCATCAGCTATTGAAACACCTTCTCCCCATACCTAAGTCGTCAGAATTGGAGGGGATGTGTTCGGAAATTTCTCAAGTTTTTCCCCAAACTGTCATTAACCATTTTCAGGAAGTGTTAAATTACTCTTTAATGGGGTCTATTACAGCTAATGGCAATGCTGTGTAAATACTGTAGTGCAAAAAGGATTTGACTTAATCTCCAAAGCTGTATTCTATTTGGTTTACCATCAGCGGTTAGAATGACACGAGTTTAGTAGCAGACATGCAACAATGAGGTAGACCGTGCACCTTCAGACACCCAGCAAAATGCTGGATGAAAATAATGTAATAAGAAAGATAACGCTGACCAAAAGCTGGAAACCACTTATGGGCTGACATTCATTTGGCCCCAGGAAAACTGGATGGTCAATTGCAATATTGGCAAATACCAATACATTGCCTGTAGCTATACCCTAAATCCCGTCCCATGTTTTCACAAACCCTCCCCTTCCCCATGCGATATGCAAACTAACATTCATTACAGAGGTACAAACTGTCACGTCTCTGCCTTGTCGGATAGTGAGGTCTAACAGTCAGGAAAAAGACTTAATGGTAAGGCAGCAAAAGTGTAACTATACTAAACACACTGAGTATTGCGCAAAAACAGAAGAGGTATAATGCCGACAGAAGGGGCACAGTTTCACATAAAAGAAAACATTGTACAAAAACTCATCAAGATAATCCGTCATATGGCATTGCTCACTACAATCTCAAACCTCTTAAACAGCAGTGATTCAAACATTTAGAAAGCGTCCTCAGTGCAATAATACAGCAGTATTCCTGAGTGTTACACCAATTGAAAACAAACAAAACTTTAGCAACACACTTCATCAGCAATTTTTTTTAACCTGAGGTAGTTCCAAAAGCAGCTTCAACAGGTGGACGGGGATCCATGTGTCCCGTCTCTCCATCAAAGCAGTTTGATTGGCCTCTGTGCTTCCCCGGCGTCAGTGTTGCCCAATTTATAGCTTAATCGGAGGACTCGGGTGGTGGGGCCGAAAGGCTGTGCTCCTCCTCGTCACCTTTCAATGAGGACGGTTTTCCCTGAGAACCCGGTGAGGACTGTTGTGCTTTGATTGGGCAATTGGCAACCATGTGGTCGATGCTCTGGCAGAAATGGCACTTCTTGGGCTGGGGTGGTAGCTTGCACTCTTTAGCATGGTGGTCCAGGCCTCCGCAGTTGTAGCACCTACAAGAGCAGAGAGCATTTAGTCACATGTAATGTGTGCTCAAAAAATTTCCATTAAATTTGTACACATCTACTCCTTTACCCTCATTGAAAAATCCCTAATTTCAAAACTTTAACCACTGGATGCAAGACGTGTGCTACCTCACTGAAAGGTTGTTGTCATATTGCATATTGAACCCTGATTGGCTTATGAACTAGTTGTGATGTCACAAAACCATGCTTGTAGATGGACATCTTTAACTCAGATTTAAGATTAGCCATAGATAAACTTCCCTGCTTCAGCAGATGAATGTGAAAACATTCCTTTAGTGTGAAACACATACACAATTCTGGACAGTGAAGGTAAAACAGTCAAATGAAGTAACAATAACCAAAGCACTTTTTTAAGTGAAGGGGGAATATTTAAGTTGCATCTGTTTGCCACTAGAGGGAGACATTTCACCTGGAATGACTTCAGTTTGCATTTGGTCATAAATCTTGTAAGGGCATTCCAGGTCGCGAAATTATGAATCCCACTATGGCCACGCCAAGACCCGCCTTTCAATCACTACTATTGGCCAGGCGTCCAAGGTAACGTAACCCTATTTGTTCAGGTCCTATCCCCTGACCAATCCGCTATCCTAACCTTAACCACTCGAGGTGAAATGCCTAACCCCAACCAATCGAGCCTCTTTGAAGGGCGGGTCTTGGCGTTCCCATAGTGGGATTCGTAATCTCGCTTCCAGGTCACACTACATTGCTTTGTGGAGTATGGAGCTAGATTTATGTCTTTATTACATGCGAGAAAATAAATGATCTGAGAGAAAAATGTATCACACTGATAGCAAAAAAACATTTGAGAGAAAAAAAAATATTTGAGAGAAAAAGTTTTCATACCAATAGCAAAACATAATATTTGAGACTAAAAGTTTTGAGAGAATGTATTTTTTCATAGAACATAAAAAATATAGATTTGAAATTTTTAAAATTATTTCTCAGAAAAAAAAATCTCAAAATACTTTTTAAAACTCTCAAATATATATTTTTTGCTATCAGTGTGAAAAAAATGTCTCAAAAAGTGTTTCTCTCAAACGCTTTTCTTCTCGCTCTCAAATTCTAAGTCTTTGCTCTCGATGCAAGTTTTTTCTCTTGTGTCAGGATTTTGCTCTCGCTGTGAAAATAGTGTCATGTGCGGGGCCACGTTCCTATTGGCCAGTTGGGTGAGCATCGTCTTGTCTTGGGTGTCGAACTGAATCATTACACCTATCACGCCCGCTGCCAACTCGGACCTTGCAGACAGAGCAACAGTGGGGCAACTTAACAATTGTCACCATCTTATTCATCATTAAATTCACTTCTGACAACGTTTTAGGCGAGAAATGAACTGTTTAGATTTCGAATATAGGCATTCTTCCGAAAATCATTGCCGTATTGACAATTTGCTTCAAAGTTTTCGGAGTTGAGAAGATCCATAAAGCGACGCAACATAATTTAAACAAGTCTACGGAGCAAATACTAAATCTAATGTAGGCTATGTCATAATTTAAACAAGTCTCTTGAAGAGAAAAGGCAGTTAACCACAGGTTTAATCTTATTATGGATATGTGTTGTGATATTTAAACAAACGATCCGTCAACGGCGAAATAAAAGCCTGAGAGACCTCCAGCGGTGTGTTCCAGCATGACTGGCAGTCGGTGAGCAAGCGATCCGGCTGGCTGTCGCGTCACTTTATGGATCTTCTCAACTCCAAAAACTTTGAAGCAAATTGTCAATTCGGCAACGATTTTCGGAAGAATGCCTATAATCGAAATCTAAACAGTTCATTTCCCGCATGAATAAGATGGTGACAATTGTTAAATTGTCCCGCTGTTGCTCTGTCTGCAAGGTCCGAGTTGGCAGCGGGCGTGATAGGTGTAATGATTCAGTTCGACACCCAAGACAAGACGATGCTCACCCGACTGGCCAATAGGAACGTGGCCCCGCACATGACACTATTTTCACAGCGAGAGCAAAATCCTGACACGAGAGAAAAAACTTGCATCGAGAGCAAAGACTTAGAATTTGAGAGCGAGAAGAAAAGCGTTTTGAGAGAAACACTTTTTTTTTTTAGACATTTTTTTCACACTGATAGCAAAAAAATATATATTTGAGAGTTTAAAAAAGTATTTTGAGAGAGATTTTTTTTCTCAGAAATAATTTAAAAAAAATTATATTTTTTATGTTCTATGAAAAAATACATTTTCTCAAAACTTTTTTTTAGTCTCAAATATTATTTTTTGCTACTCGTGTGAAAACTTTTTCTCTCAAATATTTTTTTTCTCTCATACAATGCTTTTTTGCTATCAGTGTGATAACTTTTTCT
The DNA here is from genome assembly GCA_023631565.1 of Gymnocephalus cernua. NCBI lineage: Eukaryota > Metazoa > Chordata > Actinopteri > Perciformes > Percidae > Gymnocephalus > Gymnocephalus cernua. The sequence goes on from CM042429.1 coordinate 33,067,753, forward strand.
CTCAAACATTTTTTTTCCTCTCAGATCATTTATTTTCTCGCATGTAATAAAGACACAAATCTAGCTCCAAAGTGGAGGAGCACGCCAGGTTGGAACATCTCAAAACATGTCATTGTTTCTTAGATGGTCACAATTTCCAAATTACAACCAAAATTTATGAAATCTTATTAGCAACATTTGAGCAAGCAGCAGTTTCTGAAAGGTTTTGCAATTGAAGTGGACTACTACAATCTGCAAGAATAAAGTGGCAGGACTCCTATTTTTCCATGGACCTGGTATGGTCACCATGACATATTATCTCAATGTATCATGAAGAGCTTGCCCTATTTTTCAGTTTGGCACTGCCAATAGCTTCCCTTGGACTCTATTGTGTCAAAGTAAAACAGCGCTTAATCGGCATTGAACTTTAGAAATGAACACCATAAGGGGTCAGCTGGAGCCATTACGGGTGCCATCAGACACCTCTGTTCGTACATAATCTATAGAATGGCCACGCGTGCAGGGGCGGAAGACAGATGGGTGGTGGGCGTGGGGCAGTCACTCTGTGCCACTGCGGACCCCCCTGCCACCATTGTAGCAGCAGATGAAATTTAAACAGGGCGGCTGCCGAGGGGTCAGTGTGGCCGTTGGGGTGGTGTCAAGGTCTATAGCTTCACATCACAGAAGCTCCCTACCTCAGCATCCATCAGGAGGCAAGGGGAAGTGGTTTTTTGTCTAAAAAAGCTGCAGTAATGACCTCTGAACCCTGCCCTCACCGCCCTCTCCTCAGTTCTCTAACCCCCAATCCAATCTCAGCCCTCTTGCATTTACTCATACACTGTTGCCATGACAACAGTGACCTTTCACCCCCTTGCCCGGGCTCTTACATCTGTTATCAATTAAATGGACACACACACACACACACACACACACACACAGCTGTTCACTTAGGTGGCAAAACATGAGCCCGGACTATAAACTGGAATGTACTCCTTACTCCTGTCCCAATGATATCTGACTATTGCTTGATCAATCAATCATACATGAAACACCATCCAGTGTTGCATAATACAATATGCTAGAGGGGAACGATATCCATGGATCAGTGTGGTCTATGGAGAGTTATTGAGCCACAGCAGGCCTCCCAGGACTCTTTGAAGCAGTAATGATCTCTGTTCTCACACCGACTACTTTCTGGTTCTAATCACAACTGACAGGGGGGTGAAGTTGATACACCTCTAACCCTATGCTGTATTGATATTCAAAGAATGACCCAAAAATCAAGGCCTCCTTGGCTTTTCTTTCTTTCACTTGGAGACACTGTTGCCTTTGCATGGAACCCTTGAATCTTCAGAAGAAATGTTTCATGAATAAAAATACATTTGTAGATTGATCGTTATGTTTTTTTTTTTTTGTGGCTTTTTGTAACTTTCACAGGACCTGAACTCAAAACTACTTTTTTGTAGAGGTTCAGATCAAACGGAAATATAAAATCACTTCTTTTGAGGTAATGAGGAATGACTATGACATTGGTGGTAAAGGATGGTTTAGGAAGAGAGAGTGTCAGTGGGTGTGGATTCACTGGGGGCAGATTTAAACAGTTATTGATCCAGGTCACACGTCAAGCCTGCTGGTGTGACCCTTGCTAGGGGTGGAGGTGGGGGTTGGGGTTGAGGAAAAGGAAGGAAAATGGGGAGAAACTAAAACACCATTGTATATCTGATCCAAACTGGACACAACAATAACCGTTTGTGGACTCCTGAGAAATAAAGCCTGTGAGGGTCTCTAATGTAAATGTGGCAGATAATAATCCTCTGCTTTCCAATTAAAATAATGTATCTCCAAATTTGGTGATTCATTTTGAATTAGGTTTTAGATTAACTGAAAAGTCTTTCTTTACAGGTTTAGAAAATTGCACTGCTAGCATTCATTAAATGCTTTTTCTTCTCTTCCCCAGATCATCCCTTCTTACCTATCTCCCTTTAAACGTCGCTTCTGGACCTTCTTTCCTTTGGGTCTCCTTTCGCTGCCCACACAGTGGATGCCGTCTGGTCCAGTAACTCTCTGCGACTCCAGGCCCTTTGATGACTTCTTGAAGGTAAACTCAACTGCCTCACCTTCCTTTAGGCTACGGAAGCCCTCCATGTGCAACTTGCTCTGAAAGATGACATAGAAAGAGGAGTCAGCATCAATTTTGGGGAACTCCATTTTTATGGGGACGTAGGTTTTTGTGGAGCCCCTAATTGGTATGTCAGGAAGATTTAAAAGGGGTGAGTGAATGTTTTAGTCACAGAAATACAGCCGTTAATTCTTAGTAGGATATATAGAAAAAATGTGTTCAAAACTTGCCATATTGCACGACCAGTGACAAAATCACCTCCACATTGAGCCGGTGGATACTTTGACGCTTGAGAACAACCCCCACCCACACTCACTGTGTGATACCATCAGAACCAGATAGGACTTATCAGGCATTTATGGTGATCATTATGTCTCACCTGATAAACAAACAAGCACTACAAAGCTTGCTGTTCCCACTCTACTGAGGAGTTGTACACATACTGGTCTGCTTAAAAGGCACCGTGGTCGTAATGCTGCTTTGTCTTTTTGCTGTGTTTGAGAGGTAAACCTGACGAGGATAACCTTCAACCCATCCCCCCCTCCAGAGGAACAGCATTCCACACTGCTGCCCCCACCCCATCCCTTTTCCCACCGACATCACAAAGCTCCACTAACACACTGACCACCACTAACCCTAAACTGCAGGATGCAGGGGTTAGTGCTGTAGTTGGGGGTGGGGTGAGAAGGCAGCATTGCTTCTCTGGGAGGTTGGGGGTCAGGGAGACATTCCTTGGATAGTTGTTTGGCATGGAAGATAAAAGTTGAGGGAAAGCACAAATGAGTGATATCTCCCTTTGATACCAGTGCTTGAATATGTGACATATTTTTTTGTGTGAAAGAAACATGATTTAATTTTGAAGAATGTCTGATGAACAGCAATCTTGCTGAAATAATATATTAGCTAAATTAATCAGTGACGGAAAGGTTTGAATACGCTGAGAGTAAACACTAAGCCTCCTGTGTAGCTCCATATTCAGTGAAACTATGTTCACCTGAAGCTTTGAGGAGGTTCTTCTACTTGCCTGAAACGTTTCTGATTCCAAAGAAAAGAAACCCATGATGAAGGGAAGGGAAGAGAAGGTGTGGTGCGGTTTTAAGGATGAAAGCCAGAGACTGGCTAACATAACATGGGAAACCCCTCTCTAAAATTCCCTCGGTAGGACTGTGAGATTAACTATAGCAGACGGTTGACATAAGAAGAAAGATTCATGATGTAGCAGGTTGACAGACATTAATCCCATTTTCTATATTTTTGAATAGAGTCCCATCTATCTGTTAATTATGAACAACCGTCTGCAGTCTGCATTCACCAAAACCACCATGGATCCGACTGAGCTTCTCACACGGTTTATTGTGAGGGAAGTCTTGGGTCTGCTTCAAACCAAATCCAACAGTAGAATCCTTTAGAACAGGTTATCAATTAAAGGATACAAGTAATAGTTCTAGTGAGCTGAAAACTACCTCTGCAATGAAAAAAACAAAAGCACCATCTTGTCTAATCCTGTGACTCACAGTTGAGCATCTGCTGCAAGCTCCTGAGCAACACAATTGGTGAGCCATGACATTTGAGTGGCAACATGGATGTCCACAGAGCCCCAATCCTATCAGGCCTCTCTGCCCTGGTGACCGTTAACCCACTTCCTCTCCCATATGTGACCACCCCAACCCCCATAACGAACCCTCACCAGCCACATGCCCACATCAGTTTATCCACACACGCAGATACAGGTACAGATCAGGGTGGGGCCTTTAACTTCAAGGATCCGATGTTGAGGTGTTATTAGTGGGGTCTACAAACTCTGTCCAGAATGTGTCGGGAAGCCAAGTGAGGCAGAGAAAGACATCAGAGCACTGTGGGACAATAGCAGGACTGCTGCTGAGACAAAGAGGGGCTCGGTCACGGCCGAGGGGTGCTTCATTCGGATGCATGGCTCTATTGTCCACCTGCACAAAGGCCAGTGGACCCTGGGAGTTAATTTTCCTTGACACACAGCCACTAATTTTAGGGCTGAGTCCTTTTACGTTGCCATAACCTCTATGCATCCGTCATTGACACACGCGTCGCTACCTTTTCTAGTGACAGAAAAGGAACCATGTCATTGGTTACGCATTTCTTGTGAATAAATTGAGAGCACAGTGTGAGGTTATTGCTTCAGTAAAGCTGTGAGCATTACAACTTATCACTCTCTCAATTTGAGTTCCTTTAAAGTATCTGAAGCAATAATCAACTTGTTTTCATGACATACAGAAACAAGCTTGGACATTGGATTTTCAAGCTGCATATAATGGCAGTTGGCATTATACCTCTAGTAAAACCACCCATTCCTTCTACCAAACTGAGTTTCCACCCCCCAGTTGAACTAATGTTTTGATTTGCATTATGATTAATCAGGCATCAATTTCCTGTGTATAGTCAAACAATATTTCAGTTGCAACGGCTGCACAGAACAGTGACATCTCTCTATATGCATCATTGTAAGCAGAAAGCAGACAACTGAAAAACCAAAAATGAGTAAGAGCTGCAAGTCTGAAAACTGGCTTTCATCTCTAGCAAATAAAGTTAAATCTCTAATAAAAGGAATTGCACTTTGGTAGACAAATGTCTCCACAGCATAAGGCCCTGGGGAGTGGTGGCACTGTGAGACAGGGACATTTACCTAAACTAAGCCCTGAGTGTAACACAGTGCCACACACACACACACACACACACACACACACACACACACACAGGGGGATGAGCAGACAGCAAAGAGCCTTTAATCATTTTATGACAGGAACCTTGAGGTGAATGAGCAGTGGGGACTCCTCTCATTCACATGCTAAGCCTTTATCTTATCAGACAGCAATGGAGGTTCTCACTCACGTGAGAAGTAGGAGGGAAATGCATGCCCCACCTCTTTACCTCCCACTTCACCAGTTGTAAGAAGGTGAATGAAGGCTTTGGTTAAACTTATCTTTTCAGTCTGAGAAAGAAACACTAAAAACCTCAAGTGAAGGAAGAAAACCGTGTTTGATCAGAACACCACCAACTGTAAAACTCCATCTACAGTACAAGTATGACAATTTTCACAGCCCTCACGGAAATACAGCCAAGGTAGTTGTACATGAATATATGTAAAGCAATTATGTTGTATTAAGCCTAATGAAAATGGTATTACAAAAGGCAGATTCATGAATATTGCCTGACATGTAATTTTAACCTTAATAAGAAGTGATCAATATCAAAGTTTGTCCATTTACTGAGGTCAAACCATTTATGACTCATTTTAAAAGCTTCCACTTTGTGAACAGATGCAATGATAAATGGCAAAATGTGACAATATCATCATATTCCAAACAACTGAGTGAACAAATATCGACTGATCAGATAGCTTCAGTAGAGGATCAATTACATGTTTCCTTCTCCTTAAAAGACCAGTTTACATGCAGCTCACACACTGATCTATACTCACCCTAAAAGCATCGATGCCTATTTAAGTGTGTAAAGCTCTGACCAAACTTATTTCTCCATCACATTATATCATCTTTAAAAAAAAAAAAACACGAGGGGGGCCCCGAGCTCTCCTCTGGCTGCAACACGTGTTGCCCTGAGAGAGAAACACCCACCACACTGCAAACAAAAAAACACCCACCTAACCCAATTAAACATATCTCTTATTATTTGACGTTTAATCAAACATATCCTATCAAAACTCCTACTTATTTTGTGGTTTTCAATGCACGTGGTATTTTTTATTCGGGTAACGTTTTTACTAAGACTAATGAGTAACTGCTGACTATTTTTGAAGATACAGGGTGAAAAACCGTAAATTTAATTAAGATTTAGTGGAAACAATAAATTGAATGAAAAACAATTGCTTTCACTTTTGCTGGTAAGACATTTCACTTGATTTAGGAACAGTAGGGTTTCAGCCCAAGATATGTTGGTACTTGTGCAGTGTTAACGTGCTGGGTTTCCGTATATTTATATTCGCAGTTTCGGCCATAGACATAGTCATCTTACCTGATGGACAAATACATCAACCGGTTCGTCCAGTGGCACTCCCTCACGGTTGGTCATGGACAGGAACCCGAAGCCCATGCGGACATTGAACCATTTACACACGCCGACCCCGTGGAAAGACTGTGAATCCTCCTCGGTACTCGGTCCCTCGTCCTCCTCGGTCTTGCACACTCCTGCCATGAAAAGTGTATGTAATTAAAAAAAAAAACTATCTGTATACTGTTGTTAATGTGCTGATGTTTAAAACGCAGACACTGTTTTCCCAAAAAAGGGCATTTGAACAAGGTTTAAAACGCGAAAAACTTTACTCCTTTTTCTAGCGTTGCAACATCATCAATCAATATGAATCAATAAAATGAGTAACAAGCTGAGGCTGTATTATTGTCTTAGTTTCTTTTTCTTATTGTCTTAAAATTAGGCCGTCACTTATTTCCAAAAAGCAACTGAACAACACACGACCTTCTTTCTAAAGTTTGTGCAAAATAAGTAATCTTGGAGGTGTGCATGATGTCAGAATCTCCAAAGAGCGTTTTAGAGACACACGAACTGCACATCACGTGTGTGAACAATAGCTTAAAATGCTCCACTACAATCAGACAGTCCCATCAGAAAACAACTTAATTAACTCATGCAAAAAAAAAGGAAAATGCAGTGTATTCTGTTACTCAACCTGGGAATTCCTGGTTAGAAACGGAGCCCATGACTTCAGTTCTGCCTTGAGTCAGATTTAGCACCCAGGCTACAGTATCCTTTTTTAGCCCACAAACTGGGTAATCCTCACAGATTGCCACTGTCATGCAAAATGCTGTGAAAAGCAGAAACTGCGCAGCGAGAGGGAAAGCGGGAGAGGGAGGTAAACAAAAGGGGCTGGCAACCTATTCCCCCTAAACAATGGGGGGGGGGGGGGGGGGGGGGTGTCACCGGGCAGGATTTTTTTGCTGAACCCCCCCTTAAAAAAAACATCTAAAACAATGCAAGAACACACAACCCCTTTAGAAACCAAACCCATGAGATAACACCCCCCAAAAGCTCCCAACATACCTTCTGCCATGTTTGTGGGCCAATCCAGTGTCTTTCTTTCTTGAAACTCGTTTTCCGCTCGCTCTCTCCTGCAGTGGTCAGCTCTGTTGGTCAATAGGAAATGACCATTTCTCACCCAACAAACCCCCCACTCTCGGTCATGTCCACGTGATTCACAATTATAGTCCCCAGGGATAGATTGCATACTGTGTGATAGAAGGGCCCAAATGTGGGAAGTGACCAATCACTTCTAACAAAAAAATGATCATGATATTCTTATTTCTATCCAGACTTCTATACTCGCAGTACATTCAGTGACTTAGGCTAAATCATTTCCAATTATGATCATTTCCCCCCACTAGTATTTCCAATTGTAGTAGCCTGGGCGTATAAAACATGTTAAACCTACCTTTTTCCCGATATTTCTCAAACGACAATGCCCAAGAAAGGGTTTGAGTTATGACAATAAAATAGGCAGAATTAAATAACATTTAATTTTACCTCCTTTAAAATGTGTGCATGCAGCTTCTTACATGTGGTAACAATGGGAATAAAATAAACCTGGTGGACCCTAAAAAACATCAAGTTGTTTTTAAAAGCATGTTTTTATTTATTATGATCAAGTGTAGGCCTATAAGAAAATACTAGGCTACTCCATGTCATCTCGAGTTGGTTAGCTGCTGTTCCTAACATGCCAAAGAAATATTTGTAGCCAGTATCCAGATTAAACATGTATGGTGGACAACCGAGGTGGAGAGTTTAACATACCCTAGAAGAAAACGAAAGCGGACTTGAACTAAACAACAAAAAAAGAATGCAGAACAGATTTTTTTAAACGGACCACAATACAAGGTGGCAGCACGAAAACAAGCCAAGCTGGTCAAACGAATTCCTGGATCAATAGTGATTGATCACATCATGTTAAGATGTTGACTCGTGTGTCCTTGTGGAATGACGGATAAATCAAAGACAGGAAAATGAACTTTTAACCAAGCTAACCAAGCGCCGAAACGATAAGAAGGTAGGCTATACTTTATCAATTATCCTTATTTCTTTATTTATTAACTAGGCTAAATTAATTGCTTTATGATGATGAATCAAAACGAAATAACAATTTTAAAACCTATAGCTACAGCTGACAAAGAGCTAAATATAGGTGGCCGGGTTGGTTCAGTGGGTAGAGCAGGCGCACATATACTTGGAGGTTTATGCCTCGACGCAGAGGTCCAGGGTTCGAATCTGACCTGTGACGATTTCCTGCATGTCCCCTCCCCCTTTCTCACCTAGTTGTCCTATCAAGTAAAGGCGGAAAAGCCCCAAAAATTATCTTAAAAAAGAAGAAAAATAGCGTGAAGAGAAAAAAATAAAATAGGAAAAATATTTTTTTTGAAAAATGAATTCTTTCTGATTATACCAACCCACATTAGAAGGATACGCCCACTCATTTATTTTACAATTTTTACATTTGTACGTTTGAAGGATAGGTTTAGCTTATTGTCGACCTGAAGGAGGACATGCTATTGAATTAGTTAGCCTACATTGATCTGTGCTTATTAGAACATTACTTTATAGGCCTATTCAGTTTATTTTTGTTTGTTCTTTGGTGAATGGAAGCACAACAGAGGTGGTCCAACAGAGGTGATCTTGTCGATTTCATCACAACTACCACAACGACCCCTTGTGGACCCATATATATATATATATATATATATATATATATATATATATATATATATATATATATATATATATATATATATATATATATATATATATATATATATATATATAAAACATAATCGACAGCATTAAATATAATACCAAATGATATCAATGATCACCGCACACATCAGAGAAAGCTATGCACCATATGCGTTTAAAAGACTGGTGTTGCAAGATGGAAAAATCTGAGAAAAAAAGTTTATAAACAACATCTTGGCCAGAGAGGGTTTATTGCATAATGTGAAACAGAACATCCAACTAAAGGTTTGCTGAAACAACTGTAGACTTGTAAGGGAATTTGAAAGTATAGGAACCATTAGGCTAACGTTTTGCTATAAAGCCAAATACACCCACAACACACCAAATATATTTTTATTAATTTAACCAGGTAGCCTATTCATTTGTTTTTCCTTGTTAAATGTATACATAATCCTGATAGGATTTTTTTAATTGGTTTGGAAGATGATTATATTATGGGATGTTCAAATGCAAAATATCAAGAGTTTTTTTTTGTGGTATTTTTTAATCTGAAAAAAATATCTGCATGCATATGCAGATATTCCCCTATAAGCTAATTTAGTTTATTGTGGTGTTTTTGAAGTTGTAAAAGTATCTCTATACTTCCTGAAGTTTTAAAATGATTTCGAATTGGATAACCTCAAATATTAAGTTTTAGGGATTTAAACAAATAAGTCTGACAATAGGAGGCTGGAAGTCGTTGGACAACGTCTGAAAAGTTCAGTTATTTTAGATTTAATTTTACATTAAACAACACTTAGCCGAAGTTAAAACGCTGACTGCATGATGACATATCAGTTAATGTCAAAACAAACTGCTCAGAAGGCAAGGAATAATCTGAAGTATCAGTAGACCCAAATTAGATAATTCAGTGGAGGAGTCAGTGCCTCCCAAGTGCTGCCTCAGATTATTTTGGCTGGAAACCAAGATCTTGTTTCATCATCCATCATTGATGGAATCCAGCCAAGGTGCAATAAACTAATGGACTGAAAAGATGACTGTTTCTTGTTAATTCCGCAGGACGCCGTTATGGCGACTTTTGTTCAAAGTCGGAAGTAATGGGCAAAATAAAGGGAATGTAGCTTTTAATCAAAAATAGATAGATCTACATCACAACATCATGAGAAACTCATCGAGTTGGCTGTTTTCCACCACGGATAGGCCTACTACTAGCCTAATAGAACTAATTATAATAATTGTAATTTATTAATAATAGTAATAATAATAATAATGATAATAATAATAATAATAATAATAATAATAATACATTTCAATCTTTGTATATTAAACTGCACATCACAACATCTAGACATTTAGGGTGTACCGGCAGCATACCTGAAGGCAGCACTGTGGTCTATACAATGACCACTAGATGTCAGTATAACTCTGCTCACCGTGCAGTCAATCAAACACTTGGGTGTGAACTTTAAAAACAATATTATGACAATTGATACTCTGATGAAGACTGTAGCCTGCCTTGATCGTTGTTGCTGATCTGCAGACAGCATTTATATGATTCTTTTCTTAAACGTGTTTGTTTGTGTCTGCGCCATGCAATTAGCCAAGAGATCAGACGAGTCCCGCCTCTTTGATATCTACGGACTGTCTACAGGCGAAACCAACCACGGAGGCTGGGAAACCCCTGTGTCCGGTGTCAGGTGGATGGATCAGGCTACTGGGCGGGACTCAGCAGCCAGCTGGAGGACTGGCATTTTGGAGATCGGTCATCAGAGTGAAGCGTCTTGTTGGGAACAACATCGGGAACATCCGCGCGGTTACAGCATTAAATACGCCATTTCCAGCAGTTCTACCAGGAGCTGAAGAAAGAATACGTTCAGACTCAGTTATTCCCATTGTATGGAGCAGAGCAAGCTCTCCGGGAAGTGATATTCCCCTATAAGCTAATACTCAATTTAGCAGAATGCAAAACACGGAGCTGCAGAAGCATTAAAAAGTTACAAATCTAACAGCCAACTGCGTCAAATAGGCTAGGTCTGCTGCGACTGGACTGCAATCATGTAGCCACTTTTTTAATTATGAATTCAGAAGGATATGTCATTTGCAGTTGCTATGCAGGACACTTTGAAGAGTAGCTCGTAGGTTGTGAGGTGAACTCTCAGTGCGGGGAAACCAGAAACTGGACAGAGAGAGGTTTATTTGCGCTCCCTGTCGCGTCTACGACGTTTGCATCTTCTGCCACTCTAGCTAAACATGGCAAGACTACGGAGGAAGGCTTGCATAGCCCTGTTTCTCTTTACACTATTCATCTTTGGGACCATGATGGGACTGAGGACCCTAAAGCCCAGCGACGGCTTCTCGGATATGGCTCCTGGCTTGGAGCTCCTGCCGATGATAGCGGGGAAGATGGACCGGCGCTCCGTGTCCCGTGACGCCACCGCGTCCGCGGGTCAAGCCCATCCGGCTGGCAGCAACACCAAAGCAGTTTTGTCCAACTCTGGCCCCGAGGGGACAATATTTTATGATGTTCATATTTTTTACTACACCTGGTACGGCAACCCACATATGGACGGCAAATACATTCATTGGGACCACATCCTTGTTCCACACTGGGACCCCAAAATCGCATCCAGCTACCCGAGAGGGAGACACATGCCGCCCGAGGACATCGGCTCCAGTTTCTACCCCGAACTTAATCCGTACAGCTCGAGGAACCCGGACGTGTTGGAGTCCCACATGGAGCAGATCGGGGCATCTGCAGCAGGTATCTATAGTTCAGAGATGCAACGGGCACCCTGAATTTATTGGAGAGAGATAGAAACAAATAGCTGAGTTTTGTTTTTCGTGCTCAGCAACTGCACAGAAATGTGGCCTTTATAAACTTGCTTGAGGGGCACAAAACATTTTCAGCACCACACATCCACTGGACAGCTCCCTACACGCTCAGCTCAAAGTCACCAAATATCTGCTGCTGCGCTTTTTTCTGCAGCACAGAGAGAAACTTCCAGACTTCAAAAGGCCAGTCATCAAGAGATCAACTCATTAGGTTTACAAAATTGATTCAGGACATTATAGAGTTTGGTACAATTTAGTGTGTTTTTTCAACACAACATATCCCTTAGGGTTGGGTAAAATGGTAGAAATCAATATCTGGATAATAATAAGTAGCATAAATATTGTATTTTAAAATATTCATATGAAAAAGACCAGATTTAAAATAGTCACTGTGATGTTTAATGCAATGAACTGTTCCACCTTTATGCTTTTCATAGAAAAAATGTGTTTGTAATCAGTACTTTTACTAGTACTAATTAATAGAATTAGGTCAAAACAATAACACAGTATGGTCATATCATTAATATATTTCCACTGAGAGTCAATACATGTTAATATTTGTTCATTTAATCAGGTGGTCTCATTGAAATCAAGATATTTTTAACAAGCGACCACCTGAGAAGACATTTACAGTCAGACATCCAGCATTCAACAAACCCAAAACCAGACAACCAACAATTAAATGAAATATAGATTAAGAGTCATAAAACAGATCTGATAAAAAAAAGCTTTATAGACATAAAGGGGAATGAAATAAAGTACATTTAATATGTGCATGAAAATGTGTGCAATCGTCTTAGGTTAAGTTGGATTGTGTGCCGTAGTTGCAAGACTTGTACAAAAGAAGAGATGTACGGTATAATTATAAAACTCTCAGCCCTAATGTCCTTATCTCTATTCTTCAGGCTTCCATCCGTTTTTTGGATCAATCATTAATTATTATGAATAGGTATGTTGTTAGTCTTTTCAAAAACTTGTATGGCTTACCTAAAGACAGTAAAGTCCTGTAGCTTGGTGTCGAGTAACAGCCTGGTGTGTCCAGCCGTCAGCAGCCTAAACATGATAGGTCCTAACGTTTCTGTCCTGTGACCAGGCTATCTATCCCTTTGAAACCTTACCGCCTGGACAGATGGATCATAGGAGTGCTGGCTCACAATGCTTAGTTAAAATATTCCATTCAACAGCCAGCCAAACTCTAAATAGTTCCATTTGCCTTAATGACTGATTCCCCACCACTTTACAGAGGCCCATACATTAAATGAATAGCAGCAGGCATATTCTTAATACACACAGACGTAGTTGAGCATTGTAATCTAATAGTCTCCACAGCTTCACAATAAGGGGACATGAGTTTAATAAATTAGCTGTTAGTGCAAATCCTATATGCCAGATCCTCTCTAATGCCAGGCGCCATTGTGGCTGATATGAAACTATTTCTCAGCCACCATCAAAGCAAAATGAAGCATTTTCCCTACTGAAACATATGAGCTGTCACACACTAAAGCTGCACGGAGAGATTCCCACTAAAAAAAGACAATAAATAGTCCAAATATGACAAGTGCTTATTCATCAATCAGGTGCAGGATGTGAGTGATGGTAGGCATTCAGATAAAAAGAATCAACTATCCTCCATACAGCCACAGATGGATTACTGAACAGGCCTACAGAGCACAGGGCCAGGGGCTCATAGGGGGCACAGAGACTCTTTTTAAAGTAAATGGTAACATTTCTTATGGACAATAAACCGCAGGCTAGTAAGAGTGTCAAAGCAGGTACCAATAATAAAGCACCTACTGCATTTGCATTGTGCAAACACAACACAAAGAGGTGCAAAATGACCACAAAGAGATGCGTCTTTTACATATCTGTGCCCAAGGACCCATGCATCTAGCATTTCACCACACACCTTACCAGCATCTGTCTGGTCTTATAAAATACGGTAATTACCCTAATGGACTACCAGGGCAGAAATTTCACAGCGTGTTCAATAAAAGCACAACTGACTGTGTTCGTTCAGTGGTCTCAAATAGGTCTGTAAAACTGTATGAAGGGCTGCGTGCAAACCTCACTGTAGATTAATTAAAGCAAAAGTTTTTCAGCTCCCATTCCCCCTACAGGATTGTCAGCATTTCTTGCCATCAGCATGAAATACATACATATACATTTCAACAATGCCTAATATAACACTTTTAGAGGTTCCCAGCAGTAGATGCTCTCTGAGGTATTAACCTGTGTCTTGGGTCCAGGATGGATGATCAGACTCATGAGTCTCTGTATGTCTTCAGGGGTTCTGGTCCTGTCGTGGTATCCTCCCGGCTTGGCTGACGACAATGGTGAACCCACTGAGGATTTGGTACCAGCTGTACTGGATGCTGCATACAGACACAACCTCAAGGTAAACACCATCAGCAGTGTGTGTGTGTGTGTGTGTGTGTGTGTGTGTGTGTGTGTGTGTGTGTGTGTGTGTGTGTGTGTGTGTGTGTGTGTGTGTGTGTGTGTGTGTGTGTGTGTGTGTGTTTGAGACCTTAAACAAAGTAGGAAAAGAGTCTAAGGCTGTAAGAAGAGCAATGAATCAAATCCATTGTGAGTCAGGATGTTCAGCTCAATGTTTACGCATACTGCAAGTTGTTGCAGGGAAATGAGTGTTGATTGTTTAATGATTTGTCCATTTTAAATCAGCAGCTGTTGATGGAAGAGTTTGGTTTCCATCAATAATGCTGGTATGGGCTTTGCAGTGGGTATTTACAACTTTTATTTTAGTTCTGTTTGAATTTATTTAACCAGATAAATTCAACTGAACCAGCCTCTTTAACAATAAAGACCTGGCAGCATAAATTGGAGACAAAACAATACAAAATCAGACAACAAATAAAAAACAGATTAAAAGAAGAACAGATAAGATTTGGAATTAAAAAGCATTTACCAGAACGTTTACACTTGTCTTAAATCAACAGATGGATCCCATACATTAAAATCGTTTCCTTGTTCCAAATGTCTATAGAAAAATGAAAACAAATGCTTTGCTTACCATCTCTGTCCGTACACTAGAGACAGACAACAAATATGCCTTGTGATCGGAAATGTCTGTAGGCTATCATTATAAAACAATATCAATATCAATCTAGTTTTATCAGAGTTAAGTGCGAGTTTGAGTTGAGTGAGCAGAGACTGCAAAATATTAAAGGCAGACTGTATTTATGAAGTGTATTTGGGACAGAAGATCCACAGTAATACAACACCTTATCATCTGCATGGCAGTAAGTATTAGTTTCATGTGCATTAACACTTAAATTATGTAAAGAGAAAATAAAATTAGGCCGAGCACAGAACCTTGAGGTACTACTCAATTGAATACAGTAAGCCAGCTTGAACTGTGCCCACTGACGTTTAAACACTACAAACTAAAGTACAGGAAGACGACAACTAACACAGACAATGTGCTATATAAGCATTTAAGGCTAAGTGTTTCAAATGTCCAGCTTGTTGAACGTAGATGTCAATGTCTTGAGAGATACCCATTATTTCATTTCTGAATGGTTGCCAGAATATGAATGAGGTTAAGGTTTGATGTGCAAAAATGTGCCTGTCCATTATCTCTCCATCCATTCATCTCACTAAGAGCACAGTGACACAGGAGCAATGATTAATGATGCTTCACAGAGGTGGGCAAAGAGCTTAACACTTCCCAGGATAGTCATCTCAAAGCAGCCATAGTGCTGAGGTGAGTTATACACAAAAGCAGCAGTTTGTTTTTGTCGCAAGGTAAGGTTAAGAGCTGTTGAACGTGTTCTGCTGCCTCGTATAAGGTTATCTTAGCTACTTAGGGATTTGACTTCAGATGTTTTCAGCTGCAGTGACATTTCCAGCATTGGAGCAAAAAATCAGGTCAAATACAGTAGCTGCTGCTGCTGTATCAGTTGTTTAGTGGGGATTGAATGAGCTCAGGAGCACATCAGCAGGGTGGAGAGGTGGGGGGTAGCAAAACCACATGACCAATTTGCCAATTAGGTTGGAAAATGGCCCATTCAAGGAAATAATCTGCCCGCCATGTTGGTCTTTTTGACTCCTGTCACTGTATTGAATGCTTTTTAAACTTTTACAGGTAAAGCATGTTCGTAATGCAATACAATTCATGTCAGATGCTTTCCAGATAAAGAGGGAGAGAAAGGATAATGACGATAAGAAATTATGACACAGTGATCAGAATTTGAGGTGTTTTTTTGTCAGACTGTAAAAATTCTTTAAAATGAGTGCTGATACATAATGTGTTCATGTGCATATTAAAAGCTACTCAGAAGCTTTCTGTATGGAATTGAAAAGACGTATAAGAGAGACAGGCGTGTAAGAGTTTTTCTGTGTCAAAGCAGGTGCCATTAATAATGCATCAACAGCATTTACACTAAATGTTTAAGTAAAGAAAAATCAGCCAACCGACCAGAAAAAAGCATTAACATTACTGTAAGTTTTTGCTTTAGTTACTATAATTTTTAGAGGTAAAACAATTAGTTGATCAATCGGCTAGAGGGTCGACAGAAAAATAACCGGTAGCCTACTTTTAATGTTTCAAGCAACAATAATGAAAACGGTTCTCTATAGCCTCTCAAATATGATGATTTTCTGTTTTTGTTTTTTGTTGTTGGTATTTTATAGACTAACGATTAACAAAAACAAATAATCATCAGTAATCAATAATGAAAATAATACTTACTTACAGCCCTAATGATGTTCATAGAGAATAGAATGCTTAACAAACTTTGTCAAATTGTGGCAAAAACTCACCACATGTAATTGCATTTTGATGTATGTTACTTTTTGAAACATGTATTTACAACTTGCTAAAGTTATCACCAAGGTTAATTACAAAGCAAAGTCATAGGGAGGATCATTATAAAACAATTTATTATGATGCCGATGTGACACATTAGCCTCGTCCTCCGTATGAACAAATCTGATGAGAGGCAGTCAGTTTGTCAGACCAGTCTGTCAGACTTGATATCACATTTGTTTAGTCTGCTGTTTGGCTGCAGGCAAAGAAATAATGTATCTCTGCAAGGGCAAGACAAGAACAGCTGGATTAGACATGCAATGCTGAGCTGATGAGGTTTTACACTAAATGCTGTCATGACAGAAGCTAATAGATTCAATTTAATGCCATGCTTGTCATGAGTGACTGAGCAATCACGACATTTTCATAAAAAGTGTGGAGGAAGCATGTGTAGAAAAACAGACCGTGAGATGCTTTTTACAAATCAATATAAAGTGGCTATATGTAACTTTCAGTTTGTGTTGATTTCAGCAGTCCCTTTGGACAAAAGTGGTACTGTTTTTACCACACCTGCTCGTAAAGGTCTAGGACTTAGCGTTACTGGTAGGTCGTATAGTTGCAATGAATGTTTTGGTCAGACAGAAAATCTTTCATTTACAATAAGAGAGTAGGCTAGGTTGCATCGTTGCATTTCAAGTGTTACATATGGTAACTTAGCCTACTTTGGATGTATCATAAACTAAACGGGGTATCACTGTCACTGTGTCACGAGCCAAAGCAATAATAGTTTGCTGTAGCAACCAACGTAATAACTTCGAAATATATAGTGCATTTCATGAAACCCAAGGACACTTATTATTTCTTATTTCTTATTCTTATTGTATACAGCAGCATGATGAGTGCATCATTTTAAAGCATCCTATTTGAGTTCTCCTTGTTTTTGATGAACTCATCCCAGTCCCTCTGCACAGAAGGACATTTATCTTTGAAGTGCTTCTTCTTGCATAATTTTAGCAAAATGCTGACAAGGAAAGGACCTTTGGCTCTGATCATTTGGAACTCAAATGCAAATTTTCTAAAGCAACAACCTTAAATAATTAAGTCTGAGTGAGGAGGACAGATGGTCTCACAGAAGCAGTGGCAACAGCCAAAAATGTATCAGATCAGGGTTCAGGAAACACACATATCTGCAATCGGCTTTTAGTTGCAAAGTGGCTACCAGTCTGAGCTTGTGAGAATGCATGAGCAGTTTTGTTTTGAATCATCAGGCCCTTGGAGAGTCTGTATAATTACACACAAATAATAATTACACAAAAATAATAATTAAGTTATATTAATGAAAAAAGATGAACTCACAGAAATCTTGTATTCTGCATGTCTGTAAAACAGTTAAAATGTATTCTGTAAAAGGGGGATAAGATACCTGCCCTTATGCACTTTGTTTTCCATCTGGTATCTTTGTCCTTTCATGTCCTGTGCTGTCTTGTCTTGTGTTTAACAGCAGCACTCCTCCTAACTGAGGACAAGGATTACAGTGAGCTTGGTACTCATTCTAACTAACTGCTTGACAGAGCAATATAAGACAGCATGAGTATACAGTGGTGTTATGTGGCTCACTGGGGCACAAATATGGCATTGGCCTTTCCAAGATTCATGGCCGGATTAACCTATTAGCGGAGCCGGGGGCAAAAATGTGCTGCTTCCCCAAAATGTATATATATATATATATATATACTATATGAGAAAATGAGATCCAGAGTGAGCGCACAATATAAACCACGGCTGCAACTATTTTTTTTAAAATTACATTCATTATTGTGTCTATAAAATGTCAAAAGATACTAAAAATTGCTTGTTGTAAGTTAATGTTATCGAATTGCTCGTATTATTCAGATAATGTCCAAACCCCAAGGATATTCAGTTAACTATCATCAGACAGAGAAAAGCATCAAATACTCACATTTTAGAAGCTTTAACCAGATAATGAATTGATTATGAACATAGTTGCTGACTAATTTTCTGTCAAATCAAAATTTTTCAAATTTGATTGGATCACTCAAAAGGGGCCGTGACTAAGTTTGATTTGGAGTTGTAGGGCCGTTGCCCTCCACCAACACCTCCTTCATTTGGACTCTTCTCAGGATGAGGGTATAATGAGGAGTTAATGTTTTACAGGAAGAGAAAAGAGAAGGATTTTGCTATAAAAAATACTAAATTGACTTTTCTTTGGGACATATTTTTGGCAAATAGCAAGAGATATCTGAACAATCAAATTCGAAGTTGGACAACGTATACTAGATTGTAACACTGAGCCACTCAACAAATTACAGCAATTGCCTATTTTGCCTGGTTGGTAATGTAAGCCTTCCCAAGATTGTTGAAGTTGTATGCACCCATATTGGTCTATAGAGCTTTTAAGAGGCATACACTACAATACATATTTGACATAACTGCATGCACACAAGTCAAAATTGAGATGAATGGAAACTGTAGGGGAGCTATCTCACCAAAAACAAATCAAACTTTTATCATACTGGCAATCCCACACCACACAACTAAAATCACACTGACCCCTCCTTTGGGTAAGACGGCACAAGAAAGCAATGCACTTTTTATTATATAAGTTGAACAGTATTTCAACAGCACCCACACACAGCTAGTGTAGCCTGTATTTTGTACGGCAGAGTTGGAGAGCAGATCACATTGAGCCTCCACAGCAGAGCAGCTGGTCTACCTCTGCTTGAAGAGGAGCTGAAATAGTTCTTCTGCCCAGGGGAGGATGGGGGCGGTTTGGTAGGGACAGGGTGGGGGGTGATTGGAAGCCGGAGCAGAGGGAAAATGTGCATCATGGGTCCCATGACTCAGTTTGCCTCTCTGAACAATTTGCACCCTTAGGGGCTGTAAAGGTTCTATCCAGTAAGTAGGCCATGTAGCTGTATGTAGACAGGGGAATAATGGCCATGGGTGCCCTATGATGGCATCAGCCACAGAGTAGCTACGTTCAGTCTTATGTGACCCCCCCCCCATTGTTGTATGTGTCCACTGGCTTTTGACCACAGAGTGAAACTGACACTCTCTCATAGAGAAATGTGCTCAGCTTTGTTGAAATTGATCAAATTGTTATAAGGGTCTGGACCTTTATCTTTGTGTTTGCTCATATCCCTCCTTTAGTTCTTTCTGCATGACATGGCACTAAATTCCACTCTGCATGATTCATGCTGGGGGTGTCCTGGTTCATGCTGTCAATGTTTATGTGGTATTACAATGCGTCGACTCTGTCTCATTTACTTCTAAATTACCACAGAGTAATGGGCCGGTGTGTTTGGAAAATGAGCTTTCTAGTGGCCTGCATTCTGGTGCAGGAGACCATAACAGCTTGTTCCCCTTCCGTGGATGATGATTGTATGGCTTCATACCTGCTAATACTTATACTCAAAATAGGTTCAGATTGTATTACTGGGCTCTTACTTAACAAAAAGTCCAGATAGTGATGGGTTCACTAACACCAGGCTATGAGTTACTCAGATGGCCAGGATCTTCCTTCCTCTAATTTTATTCAAATTGATATTTTGCCAGCAATGTGCATCTTACACCATCAAAATGTATAAAGCACTTAGCATCTCCATTTATGACATGTGGTTCTGTTTTTCTTGCCTCCAGTTGACAGTTTATCTATAGACATGTGCAGTTTAAAACAATTTGCTAGGATTTCGCCAATTCCAGCCATCACTTTAATCCATTATTACACTTAAGGCCAATATCAGTGGCACAGTCAGCTGTTGGTGCTTAATGATTTTGTTGATCCCCTGACTTACTCTAGCAGATGTTTGCGATTTGTAAGTCTCTGCAACTTTTGAATGGATTTCCATGAAATTTGCTACACACATTCATGTACCTCATAGGATGAATTGAAATAACTCTGGTATTTTGTCTAATGCAACCATCAGGTCAAAAATGTGATTTATCCAATTCTTCTTAGTCTTTTTCAAGCAAAATACTGCTCTAAATGCAGACTTGCATAAGGGTTTTATCAGGAATAGGAGAGGAATCATACAATATAGGTGATGTAGCTCACCCGAGGACATCTTACATCCATTTAGTTGCTGTGGCCTCCAACATTGTAAAAAGCCCTTTTCCTTCACATTGTTCCCCTTGGGTGTCCACTGCTTGAGAAGAAAAGTGTTTCACTTTGATCATACATTATTCAAGTCTCTGAATTCTCTGGCTGTTCCTTAAAATATTCAACTTAAGTACTTTTTCTGTTCATGTCACTTCAGGTCCGTTGTTCTTCCTTCTTACACTCACATCCTGTCCAAAAACGTCTGCTTATCTGGTTAACTGTGGAATCCTGTACTGTTGGCTAAAATCTGTCTTATATTATTGTATTTATAGGTTTTAGAAATTCTGTAAACAAGTACAGTCACCTGTAACATGGTACTAGGGAAGAGAAACCAGACGCCTTATCTAATGCTATGCTTTAGGCAGGGGTCCACACATTTTTAATGACTGACTGCCAATTTAGGGAGCCAGCATATGATTAAGCTTGCTACAAGTAGCCATTCCTAACCTGGCAATTCAATTTTATTTATAGTGTCAAATCATGACTGACATTATCTCAGGACACTTCACAAATAAAGTAACAAAATGTCCAGCATTGCCCTTAAGCCGCACTTTTAAAAAAAAGTGACTTTTTATGATATACTTACTATGACTTTTTGGTATTTTTATGACATACTATAACTTTTTTGACATTTTTATGACTTACTATGTAATGCTTTTTTGACATTTATGAAATACTATACTATGACATTTTATGACATACTACAATGACTTTTTCTGAAATTTTTACGACATACTATACTATGACTTTTTATGACGTACTATATTATGACTTTTTGACATTTCGATGACATACTATGACTTTGACATTTTTATTACAAACTATGACATTTTGACATACTATACTATGCTTTTTTATGACATACTATACTATGACTTTTTATAACATACTATATTGACTTTTTATGACATACTTTTATAACATTCTGACTTTGACATTTTTATGACATACTATACTATGACTTTTTGATTACATACTATAACTTTTTGACACACTATAATATGACTTTTTGACATTTTTATGACATACTACAATAAGACTTTTTCTGAAATTTTTACGACATACGTTTTTGACATTTTTATGACATGCTATATTATGACATACTATACTATGACTTTTGACTTTTTTATGACATACTATAACATTTTATGACATACTATATTGACTTTTTATGACATACTATGCTTTTTATAACATACTATACTATGACTTTTTATAACGTACTATATTGAGTTTTTATGACATACCTTTATAACATTCTATGACTTTTGACATTTTTGACATACTATAATATGCCTTTTTGACATTTTTATGACATACTTTGTTGACATTTTTATGACATGCTATATTATAACATTTTATAACATACTATACTATGACTTTTTATAACATTCTATGACATTTTATGAAATACTATATGGATGACTTTTTGGCATTTTTATGATATACTATACTATGTCTTTTTGACATTTTTTATGAACTACGACAACATTTTCTTTTTTAAGATTATTTTTTTGAGCATTTCCGCCTTTAATGGATAGGACAGCTAGATATGAAAGGGGAAAGAGAGGGGCAAGACATGCATACTATACTATGACTTTTTTGAATTTTTTATGACATACTATACTATGGCTTTTTATCACTTTTTTGACGTAGTATACTATGGCGTTGTTTGACATACTATACATAGGGATTTTTTTGTATCACTTTGTTCGACATACTATACTATGGCTTTTTTATCACTTATACTATGATTCTTTGATTCTTTTTATAACTTACTAGACTGACTTTTTATGACACACTATACTATGACTTTTTATAAAATACTATACTTTGACTTTTTGATGATATATTATGCAATTACTTTTTTGACATTTTATGACATATACTATGACTTTTTGACATTTTTATGAAATACTATGCGATCTGTGAGTGCTGACTGTGGTATCTTTCTCAGTAATATGATGAATAAAAAACTAACAAGGCACGTGACTTTCTGCATGTTTTTCTAGGTTGCATTTCACATCCAACCATACAGAGGACGAAACGACCAGAGTGTTCATGACAACATCAAGTACATCATTAACAGGTAGGCTGCTCCTCTCCATCAACTTAAATAGAAAACCATTAAGATTTCATGCACAAAAATAAAACCGAAAAAGTTGCAAAACTTAAATACTTTTAGAACACATTTCTGATTTTTTTATGAATACGTTTTTGAAGCTAAAGCATTTTTCCACATTTTTAAACACCACCTTTGCTCTGAAAAGGAACATCTAACAACTACATACAAACTCAATAGCCCAAATACCCCAAAGATATTTAGTTTCCAACAAATTTAAGAAGAAATAGAATGCAAATCTTCATATTTTGCTTCTGTAGTGATAGTGTGTCAGGTTGTCATTAAATGAAGAGCCCGTTACCTTCTGGCTTTTCTCTAGCACCCTTATTTGGTCATAATTTTCCCTCAACCGTTTGGCCATGACAACGTATTCTAAAAATATTGCCTGGGTTTCTATTAAATTTGCTTTGGACATTCATGATAAGTGACATCAGGTCAAAATAATATCCACTTGTTACCAAAAAACCAAAACAATAACACTGTCAAGAATCTTACTGATTTGGGCTCCCCAGACAATAAACATTTTACATTTTCAACATGAGCTTTCCTCTTGCGTTATCCTCATGTCCCACAGTCAACTTGAACAGATTGTACTGACACTTGTTGACCACGATAATGCTCCTCAGGGCAGACACCCGTTGAATTAAAGTCCCCTGTGGTCTTTTCTCTACCAACAGACTTGGGAGAAAGTTTGCATGTTTAGTCCCACTGCTTTGCTGTCAAGCCTTGCAAAATGATCAGTTATTACCTGTAAAAAACATAGCAGCCTCTTGACTTAATCAGGTAGTTATTAAAGCAATAATTGCCTGTGTTACTGTTGTCTTTAAAGGTACGGTGACCATGGAGCCTTCTACAAGTTTACTTCCAGCACAGGGAAAAGTCTTCCCCTATTCTACATCTATGACTCCTACCTGACTCCTCCCGAGTCCTGGTCTGAATTCTTGACTCCCACGGGCTCCCACAGCGTGCGCGGCTCAGCCTATGATTCCATCTTCATTGCCCTGATTGTGGAGGAGCGTCACAAGCATGACATTCTCGCAGGTGGCTTTGATGGCATGTACACTTACTTTGCTTCCAATGGTTTCTCCTTCGGCTCCTCTCACCAGAACTGGAAGGCCATCAAAGCTTTTTGTGACGGCAACAATCTCCTCTTCATCCCCAGCGTCGGACCTGGTTATATCGACACCAGCATCCGGCCGTGGAACAACCACAACATGCGTAACAGGGTGAACGGTCGTTACTATGAGACGGCCCTGCAGGCAGCACTGAATGTGAGACCAGACATTGTCACCATTACATCTTTTAATGAATGGCACGAGGGGACACAGATAGAGAGGGCGATGCCCAAAAAAACAGTGACCCGTGTGTACTTGGACTATCAGCCACATGGACCCGATCACTACCTGGAGTTGACCCGCCGCTGGGCGGAGCAGTTCAACAAAGAGAAGGAGCAATGGCTCATGTGAGCTTTTATCAATCAGACTTGAAACAGCATGCAAAGTGTGTGTACACATGAAGGAGAAGAAACAAGAGAGGGGAGTGAATGTAGATATTGATGATTATTATTATTATTATATTATTATTATTATTATTATTATTATTAATAATAATAATAATAATAATAATAATAATAATAATAAAAGGTTATTCTGGGTAATTTGTTCCGTTGACAGCCCGAGTCCTTAAATGGGTCTCTGGTCTTTGTTCACTTAATGCAACTTAATCAATGAGTGTCTCAAACACAGCGAGAAAACTGTCATCACATAATTGAACAACCTGAGACATAGCCCACAGATGATCCTTGTTTCCTTCTCTGCAGTTAAATAATAGATTTGATTACAACAGCCAGACACTTTTATGATTTCGCTTTCATTCACAATTGGCTGTCAAGCCGAATGAGACACTAATGTTGATCTTTGAATGCAAAGGTTTATTTCTTAATAGGTCAAACTATTGCTTTAAAATCAAATGTGTTATTGTGTGACACATTTTGGTTTGACATAACATTTTCAATAGGATTTTGTATCATTTTGGATTTGTTGCTAACCAACAAAAGGTGTTCAGTGTCAGAGTATGTTAATCCATTACATTACGTTACACTACACTTGGCCTTAAGGTTGTAAAAACAGTCAGCATTTTGAGTTTTGTTGTAATTCCCTTTAAGGAAAGCCACATTCATGGTGGACACACACAACCTTCTGTCACTTAAGTAAAAATAACAACACCATCAGAAGTTAAAAAGTTAAGGCCGAGGCTCAATGTTTGAGTGTCTATATGAATACAAATGTACCACTTGCTGGATCACTCTGCTATATGGATTTGTGTGATTTAGATTGATGAAATCCTGCTGTCTATTAACATATATCACACAGGCATTTTTAAGAATAAAACTATGCTCTTTGGTTGTGAAGGGTACTTCTGGAGTGGTTTCTGCTAGTTTTATTTTCTTCAAAAAACACTTTACTCCCAGGAACCTAAAAATAATGGGTAACACTTTACTTGAAGGTATCTACATAAGAGTGACATGACACTGTCATGAACGTCATCAACATTATAAACAAGTCAAACGTTTATGACATAACTCTTCTTTTAGTAAGTGTCATTCGGTTTATGGTTATGGTCAAGTTATGGTTAGAGTTATGGCTAGAGTTAGAGTTAGGGTTCATGTGTCATGACAGTGTCATGTGTTCACAGTTTTTTTAAATATGCAAGTTGGCAGATGAATTTCATGTCGTATATCCACTTGGGCAATATGCAAGTCTGAAATATTACAGTATTTGATACATTTAAATATAATATAGTTTAAGCTGCAACATAAAACAGTTATTGTAACTGTAGCAGGTGACCAACTGTAGTGCAAACTAACAGGGGATTTATAAGTTAATAAATAGTTCTGGACTAGTTTGCTGTATAGTCAATGCAATTCCCAGAACCCATCCCTGATCACAAAGAATTATTCAAGCCATAAAATAAGTGCCTACGACACCCCTTACTGTTATTAAAATAAAAACCCAAACCATTGTTTTCTCCGTTAAGCCACGTTGCTTTGACAATACAATGAGGGTAGTATTAATTTTATGCAAAAAACAAAATCCATACATACCCTGACCTTGTTCTGCGTTTCTGAATAAATGGTAGAGAACTATGACACTCAAAAATCCCACATAATCCCATTATATTAGACCAATAGTAAGGCTGAAAAAATGTTCATCAAAAGTTATTTCAGACCTTAAAGCAGCCACCAGAACAATATTGGCCATTGAGTTGCTCCTGAGTTCTAGTACTTCCTGAGAAAGACTCATTCTTCCATGTGAACATGAAAAGGACTAATCTTTTCTGAGAAGCCCCGGGGTCAACGCCGGTTGGGCGTCTCAGCGCACGTTGTGGAGTGTAAAGAGTTCAAAGGTCATTCTTGCCCCGAGTCCTCTGACAGTCCATATTTGTGCTCCAGCACATTAACCGTAGAAGAAAGGGCACTGAAAACAGAATTACAGTCATGTTTTGTTTAATGCACCAAGTGTCCTTCAGAGTAAATGTGGGAGAACAATGCAATAAAGCTACTCTACATAGTATTGTTATTATTGTTGACACCCATTTGCGGCTGTGACCAGATATTAGTCTGCTTATTAATGCAAAACACCCCCGATTACTTTACATATTCTGACTGAACATGCTTGACTACATTTCATTTACTTATTTCCAGGAGAGTCATAATCATAATCCTTTGTGCATGTATTCCCTTCCTCCCCGAGTTGTGCAGTAAACAGGAAGGAACAATCACAACACTACATTACACTTCAGTTTTGCATATATTCGCTGTCTCCAATTCACTTCATTTGAAGTCCGTACGACTGCCAAATTTAAGAACAGGCTCTCTCTTTGTCGCCCTACAAATGTGCATAGGCAGTTAACTGTGTCCCAGATCCATACTACAGTTAATAAAACTTATATACACACACTACAGATTGTACTACATGCTTGTCATAGTATAATGTTTTAGCATATTATAAAATGTTGACAGCACTGCCAGACATAAGGTGTCAAACTGCAACTTTAGAAAGCTACTGCCAATTAAACTACAACAAGAGTCATCAAAATTCTACCTGTAAGCATTCTCCATACTACTGACTGTAGTATTCATACTGTCTGCTTTAAGTATACTTTATTTTGTCACTTTTACACTGTGAACACACTGCATGCTAAAAAAAACAGCTAGAATCAGCAGGTTGGATGGATTTGGGACACGGCAGCTTTATGTGGAAATGCACGAGTCATTATTCACATTACACTGCCAAATGACAAACTGCCTCTTTTGCTGCATGGAAGTATAATGTGACCTTTATCACGCTTATTTATTTTATATAGTGACACATAGTGAAAATATATCATAGGAAAAATGGGAAGCCACTTAATGCTAATTAATTTCACAGTGCAATTATAAAAATATGCTGACTGCATATTAGACCACCTTTGTGTTCTGTTTTTCTTTGCTAAAATTTAAATTCTCCTGTAAATGGAATTTTATGGAAATTATTGGTGGATATGATTCAATTTGAACAATGACACATTAAACTGCAGAAACTGAAAGCTAAGTAAGTAACAGCATGAACTCACCAGCCGGGTCTAATGATGCGGTATTTCCCAAGTACTGATAGGTCGACCACGGTTGATCCGAGGCGGCTGTGGTCTCCTATTGGTCCGCCATCCACCACCAGTGCTAGTTTGGGCCAGAGCTCCTGAAACTCCTTTAGGAGGAAAAACACAGCAGTATTAAAAGAACTATTTTGTAAACTTAAAAGAAGAATTCCGGTCGATTTCAACACGTAGCTATGTTGTATGTTGTCAGTGCTGTCAGTAGGGAGAAAAACGAAATGAATCGGTGTTGCCTACAACGAGTTATCCTCCTGCTAAATTTGTCTCACCCAGGCGGCTGAAACGGGGCGGGTTTTAAACGTGCTTTTAGCCTCTTAACATGTTTGAGATGTCATTACGAGTGCCTTGCCATGTGAACTGATTCCTTCCGAGTGAACACAGTGAATATGGCTGCAGTAGATGTGAAAGAAATGCATACAAGTTGTGCCAATTCATACCAGTGTTTCCCCTACGTTGATTTGCAAGTGGCGCACCGCCACAGTTAAATTTCTGCCGCCACGCCACGGTATCAATGTTGATTGTCGGAGAATAGCGCGGACACGCGCTTCACAGGTAGAGCAAAAACCCAGCCCCCTGTCTCTATTCACATGCCGGGATTCTTGCCTGCGCGCCACACACACGCAGCCGAGATGTGGGTGTGCGCGTTAACGTTACCGCACACACTAAAACACGTGCAGCACCTGACTGGGAACAATACCGAGGATTACCAACGGCCGCTGGGGGGGCAGATGAACGCTAGTCTCGTTACTGTAAGTAGGTTACGATAAAACCTTCATGGGTAAAAAGTCAATACTTATCAATGCACTCACCTGTATAGACCGGCATAAACATGTAGAAAGAGATATTTTTATCTGCTCTGTCTGCTCTCGTCCACCGCGCTGTTTTACCAAACACAGCTCTACTCTGCTCATTTTTACCAACAAGCTCAAACAAATAAAGCTGTCAGTTGTACTTTTAGCTTAGTTTGGCGGGAATCTAGAAATTTTGACAAATTCTTATAAACGTAACTGCTGGCTGAATCGTCCTCTCCACTGGAGCGGTAAATCTATGGATGTATTATAAGACCAAAACAGATACATGTGGCTACTTAATATGCACGTGAATGACGCGATCTTTCTTGATGATGATGCTGGTTGTATTATTTTGCAACAGCATCATTTCATTGCAGATGGGGCATACAGTATGAATGGTAGCCTGCTGATCAGTCCATTCATCATTAAAGGCTTTTCCACGTCAATTTTCCCTTCAGCCTCTTTGACTGTGACATGTTTACCTGACAACAGCCTTTCTTTCTGCAAGCATTTTCCTGCATACTACAACCATGTTTCCATAATCACAGACTAACAATCACTCAGTGAACTGCCTCCTAGTCTGAGACCTTTTTCTAGTTAAAGAGTCAGATATCATTATGGAGTCCATGGTTTTGAGGAGTTTGCTCACACTAATGTACTGTAAAAAAATAGCATTAATTCAGTAAGAAAGTGAACATTTTGAACGATAATAGGCATATTAGGTATACATTAATTTTATTTTCTTTATTTGAAAGTCCAGCATTGGAGTGCCGGGGGGGGGGGGGGGGGTTGACATACCTGCCACCACGGCTAAGAAAAATCCTAGGGGAAACACTGCATACCTCTGTTTAGTTCCGGTGTTGAGACGGCAAGACGTGTCTACAAACTACAACACCAAAAAGCGATACAAAAATATTTTCAAAACTAGGCATATGCTTATTTCTTTTAAAGTAAGTGCTGTAGTACAACTAGCAGGAGACCAGTTATAATTGAGGTAAGGCACTACCTTATTTAATTTAATTTAATGAATAACTATTTTTGTTGCATCTCTTTTTCGGTATTGTAGTTTGTAGACGGTCCCTAAGCACTGTCTAACTGCCGTCTCAACACCGGAACTAAACAGAGGTATGAATTAGCACAACGTTTATGCATTTCTTTCACATCTACTGCAGCCATATTCACTGTGTTCACTCGGAAGGAATCAGTTCACATGGCAAGGCACTTGTAATGACATCTCAAACATGTTAAGAGGCTAAAAGCACGTTTATAACTGCCCTGTTTCAGCCGCCTGAAAATGTTTTTCTCCCTACTGACAGCACTACGTGACAACAAACAACATAGCTACGTGTTGAAATCGACCGGAATTCTCCTTTAAATAACAAATAGATAAAACCAGGCGAGAGACCAACCTGAATTAAGATGCTGGGAAACACAGTGAATGTCAAACTCTGATCACAGCCTCTCTAAACTTGCAATGTATTATGTTTCCACTTACATTTACGGCCACAGTGCTCGTGTATGAGCTGATGTTGGCGCTGGTAAGTGCGAGTGGTTCAGCACACATCTGGCAAAGGCGTCTCATAAAGGCATGGTCTGGGATACGTACGCCTACAAGCTGAGGGGCACACGGACATGTCACAACAACAGATGACTGACGTTCATTGATCAACCATTTGTTTGCAGTTTTATTTTTTAGCAATATCCAGTTAAAAGGGAGTGGACTTACTGAAGTAAAGGGGTTGAGCTCTGTGTTCAGTACTTCAGATCTTTCCAGCACCAGAGTGACGGGACCAGGCAGCAGGTCACCTAACAGCGCTTCCTTCACCTTCACCTTGCAGTACCTGTCCATGGAAACCAAAACAATGGCAAAGTTGGTACAGTGAGACATTGTCTGAGAAAGTTTAGATACTACGGCACAGTTCCAAATTGCAACTCTGTACCGTAAATGTGTGATTTACTTACAAAATGCCTTAAATTTAAGACATCGTTACCTAGCAATAATTAATAAATGGGGTATTTCTGTGACAGCACGTGTGACCGTCACTCGAAATGTAAAATTGGCCTGGAGACGGCATCTCTGCCTCTTCTACGTGTGACTCATCTGTGGATGACTAATATAGTTGTGCAATATGGTAGGTCTACAAAGAAACCATCAGTTACCACTGATATTTTAAAATTAGGGCTGTCAAATGATTAAAAGTTTTAATCAAATTAATCAGAATTTTCAGTGGATTAATCATGATTAATCACTATTTGCAATTACACCTGAATCCTAACCATTTTTTTCTGAAATGCATACCAAAAGATACTAGTGCTGTCAAGCAATTGAAATATTTAATCGCATTAATGTCATAGTTAACTCGCTATTAATCGCAATTAATCGCACATTTGACTGTTTTTTTATTGAAAACAACATTGTCACATGGATCTAATAATCTGTCACATAATGTAACGCTGTTACCTCGATGTTCCATTGCAAGTAGTACTGCAGATAGTACTACAGGTAGTACTGCCTCATTTGTTTGTTTCTCTCACTGACTGTAGAGTCACTACTCGCTCGCTCTGAAGATAATCGCCGTCACGAGCCTACAAGCTACGCGGCTAGCAAGCTAAAACCGCCCGAGGCTTGTGTCTGTTTTGTTTGCGGTCTGCGAAATTACAAGACCCGCCCTTCAATCACTACTATTGGCCAGGCGTCGAAGGTAACGTAACTCCATTTGTTCAGGTCCTATCCCCTGACCAATCCACTATCCTCACCACTCGCGGTGAAATGCCTAAACCAAACCAATCAGCTGCTTCGTAGGGCGGGACATGGTGTGGCCATAGACAGTTAAAGAAGTGGACTAACAGATCCCGTTGCTCTCTATGCGTTAAAAAAATTATCGGCATTAAAATGGGTTTGCGTTAACGCCGTTAATAACGCGTTAAACTGACAGCCCTATTTAAAATACAAAAAAACTTTTAGAAACCGTTAGAAACATCAGCTTATCACTAGGCCCAAATTGGATTGTTTTTATTAATTTTAAAATTTTTCAACAGTAATTCAAAATGAAAATCTGCGGACCATTTCTCTGCTTGTGGTGGACGTGTGCTAACATTCTGAGTTTAATTTGATACATTTTTTTTTTTTCAAAATCTGCAGAAAATTCTCCATCCGCAGATATCGTGTGGCCCTGCTTATCACGTTCACAATCTGTCAAACAACAAATCAAAGTGATCCTCTGGTGGAAAAGCAGCAGACACACGTACATTCACTTACTTATAGATATCCTGGATTTCTCCTACACAGATGGCCAGTGGTTTATGTCCATTTCGTCCTTTGATGTCGTAGGTTTTTCTGACGGCTTCAGAGTTCTGGGCCAGACATGCCAGGCCGTAGATGGTGTCTGTGGGCACACCGACCACATGACCCTCCTTAAGAGCCTTCACCGTGCAACTCAGGATTTCAGCAACATCTGCAGTTCAAAAACGAGGAGGGATAATGAGGCATCATCCACCACAAGACGCACACAATATATATATACACATACACACATATACACACACACACATATACGCTACTTTCAATAATACTGTACCTAACAGGTTAGTTGTATATTGTAAATTAATTTGGGGGTAGTGAAGGGCTGAAAGAGATAAACTTGCAGAGGTAGAAACAGTAACAAGTATGCAGTGGATATGACACATGCCTTTGGTGTGGGAGATCTGGGTTCGATCCCCAACACTGTGATACATCAACCAATGTGTCCCTGATGTGTTCTTGGTAATGTGTATGTCATGTTATGACTGCAAGACTGTGACTCCACCGGGGAAACATCTTTGCTGTCCGCTGCTTGCAGTGTATTGTATTGTATTGTCTTGTTTGTCCAATGTCAGCTTAATTGTAACTGTTGCCTTTGTCATGTCGTTTTCATCAGTGTTAATTAAATATTCTCCTAATCCTCCAATTGCTCCCAGGCCTTTTCTCCGTCCTCAGAAATTCAGAACACGTCCTTTAGTTTGTCAACAACTGCCTACTTAATCTGTACCTTTGTAGACTATTGCACTCTGTAATGCGTGCAGTTTTGTGTCACAAATTCCCCATACAATGTCCTATGAACCTGTTAAATCACCTGTGCTACCCTAACCCTAACCTGTCTCAAATAAGACCCTCATCATTTGGGACACTAAACTGCACGTAAGCCGTGAAACTGTATGTTGTCTTGTACGCTTTTCTTGGCCAGGTCGCCGTTGCAAATGAGAACCTGTTCTCAACCTACTGTCTATGTTCTCAACGGCCTACCTGGTTAAATAGAAAATAAAAAGAGCTAACCTGTGGGGCCCTCCTGACGAACAGACGGCCCAAAGGTGGTCGGCGGCAACAAATGCAGCACTTTGGTCTTGAGCTCCTTACACATCTCTTCTCCGAGTCGACGAGCTGTGGCTGAACTGTGAGCTCTTCTGGATTTGATTAATTCAACAGCGATGTTACAAACGGACTTCATAAAACCAAAGCGGGTGGATGTTTCATTTCAAAGCCAGAGAGCATGTTTCGTCTGATGAAATAACAGTTATCTTCCGGGTTACGCCCCCAAACAATGACGCGGCTTTCTTTAAAGGGCCAGCAGCACGTTGCTTTAGATATCCAGTGGGGGTATATATATATATATATATATATATATATATATATATATATATATATATATATATATTGTACAAGACAATTGCCTGTGATTGTCGAACCATTTATTTTATTACTTTGTATTAGAGCTGCAACGATTAATCGTTTAATCGATTAGTTGTCAACTCTTAAAATTAATCGGCAACTATTTTGATAATCAATTAGTCGGTTTGAGTAATTTTTTAAGACAAAAGTCAAAATTCTTTGATCCCAGCCTCTTAAATGTGAATATGTTCTAGTTTCTTCTCTCCTCTGTGACAGTAAACTGAATATATTTGAGTTGTGGACAAAACAAGATATTTGTGGACGTCATCTTGGGCTTTTTGGAAACACTGATCCACATTTTTCACCATTTTCTGACATTTTATAGACCAAACAATAATCAATTAATTGAGAAAAAAAATCAACAGATTAATCGACTATGAAAATAATTGTTAGTTGCAGCCCTACTTTGTATTTTCCCTTGTCTTTTATTTATTATTATTTATTTATTATTTTATTTATTTATTTATCTTTTTATTTTATATATCTGGATAAGCATTTCCTGTCATTTCATCACTGACAAGAATGTTTTTTTTTTTTTTTTTTTTAACAATTCCGTTCCTGCCTGCCCTCTGCATTAGGGAAATTTAAATCACCTGTGAGTACCTGCTTAAAAAACGCACAAGGCACACAATGTGGAAATACAGAGTTCACGGGAAAAAAAGAATATGGCGTCGAACACAGGTAACAAAACATGCACCTTTTCAACTTGACTGTTATTATTTCTCCAAGTATATTTGTAAAACAGTTGCAGGTTGTACAGAAGACCCAATGACCGTGCAGACTGATGAGGGCGTTTCACAGGCCAAGCAGGTCAGCCACCTGAACCTTTAATGGCTGTCTGCCAAAACTAACTAGTAACTAACACATGACGTCCTCCACAGAACCTGGAGGACATTGAGGACAGACTGGTGACCCTGTCTGAGAGAATAACCCTGTGCAACAGAGTCTTCAATGACTTGAAAGATCTAAGCGATATTCTAGTGGTGAGCTCACTTTTCTCTCCTTGGACGTTAGTGACTTAATGCAGATTGTTTTAAACGTTAATCTTCTATTTCCCACAGAAAAAATCTCTCCAGAATGTGTCCTTACCACTGCAGAAGTGACCAGAAGTGGAACAACTTATTTTTTTTCTTTCAATTTTATGATTAAACAAATTAAAGATCAATTGCCAATTTGAACTGTGAAGACTTCATTGAGCAGAAGTAGTAAACATTTCAGTGACGAGGATAAGATTTTATTAGTATTATATTGCTCTCAATTCAGAAATGTATTATCATATTACTTTATATGAAACAAGCATAAGCAAACTTCACATTATACATTCTTAAAAAAAAAAAAAAATCCTTAACAATTAGTCACTCTTTGGGTGTAAGACATTTCTTTGGAAGCATATGGTTTAAAAAAAAAAAAAAAATCTCAATCTGCTTCCAAACAAATGTCTCTTCAGTAATTTTGCTGACATTAGCATTTCAGGTAAACTACAGAGACAAACTTGGGCCGCATCACAAACCATTTCTCTGCCTATTGATTAAAACAAAACTGTACGTTTTGACTCATTGGTGAAGATAAACCAACAAATAATCCACATCAAATTTTAAATGTGAAAAGCTGAAATGATTACATAAATGGAGTTAGCCCAAATGAAACAAAAACAAACCTGCGTACATTTGACCAAAATAATTCTTAAAACAGAATCATTCATTCACTAACTACTTCAAACAAATCCAGTTGGTTTTAAACGCCATGTAAAAGGGTCGCTGTGGTGCCACATTCATGGAAACACCACTCCAAATATGAAATGCAATATACTGGAGTTCAAGAAACATGCGTTTAACATTGCATTCATTGGAAAGACAACTTTTGCCTCTTGAATTCCGCATATAAGGTTGTGGCAAGAGTATCATTTAATGAGGGGAGGGACATATTTTCGTCTTGAGTCAGTATTTAAACTGGTGAATGCCACACATAAAATTGCATAGTTTTGTTCTTTGACAGTATGCATGTATAAGAATATATATAATGATGGTATGACCTTGACTTCTGGCAGTAATTTCACAGAGTGCCTTAACAAGGAAATGGCGAGTAAATGATCAACATTTGTTTGTAATCCAATTGAACCAAGTAGGGACACTCCTGATATCTCATACTGCATATGTGGAATGGTTTAGAGCACACAATGTGTGACTGGAGCCTTTCACAACTTATTAACTGCCTTCTTGGCACCTCCTCAATGTTGGTAAAAATAAAGCCAAGCATGAGTAATGTGACATGCATGTCAGTTTGGTTTGATCCTACAACCTGGAATTCAAATGTAGAATCACATCACTTGTATTGGTTATGCTGCATAGCCATAAATTACTTTCCAAACCGACAGCTGGAAAACAATAGTGTCTAGGAAAACCATAAGCTTTTCCGTCTCAATGCTTTTGCCTTATTGTGATCTGCTGATGGAAAGATTGGCCGAGACTCAGTGAAGATGAGTGTGTTGGCATGTTAATGGAAAGTCTGTCAAGGCAAGGAGGCTCATAGAACAGGTATGTTGTAAGGCCAAGTAGCTCTACACTCTAGTATACAGGGCATAATGCCTTTGTTCTATCATCATTGCATTGTGTCCCATGTGAAACAATACTGTTAAACTGTACTCTCAGCAGGAGGCTGTGTTATATATATTTTCTTACTTTGGGGACTGTACAAAAGCCCAGCTGCTTGAAGAACTATTCAACTAAACACAGCAAAAAAACTCCTCTGCATAAATGTGACTGGGGAAAATACAAGGATAGAGTATATACACATTAGCTCCAAACTCTGAGAGTTAGTAATTCAAAAGTCTATACAAAAATACAAATTCTAGAATAATCTACAAGTTTCTCAAATATGTTTACACTAAAATGTACTGTATTTACACTGTCGCCAGGACACCATCTTTTAAATGCTACTTTAACAGCAGTTGTATACAAAAAGTCTGTAGTGGTGCTGCACCTCAGCTAACAAGCTGTCAGATTACTCACTTTACAAGTTAGTGTGCAATAAACAGGGAAGAGCGCAGCAAAACGTAGGGCGACTGCAAGTGTGGGGCATCTGGTGAGAAAAACTTATGTCGGAGTAACATTAATGGAACCAGGATCAATTATGACTTGATGCATCCCTGAGAGGGTCACAACCCTATAAAACATGGGATGTTAACAGTAGTTCCTTACTGTTTCCTTCTCGACAATTTTTGCAAACAAGCAGATCCTCAAGGATAATTTGTTTCACTGTGCAGTCTACAATCATCTTTTCTCAAACTTGCTTTTAGCAATCATTACGTTCTTTAAAAAAACAAAAAAAACAATTCAGTAACATAAAAACAACCCAACTTAAAAATACAAGTGATTGGAATAAATTAATAGATTTTTCTGCTATCTTGAAGATAATAGTATTATCAGTATAATGAAAGAATCAAGTATTTAAATAAATTAACATGTACAATTTTAAATTAGTTTAAGTTATAGGCAACTTATTGATTTCACTTAAGACAGGCAGATCAGATCACAGGTTCATTTCAATTAGTAAATAACTTTCGAAGTAAAAAATAATCACATTTTCTGGACTATACTAGTCTTCTAGAAAACAAAAATACGAGGAAATCACTTCATATTGTATGACAGCTATATGGGGGGGGGGGGGGGGGGCAACTACTTCAAATTCCTACTGGGAGCAATACAATTCAATTCCTCTAATACAGTGCAT
Organism: Gymnocephalus cernua; assembly: GCA_023631565.1. NCBI lineage: Eukaryota > Metazoa > Chordata > Actinopteri > Perciformes > Percidae > Gymnocephalus > Gymnocephalus cernua. The sequence goes on from CM042429.1 coordinate 33,104,294, forward strand.
TCTGGTCAGTTGCATACCAGCTTTGAGCATTTGTTAGGACCTGTAGTACAGTACAAAGATATACAGACACGTTTTGTTTTCCTGCTCAGGTGTCTGACCTTCAAATCAGAAAAATGGAACTCTTAAGTTATCAGTGCTTGGACAACACTCATTTGTTTCATTCAATCAATTCAGGGTGGACATAGAGGGGTTATTATATACAGTTTGATTACGTTGATAACAAAGGATCTACTGCCTTTTCCCTGCATTCATTAGCATTAACTTTGCTAAATCTCTGGTGCTGTGAAGAATGACTCGAGATGTGGGAGGAACTGATGCCTGTGAATGAGTTGGTGCAACAGACAACCACACGGTGCCAGACTCAGAAGGCATCTCTTCTAAGGATTGCCATCAGTGGCCATGTTGAAGTCATCAGCAACCAGCAGCAGAGCCTCAATGTTGGCAGCTGTCTCAGGGCTCTGCAGGGAAAGGAAGTCCGAGACATCCATATTGGCTAACCCGCCAGACGAGGGAGGGTTTGTGGCAGTGCTGCTCCCTATCGTGGAGAATGTCTGAGCTGAGTAGGAGGAGGAAGAAGAAGAAGAAAAAGAGGGTTCCTCCAGCCTCACCTCACCCACCTTAGATAAAGACTCAGGGAGGCAGCATGAAGAAGATGAGGTGGCTGAATGATGCGGAGGCTCTGGGGGTTGTGATAGTGGGGGAGGAGGGGGCTCTGGTGGTTGCGGCTGTGCTGGGGCTGAAACAATGGACGAGGTACTCTTTGAACCCTTGTCTTTAGCAGCGTCCCTGCAGGCACACTGGCACTGGCAGGATTCCTCCTGTTTGATGATGATGACAGGCAGACTGAGGCCAATCTGCTGGACTGAGCTGCCTGAAAACAGAAAACACAATTTAAAGTTCACTGAAAACCAGAGGTAAAAAAACACATTTGCTTTCCAAGTGTCCTGCAAAGCATATCTATAAAATATATATACAATTAAATTACTAACTGCTTAGTAAGAAGTTGGAATTGAGCAGTTGTTGAATGAGAAGAGAGCAGAGTTGATGCCACATGTACTGATAGACCTCTTGGTCAACAAATAGAAGAATGTGACAGAGGGAACTTTTTTCCATCAAATTTCAAAGCAGTTTATATCTTGTTCCTTCTCAGCATTTAAACTGTTAATTTTAATGAGAAATTCAATCAGAGATGCTTAGTCATGACTCTTTCGAAGAGGATAATGAGGAAAAAAAAAAAGCTGAAACAAGAGGTTAATTAATCGGCAAGTTGACAATACGTGTTCTCTTCCTAGCCTGAACATTTTGAATGTTATTACTCCGGAGCCTTTACTTGTCATTTTTATTATTAAATATTATGATGGTATATCATTTTAACTGTTCTAGCACAGTGCGTTAATTGAGTGTCAGCATCTTCGAACTGCATTTGTATAATAAAACCATTGTGACTGTATCTTAGTGGAGTTCACTGGACACCACTCTACTATCTAATGAATCCTATTAAAGCTAGGCACTGCACTGGATGTCAAAACAAATCTATGATTTCATTACAGCCTTTTGGCCAATGTCCCAAACGTGAAAATATATTATAATGTACAACCCCAAATCTTAAAATGTTGGGACAGTATGGAAAACACAAATAAAAAAATAAAGTAGTGATTTCTAAATGTACTTTGACTTGTATTTCATTGCAGACAATGTGAACACAAAATATTTCATGTTTTGTCTGGTCAACTTAATTTCATTTGTAAATATACATCCTTTCCTGTCATTCAGACCTGCAACACATTCCAAAAAAAGGTTGGGACAGGAGCAATTTAGGACTAGTAATCAGGTAAATTGGTTAAATAATGATGTGATTTGAAACAGGTGATGTCAACAGGTGATTGTAATTATGATTTGGTACAAAAGCAGCATCCAAGAAAGGTCTAGTTAGGAGCAAAGATGGGCCGAGGATCGCCAGTTTGCCAACAAATACGTGAGCAAATTATTGAAATGTTTAAAAACAATGTTCCTCAAAGAAAGAGGAAGACATTTGCTCATTTCACCTTCAACAGTGCATAACATAATTAAAAGATCAATCAATCAAGGAATGTGGAGGAATTTCAGTGCGTAAAGGACAAGGGCGCAAGCCTAAGCTGAACAACCGTGATCTCCGATCCCTCAGGCGGCACTGCATCAAGAATTGTCATTCATCTATAAGCGATATCACCACATGGGCTCAGGACTACTTTGGCAAACCTTTGTCAAGTACCACAATACGTAGTTACATCCACAAATGCAAGTTAAAACTGCACTGTGCCAAAAGGAAGCCCTATGTTAACAGTGTCAAGAAGCGCCATCGACTTCTCTGGGCTCGGCGGCATCTGAGATGGACCATCACACAGTGGAAACGTGTACTGTGGTCAGATGAATCAGTATTTCAGGTATTTTTTGGGAGAAATGGACGCCATGCCAAGAAGAAAAGGATCATCCAGACTGTTACCAGCAACAAGTCCAAAAGCCAGGGTCTGTCATGGTATGGGGTTGTGTCAGTGCCCTTGGCAAGGGTAACTTGCACTTCTGTGATGGCACTATTAATGCTGAAAAGTACATAGAGATTTTGGAGCACAATATGCTGCCTTCAAGAAGACATCTTTTCCAGGGGCGTCCATGCATATTTCAACAAGATAATGCAAAACCACATTCTGCACACATTACAAAGTCCTGGCTGCGGAGGAAGAGGATACGGGTACTTGACTGGCCTGCCTGCAGTCCCGACCTGTCTCCAATAGAGAATGTGTGGCGCATTTTGAAGCACAACATGCGACAATGAAGACCCCGTACTGTTGCCCACCTTAAGACTTGTTTGCAGCAAGAATGGGACAAAATTACACCTGAAACACTTCATCACTTGGTGTCTTCAGTCCCTAAACGTCTTTTAAGTGTTGTGAAAAGGAATGGCAACATTACACAGTGGTAAATGCTTTACTGTTCCAACATTTTTTAAAATGTGGTGCAAGAACCAAAATAGGAATTTTGTTTATTTGAAAAAAAAAAAAAAAAAAAAAATCATGAGGAATCATTAAATGATGTGCTGTTGTATTGTCTGCAATGAAATACAAGTCAAAGTACATTTAGAAATCACTACTTTCTTTTTTTTATTTATGTTTTCCATACTGTCCCAACTTTTTCTGATTTGGGGTTGTACTACCTATTGACTTACCAGCATTTCCTCCCACTGGTATGGCTGTCGTGAAGAAAACTTTTTCCACTTTTGGAGCTCCTTGATGTGGCTGCAAACAAACGTTCAACACCACAGTTGAAGCTGGACAGAAAAAAGCTGGGGACACGCTAGAGTACTATGAGGTTGATTTGCACCAGATTTCTAACTGTATTAAAAGGATGTGTGTGGTGTGTCTGTCTTATTAAAAGTAATATTGATAAATAAAGTAACACCTATTCCTTTGCTACACTTACATACAGAGCCAGTGTAGCTATCCACACTGGTTTACTTTACATACGGTATTTGTTTGTTAAATTAGGCTTTTGCACAATTAAGTAAGTGCAGGGCATGTTGTTTGCTAATCCTCCCACGTGAACATACTTATACAATTAATCCCTAATTTAATGCATGTAGGAATATGTTTTTGAACTTAAGAACAAATCACAAAATTAGGGCAAGTACAAATCAAGTCACTATTTCTGTGTGGAAGCATTACTCACCGTTTGTTCTGGGTTCTGCTGGCTATTGGCAGCACTGCTGAGGATCCACTGGAGGTTCTGGTCAGACATGACCAGGCTGGGCTGCAGCAGGTTTGGGCTGGGAGCTATGGTGATGGTGGCAGGGGTGTTAGCCAAACCATGGCTAGGGTTGGGGGCAGGGATGTTGGCCAAAGGCACAGGCTGAGATACAGATGCCAGAGCATCTGTTGCGGTGGCTGCAACAACAGACATAGGGGTGGTGCCTGGTGCTGGGGTGGTCAGTGCTGGAGCCACTGGAGGAGGAGTGGAGATGGCTGTTGGCAAAGGCGTGGTCTGGGTGGCACTATCCGACGACAGGAATGTGGGTGGCAGTGCCACAAAGTGCTGGGGGGTGACATTGTTTGGCACTTGGACAGAAGCCTGGGCAGGCACATCAGAGATCTGCTGAGGCCCGGTTAGTTGCATGAAAGGCGGAGGCTGCGTGGAGCTGACAGTAGCGGGGACAGTGGCAGGGGTGGAGGCCTGAGAGGAAGAGCTCTGACTGAGATGGGAAGGAGCCTCCACGACTGCAGTTTTGTGGGAACAGGGAGATGAGGAAGTAGGATGGAGAGAGAAAGAGATAAGAGACGATCCATCAGTCACTACCGACCGGGTAGACGACTCCAGGCTGAAGGATTCCGCAAGGCTCTCTGAGGAAGGGGAAAAAAAAATCCCATCAATGAACAAGAACATTCAATACAATTCAAGCTGTCGGGTTTGTCGGGTCAAAAAGCACTGACCGTTGGGATGTGCATCATCTTGGCTGACACTATTTTCAGGACTCTGGAACATGAGCTCAAAGATTTTCACATTGCTGAGGTCCAAATTGTGAGCCTGTAATAGAATTAAATGACTTTACTAAGTATCACAACAGCCAGAAACTCTGGTTTTGCCTCCAAATTATTGACAGTGATGGATCATCATTAGGTGTGAAGTAGCTGCCTGGTAATTTGCCTCGTAACTAGCTTGACAACTGCTCAACATTTTCAATCAACTGTCTGTTTGACAAAGCTGAAGCAAAGGCCAGACTTACATTATGGATGTTCTCTCGTAGCTCTGAGTCTGTAGAGATGAGACTCAAGTCACTGAGGCACAGTGAGTGATTTGCATCCTGTAATTAAGAGAGGAATCGGACCTGATTAAACTTGCTATGGGATCAAGCACCAAATCATTGTAGGGAAACAATATTGGAAAAGAGTAGAACACCTACTGTATGTTAATGTCAAAATCATTTTAGTTGAAAGGAACCATTAACCACAAAAGGTAAACTAGCAAGTAATGACATAATTAATGGCATAAAAAAACAACTTTTCCTTTGAAGAGGACAAGCAAAGTTTAATCTAAAGCTAAATTATTTTGATAATAACGTTTAGATGTATGGTGGTTAATGCAGTGTAGTGTGAATCCCTCTAACTCAGGTCTTTGTAGACATATGCAAACGTCCACATCATGCAGATATGTAGATTTTGTTTTTAATAAAGTTAATATTATCACTACCAGTGTCATGTTGATCTCAGGCTATGCATGGACAACATGTACAAACATCGAGAGACAAAGTTGCTGTACTGTGACTCACTTCAGAGAGCGGATGGGTGAGGGTGACGGTGAAGGGCTGTCCTTTGTCGTGGCCCCGGATGTGACTCTTCAGACTGTATTGGCTGCTAAACGTCTTCTCACAGCCATCACTGGGACAGTTGAACGGCTTCTCCCCTACAGAATGAGGACAGACAGAGGGGGAAGCATAAGGAAAGATAAGAGCTAATATGTACAGCTTAATCATTTAAATGTAAGCCAAGATAAAAAATTGCTACTTCATTTTTTAACTTTGGAGAAAATGGTACAAAGAAATGTAATGATGACCTATCGCAGACACTAAAAATGTATATGCATTTTTAAAGACTAAAACAATATGAGGTAAATTACAGCACTTTGGCAGTTACTTTTCCATCACCAGAGTGAGGCTTTTGCTATTTATGATACAATGAAACTGAAAAATACTGAGTGGTGGATGTTTTAATTACAGTTGATTGTTTAATAGCATGCACACAACTGTCAACACAGGCAAGCAGTAGAATCTAATGTTTTACTTTTGTTTTCATTCTACAGGAGATTCTGTTGGATACATAGCACTAAAAACCCAAGGTGTGTTAAGGAAAAACTCAGGAGCAGCACAACTCATTTCACATACGTGAAGAAGGTTCGGGAGACTTTGATGAACACTCAATTGAGGAGAATTTAGGATCACACAGTAGTGTGGGTGCTATCCCAACTTCTGAAGTTCCTGTCTTCCTGACGGTGTATTTAAACTCATGCTGGAAGTGTTACGCTTAGCTGAACCTTCAAAGTAAACAAAGACACTGCAAATCTCAGCACAGACAAAATGTGTTCTGTGTTTACTTTCTCTATGGTCTTGGCAAGGTGAGCAGCACCGTCTTATCATACAGCTACTACGTCTCCCGTCATCTATGGAGGCACAAAGTTGTAGTACTTGTCTGCCTGGAAAGGTTATGAGGTTATGTTGGACACTGACCTGAATGACACCTGGGTGCCACTGTCTCAGCTTACATAGCATGAGTTCATAAGCTGGAAATTCCACAACAAGTTGGAACAGGACTGATTTTAAGAGAATGATGGCCTGATACTCTCCTACATTCTTTCAATTTACAGTTTGGGAGAATCACCCCTATAAAAAAAAAAAACTACATATAGGGAACCACATATTAAAAACAACCTGGACAGGAGTATCTCTATCTGTACAAACAATGGTCCTCCCCTCCCTAAACAAGCATATAAGCATTTGGACAAAGAACTTGGCCTCAGCTGCCCAACTGGAACTTATTATTTTTTTTTTATGTGAGGATAAACCTCTTGAGATGCATAATCTTATTTTCAAGCAAACATTGTTTTTTAAAGTGACTTCTGCACAAAACTAACGAGATATAAAATAAATGCCAAAAACATTGCCAAACAAAAAAACATTACGTCAAAGTACAAATCCCAATTCCAATGAAGTTGGGACGTTGTGTAAAATATAAATAAAAACAGAATACAATGATTTGCAAATCCTTTCCAACCTATATTCAATTAAATACACTACAAAGACAAGATATTTAATTTTCAAACTGATAAACTTTATTGGTTTTTTGCATTTTGAATTTGATGCCTGCAACGTGTTTCAAAAAAACTGGGACAGGGGCAATGAAAGACTGAGAGGGTTGAGAAATGCTAAAAAAAAAAACACCTGTTTGGAACATTCCACAGGCGAACAGGTTAATTGGTCAGGATTGGGTATAAAAAGGAACATCCCCAAAAGGTCGTTCACAAGCAAGGATGGGGTGAGGTTCACCACTTTGTTAACAACTGCGTATGCAAATAGTCCAACAGTTTAAGAACGTTTCTCAACGTACAATTGCAAGGAATTTAGGGATTTCATTATCTACAGTCCATAATATCATCAAAAGATCCAGAGAATCTGAAGAAATCTCTGCACGTAAGAGGCGAGACCGAAAACCAACATTAAATGCCTGTGATCCCTCAGGCGGCACGGCATTAAAAACCAACATTATCATGTAAAGGATATTACCACGTGGGTTCAGGAACACTTGTCTCAGGAAACCATTGTCAGTCAACACAGTTCGTCGCTACATCTACAGGTGCAAGTTAAAACTCTACCATGCAAAGCGAAAGCCATATATCAACAACACCCAGAAACGCCACCGGCTTCTCTGGGCCCAAGCTCATCTGAGATGGACTGACGCAAAGTGGAAAAGTGTGCTGGGGTCCACATTTTAAATTATTTTTGGAAATCATGGACGTCATGTCCTCAGGGCCAAAGAGGAAAAGGACTATCCAGATTGTTATCAGCGCAAAGGTCAAAAGCCAGCATCTGTGATGGTATGGGGGGTATGTTATGGGGGTGTTAGTGCCCATGACATGGGTAACTTGCACATCTGTGAAGGCACCATTAATGCTCAAAGGTACATACAGGTTTTGGAGCAACATATGCTGCCATCCAAGCAACGTCGTTTGCAGGGACGTCCCTGCTTATTTCAGCAAGACAATGCCAAGCCACATTCTGCATGTGTTACAACAACTGGCTTCGTAGTAAGAGTGCGGGTACTAGACTGGCCTTCCTGCAGTCCAGACCTGTCTCCCATTGAAAATGTGTGGCGCATTATGAAGTGCAAAATCCCAAAAAAAAAAAACTAAAAAAACAAACAAAAACAAAATGGACTGGTGAGCAACTGAAGTCGTACATCAAGCAAGAATGGGAAAGAATTCCACCCACAAAGCTTCAACAATAAGTGTCCTCAGTTCCCAAATGCTTGAGTGTTGTTAAACGAACAGAGTGGTAAACAAGCCCCTTTCCAAGCTTTTTTGGAACATGTTGCAGGCATCAAATAATAAAAAAAAACAATAAAGTCAAATCAGTTTGAACATTAAATATAGTACTTGAAAAACATTTATTTTTAACTTAGCTTCTAAGCCATCGGGTCCAGGAGCACAGCCAACAACAATTAGGGAAGTTATTTGTCCAATCATTACAAGTACAGTCCACCACAGTCTTTTTTAAAGTTCACTTTTGAAAGAAGATAGTAAAAACAAAACCACATAACAATGTTTTGGCTGCAAGAAAAACCCATTTGGTTGGGATATTCTGATTAACTAAGTGTGGGAGGCACTGGTAACAATGTAAATGCAAATCAGGCATAGCTGAAAACATGTCCTTGTCCAAGCTTCCTTAGAAAAATCAAGGTTACATAAAACAAACCAGTAATATGTACCTGTGTGTGTCCGTACATGTGTTTTTAGGTGATGACTTGCAGCAAAGGCTTTGCCACAACCATCATGGTCACACCTGAAGGCAAAGACAGAAAAAAATGCTTAGGACCCGATGCAAACAGACAACAGTGATAAATTGGGAAATTTATGTGCCGAATATTTCGGGCCTCTGCTTAACCAAAATGCAGCTCCCAAAAACAGTGTGAAAGACACTATGGGTACAAATTTGGAATATGAAAAAACCCTAAACATTTGATTAGTGTAGACAAGCAAACACTAAAACAGACTAAAAAAAGAGATGTCTGAGTATCTATTAGTATCACAGATCTTTGTGTGATAATGGAAATGCTCACCGGAATGGTTTCTCCCCAGTGTGTGTGCGAATGTGCTTCCTCAGGTCGCTAAGTGTGGTAAAGTACTTTGTGCATCCCTCTGATTCACAGTTGAATGTCTTGCCTGTGTGAAGTCTCTGGTGTGCTTTTAGTCTGCAGAGACAATCAAATGTGATTCATTAAACCACAAGGGAAGACATGCAGAGAGAAACAAACTAACCACAGTGGCATTAAACAGGCATGTGTTCATTTGTGTTGCACTTATTTTATGAATGTCTAAAATGCATATAAAAAGACAGTTGAGTGAGTCCATATAGAGATGACAACAGAATCTAGTCAGACAGGGAAAACGACTGAACGAAGTACACGCTCTGTCAATGGCGGTCACATAAGAGAATCTGGGTGGTATGGAAGATGGGGAGAGGAAAGTAATGTTATTAAAAAGAGAATCCATCCATGTGTGGCATTGGTTGGCTGCCTTGAGAACAAGCCTCTGACAGGGAATTGATGGCAGTGGCACAGCTCCACTAAGCCCCAGACATGTTGTCAGAGCAACTGAACCAATACAGACCAAAGGGCTGGTGTGTGAACTGCTTGAGATCACAGCAACATCCGAACAGTGAAAATGCTACAAACAAAAAGCATGCCTGGCATTGGACAAAGTTGACTTAAACTGTAGTTGGGCCTAGTGCTGTCAAAAATATATAATCATCTGCAGTATCAATCTTGGACAGTTCAGACAGCAGATTTCCCTCATTTATAAATAAGATGCATCTTTAATGACATTTTTAGTTGAGCGAAAAGGGGCAGATAAAATGCAAAGTAAAAACTTACTTAAATTACTTATTGTGTCCATCTCACATTGTATTATTTGAATAAAACTTAGACATGTCAATATTTTGACACCAGTTAGTCTACTACTATAACTATACTACTTTATGGTAGGACCAGCCTCATAATTGACTTTGTATCATTCATGACACAATCCAATCTTGATTAGTTATACTTATCAAACTAACCTAGTACCAAGTAGTATTGAATTCTTCAGGCATACAATACCAGCATTTAATCTTTTTTGTACCCATAAAAAATTTACTATTTATTCAGTTTTCCTTGCAGCCAATCAACGCAAGCGTTCTTTGATTTAATGCCACGTGTGATTGGCCCACTACCACAACAGCTACAACCCATAGTCTGTGGTGGGGTGAAGTCGAGTGTGTAGGGGTGGTACGGTTCACAAAACCCACGGTTCGGTTTGTATACCGGTTTTAGGGTCACGGTTTTCGGTTCTTGTTATTTTTTTTTTTAAATCTTTAACACTCGAGAAATATACTTCAGCATATTATATATAGCTTAATTATCCACAATGTAGGATACAATATTACAAAATAGTTATATCAACTGAATTTGACTTGACTTTAAGCACATTATTGGGACCATCTCGGAGGAAAGCTAGGTGAGATTTTGATACAGCAAGAGGGAAGACATTGATGATTTCAACAAGCTTTTTCATTTATTAGGCAAAACAAGGAGAATGTGTATTTCCATCTACAGGAACCTATGTGCATTTTAGCACACAAAGATTGAAATATTACAGAATATCAATTGAAATAACTTGCATTTATCAAACTGCCAACTTCAGTCTAGCTCTTACAAAAATTGTAGGCCTATTCTTTAAAACAATTGGATAGTCCTTCAACCAATCAGACCAACAATCCGGGTGACGTAGCAGCGACAGCGGCATCAACGGTTTGCTGCGCTGTCACGTTGAATGTAAAGAAAAAGCTGCTTGCTGTCGCTGCGCTATTGTCATTGTGTAAAGCCCGCCTCAACGGCTGTGATTGGTGCCTCGATTTGGAAAAATTGGAAATGGGCTTGAATGGGCTCTTGGTCTGACTGATTTACAGAGCAAATCTCAAATTTGCCGAAGTTCGTCAGGGTTTTCCCAGGCTACTTATTGGTATCCATATACCTTAAAAAAGGTACTGTTAGTGGTACTGCTATCGTAATTTATTAAACCAATACCCAGCAACCCAGCTCTACAGTTTATAGACACTGCTAACAGAACCTACAGTGGTGATAATGATCTGAATATCACCCATGAGGAGAAATAAAACACAACAAAGCTGTTTAAAGTAATTATTTATTCTGTAAAGGCTTACCTGTATAACGTGTTGAAGGCCTTCTCACAGCCTTGCACATCACACTCAAACGGCTTCTCCTTGGTGTGAACACGGACATGGATCTTAAGGCTGTAAGAGGTGAGGAAGGCCTTTCCACAGCCCTGTTGATTACACACAAATGTGTATTCGCCTCGGTGCGTTTTCTGGTGTGTTCGCAGGTTTCCTGCCGTGCTGTAAGTCCTGGTGCAGCCTTCGAACATGCACTGGTAGCGCTTCACCTGATAGAGAAATAAAGAGGATGGGGACATCAGCGCCTAAACAAGTTTGAATTCAACTCTACTGTATGAAATCATCCTGAATCTAAGGACAAATATAACATTAACTCCCTTAAAAATCAATTAAATAATCTTCAACCGGCATTTCAAAAAGCCAGTGAAAAGTAATTTTGCTAATTCATCTCAGTAATAACCAGCCTGGCCATACGATGAAGTGACAGTCTGACGTGGTATGACCTTTCAGACGGAACCTGAACTCATGACTCACCTACCTGTCAGCACATGAAGCGGGTGAACACAAAAAACAGCGATGAGGACAAACCCCTCATGCAATACATCCCATTCAAGTCTGATTTACAACGCCAATCTCAGCTGCAGTGTGGCAGTCTCCTGCTCTCTTCTCACGCAAAAGCCCTGGGGCAATGTGGATAAAAGCAATTCATTCTCTTCTTCAAAAAAATGTTATCCTGTGTTGAACACAAAGTCAGGAGGAGGAAACGTGTGGTGGGCCACCTCGGCGAGAGGCTCCCCTTTCTCAGCGACCATTATTCCTGTAACTCACTGTCCTGACCCTCTTAAGAGATCTTTTTAAATCTTTTCCCATTAACATGACATGGCCGTAATAGATCAGGTAGTCGACTGCTGAGTAGCCAGCAAAGTGGGAGAATTGAGAGAAAACATGTTATTGTAATGTCATTTTTACACAAAGTAATACAGACGTCTAATGCATGTTTATGACGCCTTCATTTTGATGAATACCTCTGAGATCAGTTGAGTTTCCGCCAAAATTGCAGCACAATTTCCAAGAAAGCCGATTGATGTCGAATTCAAACTAAGTTTTAAACTATTTACTGGAATATGTGTTCACAGCAGTGTATTTTAATCATATTACAGATGTATGACTTGGACGGAAATAAAAAAAACCTCTATTCTAGCCTCTGTAGCTCTGTGTCAGTGAGGCCTAGAATCACCCTGACACTTGTAACAAAAACTTGAGTGTTTCCTTTCCAATGATATCAGGCACATCCCAGAGTGTCAAAGTATATTGGAACTGTACCACTTTTAATTTGGGTATGCCGTTTAGACCAAAAGCATTTCTTAAGAGGTTAATATTTCTTTTTATAAGCAAAAAACAAGTTTCTGATGTTTAACATTTCTTATGGTCCAAGTGATTGCCTTTTGTAAAATATCTGGCACATCAGTGAAAACCCTACGTTGTTCATCCTTATAGTCTCAATACTTCACTTCAGAACACATCCTCAAACACACCTAATCATTACCATGAAAAGGACAATATAAAGGATGCGGGCGAGATCATTTGTTTACTAAACATCCATGCAAAGCCACTGTAGGAGGCCTGCTAAAGCTTGTAGCTCAGTACTGTATTCATCTCCCACACCATCGTGACTCTTCTCCACCATCAGTTTGATCATTGTGAAAGAGCATTGCATGCTTTGGTCTCCCACATGCATAGTAAAAAAAGACCACTCCATTACACATGAAATGGTTGAGTGTATTTACAGCAATATCACTAAGTGCTTGACGTTGTGTGTCAATACATTTTGTCTTGACACCTGTTGAACAAATCGAATCTTTGATTTGTTGTTCACAGGAAATTAGTGCTGGGCGGTATACCGATTCACACCGAATACCAGTGTATATTTTCGTTATATGAATTTTTAATATACCGCCCTAACAGTGTATTTGATTACACAATGTTCGGAACGCTACACTGCGCGACACTGTTTCAGACGGACCCTGCATGCAGCGGAGCAACACAATGAACACAATAACAATCCAAATACGGCCCCGCTACAGACGTCGAGAAAGACGGGATCAGAGCAATGATTAAAACACTGGATTTAAGATACTGCCTCGCTGAAATACTTCCGCCAAACCACAAACGTTATTCAAACCCCCGAAGCAGGCTGACAGTGAAGCTACAACAACTAACGTTACCTGTAGTCAAGGCAGTGTTTAAACAGCAATCTTACAACTATTCTGTTTTGAAAAGGAAGCATGTTAAAGTTGTTGGTATGTGTATTTAATTGAAGTTTATTTTACTACTTTGTATTTTGCACAATAAAAAAATAGTTTTGATTCTGTAACCGTTTCATGCATTCTCCTTCATATAATGTTATATAATGTTGTGGAGCCAAGCAGACATTGAAACGTTTCTTTTAATATTCTGACAGTACTGAATACTGACAGTAAAATAAGCCATTATAAACCTATATAAATAAAATATCGTGAAACCGCCAGAATCTTAAAAAATACTGTGATATAAATGTTTGGTCATACCGCCCAGCACTACAGGAAATAGCCACTCTTGGGTCAGCTCTACTCTTGTCATGCTTTTCAAAGGCTAAAATGACACTGAATACACACTGAATTGAATGCGCATAACATAATTAGCACATCACAGTGTGCTCATATTCATATTGGCAGGATGTGACTGCTTCAATTTACTACATATGATGTGATTTTGTTAAAGGTTTCTTGCATTTTCTGGCATGTGCACTTTAGTTTAGGGATAATGAAGTACCGTAAGTTAATGGATAGTTTATTGTCCTCTTGGAAATTCATTATGTGCCTTGGGCAATCATCAAAACAATGTCGTAGCAAATCAAGCCATAATATCGTGACAATGACAACAATATAGATAAAAACCAACCAACAATGCAAGGACAATGACGGTGATCAAGACAATCGAACATTACATAAAGATCAACCAAACACCATGCTTGTCGTACAGCAGTAACACAGACAGATACAGGCCAACTTCCACACACACAGTATCATATTTTGTTTGTTTAGCAACGCAACTTCAAAGAAAGTACCCTGTACCAACCTCATGTCAACACAATAATTTTCACTAAAAAGGGGATGTGATACATCCTGAAGAATTGTCTGTCATTTTCTTGCGACTCAGAACCATCAGAACAGTGTTGCACCATTTTGTTGGAGCAGGAAATATTAACCATCAGTGCAGTTTCTTCTCATTTACAGACAAGAAAAAGTAGTATCACAAATTCTAAATAAAAGAGAACCAGTATGTTTCTATACTGTCTACAGAAATGTGCAGGCTTTTCATCCACAACTTCAATGACAGATGGCAGTGGGGTCTAAAACACAATTACTTTCTTAGTTTTTACAAAATTCCAAGATCTTTTTCTCAGTGGCCCAAACTGGGCTGACACTAACTAAGAGTGATCAGTCCATTCCATCCACAGTACCTTGTTTTATCTTCATTGATCAAACCAACACTGACTATGTCATTAGAAAAAGAAAAGATTAAAAACAGCACTGGAGAGAAAGTACTCCCTTGTGGGGCCTGTGTATTAACATTAGGGAAAAACACTGCATTCACTTCAGCACTCCAGCCATCTAATGATGCTACTATTCACATCCAGCTGTAAAAGAGTCTTTATTAAAATATAGTCTTACAGCATTCAATATAAACATTACAAACTGTAATGGGTTACATTTATTTTAAACCCCACCAGGAACCGGATTTGTATTACTAACCTCAGAGTCTTCATTATAATAGATGTTGAGGAAACTGGTAATTAATTAACAACCTCTCATACAACTGTCTGTGGCATATCCTTGATAGGTATATAGTGTAGTGGTGCAACGATGAATTGATTAGTTGTCAACTATGAAATTAATCGGCAACTATTTTGATAATCGATTTGAGTCATTTTAAAAAACAACAACAAAAAGATTTCTCTGATTCCAGCTTGTTAAATGTGAACATGTTCTAGTTTTATCTCTCCTCTGTTACAGTAAACTGAATATCTTTGAGTTGAGGACAAAACAAGACATTTCAGGATGTCATCTTGGGCTTTGGGAAACACTGATCCACATTTTTCATCATGTTTTGACATTTTTATAGATCAGACAAATAATCGAGAAAATAATCAACAGATTAATCGACTATGAATATAATCGTTAGTTGCAGCCCTAATATAGTGTGCATCATCTGACATTTGAAACAACTGACTAAACACAGCACTGACTTTCCCCCCGCAGTCCTTTAGCACCCCAACACTTATTCAGCAAGAACTTTACACTGAGGAAAAGCATGTAGACAATAACACTTGCTATACTGTTACATTAAAAATCTTACAGTTTGTAAGGCCATTAGGCATGTCAGATTGATCTTCAAACAATCTGCTGTTCTGTTGAGCAATTAGCTGGAATGACTGGAAGAGCCTCCATAAACCAAACCAAACAATTACTTTAGCACTAACCAAACAAAACCGAGCATCAATCCTAAACATTAACAGCTGACCACATTCTACCGTCATGTCTGTTGTAACTGGTGAAAATGATTTTGCACCATATGTTACTGTATAGAAGCACAAAACTTTGATACAAAAATAAACAGCTTATTGAAATCATTGTACAGCTGTGTTCAGACTGAACATTCAAAATAAATAGATATATTTTATAAATAGATACACATTTCATCAGCATGTAGGTGCTGTAAAACCTTTATATTTGGAGGAGATATACACTTATTAGGCTTACCTCTCTCAGCTTGGTCTCTGGGCACTCAGAGTGCAGGGTGAGGGTGGCCCCCTCTATGTTGCGTGGCATGCGGGTGGAGCCGGGATTAATTGTGAACTGGATCTGGTCTGGAGAAATGGTGTGGTGCACATAACCCTGTGACATGCCGTCAGGGTCATTCATAAAAGCCAGCGAGACATCCTCCTCATCTCCATCACCTTCCCCTTCAGTTAGGAAGGTGACCCCATCTTCGTCCCCTCCACAGTGACCCTCTTCTTCGCCCTCCTCATCTAGCCGGATAGGGTCCCGCTCAATGAGTACTGTGGTGCGGTCGTACACCCGACCAGCGGACGTTGAAGGCTCAGCGATCAGGTCATCATCTTTGTCAAAGTGGACCTTGTCTTCTTCTTCTTCTTCTTCTTCTTCATCGTCGTCGTCCCGCTCCAGGTGATCCACCTCCACCTCAAAGTACATTGACGCCGACGTATGAGGGCCATTCTCACTCATGGTCCTTCCTTGGCAAGGAAGACTCTTACACTCACACTGTTAACGTTACAGCCTGCAATATAAATTTGCAAAATTATTAGTTACGTGGCAATTCAAAGAGCTTTACATTATGGCATAAAATGGCACTAAGACAAGATATAAGAGACACAATGTGTTATTAAAAGACACATAACAGTTTAAAAGGAGTAAAATAAAAGAGAAGATGGACATATGCTAAAATTGAATAAAACAGATGAACTAAACAAGAGAATGAAAATTACAGTGCAATTAGAATGAAGTGCATGATATGAATAAATAGTCCTAAGTTTGATTTAATAAAAAAGGCAGAGCCAAACAGAAATGTCAAAAAAAGAACAGAGTTGGAGTAGACCTCATGTTTTCTATGAGTTTGTTCCAGATATATGATGTAAAAAAATAGTCCCTGATCTATTGTAGCAGTGGATGAGATGAGTGGCCATCAATTCAAAATAGAGAGCCACATTGCCTTCTTAAAAGAGCTCAGCATGGAAATTAGAAAAAATGTATGCATATTGAAGGCCTGTTCTGACAGAAAAGAACAATTACCAACAACTGGCTAGACAGCCTCAAATATATGTGTTCTACATCTAGAGTGTGGCTTTGATTATACTAAACACCGATGTAAATACGTCCGTGGATCAATCAAAAGAAGGTTAATTATTGTCAGTACTGAAAAATTGCGTCCTAGTAAGCCAGCGGTCAATAGGACACATTAGCCCCGTTAGGGGAAACTAACGTTACAGAGACCACACCGAGATCTAGAACTTTCTGATTTCACGACATCCTAGCGACTACTGACATGACTGATTATATCCAATTAACATTCCTCTGGCTACCTTTTATAAAAACGTTATGAGTAACGTATGAAAGATGTCACACTCACAGGACAACGCCAGTTAACTTGTACATACTCGACACGGCTAGCTAACGTTTACAAACACAAGAGTGGCCTGATGAACACGCAGTGACTATGACGCTGAAGTTAGCTTCCGATTCGACAGTTAAGGGGAAACTTGAGTGAAATGTGAAAATTGACACTGAAGTTACCTTCCGATTATGCAGTTTGTGTTAATGGCAACATAACTTGCATTGCTGAGCGAGTGGAGATAGGTCTGGCAATGCGAGACTACTGAGCGACTGATGTTCCGTTTTTTGCACATCTTATGACATTTTAGGTAGCTAAAGCATTAACGCTGTCTGACTTTAACATTTGTGAAAGCAGGTCCAAATAAAAAAAAAGTATACCCATTTCCTTTTATTGCATACGTTTAATGCATTTTCTCAAATAAAAGAACGCTTCTCAAAGTGTGTTTCAGACAGTTTTAATGCTTTAACGTTAGCATTACCCAAACTGTTACCCACGCTTTCATAAATGCAGCTATGTTTCACAAAAGTAAGATGTGCAAAAAACGGAGGACCAGTCGGTCAGCTATATAAGGTATGTTTCCCTTAACCTTGACTGCCAAATTGGACGCTGTCAATAGAAGCTAACTTCAGCGTTAACTTTCCCTTTGGTTTTCCCTTAACTACCAATTCGGAAGCTAACTTCAGCGTAGTTCACCTACTGCCAAGTTTACCCCGTTTGACACACAATATAGTAACGCTTACCGAACTTAATGTCACGGTACTGAGGTTGTTACCCTTGCACCGTCATGCAGGCTTTGTAACATTCCGCTGGTTGATACTGACCTGACGTTATTTCACAGAATACATCTCGGTCACATCGTTAACGTTACTAGCTAGCATCAGAGATATGTCGCTAGCTTCCTGCTACAAATCATATCAAACTGTAGGCGAGTATTTATTTTCCTAGGATGGCAAAGACATGTCCCGCCCTACTCTGCCTCTGATTAGCTTACCCTGACATTCTTACCCTAAATCACTCCTCTTGCCTAAACCTAGCCAACCCAACCAGAGCAGGCAACGAGTACTAGCCAATCAGAGGGAAAGTAGGGCAGTTCATGCCTATGCCATCCTAGGAAATCCTTTTGGCAAACCGTAGTTCGTGTACATTAAATAACACGTCTATCGTTTTAAGCAACTCTGAACGTTATGCCACTTGACTGCGGAGTCAACATAACAGTAGCATTTTTTGTATTTTGCTTGCGTGCGCCAAATAGCAAGATGAACGGCCAAGTCAACTAACGTTATCACTTATTTCAATGCACATGCATAGCTTTGCTAGCTAGCAACAATTTGGCTCACAGCTAAGCTAAAGAGCCAACGTTAGCTAGTAACATTTGCCAGTCCACTCTCGACAGTTGACATTACCTATCTTCCATGCAAGGATAACACGTTTTATGTTAACACCCAGTAGTTAACACCCAGTAGTGCGCTAACGCTTACGTTCATCAACTGCAAGGAAATTACATTAAAATATATTTACCTGTTAAAATTTAAGCCTTATCCCTAGGCTTTGGATGTTTAGCACTTTCTTCCTATCCCCTCCCTAGGATACCAACGTCACTCAGCCATTCGTGATGAATTATGGGAAATATAATTCTTAATGCTAAATTAAAACATAACATGTTATTCTTCTAATGATGTGACTTTTGACTTTTTGTGTAAACAATGTGATTCTATAAGCTAAATGCAGGGAAGGGTATTCTCACACAAACATTATCAGAAAACTCAGCATTAATTAAGTGTTCTTTGTTGATTGGCAAAAATGACCAGTGAGACACACCTTGTTTCCAACAGTTTATATATAAAAACAATATGCTGTTGAGATCTTAAGATTAAAATATTTTTTTTAAATAAAATATACACACATTAAAAATTGTTAGGTCTCTTCAGATGCTTAACGATATACAATAAACTCTGTATCAACAGATCACAAACATCTGTTGTGTGAAACAAACTAATATCAGACAAGAATTGTCACTTACGGTAATTATACTAAATATATCTATACAAAGAGCCATCAAAGAATATAAGAAATCATTACAGTTTATTTAAAATACCAGACTGTACAGTTTTTAGTGTTCGGATTCAGCATGATGGACAAGACGGAGAAGTCCTCTATCCTTGGGCCAGGAAGTGCTGAAAGAACTCCTGAGTCTTCCTCTTTTCTGCAAGATCCTGCTTTGTAGGTGACCTCAGAAGCAAGGAGGCAAAAATGGTAGCTATACAGAAAGAAAATAAATATTCATATAGTATTACACAGGGTTCTTTTTCTGAGTTGTACTGTTATATCTTTATTAGCTGGGTTTCATTTTTGTGGCAGAAAAGATGAGAAATTCAATCTAATATATATATATATATATATATATATATATATATATATATATATATATATATATATATATATATATATATATATATATATATATATATATATATATATATATATATATATATATACACACACACACACACTTGCATATGTTTACACACCCATGCTACAGTTGACTAAAAAGAGGAATAAAAATCATCTTTTGAAAATTGATCTTAATACCCTAATTAAAAAAAAATAGGAAAATTCCAACCTTTAAGGACACCAATTTTCTTTGTGAATGAATAATGTATCGTAAAATAAATAAATGTTCTTCCTTAACATACAGGGGGCATAAGTATACACACCCCAATGTTAAATTCCCATAGAGGCAGACAGATCTTTATTTTTTTCAGGCCAGTTATTTCATGGATCCAGGATACTATGCATCCAACTTTAGCATGGGTGTGTAAACTTATGCATGTGTGTGTGTGTGTGTGTGTGTGTGTGTGTGTGTGTGTGTGTGTGTGTGTGTGTGTATGTATGTATGTATGTGTGTGTGTGTATATATATGTATGTATGTATGTATGAGTGATATATATATATATATATATATATATATATATATATATATGTATTTATTTTTATTTTTTATTTTTTATAATTACCATATGTACATTAGATGTTGCTACAATTCCTTCTGATGCTATAATTTAGTTCACATTCAACCATTATTGATACTCTTTTCCAGAAACAGCCTGTTTTACACCAAGAAGTGAACAGATAACCAACAGTCCTTGATCATAAGCAGAAGAGAATAATAAACAGGATTTTCCTTCATTTTCACTTTCTATTGCTTCATTTTTTAGTTTCTCTTCCCTTACTCAACATGCTGACTAAAGCACAAAGCAGCAAATAGTAACACATTCACGAATGAAAGAGACTGTGCAACCTGCTTCCTTTTCTTACCCAAGATGTTGACATCTAATCGATTACTTGCAGAATTCTTCAACAGCTCACGGAGAAAGGCAGCTAAATAGTTGAACACATTTTTATGGCACTGAGGTAGCATGGAAATAACCTGAAGACAGAATTAATTAACAGATTAAACAAAGCTAGGGATTAACTTTCATAATTTAACACATTTTGGAACAGATTAATGGTGATCGGCGATTAACTCAAACTGCCTCACTCACTTTCTCACACTGACTGGCAATGGAGCAGATTTCTAGGCACTGCTGGTAAAAGGAGTAGGGAACCACAGGCTCTGGGAGGGCATCTAGGAAGAGAAGCAAGGCCTCTGCCACTGAGTGGTTACTGCCCGCTACAGGTCAAAACAGAGTCAAGGACATCATTCTTGAGCATTGGTATATATAAACAGTGCTATTTAAAAAAAACAAACAAAAAAAAAGTATGGTGTACACTGCAGTGTTGAAGGATACGAAGAGAATCTGGAATGCCAGTGTCAAGGCAATCCCTTATTTCTGCAAATTCACTCCGGAGCCCAGGTTGCTGAAATATGTCTTCCTGCATATAGGGGACAGTAAATATTAAATCGTTGATTCCTTAAAACAGCATAGTCATTAAGTCAAGGAGTTTAATTACAAATAGGTTCACTTGGGCTGAAGAAAATGCTCTTTTGGTTTGACTTAATTAAAACTAAAAATCACAATCCTATGTTTAAAAATAAAGATTAATTCCCCACACCAAATCAATGCAGACTTAACGAAGATATTTGGCTTGCTAGCACAACCACTTAAGCCAAAAGTCAGACAAAAGATCTGCAGATCAGTTTGTTTTTGTGAGTTTTTAGGATGTGCATACCTGTTTCTTAGGCACAACTACAGAGTCATAACAGTATCTTTGTAGACTCGAGAAAAATCTTGAAAACATTTTTTATTGTGCTCAATACTTGTGACATGCAGTAATTTTCATTTATTTGTCATTCTATGTAAGACACAAAAAGCTTGGAAGGAGGTCAAGAGTTATATATTTCACAAGAAAACTGCCCACAAATAAACAAAATCGGACTATAGTGTTCTTTGATTTTATCATAGCACCAAAATAGACACTCCAGCAACACATTTTCTTACTTGTTTGAGGGCATTGCGGAACAAATGATCCACCATCATCCAGAGTTCTTTAGGAATGTCTAGAGGCTTTTCAGCGTTTACTGCATTTTCATCTCTAGACATCTTTGCCTGATGTTAACAAACAAAGCAAAGAGAAGCAGTTCAATCAAAATCGACTCAACAGTGTTTAACTTAAAATATGAAACACTATAAATTAAAACCGTGGCCTATGAGACAACCCTGAAAAGAGAGGAGGTATTTTAAGGACACTGGGGGCACTAACCACTTCGCGGAGGGTCTCTTGCGACATGTCCTGGATGGGCTCCCTCAACTGACACAGTGAATGGATGGAGGAGCCGTAGCAGCTGGGCAGGTAGTTTCCTATCACAGAGATGAAGTAGTCCTTGCCACGCTCCAGGTGGAGCACCAGGATGTCTTCGATCTGCTCCTTGCCAGAGTTAAGTTCAGGCGCTGTTGAGCGGTTTACAAAAACCTCCAGCTCAATGTCCACAGAACCACCTAGATGTTGAGAGAGATACACAAATAAAGTAAGGGGAGGCTGAACTGTCATAATTCAGGAAATGATGCCTGCTGACCCAGTGAGTTGTTATGCTGTGCTAATGTCTGTTTGAGGATTTGTAAAGCACCAAGGCATCTCTAATCAGATTACTAAATTAAAGCCATGTCCACACGGATGCAAACTCATCCGTCTTCCCTGGATTCGGTTCAAGAAAATTCACGTTCACAGGAATCCATTTGTCGCTGTTATTGCTACAGAAATTAATGAAACGAAGAAGAACAGCCTTCAGTCACTTCCCCTTCCTTTCATAACATGACTAGCTAGTTCTCTTAATACATCCATGGACTAGCTAGACTTTAATAACTTTCACCACTGCTCGTTATATAAAGGCCATAATGTATAATGTGCTGTTGGATTGCTTTTTATTTTGCAATTCTGTCTGCTATCGGACATGATTGCAGCGTGCTAGCTAGCAGAGCTAACGTTAGCTCTGCTAGCTAACATCGGCAGTTAAGTTAAGTTGTCTACTTCCACTTTATAAACAGCATTGCGTCCCTGCTAGAGCAGTCAACTGGTTTGAAGGCAGTCAGCTGTGAGGCTGAGGTGTGTGGCGATGACATCATCGATACGCACGTATGCGGTTTCGCCGTCCGTACGAAGCCAAACGTGAGCCGGGTTTTTTTTTTTTATTCACCCTGGGACCAAGTTTCAAAAAAGTGCGTTTACAGGCAGTGCGTTTACAGGATTCGTGTGGACAATCGGCCAAAACGATGCAAAAAAAGTGCGTTTGCATCCAAACGCGTCTTCATGTGGATGGCCTCTAAGTAATGACAATGGCAGGTTTTCTGTCTTGCAAATTAGCAAGACAGAAAACCTGCCAACCTCTCAAAATCAAAGAGATCTGGCCTCATAGCTCATAGTGTACTTAACAATTTCTAAAAACCTAAAGGCAGGACAATGATTATGAAATGATAATAATAAATATGTGACTTAAATGTGCTATGTGCTACTCACCCTGTGCGATAAAGCCTTTGGGGGGGTTGGCTGTGAGCCAGGGCTTGCAGTATGTGGGCTCATTCGGCTTCTGGATAAATTCAAACTGACACGGGACCTGACCATCATTGAAGAGGCTCAATGTCTCTGCATGGTGCTGCATGTATTTCACGTCCTTAAAGTGGAACTAAAATAAGATGGGAAAGGTTCATGAGGCAAGATGAAAAAAATTCTACTTGTTCTTCTACATTTCATGTAAATGTATCCTTTGAATATCTGGATTAGACTCACAGCCCAAGATCAATACACATCTTCATTAGTGGTGGTTTACTTACTGAATTCATCAAAGGAACATAATGAGAAGAAACATTCATTGTACAAGATGTATCAGAGAGGTATTACAGCTCCCATTACACTGTAATAGGACTAAATGTGATAGGAAACTTTACCTCTCGCTTGGACAAGGTTACAGATGGAATACACTCATTCTCCATTTTGTCTATATTGCGTACAATCTCTTCAAAGGTCTTTTTATAGGCCTCAGCATTTACTCTCTTGATCTGTAGGAAAAGACAAAAAAGATGTAAGAGACCAAGAAACAATGCACATACTAAATCTGTGTTATGTGACCCTTATATAATACTGTAATAGAAATGTGATATGGCCTTAGCAAAAAATAAGAGCCTATTGACGTGAAGCCCACAGATAAAGTTATAGCTAAATGCACTTTTTATTGATGTATAAATCTCTTCTCTCCCTCCCTACTTTAAGTACGTATGAGTTTTAAAAAGGATCACTGCATCTTTTTCAAACCATAAGAAATTAAATGAAAGAATTCGAGATGAAACCAGTAAGAAGGCTGAACCATTTACCCCAATGACAAGCAGGGAACTGACTGGTTTGTGGTCACTGGTCTTCAGAGCCATGTGACTCTGATAATGCTGTTGCACAATGTTCTTCCCTCTCCACAGGATACGGTCACACCATGCAGGCACGCGGCATTTTTCACTTAATGCAGAAGAAAGAACAGACGTTAATTCTCAAGTATGTTTATTACATGTTTTAAAAAATACAAAGTATCTAAATGCATAGGGCAAAACATTAGATGATGTATTACAGTGTATTTGTACATGCATCAAAGGTAATGAGGTAAAAGAGTAAAAGATACCACACAACACTGCTCTTGCGATTTAGGGCCACACTCACTGTGAAGCATGTTTATTGATAATGTTAATTTATAGCGTGAAAACTGAGTGGCTAAAGTGATTTATTAAGACCAACAGAGCAAAGTGTGTTGCTGTTTTGTGACTCAATTTAAGAAGAAGAATTTTCGCATATGAGATTACCTTGTATCCCACTTGTCAGAGCCGGTGTCATATTTGTAGGTGGGCTGGAAACCAATATCTCCCTCCGCAAAGCCAACAAACACGGCCTCCTCATCGATCTGCCTCTTGAGCTGAGGACCATATGCAGCTAATAAGTATCAACACGAATGATGAGTAAAGACTACTTTAATTGCAGAAAGAAGAGACCATCATTGATATTACCTGATCATAACTGTGCAGCGTTTCAAAGTCCTTCTTGCCAATTAGCTCCTTCACGTTGGAGACGTCAAGCTCACTGATCCTGTAGTTGAGGTCCCCAATCCATAAAATCACACTGGTGAGGGACAGAGAGACAGGAAGAAACATGGAGATAACTTGAATATGGATCAAATATTTTCACAGATGATGATGATGAATGAATAATTTGCAAAATCTCTTTCAGCTACTACAAATATAGCATACTAATCCTAAACTTAAATCCAAACATTTCTGGATTTCAAGCAATAAATCGCAGCAAAAGCAGTTTTATAATCAGTTTTGCATGACAAATTCTTGATGTAGTGGCATTAAATAAAATGCAATAAATGTTTATAAAGAAACCACTTAATACATATGATGACACTGTAACTCTATAATATTCCATTGGTTACATACTCATGCTTCATGATAGTAAGTGGAGGCTGGGACGGGTCTAGCTGGCGAAATTGGAGACGACTGCATATTTCCTTGTAGTCTTGATTACGTCTCTCGTATTCTTCAATGTGGGCAGCTAGGTGAGAGTTGACCACGCAGATATCAGAGTTGTGGAAGCGAAAACGGACTGCCACAGCACCCTTATTTCCCTGCGAATCAATGAGTCATTGAAAGAGAAAGAAAGAGAAATTCAGTCAGAATAATGTACGCAACACAACTAAAAGCTCCTGCAAAAAGATTTAGAGAAAACCCGTTTTATATAGTATGCAGTTATAGATGCTCCCTTGCTTGACAGTAATCCGATATTATGCCAACACTTTGACACTTGGCATGTTTCAAATGGTTCTTGGTGCAGATTATAAACCAGTCTCGCATTACTGCAGGAAAGGATGGAGCAACCTTACAAAGGCCCCCACTGGTCACCAGCCAGACATCTGTTCTACACTATAGGGACTGCTAAGTAAGCATGTCCATATACAAGACAAGAATAATCTATTCTCGAAAAGTGCAGTTAAGTTGGGGCTGCAGGGCGTAGCACTTAATAGATGATGAAGTACTAAAGTTTAAAGAAGGAACCAGACAAGGCTGGCAGCGGCTAAAAAACAACACTGGGGCATCGCTACTCTCAACAGCTCAGCGCTGTTTATGATTTAATATCTTATAATATATATATTATTATATTATAATATTATATAATAATAACACCAGTGAATCTACATGAGAACCAGTGCCTGAAAGGATAAGACCTGTGAAATCAGTCCTTACCATCCTTCCCATGATGCCGGTGCCCACGGTCTCAGCCTCCACATCAGAGATGAACTCTGCATGCTCCTTCTTTACATAGAAGATCAGCATGATGCCCACCAGACGCACCAACTTCACCTGAGTAGATTGACAAATGTAATTTTATACAGGAAAGGGAAAAGATACACGACAATTCACAGAGTAATGTTACCCCTAGATTTCACCAGGCGTGTCTGTGCTGCTTTTCAGCAGCGCTGTGGTCGCCGCCGGCAATCACAGACACTTGCCGTGACGCAGTGCGTCCAAGAGGCCACTCTGCTCCGCTAAAAATACGCGCCAAAAGCAACAAGTGGAATTCCATTTGCTTGATATTTTTATTTAATGGGCAGTCAGTGGAGTTCAAAATGCTCAAAAGTGCTTTATTACAGTTTTTGCTGCTTATATCAGCATTTTAACATTTTTCAACCACAACTACTATGAACAATAACAACAGTTAAAGTTGAAGACATTTAGTGTCATACCCTGCCTTATCTCAAGGAAAAACATTTATGTTTTAGCTGAGCTAATCAGTGTCAGTTACAGATCAGCCAAGTATGATTTAGTCAGAGCACTGATAGTGGATTAAAGTGCTCATATTATGCTTTTTGGCTTTCCCCCTTTCCTTTATTGTTATATATCTTTTTTTGTGCACGTTATAGGTTTACAAAGTGAAAAGGCCCAAAGTCCACCGCAAAGGGACTTACCATCTCCAACAGAAAACACTGTTCACAAACTGCTCCAAACAGCTCTACTGTAGTCCAGCCTTTACTTTTGTGATGAACGTGCATCACTTTGTAACACGTTATAATGCTCGCCTAGCTGCTAGCATGGCACGCCCTCATACTCTGCTTCTGACTGGCTAGTAGTCCTTACCTAGCTACTGCGCATGTACGACTCCCAACAAAGATGGAACAGAAGTGAGATGCCTCACTCTGTAGCTAAACCAGAGAGCTCAACACACAGGGTAAAAAGAGGAGCTGCAGCAATGTGCAGTACAAGAAAAATATGGTGTTTTTTGAAAATTAAGCCATGTAAACCTATTCTGATATAACCTCTAAATACAATTATGAACCTGAAAATGAGCATAATATGAGCACTTTAAGGAATGACACGTCATTAAACTGCCTACGTGACTTACAAACCGGTTAGCCCTAAAATGACTAGAAGAAAACAGCCCAACTAAGAAGGGAGGAAGCCAGAAATCTTAAGTCTGAGTCAGCACTCTCAGAAAAGGGAAGTAGATGAAAGAATAAAAAAGTTACTTAAAATATAAGGCCAGACTAAGCTTATCAAATAAGCAGGGATAACATGATTGTTCCTTAGGAACATCCTGTGTAATAATCCATGTAATGTACTTATGTACTGTATGTTATGTAGACAGCTACTATGGCTACAGGCAGACATTGCTGCTCAGTTATCTGCCAGTTTACTGTAACACAAGACTTCAAAACACAATCAAAGAATGGGCTTATGGTGTTGTTATTTGTACATATGTTTATTTGGTTTGTAGTTTATTGTCTTCTTTGTTATTATTTTGTTGTATGGTTTTGAATATTGCAGTTACTGTCATCTTTTCTTGGTTTTTGTCTGGGTGGGTGGTGATGATTGGGGGGGTATGTTCATGTTGCAAACTGTCTGTTTTGTGTTGTGTTAAAAATAAAAAACAAATTGTTAAATCATAAAAAAAAACACAATCAAAGAAGAATATGGTAAACGCCTCCATTAAGAAAAAGCTAAAGAAGCTCTACAGACAGATTATAGTGGGTTTTGTACAGACCCAGTTAAAATACCAACTTGTGGTTAATAACTATATTAATACAGGAAAAACAAGATTAAAGAAAAATAGACTTCCTTACTAAGGCATACTTGGCATCTGGATGCAAGGCCTCGGACACAGCCTTCGTCCACTCCAGCTCTTTGGGGGTGTCATTGAAGAAGAAAGCCTCTTTGCTGAGGTCAAGCTCCTGAAAACTATCAGGAAGGACAAACGGTAGCGTCTTGATGTTTGATCTTTACCCAGTACTTCCATGGTATTCTCAAAACCTTTTTACTCTTCCACACCCAAATAGTAAACTGAAATGTAGGCGGGATTACACATAGCTCTGAATCTGGGGGTGGGCATGTTCTCCTACTTAAAACAAGATCAACGGTTGCATAGATCTGTCAGAGCAGTATATGTCTGTCTGTGTAATGGGATTAAGTGGAGAATCGCAAGGCTATTCTCCAGCAGGGTGAATGTGACTTACCCAATGCAGTACATGTCAGGAGGGTTCAGAGTGCAGCTCAGCCAAGGATGGAGGCTTTCCTTTGGTGTCTGTCCATTCACATTGTATGTGCCGAGAAAAAAGCTGAAACAGAACGGGGAGAAATAAGAAGTTGACACCAAAGAGGGAATACAGAGCCACAGTTTGTTTGCCATCTATTTTGAGTTTATTCTGCAGACTGTGAGGGTCTTTTAAAAAAAATAATTTACAGTTCACATCAGGGGAGAGTAAAATAACAATGATCTCAATCTATATTAAGATGTTTTACTGCAGTACTCACTAGCTCATGTCTAGAAATATTATAATATGTAGGTTGAATGAGAACAACTGCCTTTTTCCAGCAATGTTCCAATTCATTCAAGGGATAGTACACTCAATCAGAACTGCTTGTCGGATGTTATAAGGGATAAGGGAGACCGTGTCCGACCATTTCTGTAACTTTCCAAAACTTACAATATGACATTCACATTCACTTCGTGCAGGTGTGTGGAGGTAAGAAAGGAGCCAGGGTTTGAAATACTCTCTCGAGCTCTAATTTGTGAAACAACTTTATCTGTCACTTTTCGGGTGTACAAACGAGTGCATCAGGAGAGACTATAAAAATGTGTGCCATTATCCCCATATTTTAACAATATCGCATCTCCCACACTCTGGCATTGTACTGCGCCTTTGAGTGTAGCCCTCCAGAACAACTAAAAAACACTTCTGATTTCCGACCTGGACTGCACAATTTAAGATTAAGTGTACCCCAGGCCGTACACTCACACAAAGTTACACCTCTGAGCTATCTACAGTGCAAAGCGATGGTGGAGAATAAAAATAGTAGGGGTGCACGATTCAGAAAATGTCACGATTCAATATCGATTTTTAGGCTCAAGATTCGATTCAAAATCGATTTTCGATTCAGAAACGATTCTCGATTAAGAAAATGTTTCACAGTATGTACATTTTGTTACTTTTCCCAAGTGATTCCAGTAGACATACAATTTCTTTTTAAATTAATTGATTTTTGGAATTCTATGAATCGATTTTGAATTGGTAGAGCTTGAATCGCGATACAAATGTGAATCGATTTTTTTGCACACCCCTAAAAAAATAGTCTCATTTTCTGAGCCGCCCTACTGGAACTTAAGTGCCTTGTTGAAGTGCACCTAAATTGTGAGAAATGGCAAGAGGGAGAGACCCAGCCATTGTCATTTACCTCCCCACTGAGATTTATTCTGCAGGTCCAGATTAAAAATCAGCTTCCTTCCATTCAATAGTGCTCTTCTCTGACCTTCAGGCAGCTGCTGCTCTGCTCATGCTGCTGCAGCAAAGGGGCTGCTGTATTTTGTGATGACTGCTATCACACTGTACAACACGTTCTGCCCTAATGGCCCTACCCACAGCTACCTGGAAAGATGCTGAAGCTGTCTTTATACAATAATCTTGGATTGCTGCTTTTCCTCATACATATTCAGTACATTCTCAGTATGTACTGTAATATGAGATGAAAACAGGCATTGCATATGTTCCAGCACAATGTAAACTTTTATGTACATCTACTGAATCTGATAAAGGCAACTATGCAAGTTTTTAAGCCTTTTGTGTATTTTTTCAAAGCCTATTTATTGCTATTCATGGTTATGATATTCTTATAGTTCTTCAGTTTTACACTGAATAACAACCATGTTTTTGCATGTTTTAACACAGCATATATAGTATTTTCCTATTAATTTCTTTGTATGTATGTAGTTTGTTTTTTAATCTTTTCATATTTAGGATTCCTTCTTCCATTCACATTGTACATATATTACTGTTTATTCTTTGCTATATTTTTTATATGGCTGTTCATAATAAGGCACAGATGTACCAGCAGGAGGCAGTGTCAGCATCATAGCTAAACCATGATGCTGACTTCAGCAAAGGCTTCTTTTTCAAGCTTGATGGTGTTTTAAACCCCAACGTCTCCTTCCAGGCAGCGCTTCGACCGTTGACTTCAAGGCACCTAACCCTAACATAACCATTGCCTAATCCTAGTGCCTTCCAGGCAGCGCTGCCTGGAACGAGACGTTGGGGGCTTAAAACACAGATAAACTTTTTTCAACTATCTGATAGAAACAAAAATCCTCAATTAAAATCCCTAGGCCTCTACAAGGAAATGAATTGGGAGCTACAAACTGAGTTACAGCATGTTAACGCACTACATTGGTGCTTTTATTGACAGCGTCTGAGACAGTACAGCGTAATTAGGCAAAGAGTTAAGTTTAGTAACACTTCTAGGATCCAAACTCACAGTTATACTGTGGGCTCACACTGTTCCTGCACAAATTCTCTTTCCAACAAAGTTTAAGAAACAATTCTAGACTTTAACAGGCCAGCAGAGTACAGCTCAACACACCTGGGGCCTGTACCACGAAGCAAGTTTAACATGCCCTGTATTTCTTTCAGTTACCCGGCTTCACTAACCCTAACAACCGCGGTCCCGCATAACCTGTGTCACGAAGACGGTTAACAACTAGTTCAGTCGACCCAGGGTTTCCCAATCTAGAGACACGCGCGTTCACACAAATGAGGCGGTGTATGCACTTCGTGACCAATCGCAAACATCTACCAGAGCCGCATATTTTACATAAGAAGAGCAAACTATAATAATTCCACATACATATGAAGAACACAGACACGGTTTACAAGCAAAAAGCAATCCAGTTGCTGCTTC
This sequence comes from Gymnocephalus cernua, assembly GCA_023631565.1. Classification (NCBI taxonomy): domain Eukaryota; kingdom Metazoa; phylum Chordata; class Actinopteri; order Perciformes; family Percidae; genus Gymnocephalus; species Gymnocephalus cernua. The sequence continues at coordinate 33,135,128 of CM042429.1, forward strand.
CTAAAACAGGAAGAAAGGCTGGCAAAAAAGCCAACGCTGTAAATGCGTAAATCACAACGCTTATCAATATAACTTCCCCATCAGTCAGGACCAAGATCTGACCATAATTACACTTGTCCTTTCCATAAACTGTCATTGCTTTAGTCTATTATTTCAGTTGCAACCCTGGCAGTGGGAAGCGATCATGGGAGCAAATAAAAAATATAAAAACATAATTCAAACCGATGCGTGCATTGGCAACACACGGCTCAAGAAGTTACAATTGATGCATAATTCCCTCCACTGAAAATCTATAGGCCCTACTTTTCATAAAAATACCCATCAGGGAATGTTAACAGGGTTGTCGGTCTCTAAATGTTTTAACTTTTAAGAGCGCACCTCCTCTCTCTGCGCACCAAGCTTTTTCTTTTTTTCTTTCTTTTTAACTCACTGAACTCCACCCATTCAGTCAATGGATCTTCTAAGAATGGTGACGCCGTTATCAATGGAGTATTGATTGGTCGGTAGGCGGTGCTTTTACACCGGTTGATCTCTAATCTCCAACATAACCTGCTCCCGACCAGGTTAGGCCTTCAGCATAAGTTACCACGGCGATTGAACCCGGTAACAACTGATCCACCGTCGTGGTACGGAAAACTCTGGGTTGAACCTGAAGTTACCTCGTTAACGCTAAATCTTGCTTCGTGGTATAGGCCCCTTTATAGTACTCCCACCCAAAGTAGCAACACTATATTGATATAAAAAAAGTAAAAAAAATGTTTTTGATGTCAATGTCAATGATTTTCTTATGATGGTGATTTGCTATTCGATTGCATTATGATCACATCACATCACCTGTGCCTGCACCAATCTGCCAAACACATGTACATTTTAAAACAGATTAAAAACTGACACAACAAGCAGTTAAGAGTAAAGTACCTGAAGTCCTCCGGGTAAGTATAAAGGTCCTCATTCTTCAGCAGCTCACACCTGATGAGGTTGTCGCGCAGGCCAAACTGCGGCATGGCCAGTATCTGAGCTTTGTTAGACGGGGTGTGGCTGGAGGAGCGCACCAGGTCATGCCGGTCCTCTCGACTGAATAGAATAGTTTATTTGTCATTGCTTTACAGACAACGAAAAGCAGTTTATCAGCTCCGCATTGACGGCATAACACAATATTAAAAACACAACATTCATGCCAGGATAAAATAAATAAATAGATTTAAGTTAAAAAGTTGCATAAGGGATTAGGACAGATGAAAGTGCATACAGCGCTAATAGACAGACAAACCAGCAACACGCACAAACAGAACAGTCCCAGGTGTGATAGCAGTTATCTTTTTCAGTGGCCATTTGGTGTTATGGATTTTGGATAGAAGCTGTTTTTTTGTTGAAGATGCTCTGACTGAACAATAGCAGAGTAGAAATAACTTAACTTAATAATAAGTTAGGTGTGGGTACGAAAGACAGACCGAGATAGAAATAGGGTAATTTTGTCACTGGTGTGATCTTAGAGGGAACAAATTATCATTAACTGTGCGTTTGTTTAGCTGTTTGTATGTATTGTCTGTTCACATTCATAGTCTAACGGTTAGAAAACAGGCTCTGTAGTGAACGACACGCTAACGTGCTAACGGATTTTGTGTTTTTAGCTGAGCTTGACCAGAGAATATTCGGTAAAAACAGATTGACGATGCTGTTTTGCTCTTATGTTCTCCGGGTTTTAAGGTTTTAAGTGAAGTCAGCATTGCGCTGGACTGGATAGCCTTTTAAACGTACAATATGTAACTTTCTGCCGCTAGGGGTCTCTTTTGATAACGTTGGTAAGTTGCGTGGAATTATGGGAGTTGTACTTTTTAAACACCGATTAGAATGCATCTGTTCACGTACAAGTTTACCCATTCAAATGTATTCACCTTACGTTTATTCATGTCATTCTAATAACATAGCTGCATTTCCCCCAACATAATTACATTTTTCTTGATTCGATCTGTATTGGTAGCTGATCAGTTAGCTAGCTAGCTAGTGAGCCAGCAAGCTAACGTTAGCCAGCAGCTAAAACCACAGTGACTATCACAATATATTTCACATGTCACTGTCACCTTTTGGATGGTTTCAACACCGGGGTGGGACGGGGTTTGTTGTAACGCTAGCTAGCTACTCAACGAGCCTGAGAGACTGGTGTGGGTGGGGATTGCCGGGGGAATCTCCCGGGACGGCGAGCCGAGGACGGCCGATGTGCAGCAGCAGAACATCTCCAAGCTGCCCGAAACGATCTCCCCCTTCACTTTTCTTTAATCTTAACTATTCGTTTTAGTGCTTGTCGGGTTAATTTAGCTAACTGTAAAGACAGCTAAACGCGAAGGGGTGAGAAATTCGGCAGGGAGGAGATTTTTGGCACGAACACCGGTAGCTAGCACTAACGGAGACTAGCTAGCTAGCATTAGCTATGGATGGCTGGTGTTGCGACTCGGATCTGGGTCTGATATGGTCTCTTTCCCGACGCTTCATTAAAACTGCCGTTAGCGTCGTAAGCACCCGGCACCGGAGTCAAGTGCTGTATAGTACTTATACTGTATGGATTGCTGTGATGATGGCTGTCTGTTGGCTGTCTATGGGCTAATGGTAACTGGCTATTGCTAGCTACATGTCCTGGCTGTGTTGTCAGCTGTTATCCCAGGCAGACAGACCGGGGTGCTAGCTGGCTAAATTAGCATTATATTAGTTGTCTTATATATACAGCTAACGTTAACATTACTGGTAAACTCATTCGTGGGTTAGCCCAGCGCTGCTTTTATCCATGGTGAAAACAATGATGCTACTAATAACTTTATGAGCGTGTTGAACAATGTGGTAACCTTATAATGTTATCCACCAAGCATTAGCTAGCTAGCATTAAGTTAGCTACTTGTCAACCAACACATTGTAATAACGTTAAACTGGATCGATATTGATATGTATCAATAAATAAGATATCTGCTGTATTACTGTGTTGCAAAGTGGCATGTTATCAATCACAAAATGATGCTGTGTGGCAGAAAAAGCAGTAGTATGGTTAGGAGTATTTTTTTCTGTGACATTGTATGATTTACAATTACGCTCAAACGTATCACCTGGGTGCCGTGTTTTGAAGGAAGTTACGAGCAACTAGAGGGTGAAAGGTTATATGACGGCACTGACAGGCGACTAGGAAGGAAAGGAAACGTGCCGTGTCTGAAAATAAAATTTTCAGACACAAAAAAGTTTGGTGGAAACATTTGTGAGAGTGTAACTACACAGCTCAAAAAAATATATAACATAGGTTTGGTCGTTTTTAGACATTTTAATGCAGAAATGTTACATATTGTACCTTTAAATGCTACCTTGCTTGTTAGGAAATAACGGGGCTTACAGGCGAACCAGCTTTAAAAGTGACGTATTTTCTTTTATTTATATATACTGTATGTGCATGAGGTGTGTGTGTGAGGGAGGGGGCACTCTGCACTGCACTCTGCTCCAGACTAACAGCCTAATGTACAACAGAACACCACAGTGACAACAGGAAACCAGGCTACGCAGTGAAGCTCTATTTCCATGTGGTCAATATGGAATGAAGCTGAGGGGAGAGGAAGACATATAATATGCCTGAACCCTGCAATATTCCAGGAATATAGAGTATAGGCCTTCATTCCAAAAGTGGCAGCAGTGGATTCCAGGTTAAACAAAAAAAAATAAACTGAGCAAATTTTACATTTATTAATTTACATTTTAGACTTTGAAAGACTTGTCACCAAGCTACTGCCAGGCACATACACAGTATATGTTGTAAAACTGATGGAGGAAAGGTAAGGAGGAATGCACTCATACTTCACACACTATGTACATAGTATGTTTTAGGCTTTACTCAGTGTAATATTAGAAATACCTACTTTAATACTTTTACTTGAGTAAAAGAAAAAAGGTACCCTGTAGTTTCACACTATTCCACTGATCCAGGTGGCGGTAACGCACCAAGAAAAGCAGCAATGCACCAACAAAAGGCAGGAAAGAAGACAGCTAGCAAGTAAACATGGATATAAACAATGCGCGTTCCCAATAAAAAACACAAAACAATTAACTTTGCACATTGAAATGCATTTAACATTTTTGATGAGCCTCAAGGATGCAAAAAACACTTTTTGGTGAGTAACATTGAATGTAAACAAAAACTACGTAAAGTTTTGTAAAGAGTTTGTAAACCTGGTTCGGTTTCATTTCACGTGGAGAAAAATCAAAGCAAACAAAAATGCATTAAGACAAACCACGCAAGTACGTTCACTTCGCTTATTGGTCAGACGTGTCTCGGGCGGGAGCAAGAAAGTAAATACAGGAAGAACGCCCTGTATTCTGGACTAGTGCATATTTCCATAGACCTATATAGAAATGGACCGAGTGACTCCACTGTTTTTGACGGAGACAAGTGAAGTATATTAGAAGCACTTTTCCGGTGATGGTTGAGCGTTACTGAGCGTGCCGGCGTAGATGTGACGTGAGCAACGTGTCTGAACGTTGTAAGTCTTCTGGTAGCTGTGCCAAGAGAAATCTCAATCATTCCCAATCTTGCAGAGATGGAGAGCGTAGGTATATGTAAGGAGATAACATAGGTACAGGCTAATTATTGCTAACTAAAATGCTAGTTAACATTAGCATTTAAAACTTAAACAGCTAATGTAAGTCCAAACTGCCTGCAAGCTTCTCCTGTACTATACGGTAATTCCTCTACTATGCGACAGTAAGTCGCGTGGTTATGACGCAATCGTTAGCCTATTTTTACAAAAATGTCTGCTACGGAGCCATAACGTAAGATACAAGGTAATGGAGCCTTTTATACATTGTCGTGTGTCTTTAGAAATAAACAACGGACAAATACAGTCTTTAAATGCTTCAGATGTAAAGTTATTGGCTGTCAAAGTGATGCCAAAATGAATGGCAGTCAATGGAATGCTAACGGGGGTGATGGTTTGGGTAGCATAAAATGGCGCCATCGCGGCTTCACTCTGAGGAGGCAGGCTTGCCCCCTTGCATATTTCTCGCATCTCCATGGTCAAACCAGCTCTCAAAATTAAATTTCATTTAAATAATTTCCAGACGTTTGCAAGCAACGTCACCTAGTCTGCTCTGCTCACCGAGACTTCACTCTGCTCTGCCGGTGTCTGTCTCCAACTTTAGTGGCGCTGGTTTGACCACAGAGATGCGAGTAGTGCGAACTTGACCACAGTATATTTCTGAGAGAAACATTGCAAGCTGCTACACTTTTCATGCTATGATGCATCACAGATTGCAAGAGCACACCCGACTACAGCAGACATTTAGCTCAAACTTACACCTGGTAATTGGGTTGGATCACGTTCTCACCACAAACCAACCATACTGAAACTGTAATAACCGATAACCTTCTCAAGGTGGTCAGGGTGCGACGAACTGAACAAGGCAGGTGTAAAACTTGTTCTACCACTATGTAAAAAGACAATTGTGTAAAGAGTGTGAATTAATAAAAAGGCCTTACCTCTCTGGGCTGGAATATGCTTTGGACTTGTGCGTGCTACTGTTAGAACCTTTCTCCCCTTCTATAGTTCCCTTTTTGTCTGATGCTTTCTCTGTCCGGGAAGAGCAGGAGAGAAAAAGATTAATTTGTTTTTTTACTTGTTAACAATGGTAAACACAAAGCATAAAGGTAAATGGCAGCAGTCCTGTATGAAGCCGATCAGAACTGCCTGCACTTTGAATTACAAACTTGTATATTGTTTAAAGGTTGCCAGTTAAGGCCACGTGTCAATGTGTCTTGACAGCTGCTGGGAGACCTTCTCATCAACATTATCTTAAACTCTGCCTGAGGTATTGACAACCTGGGACGACTTACTTTAATAAGAAAGAACCCAACCATGAGCAAACCCATATTTCAGCTCTTTAATAACTGAGAAGGAGAATAAATTAAAGCTAAGTATGACTAAGAACAAACACAGACAGTAACATACGTGTCAATCATAAAAGTGCCAAGTCATGGCTCGGTTGTTGTAGTCAATCTACTAAGGCTGCCTTTTGCAGTCAGTTACAGTTATTGCATCCTAAGTAGCTGGATTTAATGGGCGAGTGTGAAGTATGAGACAGCATGGCCCCTGTCTCCTGCAGCTTGGCAGGGAACACAGCTGCCTACTCTGAAAGGGAAAGCCTAGTTTTTTGAGCAGGAAATTGAACTCTGCAAAGTTATAGCAGGCTACATTAAGAGTGCACCTGAACAACAGCACTGCTTAATGTTCCAAAAGATGAAATACACAAATAGGCTTCTATGTTTATAATCGTTTTATGAACATGACTTTGACTTGGCTAGTTTGTCTCATCACATCACAATCCCTGATGCATTTTTTCTGATATGTTTGAGCAGCATTTAACACAAGAACCAGTGGCTTAAATACACTGACATTAAATGACTGTACATGGGATCGTATCATGATGTCAACTACTAATAAAATTATACAACTATTTTCAGAACAAGGTCACAGGGGTAAGGAAATAAAACAGAAAATAAACCTGTGAAACAAAATGGATTGGGAAAATTTAAAAAATGAATCCTATCTAAACAATGCAAATTAAAGTTAAAATAAGTGGGACTGACAAAGCTTTGCCAATCCCAACATCCCAATTTCTGATAGAAAGGTGTGATTTTTCCCACAGCTGTGTCGAATGCAGCACTAAAGTCTGAGTCTGAGTCATTTACAACCAAAACGTATATGGCTTTTATCACTATTACCACAACTGGTGCGACATTATTTTTTGCTGCATCTTTGTTTTACGCCTCTGAGAAAAGGTCAACATGTCAGAAATGCTTATGCCGTTTGTTTAATTTTGTAAAAAAAAAAATAATGAAACAAGATCAAAAAAGGCTAGGCTTTGCAAGGTCAAATATAAGCAAAATTTTTTAAGTTTTAATTCAAAATCAGTGACTTTATTGTTTGCGTGAGCAGGAAAAGATGGCCCTTTGTTTGACTGAGAAAACCACCAGCAAACTGTGAAATGCTTTTGGAAATGTGTACAGCTTGCTACATTTGAGATGGTGAAAATCTCCATGTGCACACAAAGAAAAACAAGAGTTACCTATAAAAAAAAGACATCATGAGTAGGCTATTAATAACCCTAACCCTTGGATTGCAAGGACTCGTGCATATTAATAAACCGTAACCCATTACAGATGGGTTTTTGGTGGCATATTTTGCATTCCTGCTCATGCTTTGAGCTAATGAGCTTAACTAAACTTTCAACCACAGAGGAGTTAGTTGTATGAAGTCTGAGAAACTGCAATTTCACACGCTTATGCCTCTCTATCTGTGGTTGATCACAACTCAGCGTCAATGTCAAGTTGTCTTATCAGGTCTCAGGCTCTTAGTATTAAAACAGTCATAGCTTTTTAACTACAAGTGCACAAAGTTCAACATTGCACAACTTCCCAGATCTAAAAGTAATAAACTGCAGAGGAACCAATTTTGTTTCATCTTTTTATTCTCAACAGTAACGTTAGCTGCATCTACTGTTGCAAATAAAAAAAATGTTGCCTTAATAAAACGCTTGCATCATTTAAATGACAGAAAGGCTTTTCTCACAGGTGAAGGCAAAGCCGATTGTAAGCACCCAATCTCATTGCCAGGCAGTCGTTAGAAAGTTTACAGACAACTGATCTAAGGATGAGCCACAAGTGAAAGTCTCCATCACAGTTAGAAAATAAAACAGCACACTGCCTAAGAAGCAAGACAAAAGTGTCCCAACAAATGACCATAGACAGTTAAAGAAAGCAAATGACACAATTCGGTGTCACTATAAAAGACGTTATTGCACCACCAACGACAACAGGTGTGTCATTTTCTGTCACATATAGACAGACACAACACCATGACGATTTAGCAAGGACAAACATTAGCCATAAGTGTATCCGCCGCATACATGGGCTAACATTCACGGTAGCTTTATATTGAGGTAGCAAAAGGATAACATTAATACTAACGTTATTAGGATAACCATTATTCCGCACGACGAATACTGGCCCTTTAGCTAATCTGGCTAAAGCTAAGCTTCTTTGAAATAACAACTTAGCCTAACTAACGTTTCCGCCGCGTTACTATTTGCTTTAGCATTAGCTAGGAAGCTAGGTTATTAGCGTGGACTCAATGCAAAATATAATGATGCAATGGCGTTTCCTTTCACTAATTAACAAAAAAAATAGAGTAAGAATATTTTTCATACCAGAATCTCTCATCATCACACTAGACATCTCCATGCACAGCTTCCACGCATTCTGTGTAGAAGAGCAATGTCCACTTTGTAAGACCTGCCCATGCTAACGTTTTAGTAGGAGGAGTTTACCTTCCCCTGTTGCTGCTGCATACACTCTTGTGCTGCAGAGACAGGAGGCTGGACAAACAGAAATCTACCATGCAGAAAATGCGACCGGAAAATGCTTAATCATATCACTGTATTACAAGCTCATGCACTCCAAGAAGACAAATACATTATGTAAGCCTTTTGTTTAAATACAACTGGGAAAATATGTCCCCTATAGCCTATAAAACACTCTGTAAGGGCCAGTTTGATTACAAATGTGGTATGATTTGCATGAACATTAGACTTTTGTGTCTTTCTACAGTCACATAGCCTACTTTTGCATACATGCATGTCATAAACAGCATGGCTCTAATCTAGCAAGCAAAAACATAATGTATGCAATCTGGGTGAAATGGGCCATCAACATGTAAGACAAATTCCACAAACCTGCATACAAAGCATACAAAGTGTAGCCTACATTTTACAGCATGACTTGAGAGATCTCATGTGGAATCTTGTTGCAGATTTGTTATATGCGGTTGTCTTTTCTGCCTGTATCATCTAATTAGCCTACTTTATAGGTAGAAGGTACATTATTTTTAAAACCCTCCATTGTTTAACCAAATGTTGTTATGGATCAAAACAAAGCATGCTTTTGCTGTTTAAGCTCCAGTGTGGAACAAACTGACCCTCAATATCAATCAATCAATCAATCAATCAATCAATGTATTTGTCACGTGAAATCGTATACGATACAATTCCAGTAAAACATCAGTTCATTAAAAGTCTGTGCCAAAAAGCTTTTAAAGACCTACCTACCTACTAAATAATATATATTATTATGTTTTTTTTAATTTTTTTTTAATAATGTTTGATCATTCCCTGAAACCACAGGTGTTATTAATAACATTAATAATGACTGCATTCAATTTAGTTCTGCCAGGCCCATTACACTGCTGTTATTTCCTGCTATGACACGTCAAACCTATTGTGTGACTGGTGTCATTCTCCACATGGCTCTCTTATAAGTACATTTGTTACAAGTCATACGCAGGTTGGGCCAATTGCATTTAAAGGAAGTGGTACTTGCATAACGGCCCAGTTTTATCATGCAACCCTCTAATGTAGACTTTTATCTCTGTGCAGCTATCTATCCAAAAAAAAGAGAGATAAAGAGATGAAGCAGAGCATTTTCATTTATAAGTTGTATTGGACATAAAGATACTGGCTGGGAAATTGTACAAATAGCACTAAGATGACAAACCTCTTTTCTGGTGCTGGTTGAGTTTGTTGACTGTTGTGCCGAGGGGAGCAAGGCCTTGTTTGAGAACTCCAAGGCCTCTGGTGGCTTTGTGGTACTTGCTGATCCACTCGAACTTTGGTGCCTGTGTGGTTGTCTTGCAAACATCTGAAGGAAGACAGACAGATAGAGTGAGAGAATGAGAACAAGTTAATATGATAATATAGCATAATCGCAATATTGGAGAATATTGGAGTGGAGAATGTAACAACAGCTGGATCTGAACTTTGCACAGTGCTGACTTGTTTTCAGGTAAAAGTGGAGACATGAGTGCAACATAATTGGTAAGATTCATGGCATAAACAATAAACAATTATTTATCAATTCCACTTGTGCTAAAAATGAGTAGAAGAGTCATTTTCAAAACTTTCTATATCTTGCTCTTTCATATCTGCCTCTCCTAGTTTGTAAGACCACCTTCACACTTTGTGCTCTACTGCTTTAAGTGTGATTACAAGATACAGGTGCTGCAGTAAAACAGATCTCTCTTTTAGCTGCTTACATTTACTGTTTTTCACATTATTCCTTGTTACAACAACAGGTGCCAGGTCATAATCTTTCCATCACTGGTATCCCTCACCAGGTTAAAAGCATGTGTGGCTAATCATTGAGTACCAAAACAAAATGTAACACATACAACATATCAGACTTTGTCCATGTTCGCCATGAAAAATAGTGAGCCAGTGGCAAAAGTGACACATCTCTTACAGAAGCAGACGGTCTATTAACCTTTCAATGGCCCATTGAATTCAGACGAACAGCAAAAGGTAGTTCACGAGGCATTTAAAAGAAAGATACAAGTACTTTTTTAAGCAGTTTTACAGAGTACACCATCCAAACTCCACCCCTTCTCTCTCTATCTGTCTATGTATCTCTCTTTTTTGTCAACCATATCTCATGTAACCAGTAACTGACAGATGGAGTGACACCACCGGTTTGTAGTTCTAAAATTGGCGTAAGTTGTGAACCACAGCCACCTACAGTCTCACAAATTTATGTGGGTACTGTTTTTAATTTATTTTCAAGTAAACTAATGTCAAATTATAAAAAAACAAAGGTATCATATAGCTTGCTACATACTGTAACCTCAAGGCAATTGAAGACTGGCTGAGCAGGTTTCTGCCAAACAGAGGGTTAGAGCAAACTTGTTATACTTCTCCACACGTGGGTATAGGCCTACCTCCAACGTTGTTCAGAAAAGAAAATCTGAAGATATGAACTACTAAACCCAAATGTATATAAAGAGGAGAGGGTCCATGTTACTGCACTGTATGAATAAATGGTATTTTTTCACACGTAGCCATGACTTTCAGTGGTGTCCTTGCCAATGTCATCTCAGTTAAATGCGTTCATTTTCAAAGGGGCTTTCTTTCTTCTCCTCAAGCAATTACAGATAGATGTCACATAAAAATATCACACATCTCCGAGGGCTGACCTACCACTCCACGCCCTGTTGACCTCGCTAAGGAAGAGCCGCGAGTGGGACCCAAAAGGAAGTCTGAGCTCTAATTCCTCTTCCTGGTAGCTTACTCTCATTTTAGTATCGGCTCCTAGAATCAGATGAAGAACACAGGAAAAAACACAATGTTCAGTTTCATGCAGTGTAATATACTGTATGTAGCGCATAATGATTGAGCTGTAATGGAAATGAGGGTTACTCACCCACAACCGCAAGTTCCTCTGATGAGGAAACTAAAAATAGTGCAGCATGAGAAATGTGTGAGGGCACTTCAGAAAAATTACTGTCATGTCATTTTTAACTAGAAACAGTAGTTATCTCGAGAAACACATTATTATTTCTCCTTTTTAATTGCCAGTCTGAAAATAAAAATATGAAAGCAGCTCACCCTCCACGACAGCAAAGTCGAGGGAGATGGGTATGATGTCCTCCAGTGACACATCATCAGCAGTAATGGCCATCCTTCGATGGGTATAAATAAAGATTCTACAAAATATTACAATTGGATTTAGTTAACAATCTAAAGGGACTTGCATGGGTGGACACAATAAAAACCCAACTTTTATTAAAATACAATGCAAGCCAATAGCCTTGCAGTGCTGCAGTAATTACTACCATTTTCATATAATTTTGGTTACTGTGTCAGACAGGTTGGTGCAACTCTGTGGTCATTTTTAGGCCAGTTTCTGGCCTTGCCCTGGATTTCATAATGGTGTCACTCCCCCTCCTTACAAAATTACACTGTTAGCCTTTGAATACAACCATAGTCAACAATACACAGAAGCCATGTTATAGCCTATTTGTGGTATCTTTTATAACTCACGCATGCTCTTTTGTAGACTCCACCAATCCCAGCAGTCTGCTCTCTGTAGTGTTTTCAAAGAAGACATTGCATTGGACAGCATGTTTGTAGTTTAGTTAAGGATATAGAGGAAATATGTTCATGTGTTCCTTCAGTTGCACCTTTGGTATTTCACCAGGAAACATGACCTTACTCTCATTTCAACTCATTTTTTTCCCCAGAACAATGGGCAACATTTTAAGTTTGTTTCCTGCAGTATAACAAGTGGTTAAGTACTTGTCCTTGAGTATTTCAATTGTATGCTAATACATTTCCCATGGCAATATCATACTTTTTTTTACTCTACATTTATCTGACATCTGTAGTTACATAACAAATGAATAATTTACATATTAACCATATTATCCATCCATCCATCCATCGTCGTCCGCTTATCCGTGGTCGGGTCGCGGGGGGAGCAGCTCCAGCAGGGGACCCCAAACTTCCCTTTCCCGAGCCACATTAACCAGCTCTGACTGGGGGATCATTATAATATTATCATATTATAAAATATGACACAATCGTATAGCTGTAACTACCCAGCAGTGTGACAAATAGTAAAGATTAGCTCCTCCTCGTCCACATGCAACATTATAAGGCTGCTTGCATGTTAGTGGTCAATAATAATAGTCAAATATTATATAATTCTGCAGCCTAAAAAGTACTTTTACAGCAGCAGCTGGTGACACAGAGTTGCCATCTTGTGGATGAAAGGTGTCACGACAAACGTTGGCCCAAATCCCTGGGAAGTCACACCCGACTAACCTACACTAGTGCTATAAACGTGCACTGTAAATACCTAGATTGAAATCACAGCCTAAGTGAGGTTGTACTGTTTATTCAGATGGATGTCAACCATGTGGCTGAGAGTCCTCTCTCCTATTATTCTGCAACGGATCAGTTCAATGTAGTTTGAAGCAGGTAGCCTAATCCTTCGTTTGAAGTGCTCATAAGCCATCAATCACCGTAAGAATGTCCCAAAGGATACTATGATGCAGTTTTCTTTCCTTTCCAACGTTTCTTGAATTGCGACGGACTGATCCATAGTGAAGACTCGTGTTACAACTTCTGCCCCCAAGCTTTCCAGACGAAACTATCCGGAGGAGTTTGAGTAACCTTAGTTATAGGCTACTCTCAAAGTGCACAGCAGGAGAAGAGACACTTCAGGGACCTCATGTAATCCGACATTATATATATTCCTTTTCGAGCCAGATGTTTTTCTCTTCTTCCTCCTCCGTTGCTGGCCCGACCCAGTCTGCCACGCACTGATTCCAGGATCGCCCTGTGCACCCGCGGTGACGTCACACCTGGGCTGTCATCAACTCAGTTTGGTTTGGATTAGGCCTCAGGCTTTTGATCCAAAGAGGATTAGTCCTACAATAGAGCCCTATCCCAATTCCTACAAAGTTATATCAAGCTTTCGAGGAGGTTAGATGAGCCAGGAGGTCAATTAGTAGGGTTAGCGTCACATAGGCTAGCCTACATTCATGTAGGCCTATAAAAATAAATATAATATTGCATTTCTCGGTCAATTTTGTTTTACAGTAGTGAACTTTTTTCTATTTGCAAATATATTGAAAATACTATTGAAAATAGTTGCAAATAGTAAAAAAAAAAAACTATACTACATTTTTTTAGAAGCACCATTGGCTATGCACAGACTAGACATGCTGGATTTACTGGATTTTCGAATCTGATATCCATATTTGGGAGTTTAGAAAAAAATAATCTGATAATGATATATAGTAATTTAAAAAAATAAAGAAATAAACAAGTAAAATAAACAACAACAATCTTGACACAGTTTGAAAACTGTGAAAAAAAACAGGATAGCGAGCGGGTCATTTTACAATGTAAAAATCAAATCGTCAGTGCTCTGCGAAGGACAAATGTAATGGTGACATTTGGGCTTCTTATATAAAAGTGCCAATACAATAATTTAAGAAATACTCCTTTACAAGTAAAGACCCTGCGTTTAAATTCCCATGAGTATTCTCAGTAAAATGTCTCTTCTGTCCGACTGCTAAAAGCTCATACACATCAGAAATGTGACAGGGGTCCCCAACTAGACACTGTTTTTTTGTAATAAAGGATCACAAGCTAAGACAACAGCAATATATTGTATTTGATAAGCTTATCTTTATTTAAAATCCTATTCTTAAAAGTAGCCAGCAACTGCTGAAATGTAGTGAATTAGAAGTAAAAGAAAATGGAGATACTCAGGTAAAGTAAAAATTGTTCATAGATGTAGCCTTCTTAATTACTTTCTACCACTGTTCTCTGGAAGCTATATACGTTCTGGAAAATGTGAGGAATCACTTACCTAACCACTTGATTCAGTTAGCCAAAGGCGCTGGACATAACAAAAAAAAAGATTAACACAATTATCCATCCATCCATCCATCGTCGTCCGCTTATCCGTGGTCGGGTCGCGGGGGAAGCAGCTCCAGCAGGGGACCCCAAACTTCCATTTCCCGAGCCACATTAACCAGCTCTGACTGGGGGATCCCGAGGCGTTCCCAGGCCAGGTTGGAGATGTAATCCCTGCACCTAGTCCTGGGTCTTCCCCGAGGTCTCCTCCCAGCTGGACGTGCCTGGAACACCTCCCTAGGGAGGCGCCCAGGGGGCATCCTTACCAGATGCCCGAACCACCTCAACTGGCTCCTTTCGACGTGAAGGAGCAACGGCTCTACTCCGAGCTCCTCACGGATGACTGAGCTTCTCACCCTATCTCTAAGGGAGACGCCAGCCACCCTCCTGAGGAAACCCATTTCGGCCGCTTGTACCCTGGATAACACAATTAATAATAAAATATTCCTGCTGGAATTTTGTGGAAAATGTAGGTGCTATGAGCCACTAGAAATGTCCACCCCTTTCACCCCATCCAAATATGTGACTTAATCAAATTATGATTCATGACATATCGTTTATTAGTTTCATTTTCAGGCACAATCAAAATTGTATACAGTACACAAAACTAGAATAAATTGTTTGTTGTTAAATTCTGATTTCATTTAACATTGACATGACACCATATACCTTAAAATATACTTTGTAAACCACACAATATAGACATCCAATTCACGATTCACAAAAATATTAGACAAAAAGTAGCCAAAAGTACTATTGCACATTTCATTAGGATAACATCTACAGCAATGATTCAGCGAACCTTCACTACACTCTGTAACAGCTCAACATTTGGGTTTCATAAAGTGCATGTAAAGTCATAGCTGCATCACTCTCACAATGGCTCGAGATGATAGGGAGAGGTTTTGGTAATAAAACATTTATAACCATGTTAACATAAAATGTGTTTAGGCTCACTCACTCATGCCAAAATTAAAATGGGTCTTCAACCCGTTTAAAGTGGGAAGGCAACATTAGAAACTGTTGTTGGCTTTCTTTAAGAAGACATCAGCTACATTCAAATACAGTTATGGGCAAGGTCATGGCTCAAACCAATTCGACATTGTAACTTAGACTTTACATAATTCCATACATAACGCCATTACAATCGCAAATGAATATGAGTGAGATAAATGGGTGTCAATGATAGTGTTATCCTCTGTACTGCTAAGCTTATTTTAATGGAGGGACTGAGAGTTACACAAAGCTCTGATTACCTAATGACCTACACAGCAGCTGAGCACGCTCCTACTCAATCATTCACAGCAGCAAAGTGATGGCGAGCAGGCAAATTAAGGAAGCAATCAATTCTTTGTGAAGATGGGGACCTCTTGTGGCGAAATTGGGGACATTCAGCGTACCATTCAACATAAGGCAGGAGGCTGAAGTGATGGCGTTGCAGCACTCCAGAAGACATGGAGGTACTGTGGAGGTCTTGCATGGGGTTTGGCCAGAACAGTTGGTGCAACCTGCTGTCCACTGGAAACTGGAATCTTTGGTCTCCTTTTTCAGCTGCAAAGGCAATAGTGAGTGAGAAAGAACAGTGCAGGGCCTACAGTACATGTGGCTGAAAGTCTAAATATGAAATGTTTAAATGTTTGTTTTCTGTCCATTCATTGTTGAAAACACTGAGCATGTTTTATATATAGTGACGCGTTTATATCGTATGTAGACAATCTGAGACAAGTTGAAGTTAAATGTGCTCAAAGGACTTTCACACAGTATCTCATTTACATCTGTACATTTGTTTTTTGAAAACCGTTTTATAACTTTGAATTATTGATATTTTCCGTGATTTACAGGCATTCATAGACTTTTGACTAAAACACACAACATGTGAGATAAAATATCTTTGAACAATGTAAATAAAGGCTATTTCTTTATAGTTTTTCATTTTTCTTTCATTTTTCTGCAGTTAGTCGATATAAATAGTGTTTTACCACCCTAAACTCTTTTATAACAATAGTTTGACCAATTTTTTTCTTGTATTTTGGGTTCCTTCCTACTTTGTTAAATTGACAAATTTGTTAAGGCTGTCTTTGTGCTGAAAAAAAACAATGTATGCGGGACAAGGACAATTTTGCTCAGGTGCTACACAAAGACAAAAATAAATACATAGAAAGCCAGCAGAAATGTACCAAAATTAACTTGGACTCCAGAGTGTTTCACATTTCAATCTTATATTTAATAATATGGTATTTAATGTTGCTAGAGCAGTTCTCACCTGACAGTGGGGCTGTGAGGTGGAGCATATTTGGACTTCTTGGAATTTAGTGTAGCAATCTGTACCAGTACATACACCTGTAAGGCATTTATTTCCCTGAAAAAACAACACAGAAAAAATGATGATACTAATCTCACATCACACCTGACTTACAATGTTTGACAAACTGTTATATAGTTCTATACTTCATAAAATATAAAATAATTGGCAGGAAGTTAGTATAACCACTGGGAATTGGTTAAAGGTTAATATTGTATATACAATATTTTTTTTCATTGACAGCTGTTAGTCACAAAATGTGTGCCTTTGTTCTTACATTGTTTGCTGTTGTTTGCGGACTGGTGGCAGTCGTTGTAGTGGCTGGGGTGGGTGTTGTTGTCGTGGTTGCCATTACTATAATTGTGGAATTGTGGATCAGAGTAAAATATTAAAGAAATTGCAAATGTATGACTAAAAGTGCACACTTTCATGACTCATGAGATATCCTGTAATATTTTGTAAGGACAGTGTGACAAGGATGATGAAAAAGGAGGATGATAAAAAAACACATTTATGAGAGTCATGAAATGTGGATACATACCTGTGGTTGTCATCATCATCATGGAAGCAAAACTGCTATTGAGGCAGCCAGTCGAATTGCAGCAACTCATAGAGCAGTTGGTTTGAGAGGTGTTGACGCAACTATCAACGCAGGAGGCGCTGCAGCTAACAGTGTAGCACATGTCCATGTGTCTAATCAGCTGATACATTGCAGAATGACACATTAAAAGACACATTTTAGTTGCCTTGGCATTTTTTCTTTCTATAAATGTTATGGACCATATATATACTATACTGAATTACATTATGTAAAGAACAAAAGTGTTAAGTGTATAACAAAATGATTATTAGCATTTACTTTTTATTTAGAATTAGCTAGTTATTTAGAGATACCAATCCATCTTTTGAATGCTCAGTCACTTCTATGGATTACTAATAATAATAAAACTAAATAATACTACTAATGGATGTGCAAACATAGGTTGTGATGCATTTTAGGACATTTGCTTAAAATTTGTTGATTATATAAAATAGTTTTGTTAGATAATTCAAGAGGTTTTGGCTGTCATTTGCCTCCCTACCTGACAAAAGCTACCAGCAGCACAACCAGTGGCATTCTTACTGGTGTACATTGTGTAGCAGTCTGAGTAGTTACAGATGAATGAGGGGCAGTTTATCTGCGTTTGAGTGAGAAAAAAAGGCACATGATGAAGATGAAAGGCTAAAGGGAAACATGCAAATACAAAATTACACTTCTCTCTAGTAAGGTGGACTTGCTGAAGTAGGACTTACCATAGTGGTTCCATTCACTCTACCTGTGGCAAAACAATGGGTGTCACAATCAAAGATAGAAGATAGAAAGACAGATAAATAAAAATAGATTTAAAATAGAAAAATAAAGCCTGGAAAGTTAACAACGTATTATTTAGTGAAACTAAACATACCAGCGGAGTTTGATGACAGACTGGTGGACATCAATGAGGTCATGGAACCAGAGTTTGAAGTCATGGAGGAAGATGAACTGGTCCCCCCTGTGACCCTGGCGGTGCTGGACTGCATCATGGATGTTGAATCTACTGTAGAGGAGGCAGAGGGTTTTCCTAAAATTGCAGCACTGATTAAATTAGAAGTGGTTGTAGAAGTTGAAGATGCAGAGGTGGAAGGGGTTGCAGGGGACTGGGTGGTAGTGGTTGATGCTGAGTCTCCGGAGGTGGTTGTGGGTGACTGGGTGGTTGCTATGCTTCCAGAGGTGCTAGTGGTTGTGGGGGACTGGGTGGTTGCTATGCCTCCAGAGGTGCTAGTGGTTGTGGGAGACTGGGTGGTAGTGGTTGATGCTGAGCCTCCAGAGGCGATAGTGGGTGCGGGGGACTGGATGGTAGTGGTTGATGCTGAGCCTCCGGAGGTGGTTGTGGGTGACTGGGTGGTTGCTATGCCTCCAGAGGTGCTAGTGGTTGTGAGGGACTGGGTGGTAGTGGTTGATGCTGAGCCTCCAGAGGCGATAGTGGGTGCGGGGGACTGGATGGTAGTGGTTGATGCTGAGCCTCCAGAGACGATAGTGGGTGCGGGGGACTGGATGGTAGTGGTTGATGCTGAGCCTCCAGAGGCGATAGTGGGTGCGGGGGACTGGATGGTAGTGGTTGATGCTGAGCCTCCGGAGGTGGTTGTGGGTGACTGGGTGGTTGCTATGCCTCCGGAGGTGGTAGTGGTTGCCGGGGACAGGGTGGTAGTGGTTGATGCTGAGCCTCCGGAGGTGGTTGTAAGGGACTGAGTGGGAGTAGTAGTTGCTATGTCTCCAGAGGTGGTGGTTGCTGTGCCTTCAGAGGTGATAGGCGTTGTGGGGGACTGGGTGCTAGTGGTGGATGCTGTGAGAGACTGGGTGGTGGTGGTAAATTCTGTACCTCCAAAGTTTGTGGAGGACCCAACGGTGATTGAGTTTGTTGTAGGTCCAGTGATGGAAGAGATGGAAGGCTGCATGGTGGTGCTTCCAGAGTCGGTGGTGGCAGGCTGGATGGAAGGAGCTGTTGCTATGCTTCCGGTGGTGGTGAGGGGCTGGCTAGAACTGGTGGTTGCTGTGTCTCCAGTGGTGGTGTCTGTTGGGGCTGCAGTCCCGGTGGTTGATGTGGAGTCAGCAGTGGAGGTAATTAAAGTAGTTTGGCCGGAGACTAAAACTGATGGCAGAAGTAGTCCTAACAGGAGGAGGCGCAGGATGCCTGTGCAGCCTGGCATTTTGAAAAAAACAATAGGAAAATGTATGTATTTTACTGTATGGAAACCAGATGTGAAATAATTTCCAGTTATCTAGCTTATTTTGGAACTTTTCACAATTTCAGCGAAATTGGATTTGTGCATTTGTTTCTCTAAAATAAACATTGGAATAATTAATTAAAATGGCATTAAGGTAAAAAGTGGATTTAGGATTAACAATACAAGTACTTTGATGTAGTCCTAAAATGCCAATGTGTTGTCCTGTGCAGCTGTGGCTCAGGAGGTAGAGTGGGTCGGCCTTTCACCACAAGGTTGACGGTTTGATCCCCAGCTCCTCCTGTGTCTTGTCCTATTACGCTGAACTTCAAGTTGCTCCCGATGGCAGAACCTTAAATGGCCTTACCACCATTGGTGTATGAATGTGTGTGTGAATGAGAGGCAAATTGTAAAGCGCTTTTGTTCGGTAAGGTAGAAAAGCGCTGTATAAATGCAGACCATTTACCATTCGAGTGAAATGAAAGGCTAATTTTAGAAACCTTTTTATGGATGGATTGTCATAAGATCTTGCACAGAGATGAATGTCCCCTGAGGATAAAGCCTACTGATTTAGGTAATACCATGTCTGTACCTCTACCACCATGCCGTTGATATTTTTGTTGTTGTTGATTATCTCAAAAACGGATGAATAGATTGCCATGACACATGATACAGATGTTCATGGTGCCCAAAGGATTAATATAAATAGTTTGACAATCATCTGTTAAAGTTTTCACTTATCCAATAAAATATATCAACATCTACTTGGGTTGACACAACAAATGCCAATGTGTTGCTTTAGAGTGAACTGGAAGGGTAATATTAACATTTTAGCCACAATAGCAGCGTTTCTGTCAGTCTGTCCACCACTTTGGTCTTGACATAAATATCTCCACAACAATTGGATGAATATTCAAGAATTCTTTACAGACATTGAAGGTTTCCAGATGATGTATTGTATGAAGTTAACTTTGCATCAAGCACCAGGGTGGATTTCTGGCACAACTGCACTTACTTTAAAAGTGCAGCTAAATAAATGTAATGCAGGGAAAAAGTCAGAAGTGGTTCCAAATTTCATCAGTACAAAAATGTACACTTGTACTTCTGTGGGACCAACACAATTTGTCGTGTGGCCTTCATCATGGTCTGCTTCATACATTTGACTTGACTTTGACAAGGTTGGTGGAAAGAACAGATTCACAGATTCTACTATTTGAGCATGAATGTGACCACTGACAGTGATTTTAAATAAGCAAATACACTCATACCTGTGTCTTTCATAAAAGTAGTGGATGCCATTATCACATTGGCAGAAAGGGAGAAAGAGCTTTGTCCAGCCTGTAATGAAGCCATATCTGTCAAAATCATGATAAAGGGAAAGGTAAAACATACAATTAACATGAATGAAACAGATGATGGATGTTCTGCAATTATAGTCCACAACGTTTTACACAGGCGCAATGATCTCTGCTTGTAGAATAAAGTCAGCAATAACAAACTTTATATGTGTGGTGACAAAAGATCTTTATGATGGATGGTACTGTGGGCACAATTCAAACTGTTTACCCTTGCTAGTAATATGCCTCTGAATAATAGCCGTGCTCATTCACAGCAACCCACCTAGGCAGTTCTTTTAATCTGTGAGACTCTGTGAGTCATCTGTGGTCTCCTTCGTTTACTATCCTTCTAATTGTTTCGGTGAAACTGATCTTATAATTGTTGTTATATAATCAGAGTTATGATATATATATATATATATATATATATATATATATATATATATATAAATAGATAGATAGATAGATAGATAGATAGATAGATAGAATTAATGTTTGGTTGAGTCATAATAATAAGAAATTGATTACCTATTTCATATTTTAGTCAGTTTCTCACATTAGTGTAACCTAGAACAAGAGCTTTGGCCACAACATTTTAAGTGTAAGTATGATAAGCAATGTCCATCCATGGTCACCCCCTCATGAGGTCATTTCTGCTAAAATTAATTCTGTGTAGTGACACACAAGTACATCCTATGTGTCTCTGTTTGCAGTGGTTTATCAGTGAACACAATTAAAATGTGTTTGTTCCTCCATCAGTCCCCTTGGGAGAACCACTAAGCAGCACAGCTTGTTTTTCCCCTCTCCCCTTGGAACCCAGCACGGCCTCCTATGGGCTCTACACCCTGGAAACTGAGTGACAACAGTGGCCATTTTGGCTTTCAGGTGAAAATTCAGAGTTTAAATGGGAAAACTAAAGATTACATTTCTTAAAGGTTATTCAATTTGATGTACAGTGCATCAAGAGGTGTGTTCAAGTGTTAAATTATCATGCTGTAAACACCTTCCTGTTAGTCTTGTTACATAAACTCACTATGTACATTTGTATTATATTGTACTGGTGAATCAAGTTAATTATAGGACTAGTTCAATGAAAACAAAAGGAACCCGGTATCACATGCTGCGAATATTTATGACTATTCATGAATTTAAGGTTAATAAATGATGTCTATCTTTCTAAAGGAGGAGATGCTACAAACCATCATTTTCAGATATATGACTCAGTAAATTGATTTTGACACTAACAAAGCAATTCAAATTGACTGATATATATAATTTAGACAGTTCAGTCATATTTATCAAAATGTGGGTTGTTAGCAATTTACTTATTCCACTAATTATCATCATATTGATAATGCGTACGTAAAATAACATTTGTAACAAAAACGTCAAAACATAACAGATACCACAAAAGTCCCCTGCTGTATCATTCACTGGCTACAATAGCACCACTGTTGTTGACCTGCATCACTCTGTGATTCCCTGTGGACAAACATCAAAGCTCTATTCGGCTGAATTTAAATCATGCTCACAAAATACATCTTTAAAATCAGCAATGTTTCTATTAAAGTCCACTCACCTGCGATGCACTTTGTAGTGTTTTTTTGTCAGCTGTGGTTGAAGTGAATGAGCTCTCTCTCTCTCTCTGTCTTTCTGGCGTTCCCTTTCTCTGTTGCTCTCTGTCACCTCCCCTCTTCTGCTTCCTGCCAACATTGAAGGGGCAACGTAGTGGAAACTCTTACCTGCACAGCTATACTAGTGTGGGAGGAGAAGACTAATGGCCTGTGGTTGCTGGGTGGGTCTAAACTGCCCCAGAATCGATGTGGTAATGATTTTGAGGAAAATGTAATTTAGGTATTTTCAAAATTGGCAGGTTCAGCTACAGAAGTATATGTCAAAAGTGCAAGCGCACAGAAAGGTATCCCATTATGACTGGTTATGAGTTTTAATGTGGACATGGATTCAGGTCAACGCAAGAGAGATCCAAATAAGTTTTTAAAATACATACAACAGGTTAAATAAATACATTTAATTACTACCTTTAGCTAATAAATATTATGTAATACCACTTTACAGTGTGTCAATTCAACATAAAAGAAGATATTACATTACAATACACCCCATTGTTGGGGTGCTTTGGTGCAGATACATTTTAACTGTGCACCTAGCATTAAAAGATTTACTAAAATAACTCTGTGGTTTAATTTTTTTGTGAGTCTATAAGCGTACAGGATAGATTTCAGTGCCCTGTGGGGTAATTGTATAGGGACCCTCCTGGTTTCTGCTCAGTACAATGTGAAATCAGACCCCTTCTCTCTGCCTGCCATAAAGCCCCCACAGACTACACTTGCCTCTTTGTGGCCTAAAGAACGTAGAATTCTTGGGCACAACACAAAAGGCACTTGCACAATTCAGATTACAGAAGTCCTTCCTTTTTTTCATCGCAGCTTCATGAGACACATGAAATGTTGTCTGCTGTGTATAGCTTATTTAAGGTGTTGTTACTAAAGATACACAGGAGTTTAAGAGGAAATTCTGTAGGTGGTAAAATAATCGTAGTAATTGTAGTAAAAGTACTTGTATTTGTCATGTCATATTATTCTAATTTATTGAGCTCTCTAAAGGCAGAATATGAGCTGTTCACTAATAGGATACACTTATAATAAAAATGAAGTAACGACTGGGTCTGTATCATAGGCATCATTGCTGTTGCTAGTGAGGTTAAAAATGCCTGCTGTAATGGCTCATTAAAGAACACATTTTCAAGTGTGTCTTAAAACAATACTGACATATCTATATTCACATTGAAAGAGTTATCAGTAGCTGTAATTGTTCCTCTTGTATATATCCTTTCATAACCAAAAATGCCTCTAATTTAAAGATTAAGTTAAAGATATATTTTCCCAAAATATGTAAACTTTTCTCATGACCATACAATGTGGGAATGGTGAGCATTAATGTGCCCACACTGCTGTCGGGTATGCCTTTTTTTTTCTTTCAATGTGCATATAGACATGTCAGTATTGTTTTAAGACAGCCTTTCACAAATGTGAATCCATTCTTGAAAAATAAAGTTGCAAGCAAAATGTATTTAGAATTCCTTGCTTTACATGTGCGACTTTTAGCATATGTACAGTCTTTATTGTCCCAGAGGGAGATTTCATCCACAGGTACACACAACATACATGCACACCCATACAGTTGTATCTCACATAAGCTTACAAACACATTCACATGCATGCAGTGATCAACATGGTATTTCTTTTAGGACTACTATGGCAGATAGGACAAATCTGCCAAATTGGGTCCTCTTCTTTAGACATCAAAGAACTGCACACTACTGTACACTCTGATAGCAAACTGCCCAGCATCTTTGTGTATGCCAAACTAGTGTGCATCATTTGTTACAATATATCTATCTATATATATATATATATATATATATATATATATATATATATATATATATATATATATATATATATATATATATATATATATATATATATCTATATATATCCTGATCATCATATGCAAAATTCCAAAATGTCCTTAACAAAGACACTATTGTCTGATAGCCAAATACTCTAGTTTGTGGAATGCAAGCTCATTGTCAAATGAATGAATGTGAGTAAAGATAACTGAGATATCATTGTTTTTTTGCGAAGCTGGGAATGTATTAATACTGTTTGGTTGATTGATTGCATGTGTGTGTATGACTAATGAGGACACGACCTGAGGTGAGAGTGTGTTTTTCTGTCTTTTAGACAACAGATATATATGCAGCACACCTGAACAGAAGCTGACCATGTAAGTGATGCATTTATACACCTGTTATACAAATTACTACGCCGTCACACACAACAATTAACCGGTATGCAGGCTCACATTTCACTTGAATGCCCAGCTTTACTTTGAAACCAAAGCCTCTTTTACTGTATAATCATTAGGATAATCAACCAACTTCATTTCTAAGTCATAAACACGTTGCTATTTATTATGTGAAAATACAGAAGTTTGTGTAATGAAACACAAAACAAGGGTTGCAGTCTCACTTCTCACATTTTAGGCGATGGGCTTATGATTATAGACCTTCTGAGCAATATCAAGTGTATGGCAAAATCTTTTTGAACCCATTGCCATTGTTTCAGTTCCTCAGAGCTCTCCAACATTTTCTTTCAAGAAATGAATGGTTTCCCAAACCACATCATGAGGAATATATGGAAATAATGAACAAAGGGCACACTGTCCACCACGTAAAGCAAGTTAACCAATATTTGGCAACAGCAACCCTTTAGTGTGCAGACCCTATGTAGTAGGACACTGACCCATTTCTTTGGGTTCATGCTCCAGCTCATTGGAAATTAAATGAGACTAGTACAAGGTTAGTCTCACTTTGCCAAACTCTCCTCCAAAACGTGCTGGAGGAGAGTCTGGCTACTCCACATAGCAATTCGGGGATGGGAGGAAAATGTGCTCTTGTTTATTGACATTTCTTTAAACCAATCACATTCATCTTGGGCAGTGTTAAGTGCTAAGCACCAGAAAAAAAACCTGCTGCAAAATAGGCCCTTTGCAGCGTGTCATCCCCATCTCTCTCCCACCTTTCCTATCTATCCACTGTCAGTCTGAAATAAAGGGAAAAAAGCCCCCCAAAATAATCTTGTTTTAAAGGACATAATTGGACAGATAGTCTAGCTAGTGTCTGGATTTACCCTGCAGAGATCTGAGAAAATGTTACCCATAGTCCTCATAAATCGACCAGAGTTTAAAATGCCAACACAAAGTAAGCCCAAGGCAACGGATATCCTGCCTAAATGAATGAAATCGGCTTGATTTTCTGGCGGCAATGGAGCAATCCCAGAAGTGGAACGTCAAGGATATAGACTAGTACAGGTTAGTACAGGTTAGGTTAGTACAGTACAGGTTAAACGTCCAACATTTAGCTCTAATATGAGTGTTAACATCCACATCCAATGAACACAGAACAAACGTCAGTCTTTCTCTAATGCATGCAGTAGCAGAGAATTAGATAAATAGGCCTATGTAATATTTGGCTGAAAAATCCTTTGTAGTCAATGCCTTGTTGAAGTCAAAAATCCACAGACATCAGCAGACACTTCTTCACTAGAGATGCTCTGCCAGGCTCACACTGCTTTCCACTGTTTAGTCATTAAAAAAAAACTAATTGGGCAAAACGGGCCCCGAAGCCCCCAGTTTGGGGAAATTTAATTTATTCATTATGTGTTGTTTTAGTACTGTATGCACTGCTCAATCAAAACATAAGAGTTTCAATAAGGTCCTAAAGGTTAAACCTAGGACATTTGTATAAAATGATAGGCCTACACAAGACATCTAGAATATTATATTATACATTTAATATATATTAGTTTGTCAGAGCTTTTACAATGAGTAAAATAGATGCTCGATAGTGTTATAAGCCCCCAACGTCGACTTCAAGTCAGCGCTGCGACCGTCGACTTCAAGGCACTTAACCCTAACCATTAACTAATCCTAGTGCATTCCAGCCTGAATTCCAGCCTGGAATGCACTACGATTAGACGTTGGGGGCTTAAAACACCAAACACCAAAACAGATGAGTTAAATTAGACTATAGAATGAATCGTAGTAGCCTAGTTACATTTGAGAGCATCTGTTAAAAATAATAATGGCTTCCTTGAAGTAACTAATGAACATTGACCACAAAGTGCTAGTTTACACAATTGTTAATTTGTTTATTTACTCATCATCCGTTTTATTGTATTTCGTCTGCCCATAACTGGACAGCAAGTGTCGCTGTCAACTTACTTCACAGCTGTTATCTTTTGTTCTTTATGTTTAACTATGTCCACGTACCTCCATGAGGGGCCATCGAGAAAGTCTGAAGTCCCTTGGGGTTGATTGTACTCAGTGTAAGAAAACACTAATGAAGAGCTGGAACAAGCAAATAGAAAACAATGTATGTTATGCTGTCACACTATGGAAATGTATATAAAGTATGCTGTAAATTAAAAGGGATATCAAAACAATTATTGGCCTAATATTTGTTTATATCTCTTTAGCTCTTACAACTGAACAAAAAGACAGACAGAACAGATGGGTGCTGACACCGAATCCTCCTTCCTCCAATAGCGCTAAGAGTTGCACTGCATGTGGAGGCTTATTCACATTGTTTATAGTTAAGACTCAGTAGCCCAAATTAAGCAGCCTGGATGCAAGTGGACTGTATAACTGCATGACTAAGAGGATTAGACAGATTTACCTACCCAGCAGTCTTCAGCAGCACTGTTCACACGGACTTGGTGCATTGCAACAGGTCAGTGAGCTCTGTGTGCCACATTAGCATTCATCATGGACTAGGACAGAGACCCATTGAGCAGAAAGTGGAGCTACTGATTCCTTATGACCCCACATGTGATCCTTTCCTCCCAACCTACAGTTGAGCTTCTGGCAAAGGTCAGTGTCCAGCTCTGTCTGTACATTTTCCAATAGTATAGCTTCCATCCATGTTGTTATGTGTATTTTTTGTGTAAGTCATAGCATGGCAACATCCAGCTACAGATGGCATAGTCTACTTTCTTTAGCAGCCTACACCTGATCCTTTGGACTAATTAGACCACAGTTCAGTTAAACTGTGGTCATCAATACACATGTAATGTTGGGATCAATAATATTTCATCTGAATTACTTCACCACTATATGAGCTGTAATAGATAAATCACATTAGCGGTAATTCTTTCCCCAGTCAGAATACCACAATGTGAGGTGAACATGCTTCAACATGACAGCATATATCCTGTGGACTGTGTTTACATGGACATTCAAGGGGATACTGTGCACCTGCCGGTTCCTTTGGGTGAGTGTATGCACTGTAAAATGTGTAATTTGTATTGAAATGTGGATATCTCATCAAAAACATGTTTTGATAGGTTCATGTATACTAAATATAAACCATGTTTATTTGCATTTCAGATATGCCCATACAATGCAATTAAATTCTTGCCAAGGAAACGGCACATTACAGAGGACACACGGCGACAGCTGAAACAGCTTGTGGGTAAGGATCTCCTAAAATCAACGATAAAAACTACCCAATAAAATCTTTACTTTCAAATGAAAATATTGAAATGGCTTAAATCTATTCAAAGACGCTGGTGTGTTCTAGCTCCACAAGCCTTACATGTGCATTGATCCTTTTTGTGTTTTGGGAAAGATTATAAAAGATGATCTTTCAGTATCCCGCAAATTGTTATGATGGAATAAAGTCTAACTATCACGTCTATATAATAAGGGTTCACTGTAGACCAACAAGTTGTATTGTCTTATCTGGAAGCCAAAGGTCTATTTGCATCCTACAGTAAACCTATTTTACATCTCCTCAGCATGTGTAGTAGCTATGATGTGATGACCTCATTTGACTTTATTTGTCAGGTTCTGAAAGTAAAGTGATCGCAGCCATACCAGGCAGCCCTGACCGTGCAACTTCCCTTCATAAAAGACTGACCAAAACCGAGAAAGAGATACTGTCACTCAAGACCAGGGTTGCCTGTGATAAAGCATCATGTGAAAGGAGGTTTGTGGAGCTGCAAAGAGAACAGGAAGAGCTACGTAATCAGGTTTGCGTGTGAACGTGTGTGTGTGTGTGTGTGGTTGAAGTTGTATCTATGACTTCAGCATTCAAATAATTTACTTTAAGCTGCAGTGGATAGAATGCAAAAAACATCAGAATTTGAAGTAGAGTGAGACCTGTTCCTGCAGCTATCCCTCTCCCCTTTTTGTTGCACGGACAATGCATGCGCAGAACAGCCAATAGGACGCTCTCTCTCTGACATTATCTGTGATTGACCAAAGTCTTCCATCACGGCTAGATTATCTGAAGCCTGAATACAGAGCCAAGATGAGGTGCAGAAGTCTAGTTTTCACTCAGACTACTTGAATTACAATATGCTGCAAGATTATTATTAATTTTTTAGCCAACAATGCCAAAAATAAAGTGCATGCCACAGCTTAAAGTAAAAGTAGCAATACCACATTATCAAAATACTCTAGATTAAATGTTCACTTAAGAGAAAAGTACTTAAAAGTACAGAAATAGCCTATTAGTAACAAAATGTCCTTAAAGAATCAAAAGTAAAAGTACTCATAATGCAGAGTGGCTACGGTCAGTGTTATAGTATTATATTATTGGATTAATGGATTATTATTGATGTATTAATATGCAATGGTATGTTAATGTTGTATTTGGTCCTGGTGGAACTAATTTTAACTACATACTATTGGCATGTAACAATGGATAATATTGTATAACTGATATGTTTTGTATATATAATCTTAATTTGAAAAGTATCTAGTAACTATAGCTCTAAAATAAGTTAGTGAAAAGTACAATATTTCCTTTTGAAATATAGCGAAGTTCAGGTATAAAAGTACAATTTTAAGGTACTTGTAATTTACTAGTACAAAACTTGAGTAAATGTACTTTGATACTTTCCACAACTGGACTTAAGTAATGATAACTTGTCTCCTTTTCCTTTGCTGGCCCCTCAGGTTGAAGTGTTGGTGAAAGTGGGTGGTTGTGATGAGCAGGGAGAGTCAGGAGTGGACAATGGAGAAGCATTGGAGGAGTGTTCAAGTAAATTACATTCATACACACTTAGTTCATTCAGGTGTTTTATACATGCATGCTTTTGAATTCAATTATGATCTCAACTGCTGTTCTCTAATGAACAGGCGGTCTCTCAAGAATGATGCACCAACACAGAGGGTTTGATGCGTCTTCAAGGGGCGACATTTATGCAAGCAGTTTGTCAGGCAGCCAGTTATCCACATCATCATCAGCACTGAGCTTGAGACCTTCCTCTTCCTCATCTTCAGCAACCAGGTGCAAAAGTGGTATCAATCTTCTGATGTAACTCTCTGCCAGAAAGTGAATAAGCTTGATTTCCCAAAATTTCAAACTACACTGCATGGTTTACAGATTTAGTAAAAGTTACTCTTTTTTATTGTAATTCACTTCATAGGTTAAGTATTTTTCTTAAGAAAAAAACACCCATCATATATGACATAATATCACTGATGTTTCTAAAGCTGTCATTGATTATCTCTATCTTTGTTTTACTGACTCAACCCTCTCGTCTTCCAGTGTAAGGTCATGGAGGACATCCACAGGGCCTCACCGGGCTTTTGTACCCCACTCCCCCATGGACCTGGAGCTGGGTCACCGGGTCAGGATCATGCTGCCATCTGGACGGATCAGCACGGGAACAATTCGTTTCCTGGGCCACCTGCAGGGGGAGGCAGATCTCCACCTTGGGGTAGAGCTGCAGACACCTGATCATGGATTACATGATGGCAGTCACAGGGGACTCAGCTACTTTGAATGGTAAAACTGATCCCATTTTCTTACTGTGTACTTACTTGTACTTACGCAAGCAACATGTAGCTTCTTAATGCGTCTCAGGATGTGTAACCTGACATTTAGTGCTGCACTGGGATGTATTGGTTCCAATCAGATGTCACACTGGAGATTTACACAGCCCATTTAAATGAACTTGCAATGGATAATCTGTTATTAAACTATGATTCCCAAAGCCTTGGTTAAATACATCAAATCACATTAAAGTATCTCTATGAATGAAGGCATCACCCTGCGGTCCTGTGGTATTTCACACAGCCAAACATTGCCTCCAGACACACTAGCACATTCTACGCACTTAGTGGCTGAGCTGAATATGCAAATATCAGGCTGTGGTAAACTGGTCAGCCTCACATTACTGCATTTAAGAGATGGGGCATGAACTCAGAATGCGAGATGACCTATTTACCTGCAGCAAGGACACATTTGACTCCTTGTAGGGAACAGGGCTCAAATGTAGTCTTTTCTTAAGAAACCTGGTTGTGAAATACAATAAGCACATGGACTATTGTCTCCTACAAACTAAATAAACATCTTTAAAACCATTCCTATGTGCTTTTTCTTTACTTACTTGTACTTTATCCAATTACATTAAACATGGCTATCATTAATATTTTGTTATTTTTGCTTCTGTCCTTTGCAGCAAGCCTGGTTATGGTGCCTTTGTACCATTCCACAAACTACTGATGGCCTGGGAGTGACAGAAGTACAGACTGCTGATGTAGAGCTGCCCATCTGGATGCATTAAAGGAGGGCCAACATAATGTAGAACAGTAGTTACATCCATGGATTTGATAACTTATCATAATGTCATAAATCTTTGTATCAAAGTATATACTTAAAATGTGTGTATTGTCTTGTCCTGTTATTCACAATAAAAATATTAATTTCAGTAATGTTGGAGTTGCAGAAAGTAATTGCTGTTCTTTTGCTGAGTTGGTTGGTGAACACTATGACAACTATAGATCCAAAAAGCTGTTTTTCTTGCCCTTAGCTTAATGCTTATACATGCTCACGATGACAATAGCATGTTAATATCTGGTATGTATGTATACGTGTTAGTTTAGCGTGTTTGCATGCTTACATTCGCTAATTAGCACTTAACACAAAGTACAAAAGAGACTAATATGAACATCATTAGTTTTGCAGGTATTTGAAAGTAGTCAAGGGACTGAAGTGATTTTAATTTCCCTTCTAGGGACCAAATGTGTCTAGCAAAATTCAGAGCAATCCATCTTGACTGTGGTGCTAGAGGAAAAGTCAGAGGATCACCAAAGTTATAAGGATTCATCCAATGGGCACCATGAATGTCTGTACAAAATGTCATGGCGATCCATCAAATAGTTTTAGAGCCGAACTGTGTCATTCATCAGTAACTCCAGAATAGCTAAACTTTGTTCAATTGACTTAAGTCTGTCACTTGAGCATACACTCACACAAACGCACCTGACCTTTCCCCCCAGACAGTGGAAAAACAAAATGAGTTTCAAGCTTGCAAAATGAGATGCTGAATACAACATTTCTTAGTTTGAAAAACCGTTGGGCCCTCCCTGATTTTTCAGAAAAATGGTTGTATAGAACGCTCTGTGTGCGTAGGAGACGTCCTTGTGAAATTTAGTGAGGGAGTTTGGTAGGAATCTTGGGCAATAAGTTATGATGTAAGCATAAGTGAGTGCCAATACTAAGTTCCTGATACACTTTGGAGACATATTTACAGATGCATTAGCCAACCTCAAAAAAGACTGGTCTGGTACAGCAGTCACCTTACAAGTAAGACACATCATACCTGACACATGACATTCTCTATTTTTTAATGACATGGTTTTTCCTTGACATGCTTACTATGAATGTATCTTCAGTATATAAAGTGATTTTTCTAAAAGCACATAATCTGCAAGAGAACCAAATTTCACATTTGTATTGTCATGTTTCAATCGCACAGTGACCCTAATACATGTGTAGTATTACACCAACACTTTTTCTGAGAATAGTTTCATGAAACTGATGTCGATTTACAGGAAAAGGGTGATAACACACAAGCTATTGCTAGTGTCAAAGTCTTCTCAATTTCCTTGTTATGTCAGGATTTATTGTAAATACAATTTGGGAGCCTGGATCCTCGACTGGATTGATATAACTGAATGCATTGGGCCACAGCGTATTGAAATATACTACACCTTAGAGATAATATTGCAAGCTGTTTTGGAGAACTACAGTGAAAGTAAAAAAAAGAGCTAATCATTTATACTATATATATTTATGATTCATTATTGCATGAGAACTTATTTTTGGGAAAAAGATTAAAATATCACATTTGACACAATATGCATCAACAGTCAAACTGTAGAAACTCAGTCATAACTACTTTTGGTCTAGAGGCACTTTTCATCCAAAACACTGGATGGCAAGGTAACATTTGACTACAATGTCATACAAATTTATATAACAGATGTCTTAAGTGTTCATACATAGGAAGGCAAATTGCACTTCTTTAAAGGCACATTACATAGAATAAAACATATTTCCAATTAGCTTTCAAATCAACCATAGACACTATAAAAGCTTCTCAGAAGATTCCTCATTTGCTATGATAGAGAGTCAACACGAGTATCATGTTAGTTCTGACTGAAGCGGATGCAAGGGAAGAAAATCATCAGAGGAACTATCAGAATATCCCTCTCTGAGCCTTTAGGTTGAGGATCTCTGCAACCAGTTTCTCCGCATTCATCACATGTGGAAACATTTCCATGACTGTATCCACCTGACGAGGGTTAAAGATGGCTTGCAGTTTCTTGCGGAGTTCCAACCTTTGTGGGTCAAATGCAGCAGAGGATGACTGTTGTTGGCCCCAGGAGTGGTACTGATGGCCTTTGTAGGAGCAGTTGTGGGAGTGTGAGGAATGGACCGAAGAGGGGACACTACATGATGTCCTGGCTTGGAGCAGCCCCTGAAAGGGATCTGACCAGTATTTTTGCTGCTGATGTGGCGCTCCACTGTAATGGAGATGGCTGGGGAGGCTGTTTTGGTGTGGCACACCAGGAGGGAACATGTGAGGAGGGTAGGTGTCAAATTTGGGTTGACCCTTGGAGTCCGGGTTTCCATTATGCTGCAGGTGAGCTGTTGAGGGCACTACATGGAAACAGCACCTGCAGGACTGGCTGGTGTTTTTTTTCTCTAAATGCACTGGGGCAAGTCTGGGTCCAGGGAGGGCACCTTGCTGCTGGGGCCTGAGCCTGTGGGAGTTGCTGAGGTAATGCGGTAAGTCAGAGAACTGACTCTCATAAGAGCCAAGGCCAGAATCCAGGTACTCGTGAGAGATGTTGGCATAGTAATGATTGGGCATGGAGTGCAGCCCAGTCTCTTTCTGACACTGGCCCCCTGTCAAAGGACAGGGAATTTGATTTGGACTTTTTCGAGGATCCTCCCAGTACAGCAGTGTATTTTCACAAACCTGACTGGGATATGAAGAACTTTGCTGGTCTCTAATGTGCTCTATGTTAGAGTCTTGAGGATAGGAAAATGCATTATGAGCAGGCCCAGGATCAGACTGAAACTGACTGGGTGATAATCTGGCATTTCTCTCTTCTTTTACAGTAGAAATCTGGGCTTTCTCTCTCAATTCATCAGCCAAGGACATGTAGGACTGGTTTGACCGCTCAGGGTGGTAGAACTTACATTTGAGGCCATAAGTGCACTTTTTGTCTGAGGATACAAAAATGATGACACACACACACACACACACACACACACACACACACACACACACACACACACACACACACACACACACACACACACACACACACACACACACACACACACACACACACACACACACACACGGTATAAGTCATCTTATTTGGGAACCAGCTTACTTCCTTGTCTCTAAAGGAACTCTGTGCTTATCATATCTTACCATATGGACAGAGCTGCCTCTTTTGCTCCGTAGGCAGAGGTTTTTTCCGAAGGAAGTTGTCAAGACTGGGGCCATGGCGACCCAGAGGGTCATCTGGGGGCATGAACCTAGACAAAAAAAAATCAGAAATAACTGATTTCTTCATTTACTTGTGACAAATCAGCTGGGTGCTGCATAGTTACGTTTCCCTGATTACACCCTTAAGAGAAAATATTCCCTCTGGAACAACTTTAAACAGCATTAAAATGTCAAACCTCACACACTCAGGTAGAAAAACAGGCTAATTGCTTACTTGTCATTTACAAAGGAGAACATGAGGAGCCTCTCCTCGATGCATTTCTTCCACTCAGGTCTTTCTCCTTGGAGGTCACGGTAGGTATCATTGGATACAATCACTCCATCCGACTCATACGCCAACTTGACGATAAAGCGGTCATCATAGCAAACCACTCGCTTACCACCAACACGGCGCGATGGAGTGAAGACCACTATTTTCCGTTTTTCAAGCTCTGTTAAGATGTGTTGATCTAAAAGTGCAAACAACCATGAGTCAGATGGCTGTAGAGAGAGGTACGGGCATTACAGGTTTTGTTGAACGTTGTTTATAATACGAGTAGCTTTGTTATGTAACATGACACACATTTATCATGATCCTCAACCGCACGTCGAAGATACAAAACACCACTAAGCAGTTTTCAAAAGCACCACCAATCAAACAGAAAACAAAAGACATCCAACATCACCTGTACAAACATCCTAACAACCTAATAAGTACATTATATCATTTATTACTCTACTTGCAAAATGACTGAATGAAAACATAATACACACAGTGTAGGTGCTTATTACACAATAGGCCAGGAAAGTTAGACTGAGTTACAGCCTTACAGACAAAACACACAAACACTTAAAAGCACTTTTCGAACTAAGTGACTGTCTTCACGTAACCACTTTAGATGACTGTCAACAGTTATGCAAGTAGACTAGGTGTGGAAGAAAAAACAGAGCTGTACTTCCTGATGGGGCTTTTCCACGAATGACTGTGAGCTGACTTTTACTTCCTTGTTCGCGGACTGAAAATAAAACCTTTGAATTGCTTCACCCAGGGTGCACAGTTACTAATAAATCATGATAGCTACAAGGTGATGATGCATCAGTTTTAAAAGGATGGTCCACCCTTTAGTTGTTGTTGAAGATACCAGACATTAGATAAGCATAAATAGCTTTAAATCATGTTTCATTAAGACTGAATAAAAGGCAGCTTCTCTACTCAAAGAGATTGTGTTGTGTAGATATGATAGTACTGTAATCTGGATTGTTCAGGTACACCCAGATATGTTAGTGACTCAGCTGTCTGAAATGTAGAGCTCTGGCTGTTGTCTCTGCTTCATATGGAAACATAACTTGTTAGCCAACTGGGTAAATCTCTGTTACACAATCTTAACTGTGTTGCCCCATGGCTTTGGCATGAGTTCAGTAGTTCTGCCTCAGACAGCATTGTAACAGTATATCATAGTTACTGTTGGACTGAATCACAGATACAGGAATATACACACCTACAGCTACTGTTTCAGAGGAGATTTAAGTGGTAGTCATATTCACATTTCTTGAAAAAGAGAAGCTCTATAAAGGAAAAGATGTCTTCAGGGACAATGTAAAAGAACCACTGATTCCTGGCTAGTTAAACAAAGTAGAAATGTGCTTAACACGCCTACCAACACCTCTAAAGTTCGCTTACCAATTAGTTATATCTTGTTTGTTTATTTATTTTTAAAGTGTGAAGCGACAATTAAGTTACATCAGGTTTATGCGTTGGTCTATTTCTTGGGTGGAATCAGTTTGCCGGGAGTCAATTGGGAATGACTCGCATGCCCATCAAAATATTTTGTCTGCAATAATTGCATTTGACATAAGAAGAACCACAAATTATCATTTAATTTAAGGTATGCATACTGGCATCCAGTCTAGCTCCCCAATGTTGGTATTTGCCAGGTGCAGAGACATTGATTCTTTATTTTTTACTGTCTCCAAGGGGTGTTCAGGGCATGTAGGAACAAATCTCTATCACATCTAAAACATTTTAAAAGTGATCTGACTTTACTTTATCACCATTGTCACTGAGCGAATCAGTAGCTCTAAGTGGAGCTCCCCTCAATGGTGTCGTTGTCAGCACAGCTGTATTGCACATTAGTTACTTTCGTGTTAAAAGCATATTGAAAGATTGCAAAAGCCAAAGAAACTCTTTCATTCATAATCAGTAAAAAAAACAGAACCAAAAAGAGTAATTCATGGGTTGGTTCGCTAGTCATGGGTGAACAAAATGAACTGTGTCCGCCCCCCTTGTTAAAAATTAAGTCCAGTGCTGTGGCTATTAACTGAAAAGGTAAGCTAGTTAGTCTGCCTGACCTACTGGCCACTCAAGTTTATGACTGCAAGGTAAAGAAGTTAACACTACTAACACACTATTAGCACTCCTGTGCTTGATGAGCACCATCTGTCTGCTTGGTCGTGCATTTCTTGTATCCTCACCTGTTATTGGGGCATCAGGTCTGGGCTGCTCTTTGCGCCAAGTGGGTACAAACACAGTAATGGTATTATGACCTCTGTCCAAGAAGAAATTCACTGCAAGCTGGATGCCTTGACATGAGAACACTTCCTTGTTGCCATGACTGTGAGAAACAAGGGAGAGAAGATTAGTACCACCATTTGACTATAAATAAGATGAAAGGGTGAGGTAAACAAGTTGATCTGTGTAAACACCACACGCCTTTGAATGTGCTCTCAGAATATTACTCGCTGTGAACTTCCTGTATTTCACTCCATGTCTATATGAAAGGTTGAGAATGTGAGGTGTGTGCCTATAATTTGCATATTGTAGCATTGGGCCTTCACAAAAACATGCACAGGCAGGGTGGTGAACGCCCCCCTTTTTAAAGTGACATGACGATGGATGTTTCAGGGTCAGTGCGCGACAATGATTGACGGCAGTTTGACAAGTTATTTTACAGGCGCCTAACACTCCTAAGGAAGACAACACCTGCTTTGGTTAAGTCACTTTCTGTGTGCTGTCTGCAGTTCAAAGTAGCAAAAAATAGCTATAAAAACTGTTAATGATCTATGATCCCATAAAATAGAGAAAGGAGCTTATCAAGATTACCTCATGGAAACATTGCTGCCGTCAATAACAATAGGCCTCAATTCTGTGTTTGTATTCTTCTGATCCCCGAGTTGTGGTATGATTCTGTAGGGTCCAAGAGTCCAACTGGGAGGCAGCAACGGGTCCTTTTGGCCTGTGCTCCTCTCATCACTGTCAGAACTGGACACGTAGGGTGCAGTGACGGTCCTGCTGCGAACCAGCTCTCCCAGCACGGAGTTGGTGTCTGTGCTTAGGCCCAGCTTCCTCAGAGCAGCCTTCACCTCTGCTGAGGAGTAACCCAGTTTCCTGAAGGAGTCCACTCTCAGCTGGAGCTCCTCGCTGTCTGGTTCAAGCAGGTCCGACGCTGAGCTCTGGCTGGGAAGTGCCTGATCCATCCTGGAGCATCTGGGTCTCTTTTCAGCAGCATAGAAGACGTGTTACACAGCCTCAGGGTGATATTCATTCACTGACTGAAGGAAAATTACATTTAATTAGGAATACTGGTTTATTTGGCATAATTTATCCTCTTCACATTCAGTTTTCGCTTTTTGTTTCCCTTCAAGTAAATATAATCTTATTCCACACCGTCTGACAGAACCCTACATATTTTAAATTGGTTCAGTGAGTTAACTTTTCTACAGTAAACCAAGATTACATACTTGTTTTTTATGACTAAACCATCAAATTGAAATAGTCTAGATGCCTTTTGTATAATTTATACACATTTCCCAAAAAATCAGCCTGGGATGTTTGGTATCTGTGTAAACTCTGATATCTCTACAAGATTGAAAGTCAGTTGTTTTTTATGCAACAATGCCACTCTCTGTTGCTCAAATGTGATTTTTTTTTAAAAACTTGTCTCAACATTTCTTAGTAAATTTGATATTTTTGGGTTTGGACTGTTGGGTAAACAAAACAAGACATTTAATGATGTCACCTTGATGGACATTTTGTAGCCTATGTGTAGCCTACATGTTGTATAGGCCAAACCCATAAGAATTGAATAATTAAGAAAACAACAGTCAAATTAACCAATCTTAGTCAACACTTTAATTGCCTTCATTTTAAGGAGGCTACTTTCATAAACTAAAGGCGTTTACCAATAATTTCTATTCCATCTTAATATGCTATTGACAGTATTCTCATTAGCCATTGTTGATGTTATTATGTTATGTTATATTATCATTTGGTGCATCTGATGAAGCTACACATTCGAAAAGCTTCATTTAATGTAAATGTAAATGCCATTTACATGTTGTACTTGTTACATTTGATTATCAGGAGTTCAATTAAAATGACTCGCCTACTACACAGTAAGCAGGTAGCCTATAAGAGGCCTGTAGTCCCAGTAGCCTACAGTAAAGTCTACTCAGCTTTACTCTCAGCCTCCGTTAAATAAAGACAGCTAAACATAACAGCAAGAAACGCTGCGCCACTGTTATTTTACATGTAAACTTAGCCTATATTATAAACGAGTAAACATACCCCTACGCTAGAAGACACACCGAATGTGATACTACACCTGACTCAGGTGACAAGGAGTTGAACGGGACATCTCCCATGCTAACCGTTTGGCAGGTTATAACGGCTCTTTTCTCGTCAACAAATCTCACCACAGAGGCGAACCAACTTACCTCCATTGGTCGTCTCTTTCTGCTCGTGTTCCGTTTGTTAGCAGAAGTCCCTTAAAACTCCCGTTAATGTTGTACAGTAACTTTGACACGGCTACTGACTTCCTAGCACCTCCCTCTTGGAAAATGATGTATTCCCTTTCCTCCTACTCACGGAGGCATGCTGAGCCTTGAAAGATTTGCATAAATCAGAGATAAGATAAGGGTTTCGTTTCCTTTGGCTGTCAGTCAGTCAGTGTGTGTGTGTGTGTGTGTGTGTGTGTGTGTGTGTGTGTGTGTGTGTGTGTGTGTGTGTGTGTGAGACACATTTTGATGTTCCAATGAGAAGATTAATTTAAGGAACCATTGATTTGTTTGGGGAAACATATACAATTGATAGTGTTTTTTAAATAAAGCTTAAAGCTTGAGACTGGAACAATGCCTCTGTCATTTCTTTTGGAGTAACCTTACATACCTTAGGCTATGTCTGTGTGAATATCAGTGGATCTCCTTTTTCCACTTCTATATTCTAAAAAAAAGAAAAAAAATCATATCGAGGACAAGACGCCCCCTCGTGGTTTCAGGGCAAAAAAACAACAAAAAACCTCAGCTTTATTTTTAATTTTTTTTAATGTAGTCCGATTTTTATTGAAGTGTAAAAGTTGAATCAAAGACACAAATACCTTAATATAAAAAAATATAACAATATTATATTATGTTCCATTTAAGATACTTCACTTGAGTATTATCATATGCTATTTTATACAACAACCACATTGCATTTCAGAGGGAAATTTTGTATTTATTACTCCACTTTTAAAATATTATACAAGAAAAAAGGTTGCTATTCTAATTATTACTTTTACACATACATCTATGGCAGTGGAGTCTGTGGGACCACAACCAAAGAGCAAATTAAGCAAATTTCAACAACACACAATAGATAATACCAACACATTACCTCCCAAACTCCAGGATCGTACAGTGTATACTGAAATCACATAAAAAAAAATGTCAGTAGGGGGCATCTTCCTCCTTTAAACCCTGTTTATTATATTGTATTACTGTAATAATAACTGCACACCTTGCAACAACTCTTTAAGACAACAGCTCATGTCTGATTTCCCCACTAGATGTCACCCTCGCTTCATGTTCTCCCACTGTAGAGCTCTCACCAGAGTGATTATGGAAGATGTTGGTCTGCAGATGGCTGTGGCTTCAGTAGGCTGGTGGTTAAGCTGTGCAGTCCTGTCTAGTGTGTGTGTGTGTGTGTGTGTGTGTGTGTGTGTGTGTGCGTTTGTAAACAACCCTTTGTGTACAGGGTTAATGGCACGGTCGAGTTGGGATCACACCGCATGCAGCTGGTTAATGGCATATACAGAGTTGAGTTCCGGAGAGTGGAGAAAGTAATCAGGGCCAGTTGCCAGGCGGTTGCCTCCTCTGAGGGCCCACACCACTGGTCCCAGGTGTCTGTAAGGCCTGATATTACTGCAGGGCGATGAGCTGAAGCCAGCGACGATGAGTTGGGGTGACCACACGCACACAAGCGCACACACACACACACACACACACACACACACACACACACACACACACACACACACACACACACACACACACACACACACACACACACACACACACACACACACACACACACACACACACACACACACACAGTTCAGACTAAAAGAGAGCATACACACATACATTCACACCTTTGTACGACTGAGTTATCCATGACTTTATATTTGGGAGAGTTTCCAAGTGCATTATAACGAAATATCTGTTGTATCACACTTGGCGGACAGTTATATACAGTAGCATTTTATTG
Source organism: Gymnocephalus cernua (assembly GCA_023631565.1). Lineage (NCBI taxonomy): Eukaryota > Metazoa > Chordata > Actinopteri > Perciformes > Percidae > Gymnocephalus > Gymnocephalus cernua. Next base: position 33,175,697 of record CM042429.1, read on the forward strand.
AATTCAATCCGTAAAAGCTCCATTTAGCTTACACTGGGCTGTGGTTGAGTGTATTGTTTTGCAATGTATGGCTAGATTATAATGGAAGGCATCATTGGCATCCAGAGAGCTATTGTTCAGTAATGCAGATCTTGAACCTTGCTCAGAATCGAAGTGCCCGAGATTGGATGAGATTAGTGCAGATTGGGTATTGTGAACATCAAACGCTTATTTCCTGAACATCTTGGAGGGAGGCATAGCCCTGCTCGAAGGCATTTCTTTTTTCTCCAGGCAGGTGTAGTTTGGCAAGGCTTGTTAAACCTGAGACAGTTGATCAAATATTCAGCCAGGCTCATTGTGCTGCGAGCTGAGAGATTTTGGATGTAACTGGTATAGTGCAGTGCTGATAAAAAACAGCTTTATAGTGCCTCAGTGCTGGCCTCCCTTTGTTATTCCTTTCGTTGCCCGGGTCAGCCATCTGTCAGAAAATTTAATTTTTGTATGATTTCTTTAAAAAGAACCAAAGTAAAGAAAAGGCAGCCTTTAACTGGAGTAATCCATCTTGCGCCAATGGTGTCAGAGTGATTCACGATTTCCAATTTAGCCATGGTTTGAATCTAAAGTAAATCAGGCAGGACGGCTACACCCTTTGTGCAGCCGGACGACAAACCCTCAGTGACAAGAGCTTTCAAATGAACATATCCCCCACATTCATCTTGTTCTTTTATTACTTTAGACACCCTGCTGCTTGTCCTACATAGATCAGCAAGCAAATACCTCCTGGCATTGTGTGTGATGGTAGAGAAGGTATGGCATTAAAGCTGGTGGCTATAGCTTTGATAGAATGGAATGGAGAGGGCCCAGGTTTTAAGTCTGTGTTTAATTACATTTGCTTTGATTGGTGACAGCTGAATTTATGGAGCAGAATATGATGGCAATTTAGTGACGACTCCAGCCTGCTACATCTACTCACCGAGAATATTCCAGAAGCATCAATTAATTTGGTTTCTCTAAATTTGAGTGGTTTATCAACCTTCTTTCTGGCCAGTAATCAACTAACAAAGTTTCTTGCCTCTTTAAATGTATTTTTTATTCTACTGTAGGCTATATATGCTCACTCCTTACCACCAAACACCAGGGACCTAACAAGGTAAGTTAATTTAATAAAATGTGTTTTACGCTGCTATAATCAATATTTTTTTTATGTAACAATTAGGGCTGTCAGTTTAACGCGCTATTATCGGCGTTAACGCAAACCCATTTTAACGGCGACAATTTTTTTATCAGGCGATTAACATATAGACAGTTAGCTAGACAGGAAGTAAAATTACGAATCCCACTATGGCCACGCCAAGACCCGCCCTACGAAGCAGCTCGATTGGTTGGGGTTAGGGAGTAGTATAGGATAGTGGATTGGTCAGGGGATAGGAACTGAACAAATGGGGTTACGTTACCTTGGATGCTTGGCCAATAGTATTGATTGAAGGGCGGGTTTCGCAGACCGGAAACTGGCTGCTGTTTGGGTTTGCTAGCTTGCTAGCCGCGTAGCTAGATAGTAGGTTCGTCACGGCGATTAGCTTCGGAGCGAGCAAGTAGTGACTCTACAGTCAGAGAGAAACAAAGTGTCTCCCCTGTTCTTTCTGACCACGGTGGGAAACCTGGAGCAGGAGAAGTTAACCCTCTCCTTGATTTTATGTTGGTTATGAACGAGAACGAGAACCAGGAAATGAGTCACGGGAAACCAGTTGCTATGACGACGGCTATGCCGCTGACGACGCTATGAGCCCATAGACAGTAGGACCAGCCATGCTCGCTTCAGGCATGAGGCAGTACTATCTGCAATGGAAAATCGAGGTAACAGCGTTACATTATGTGGCAGATTATTAGTTCCAAGTGTGAATGTTAGTGTGAAATTGAACATAACGTATATGACAATGATGTTTTCAATCACAAAACATTTGCACAAAGCAAGCTGATCCACTTTTCCATGTTGATGGGAGCATTAAAATGAAAAAATATAATGGGACAAAAATAGATCAAGGGACATTTAGAATAGATAAAAATGTGCGATTAATTGCGATTAATCGTGAGTTAACTATGACATTAATGCGATTAATCCAGCACTAGTAACAATGGATAAAATAACTATGTCTAATGTGAAAGTGGTAGCTAATAAGGACAAACCCACAGAGAATTATCACCCAACTCTGCAGTTCCCTCTCTGGAGCATTTTAGTGTCTTTTCACTCATTGTTTTGGTTTTATGACCTAAGATTTTACTGTTTTGGATCATATAATACATTATAACAGATGAGCATTTAGCAGGTATAGAGTCATATATATCCTTCAGGAGTTGGTGGAGACCAAATTCATCAGGTGGACAGAAACACTACACACACAACACAGATCCATGGTGAATCAGAAAACACAACATCTAAAAGCTATTGTAGTTGAGTTGTATTTGTCTGTCCACTTCGATATGAAACTGCAGTGCATGTTGTGGCACAGATTTAGATCAGTCTGATCAGCTGCAGCGAAGGTGGGTCTCATGTATCATCGCTCCTCAGAGCAGAAACAAGAACACCGGAATGGCCTTCATGATAGCCGACCAGAACAATTTTTGGGTCAAGCAACTATCATGAAGCAAGGGAATCGAAAAAGTGAATTGGCATGTACCCAATGTGTATTGTCATCTTTTCTGTTAAACGACTGAACTTGAACAAGATCATCTGTCTTTTTCTATTTTTGTGCTTGGGTGAACTGCACCTTTAACTATCCAACAACCGTGCAAACACTTGCTTCTTTGCTTGCAATAAATGTGGTCCAGCCGGCCATAGATCATTTAAAGATCATTGCGCATAGGTGCACTGGATCCCAATGCAGCTCCAGCCCTTGCAGGTGTAACCTCAGCATGAGGTCCAAGAGCACCAACAATGTTCTGATTAATTGTTCCTGTCGGTTTAGGTCATTTAGGTCTACCTGCTATTCTGCATATTACTCATATCTGCCCCAACAAAGGCGCACGCTCACAGCAATGCAGGAGGACGTACAGGTACACAGAGGTGCGTACATGGTCAGACACAAACCAACAGACACGGTCACTAACACAAAGACACAAAAAAAACCCTCATCCAAAGCCCGGCCTCATGTGTGAAAGCAATTCATGCTCAGGCAGTCAGGCAACGCTCCAAGGTATTCATTACTATTGATGTCAGAATCCACAACAAGAAGTGATGGCTGAACCTCCTGCAGTCTGTACTGTTTAAAGCCGAGCTCCTCTCCCCCAGCTGTTACGCTCTGTCTTCACTTAGAAAGGAGACTGTGATGATTAATGCACTCTCTGCTGGGATCTCAGGGAAAGAACCTGGAGTTTCTGCTGAAGTGTTTCGCTCATATTGTGGTGATTCAGTCACACAATAACAACACTGTGGAGCAACGCTGAAAAATAACAAAATAGAAAATCATGACCGCCTCGCATTCTGCCATGTGTGCTGCTCAAGATAGATTAAGCTGATGCTTGTTTGCTCGGAGTATTGGCTGTTTTTTCACTTTCAGCTACCAATTCAACATTCTGAACTTGTAACAGCTTTTATTAATCAAGACGGTTATGGCCTGTAGTAGCTAAGCATGATAATGACATTGTATTTTGGTTATTGGTTTATCGTGGTGGTGGAAAATAAAAGACATTTCCATTCTACTGATAAAAAAAGTTGACATGGTTCTATGGTGTGACAGCTGCTCTCTCTGCATTCAGTAGTTGATTACTTTGATGTCTGTTCCCCTCAGGACTCCTGCTCTTTGCTGACGGTGCTCTGTGTTGGTGTTTAACCTGTATACTGATAACACAAACTTCATTCGGCCTGCTGGTGCTGCTGAAAGCTGGAGATACTACTCATCTTGGTGAGCGCAGCTGTTTAGCGATTCCCTCACTCTCCCCAATGCTTTTCTCATGAAAGCCTGCAGGGTTGGTAGCTTTGTTGTTAATTAAATAACGCTTTAATAGATTATGATAGCTTCTAATTCCTTTTGCTCTCATGATATACCGCAAGATACATATTCATTTCTGGATTTTGCTTTATTCTCTAGAAAAGTATTACAAAAGTATTTTGCAATTCCATAAAGTTTGAAAACTTTCAAGTGACATAAACAAATACACGGTCATCATTTCATTTGACCCACATTGCCTGGTAAATGCCCAAATATTCCAAACACAACACACAACTGTATTTTACAGGCTGCATAGTATGATGAGTGTCCTTATGTGATAAAGAACCAAGTTGTGATGTAAATGTAGGATAATGAATAAATAATAATACATTCAATTGTCTTTCTTTAACTCAGTGCTAACAAAACCATTTGTGTTAGCTGCTCTCTAGTGGCCTAAAAGGTGCACAACATATAGTTAGGGACAAGACTTGAGTTGCTGGAGTTCTTAAAATTTGGATTTATTTTGAGGTGAAAACTGTATCTGCCCCAAACATAGATGGGTGGCAAATTGAAGACTAAACCATGAGTGGAGAAACACAAAAAAAGCAGACACTTCCATAGAGAGCACGAGGTTTCACTGACTGTGGTTTGAGCATGAAAATGATGTGATACATGCTATGGCAAGGTCACAGTCACCAGCTCTCAACCCAGCTGAACACCTATGGGAGATTTTGGGAGCCACATGCTAGACAGCACTCTCCACCACCATCACCACAGCATCAAATGAGGGAAAATCTGTTGTTCCATCTCTCCAGTAGAGTTCTGCATAACTAAGAAAGATGAATATGACTAAGAAACTTTAGTTTTTCCTTTAATTTGTCACCAATTTGCAGGCCCTTCCACATGTGACATGTTTGTGAGAGCCTGATATAAATGCTTAAATTATGTTCACAGAGTTGATAATAACTAATATACTCCTTCTCTGACCCATTCAGTACGCTCCCTCTCATACATCCACTCATACAGTAATTATTGTAAGACAAACACTGAAGAGGAAAATCCACCCTTAGTGGTAAAAGGCTCAAGTGTACTTAAGAGGTGTTGGAAAAAGAAGTAACAGCCATCAATTTCAACTGGAGGCTGATTTTTCTTTCTTTCTTTCTTTCTTTCTTTCTTTCTTTCTTTCTTTCTTTCTTTCTTTCTTTCTTTCTTTCTTTCTTTCTTTCTTTCTTTCTTTCTTTCTTTCTTTCTTTCTTTCGCCAGTTTATACCCATAGGGTCATGGTGGGGTGTTGACAGCCCTTTGCTCCACTCTGTATGTGTGGGCATTAGTTTGCTGTCAGTAGCGCTACCATAGGGTGACTGTTGCCATTAGCTGTTAGATTTCTGATTCACACCCAGTGGGAGTGGACTCTCAGAAGCCAAGCTGCCAACTGGCTGGGATAATGTACAGTAGGCCTTGCACCCCTTTTCTGTCCTTTATGACTGAACTGAATCTTCATCTATTTATTCTTGCTGGCCTTTGTATCTCTGACCATTGACAAACGAAACTAGGGATGCAACTAACTATTATTTTCATTATTGATTAATCTTTCTGAATATTTTCTTTCTTATTCGATTAGTCGTTTTGGTCTATAAAAAGTCAGAAAATGTACACCACTATTTACCATAGCCCAAGGTGACATCATCAAATGTTTGTTAAACCAACGACATTCAATTTAAGATTATATATATAACAGAGAAAGCTGAAACCGGCACATATTTGGTGTTATTTGCAATTTATATAATTTTATAGGTTTATTTTTATTTTATGCTTAAGGTTGCTTTTCTTTTTTTGTGCATTTTCTTAAACTTTCCAACACATACAGGACATTATGCAATATGAGACAAAATCATAGAGGAAAAGGCAACAAAACAGACAGTCAGCAGACAGCACACATAAAGAAATAAGACCAAACTTCACAGAACTTTCCTTGCATTAGTCCTTGCAATCAGAGATTCAAAGTAGACAAGTAAACAAAATCAGGCTTTGACTGACTCTTTCAATGACAAAGAACAATCCTTGCAGTACCATTTCCTTGCGAATTTCCATTTTGCCTCTGCAATTACACAAATGTGTAAAGGACAGGTTGACATTGAGCAGGGCAATGGGGGATATGAGTCAGACTTCCTGGATGGATGGATGGATGGATAGATAGATAGATAGATAGATAGATAGATAGATAGATAGATAGATAGATAGATAGATAGATAGATAGATAGACAGATAGATGGACGGATAGATAGATAGATAGATAATTAGCTTGAAGTGTTACATCTGATCATAAAGAATATGAAGAATCTGGAAGTTTTACTGTTAAATGAAGGAATGTTATCCCTCTTGTCATGATTAATGAAGTTCTTTGTAAATCACAACTGAGTGGTTAATAGCTGCATTAGGAACACCCACAAAAGATTGATACAGTATCCTGCGGACCACTATCATGCTTTTTACTATGTGTGCTTTGGGGGCCATACTGTGTGATTTTGATGAGCTCTAAATCATTTACATCTTCGACTGAGGAAAAGGCTTAAATCACTAAGAGAGAACGATGCTTTTTGTTTTTTTGTTCTCTGCTGGGTTATTTTCCAACCGTTTAAAGAGCTTTTAACCCCACACCAGGCTTTGTTTTCCTCTCCTCAGTGATGTGTAAAAATGTAATTCTTCCTTATCATGACCCAACCATGCAGCCATTCATCCAGCGGCTGCCAGTTTTTATTTGCTCGGCTTTAGTTTGCTTGTCAGCCTCATGCCATGAATACCTGAAATGGAATTTTGAGTGCTTAAACACAGGTAGTAATTCAAAGTTTTTTTTCTCTAATGAAAATTATTACCATACAATACTGTTCACATTAGGATGTTTTCAGCTCCGGGGCTTAATAGGGTGATCATTTATTGTCATTTCATTGCCAAGAACTTTAATAGAATTTCTGGATAATTGCAAAAATGCTAATGGAAATCAGAGCTTTTGGAATGTAAAATGGCAGAAAACAAATACTATGAAGGCAGATGAATCACCAATATTAATAGTATTGCTACTATCAATGAGAATATAAAGAGAATTGCACATTAGTGTGTTTCCACGCAACAAGAATTTACGACTCAGACAGAGAGAGAGAGAGAGAGAGAGAGAGAGAGAGAGAGAGAGAGAGTAAGTCACACAAGCATCAAGATATTAGTCAGAAAATGAATAACAAAAGGATGTGAGTGATATGATGCTCAGTAAAGCTGAGTCAACAATAAATAACCATGCAGGCGATCCAGATTTGCAATACATAAGCAGTCTCAGTCTCCTGTTTAGTGGGACTGTAAGTGGGAAATTGGGAACGTTTCAATTACAAAATACATGGAAAGGGCATCTCTGCAGCCGAATTGATATGTCATTCCAACAATGTCCAATTAAAAAGGGAGAATGCTTCCATTATTCTTTTATTAGAAGACCGGAGCCTGAAACTGCATCGAAAGACATGCACATTCCCGGTTAAAGGTGGGAGTCTATCAGGCGTGAAATGAATACAGCGCACATAAAATAATTCTTATTTCCCCATGGCCACCATAATTTGGCTTTGCAATTATATTGAATAAGTACATGCATGTGTGTATGATTGTGTTTTAATGCTGTTAAAACATGCAAAATAACACGTTTATGATGTGAGTTATCCTTTATTTTCCCTTTCTAAATATCTATGAGTAGCTTTGAGCATTAAGGCTCAGACAAATGAGCTTAAGTGCTAGTAGAGAGAAATAGTCACCTGTCCAGAGTTAACAGTTCTACTAATAAACAACAGATGTGTACACAATTTCAACATCCATGTTTGTAGTTCAGATATCCAAAAGCACAGAACGTAATGCTACTTTCTTTTCTTTACAAAAAAAAACATTATTAGGACCCTTTCCTTTTCAAACTGGCCAATACCAGAAAAGTGAGTTATGGGCACTGCCTACATGCAGATGTAATGGTGACATCATCACCTTTCAGGTTGTCACTTGCAAACTGCAGAAAATCCTACATCCTGTCACATGCTTCGCATGGTTCGCAAGGATAGTATTTGTTTTTGTTAGTGAAATGTGTCAAAATGAGCAAAAGGGGAAATTATTCCATGTTGCAAATTTGGTGAAAAGGAACGATAGGAGCACAGAGGACAAAAGACATGAAGAAGGTAATCAAAACATTGTGAATTCTTCCCAATATTCAGCAGAAAATAGTTTATAGAACTGCAATGATTAGTTGATTAACTGATTAGTGGTCAGAATTTAAATCGGGAGCTATTTTCATAATTGAATAATCCTTAAATAATATAATAGCTTCTCCAATATTTCTGATTTTGCTGTTTTATATCATTATAAACTGAATATCTTTGGGTTTTGGTCTAATGCAGGGGTCTTCAACGTTTTTCAGGCCAAGGACCCCCAACCTGAGAGAGAGAGACGAGCGGGGACCCCCTACTACATATATTGTATATATATATATACTATATCCACAATGTTCCACTTCTGGGATTGCTCCGTTGCCATCGGAAAGTCCGCCTGATTTCATTCTTTTCAGCCGGATGTCCGTTACCTTCCGTTTTGTTTGTATTGCATTTTAAACTCCGGTGGATTTATGAGGACTATGATTAACTGCTCCTCAGATCTCTGCAGGGTAAATCCAGACAGCTAGCTAGACTGTCTGTCTGTCCAATCTGAGTTTTCTGTTGCACGACTAAAACTTTTGAACGTACACATATTCCACATAAACAATTTTCTTTCCTGAGGCCATTTTGCAGCGGCTTTTCCTGGTGCTTAGCGCCGCCCATGACGATTGTGATTGGTTTAAAGAAATGGCAATAAACCACAGCACGTTTTTCTCCCATCCCGGGAAATGCTGTGCGGACTAGCCAGACCCTCCTGCACGGCGCTGTGGAGGAGGGGCAAAGCAAGACTAGCCAAAAAATCTTCAAAATATAAAACATACAAAACAACCCTGCAGTTGCCCTACTCACTGCCTGCAGGTGGTGCTACTTTCAGAGCTGCTGGTCTGTAAATGGATGTTGTTGGTTAAATCTGGTATCCTGTGCTTCAATGTGTGTCCTTAATATGTGCTCTTATATTCACACGGAGAGAAAAGGGGCATCAGTTCATATGAAAATCAACTTTGCTTGAGTATCTGCTCTGTAACTGGCATGCCATGAAAGGAATACTTTCATGCAATGAGAAACGGCCTGCGGGGTCTTTATCATGACCCAGTTCAAACTTTGCGGGAAGCAAGAAAGCTCTTTATGGCTTCTCTTCTTCTTGAATACAGTGGAAATGATGGAATACATTAATGTCATTGGAGCACTATGACCTGACACATAAATCAATGGCTATGAATATCTGTGCCCGACAAATCTAAAACATATGGATAGAGCATTCTGTTGGTTCCCCAGTGACAGTGGGGCGAACCAACTAACTGAGTGAGAAATAGCTTAAGCGCTTAACAATATATTAAAAAATACAGGATTATTGAATCTGTGCACTCCCACTCCACCCAGCTACCTCCTCCAGCTACTACATTGGACCTAATTATCCAATGTAAGCAGCAGTCTGGGGATAAGCCGCATCTGAATACTCAAAACTGCTTCACAATTTAAACATGCGTAACACTGGTTATCAGCATTTTCTCCTGCTTCAAGCATTTCTGAAAAGCATAATTGACTTGATATGCTCATCACGTTGCTATGGCATGAAATGTTAAATCCACCTTGATTATCTTCCCCAGGGGTCATCGCTGTGACTTCTGCAAAGTAAATAAAGCAGCGCTGCATCCACACAGGCGAGCCTCGCAGTGTTAGTTACCCGCCGCGGTATTTAAAGTCGGAGCGTTGAATGCCTCGTTTGCCATAATTAAACAAGCCACCTTGACACATTTCAACAATTAACTTTTAATCACTTGGATCTCCTTAAATCAAAATCTCATGGTTGACGTTTATAACTCAGTCTTCTCTGTGGCTGGGGCAAAGGGTCAGTCTCATCAAATGAAATTTGAAATAAATCATGTGAGGTAATTGAGAGTGTCAGAGGGGCCAGTCTCATCTGGTGACCAAATATGTCGTCTGAGCTGAGTGTGATTGTCTGCTAGGAAGTCAGGTATAACTTGCCAAAAGAATGCCATTTGGTGCATGTCTGCAGCCTTTTTTTTGGCCTGTCTTCATGTGAAATGTCACTGTTTTATTGTGTAATTTGTGTAATTTCCTCCCCAATACTAGAAGTGTTTTACATTATTTCATCAAACACATCAGGTGCTCCCCACAGACCCTCTCATCACCTGTTTCAAGCATACATCTATTTCACTCCTCGAAGCTGAATCCCCTTAACAAAATCAGCAATGTCATGGTGCCTTTAGTGAATAATGAAAGCAAAAAGAAAGCATAGTTCATATTGACATTCCCATCTGCATACGTCTTATTCATTTTTTTCACTCTGGAGCAAATTAAACTTGAAGTCAAACTCAGGACATTTTTCTACACTGAAACCCAATTACACTTCACTTACAGTAGACAGCCCAGCACACTGCACTCCACATTTCAAAGGAAATCTCTGCTGGCTGTGTCATAACTTAAGCATTTTAGCAAATTTAAGATGATTTACTTCTCTCTGTTTTGACTTCCAAGAGAAACTGCACGATAAATACAATGATATAAACTTAGTTTTTCGGTAAGCTAAAGTATCTCAGAATGGATGAGTCACCCAGTCAGCTGTTTCAACAGCAAATGTGAAGTAATCTGTTTAGATTTGTTTGAAAAAAGACGAGGGTCAGCATACAGGTTATGCTACTAGATTGTCACATTTATTTTTTACTGTAAAATGACCTCCAGTATAAGATAAAATGTAAAAACATAGACTGACTTAATCATTATTACTAATTATTTGTGGGAGTTTTACTTCAAGCTATAGCCAGTAGTCATAAAGAAATCAATAGCATAATGCGTTATTATTGTTTATCTATGAGGGGCTTTTGAATTAACAAATTAAACTAAGAGAGCATGACAAAAAAACAAAGGAGAAACAACAACTAACATGTAGATTAAGACAAAACAGTAGCTTACATTTCTGTCATTACATTCATTACATGCATGCCATATCGAAAGTGAAATACACATTGTTGCCAAGAGTCAAATGATCAACGTCATCTAAATGAATACCTGTACGGTAAATATGAAGCTACAGCCAGCAGCTGGTTAGCTTAGCATAAAGACTGGAAACGGCTAGCCTGGTTACACAAGACCTTCAAAGTACAGTGCCTGGCCAAGAAATAGTCCAGCACATGACATAATAACTAACTTGTTGTTTTTACACATTGGTTTTTGTACGGATTGAACAAACATGATACAACTTGTTAAGTTATGACACAGACCCAGGCTAACTGTTTTTCCTGTTTCCATGCTTTGTGCTATGCTAAGCAAACCAGCTGCAGGCTGTAGCTGTATCATTCTTCTCATCCAAGCAAAAATGTCAAACTGTTGCTTTAAGTACAATTGTACTTTTGTCATTATTTACATTTAATGCTACGTTACAGTTACACTTTAGTACATAAATAATGTACTTTTTACCTCACTACATTTATTTGAAAGCTGTAGATATATTATAATTTATGTTATGTCTATATTATATTTTATATTCTCTGCTATATTGCGGTACTATACTGTAACATATGTTATACTATATATCAGTGCATTCCACCTTATATAATATAATACTTTATGTAGGTTAAGTTATTTGTGGGTGGTAGGTAGAATTGTTTTGAAGCAATTTGACATCCATTATGATACACAACTATGAAAAATATAGCTTCTATTTTTATTATTCTTATTTTCATTTATATACTTAATATTGTTAATATAACAATATAATATATATATATATAATATAATATAATTAATAATAATAATAATAATAATAATAATAATAATAATAATAATACATAAAAAAGTATCTATTTATTTGTACTTATCTTTGTCCTTGTGCTGCTGCAACCTGTAAATGTGCCCTCTGGGGATCATCCCAGCATCATCAGATTATCTTAGTTACTAGTTACTTGATACATTGTTATAGATAAAACTACCCAACATTATATAAAGTAGATAAATTTAAGTCCAGCATTCCAGCTACAACATTACAATGCTGCGTATATGTTATGGGTCCATAATAATAATCCAATGATATGCTATATATAATGTATAACAATGCAGAACAAGTACTTAGATATTTGACATTTTAAGTATATCTTGCTAATACATACTTAGGCACTTTTACTTAATGTCATTTTGGATGCTGGGCTTTTTACATTGTGGTATTGCTACTTTTAAAAGTAAAGAATATGACTATTTTTTCTAGAAACACATTATTTCATGTATCTGAGAGAAAAAGATAAACACGAGGAGGCAATGATTGCCAGCTACAGGATTTACAGTAGATCATTTTAACGAATTGGTCAGCTGTACAGTAGCTATAAAAGAGAGGGAGGAAATACTGTGGAGATCTATGAAGCAAGGAGACTAACCCCACCTACTGACTGGTGCTTCTTCCCAAGTGAAGAGGGAGAGCAGGGGGCAAATATGGCCCCGAGACAGAGGGTCTGTCACAGTGTAGCCAATGCCAGGCTGATTTCACGGTTGATGTCCCCCAGAGAAGAGAAAGATGTGCCATTACTGCCTGTAAGCATATTCTCCACCAACAGGGGTCACTCTGTGTTTAGCAAAAACAACCGACAGCTGATGGGGAAAAATAGTAACAAGAGGGAGAAAATGGTAATCAGGATGCAGCATGAATGAAGGTAAGGTGAATGAGTTTGGAGCGAAAATTACACTAGTGAGAGTGGGTGGTCAAGGGGGAAATGACACAGGAGATGAGTGTGGACATTTTGGGAGTTAAACAAATTGATCCAGGCAAATTACCCAAGCAACAGTCAGATGGACAGGTACAGAAAGACAAAAGGACAGACAGACAGCAGGGTAAAAAGAAAGGAAAAAAGAGATTGAAAAAGGGAGGTGATAGAGAGACTCCAGTGGGCCGGAAACCATTGGGCAATAACTCCTCCAATGTTTTTGCTTCTTGAAAACTGGTCAGTGAACAGACTGGAAAGTTCCAAAAATCCCACTAGCTCAGTGATGGCTATGGTGCTATGATCTTCAGGGAGTGAAAAGGATGGATTAGTCAATTTTTATTGCTTGGCGAACGCACCCAACAGCCCTGTCTGCTCATCAATCATTCACAGTACACTCCTATTCCCCAGTAAACTGCCCCCTCATCCTCCCTTTTCTCTTTCCAAATTCTTTCTTTCCCTTTGCCATTCTTCTTTTGTTCTGTCTGTTCTCCATTGTCAGTCCTCAGAGCCTCAATGCACAAGTTGAAATACATTAAAGATGAACGGGCAGGGATCTTCCCATAGGATCCTGTCTTCATTTTTTTGAAGTGAAGTCTATTTCTTTCTCTCTTCACTTCTCTGTATTGGTTAGACTTAATGTGACGTGAGAGTTGAAGAGTGTTTTCAAGGTAACCCTCCTCCCTGACAATTAGCGGGAGCTAAACAGGCATACAGCCAAAAGATTTAACTCACAATTTAACAGCCAGGAAAACTCCTTGTTAGAGAACTGCACTTTCATGTGTTTACAACACTGCTTCAGGTAGCTTGGATTAGAATGGAATAGAATAGAGTCAGCTGGGATAGAAACCCCCAGCTCCCCAAAGACAAAACAAAGCTTTTCGTAGTGCAGGGTTAGCCACAGAGCTGCATAAAACCATCACCACATCTTCCGTCCATGCTTCACAGATTTGAAGTTGATTTGAAATGTTTGAGATTTTTATGGGGCACTTAAGCTCACTTGGCCAGCAATAAGCCTTCATTTGATGTGGGTTAATATCGACAACATTTGCACAGTAATATAGCTTCGCCAAACCTGTCTGTATACCAATTAATTTCTCTGAAGCGAAAGAATGAGAAACCAGCCCTTTTGGAATAACAGGCTATGCATTTTAAAATACTTGCTGTTTAAAGGCAGGCTTCCCTTTTCTTCTCCCTTCAACATCACTTTTAGCTTGGTCAAAACACAAAAATTGTGTTTCTTCTCCACTCAGAGATTGGAAAGTAATTTCACTGTTCCCCCCTATTTATTTGGGGAGCAAATGGATTTTCCATGCAAGCCACCGTGCTCTCTCTTTTCTAACAGATGTTTGAGTATCTGCTTTGCATTCTGGGTAATTAACCCTGGATTTTGTTCGACTAAATTTGGATACTCTAGATTCTGCTCAGCACTGTTGTGGGATCTAAGTGCTCGCATGCAACACTGAGGTGCTTCCTTATCTTTTTTCGTATCTGGCAGTCGTGGCGGAAGCATTCAGATCCTTACTTCTGAAAAAGTACTCATACTACTCTGTACTGTAAAAATACTGAAATAAAAATAAATAAAACGTATGTAGGTATAATCAAGACAATGTACATACAATATCCTCTGTTACTGTTAAATTATTATATATTAAATCAGACTTGTTTTACTCATGCATTGATTCAAAAGCAGGATTATTATTATTTTTTTAATTGTTTATTTTCACATTTTTCTTCTTACACTAAACACAGAAAAACAAAAGAGCAAGGGAAATAAAACAAAAAAACAGCAAATAAATAGTTCTTACAGGTCTACTACCTCTACATTTAGCTAATTAGCAGTGTAAATTTTGTACTTCATGTATACAGAGGCATCGCACATATATACACATATATATACATACATACATACATACATACACATACACACACACACACACACACACATATATACATATACATATATATATATATACACATACATATATATATATACATATATATATATGTATATATATATATATATATATATATATATATATATATATATATATATATATATATATATACATACACATACTCTCCTACATATACATACATTCTCAAGTTTTATACAGACCGTAGACCATACTGAAATACATTATTTGGGGGGGGGTTTCTTCTCCTCAATCCATATTAATGCATGTTATTGCTTGCCATTCATGGCCAAAATAATCTCTGAGGGGAGACCAGTCATTTGCAAACGTATCCAGAGTTCCATCCAGTACATTATGCCTTCTTTCATATGGTAGCAGTGACAAAAGGTTTTCGTGCCAAAGAGTTAAAGTAGGAGAGTGTTCCTTAATCCAAACATGGAGAATGGAAAGGCGAGCAGCATATAGCATTATGGACATTGTTTTTGTTTCCGGTTATTTACGCCAGGATTAAGCAGGATTTATAGTTGGTTTATGTGGTGTTCATCTTTTACCATTCTGTATAGGACTGCAACTAATGATTATTTTCATCATGGATTTATCTGCTGATTATTTTCTTGATTAATGGATTGATTGGTTTGTAAAAATTCAAAAAATAAGGTGAAGTGCCTAATTGCTTCTGCTCTATTTGTATACATATCTATTTGGTAAGTTTAATTTTATAAGCTGTGCACTGTGCATATGTTTTGTATTAAAAAATCTTAACTTGTAAAGTAACTAGTAACTAAAACTGTCAAATAATTGTAGGTGAGTAAAAATATTGTTCTCTGAAATGTTGTGCTGTATTGAGTAAAGTACTTGAAATGTGTACTTAAGTACTTGAGTTAATAAACAAACACCAAAGTAAACATCACCACTTCTTTCTGCCAACCACAAGATATGATATAATATGAAAATGACAAGGAGAATATCAAGCCATCACCATTATTTATGCAGTGAGACTCATTTTGTCCCTTAAAATCCTCCTCTATTATTCCCTCCTCCATACAAACAACAGTGTTTTTCTAAATTATGACTCCCGTAAATTATTTTAGGAGTGACTACTCTCTGCTTTGGGAACACCTCTCGAAATCAAACAACTCACAAAGTAGTATGTACTTGTTTTCATGATTTAAGGTGCCCTCAAAAGAAGTGTCTTTCTCTTTGTGTGTGTGTGAGAGTGGATTGGCTATAGAGCTCCCTTGTGCACAGTTAAGCTACAAGAGCTCCCCATGTCAATATTAGTGTTTACATTCACACTCAACTGTGACTCGGTTTGGTACTTCTGAGGATGGATGGTTAATCTTGCCTTATGTCACTCTTAACATCCTTGGCAACTGGCCGGATTTATAGACTAATGACTCTGTTTCTGTGGACTGGGACCAGCAATTAATTCAACACAGTGTTTGTGGAGGGAATCAGTTATTTCTGCTGTCTTTTCCACAATGATGAAAGCATTTGCCACACTTTGTGCTTACGGCTCCATTAATTTAAATGTAACATAGTCAAACATACTATCAGAGAAGGAGTCAATAAATGCAATTGCAGCTGTTTTGATTAGATGTAAAAAGCCTACTTTCTTTTCACCAAACCAGTCTGTGGCACGAAGACTTGACAAACAAACATACGAAAAGCAACATGAGAGTTATAGATTTGAATCCCCACTATCTGAAAGAATCTGGCTGATGCAGCCCGTCCTTACCCAGAAAACAACCGTATGGGTCGATCGTGCAAGCAGCTCATAACTACCCACAATTACGTTTCTTGTTAGACGGCGACCTATAAGGATCCCCCTTACTGCTGCAACTGTTCTTTCTGGGGTCCGACACATATTCAAAATAACAATACAATACATAACAATTGTTAAAAGCACTCGTAGCTATAGTAATTATTAATTAGCCCAACGACAAGGAAGTGAGGTGAGGAAGTATAAGAGAGTCAAATTCCCCATAAGGAGGAAGGGTGGTTGATGGGTCAAACAAACGCCAGACTTTGACTCAGGAGACTGGAGTTTGTGTCCTGTGTGAAACCAAAAGTCAACTTTCATTTTGAAATTAATCAGTTTTACGGACCTTAGTCTGTGACAAAATGACAACTATGACGTTACATCCTCATTTTATTAGTAATATGTGACTTATTTTAAGCCAATCCCTACGTATATTTATACTTTTTTTTATTACTATTACATTACAATACTATTTTTATTTTTAGTTCCGTTTCAATATGTTTGTTATGTGTTTAAAACTGCACCCGTTATGTTAAATAGAACGGCCACCGTGTGGCAGTAAATACGATTGTAAGTGTCATTTTAGGAGACTTTTGAAGTCGACCTAAAATGTTGTTTAGGTATGAGGATGTGTTGGCTGGAGAAATGATTATTTTATTGACTGTTTTCATTTATAGAACCACAGTATATCTGTATTTTCTATTGATGTATTGCACATTTATTGTGTGTTTATTTTCTCTGAATTGTATATTTATTATTTAAAACTGAACTGATCAGTATTTATTTATCAATAATTTCTATGTGTATTATGAAAGGGGTTGCCAGCAGGGGCGGATCTACAGGGGGGCAAGGGGGGGCAGATGCCCCCCCCCCCCACACTCTAGAGCCTTGCCCCCCCAGCTGCCCCCCCTAACTTTGGTCATCCAAAAACTGTGCTTGTAAAAACAAGCTATGTCCACAAGCTTCTCAAAACATTGAACTAAGTAATACATTTACCAAAAGTGAACAATTTAATTTTTAATTTTAAATATTCTTAGCCCCCTGCCCCTCATCGGTGCCGTGCAACCCGGCTGGAGCGACTGAGCTGCCCCCCCCCGTGCCTCTGAAGGTTTCCCCAGGTGAAGTGTAAACACATGTTTACCTTAAAGTTACATTTGTAGTGAATGTAATGTATGCTAAAGACGATTCAGCATCAGCAAAAACAGCGCGTCTATTACATTAGCCAAAAGTCAAATCGTTCCCTCGTGATTTGTAAGAGCACTCTGCCCTTTGAGCACTCTGCCCTTTGATTAGTTTTGATTTTAGTGATTGTATCCATAACGTTTAGCCTACTGGTGGTCGCCGTTTCGCCGTTGTTACGTCACAACACACAATACAGTGGCAGTTGGGAGATCGATCATTTTTATTTGAGTCCTATAAAATTCACCTACTCTCACATATCACAGCAATGTGGCTGCACAAATTAACCCAAGTTACAACTGGGGAAATAACAAATATAATAGGATTAAGTAGTCTAAACAAAACTGTTGTGTGCATGTGATAAATATTTTCTGATTTTATATTTGTTATAGGCTACTTATTAGCTACAGGGCCCTACGTACAGTGTAATGTAATACAAGAATAAGTACACAGGAGGAATAGAATGAGGGAAATGAAGGAGAAGGCAGTAAACTGGAGAGACCAGGAGGTTCAGAGCAGGAGAAGACCACAGAAGGAGATGCAGAAATAAGTGATGGAAAAGAGGAAATAAGTGAAGGAGATGAGGAAAAAGAAGAATCAATGAGGCATGAAGAGGAGGCTTCCGATTCAGGGAGAGGGACAGAGGCAGGGAGTGATCAGGTGGAGGAAGATGACAGGGAGGTAGAAGAGGGCTGCAGATTCTGAGAGAGGGACAGAGGCAGGGAGTGATCAGGAGGAGGAAGATGACAGGGAGGAAGAGGAGGCTGCAGATTCAGAGAGAGGGACAGTGGCAGGGAGTGATCAGCAGGAGGAAGATGACAGAGAGGAAGAGGGTAGACCTGCAATTCCCCCTGGACCACATGGTATGTTTTTATTCTTCTAGTGGGTAAGGGCATGATTAAACAATAACTACCGTAGTTTAAAAGTATTATTTTTTTTGTTATAGCCATTCACATATAGGGATTCCCACGTACCATCTACCCATGCCACCCTGCCAAAACCTCTTGCCCCCCCTTTGCCACCCCAAGTAAAATGTTCTAGATCCGCCACTGGTCGCCAGTAGCAGAAACCCACAGACAATTATCAGAGAATTATCACCCAAAACCTGCAGATCCCCTCAGCTCTATAGACGTTGTCGGTGTCTTTAAGCCTATTGTTTTGATTTTACATCCCACAACTTAACTATATTTTGTTTCAGTCTAAAAGCTCTCATTACTCTCAGCATCACTTTCAGCTGCAGCAGATGTCTGGTTCCAGTGAAAAAGCTCTGATAGACCCACTGAGTGCTACCATCCACCAAAATGGATAAAGTTAGCAACTAGCTGGTGGACACAGTGGGGCATTTTGCAGCTAAAAAAAACCCCAATGAGAGATGTTTGAGACCAAAACAAAGCCAAACAGTGAGTGAATATCAGATTGGATTAGAGTAGACTTACAATTGTTACATGGCCAGAAATACAAACTCCAAATAAATGTTGCTGTGTGTATGCTGGATATGTAAAAAAGCAACATTTAAGTGTTGTGTTTAAAGATTGTTCAGCTGCTGTTCAAGTGGCCAAAAAATACATATATTTTTGTGAATTGTATAGAGCTAACCAGATACCATGATTTTCATCCCATTGGACTCCACTGCTTCTAAGAAATGTGTATGATAATGTGGAAAATTAACTTGAACTATCAGTGACATGCCCTTAAGCAAAGCACTTGAAATCCAAACCTTTCCATTAGAGTAAGGTAAGGCACTCTGTGCAGTAAGTAACTGTCTGAATGGTTACTTCTCCAAATTGTTGCTTAAATAAGGATATGTTTTCTCCACCAGTTAATTAAGGTTTAAAGAAATATGCTCAGGGCTTTTGTGTTTGTGCTTCACATCCAGCACAGACAAATTATGTGTGTGTCTTGCTAATCCGGGGTTTTATAGTCGCCTTTGGAGATAAATCGAGATAGAGCACATGCCACATCAAAGCATCAAAGCAGACTGAGATGCAGATGGACTTTGTGTCCCTTCATTACACATGCACTAAACCTCTTGGCTGCGATTTCACTTGCCACTGGTGAAGGGATCCATGGCCACTTAACCAGCTGTAGCTTGAGCCCGGTGTGACAAATGGCCAAACACATTTATTTCTCTCAATCGATATTACTAGCTATACCTCCATCACTAAATGCTCTTTATAGAAGCTCATTTCCTGTGTCAGTTCATTTCCCACTCTTTTATTTCCTCTGTCTTTCTATCTCCATTTCTCTTTCACCTAGTCTCTTAATAGCTCTTTTATCTTATATACACACACATGTACACACACACACACACACACACACACACACACACACACACACACACACACACACACACACACACACACACACACACACACACACACACACACACACACGCACACACACACACACACACACACACACACACACACAGACCCACATGTACACATAGGTTCATGTGTAAGGATGGGATCTACAACCCCAAATCAGAAAAAGTTGGGACAGTATGGAAGACACAAATAAAAAAAAGAAAGTAGTGATTTCTAAATGTACTTTGACTTGTATTTCATTGCAGACAATACAACAGCACATAATTTAATGTGTTCCTCATGATTTTTATTATTTTTTTTTCAAAACAACAACATTCCTATTTTGGTTCTTTTTAAAAATTAAAAAAAAAGTTGGAACAGTAAAGCATTTACCACTTTGTAATGTTGCCATTCCTTTTCCCAACACTTAAAAGACATTTAGGGACGGAAGACACCAAGTGATGAAGTGTTTCAGGTGTAATGTTGTCCCATTCTTGCTGCAAACAAGTCTTAAGGTGGGCAACAGTACGGAGTCTTCGTTGTCGTATTTTGCGCTTCAAAATGCGCCACACATTCTCTATTGGAGACAGGTCGGGACTACAGGCAGGCAAATACCCGTGTCCTCTTCCTCCGCAGCCAGGACTTTGTAATGTGTGCAGAATGTGGTTTTGCATTATCTTGTTGAAATATGCATGGACGTCCCTGGAAAAGATGTCTTCTTGAACGCAGCATATTGTGCTCCAAAATCTCTATGTACTTTTCAGCATAAATGGTGCCATCACAGAAGTGCAAGTTACCTTTGCCAAGGGCACTGACACAACCCCATACCATGACAGACCCTGGCTTTTGGACTTGTTGCTGGTAACAGTCTGGATGATCCTTTTCTTCTTTGGTTCGGAGCACACGGCGTCCATTTCTCCCAAAATATACCTGAAATACTGATTCATCTGACCACAGTACACGTTTCCACTGTGTGATGGTCCATCCCAGATGCCTCCGAGCCCAGAGAAGTCGACAGCGCTTCTGGACACTGTTAACATAGGGCTTCCTTTCGGCACAGTACAGTTTTAACTGGCATTTGTGAATGTAACTACGTATTGTGGTACTTGACAAAGGTTTGCCAAAGTAGTCCTGAGCCCATGTGGTGATATCACTTATAGATGAATGACGATTCTTGATGCAGTGCCGCCTGAGGGATCGGAGATCACGGTTGTTCAGCTTAGGCTTGCGTCCTTGTCCTTTACGCACTGAAATTCCTCCACATTCCTTGAATCTTTTAATTATGTTATGTACTGTTGAAGGTGAAATAAGCAAATGTCTTCCTATCTTTCTTTGAGGAACATTGTTTTTAAATATTTCAATAATTTTCTCACGTATTTGTTGGCAAACTGGCGATCCTCGGCCCATCTTTGCTCCTAACTAGACCTTTCTTGGATGCTGCTTTTGTACCAAATCATAATTACAATCACCTGTTGACATCACCTGTTTCAAATCACATCATTATTTAACCAATTTACCTGATTACTAGGCCTAAATTGCTCCTGTCCCAACCTTTTTTGGAATGTGTTGAAGGTCTGAATGACAGGAAAGGATGTATATTTACAAATGAAATTAAGTTGACGAGACAAAACATGAAATATTTTGTGTTCACATTGTCTGCAATGAAATTGCAATATTTGTGTTTTCCATACTGTCCCAACTTTTGCTGATTTGGGGTTGTAGGTGCCATGACAACAGGGCACATCAAAATCTACATAAATGGAACTTGCTCCCACTTCACCAGACCGACAAATAACTTCCTCCTACCCTCTTTTCCTCTTTGCATTGAAATAACTTTGGCACATCTGCACTCTTGTAAAGTTGATAAGATTAATACGTCAAATCAAACTTGTGGAGGAAATGGGGAGTTCAACTTTCTTCCGAATAAAAAACTGGTAACCTGCAGCACAAATGCAATTTCTCGTGACATGGCATCACACTACATGACATGAACACAGAGATAATGGTCCAATAACTGTATAATAAGAACACTCATGCAAGCATAATACTCATACATTAAGGGAAAAAAACTTTCAGAAGAATATTTTAACAGGCTCCAAGTGACATGTGCCATAATTGATGATACATGTTCAATGGGATGATCTATATTAGGAAAAATGGCAACGTGATATTTTGCACTTGTAAAACAGCACACTGACACACTGTAGCAATGCTGACTTCCTCAAGACCTGGGATTGTGTAGCTTTGCAACGAAGCATGCATCTGTAGATCCCCATCTGCCTCTCGGTTTCAACAGTGTGTTAAACTGAGTGGGCATCATCAATCACTGCCATCCCCACATGGGCACTGCCAAGCCCCCAGAGAGAGATGCAAGAGCCGGGCAAGACAGAGAACCAGGCTCCCTGCCTCCAGCAAGAAGCAGCTTACATATTACGCATCCGAGAGGCTGGCCTGGTAATGTCCCTCAAGGGCTGCCTTCATGCTGTGCTCAGTGGCTGCTGGGGGACAGGCTGCTGCTGCAAGACTAAACACATGAGACTGAACATCACATTAACGCCAGGGCGAGCCTTGGGAGGCCTGCCACTGTAGATTGAGAGGCCAGGCCCACCACCACAATTAAAAAGAAAATGATTAACAATTAGCCTGCAACTGAGAAAGAAAAAAAACAAGCGGTTTGCTGAGACAACTTTTCCACTGCTGTAGACCCATTTGTGTAATGGGGGAGCATGTATATTCTGTTCAAGATAGTGAAGTGCACTCCATGTGCTGATGAGTGTGCATAGCCCACAGGGCTCAGCAGGGTTTGTGCCTCCTACATCACGCCGCCCAATCCCACGCACTCCACTCGTCTGAGCCGAGGGAGAAGAGAGAGCAAGGTCATCTCTTTAGTTTGTAGCATACTGTTGGCCTCAGCACCACTCATGCTCCTCTGTTGTAAACTGATTTGACAATTGTACAATTTGCTAATTTAAGAGAATTTTCAAAATGCTATGTCCCATTGTTGTTCATGGGTCATTGTTACATTCTCAATCCGTTCCTGTGCCTTACATAAGTTTGCTGTGTATGGGTTGCAATGACACTTGTCGAATGCTGACTCAGAGGGACTTTTATAAATTGTAAAATAAATCAAAAGACATGGGAGAAAACATATTTGATAAAATACTCTGACAATTGAATGATAAATTTGCTGGCCCATGCCCGAGTGTGCTCCGGATTGCCTGGAGGTTATTGCTGTGTACTTTATCCACTGTTGGTCATCCATCACCTGGGCACAGTATCAGCCACAGTCTCTCACTCACATATGCAGAGAGAGAGACAGCAAATGCAGGCTGCAAGCCACACTGCTATAATATACTGTATGTATATATATATATATATATATATATATATATAAATGTATTTCTGTGTGTCAAAGTTAGGATAACAAGTCATGACTTTTACTGTTAATCTCCTCATTTTGTTTTCATACAAACAGAGATGAAGCTGAATATATGTGCTTCCAAAAGTACAGGTTCAAACTATTTTTCTTATATGAAAACTGGGATTGCAACAATTTGACTTTAATTAATTAAAATGCTGTTTATGCTAATTAGGTTGGTAAAAGGGCCAAATCACCCAAATATAAAGATAAACATAACAGATTTACCTCTTGTGGTTTCTAGTCATGCAGAGATAATTCTGTATCCACACCAATACAATGACAGTTCATTTCCTGTGGTTAACCCTTGTGTTTTCCTCCCATCGACCATGCACTTGTTGTCCTCCCGGGTCAAAATTGACCCGGTCTGTTTTGCCAGTTCATAAAGCATGAAGTATAAATTATTACCCAATTCTGTGTTACATCTTCTTAGCAACTTCTTTCCAACCTATTACCACTAGTTTTACACTTATTTTTTAATATATGGTCAAAAAAACCAGCATTTATATAAAATATACCTAATTTCTGAGTTAAAAAAAGGCTGAAATTATGAATTATTTAGACTAACAGTTGAGATCAATGGGCACATATGTTGATGGGTTATCACAGACTGGTATAAGTCAAAGTTTAGTCACTGTTTATACTGTTTTGAAACCATTTCAAGTTTTTTTAGTCTGTTTTGGCTATTAATAAAGCATAAAGTATAAATTATCACCCAATTCTATTTTACACCTTCTCAACAACTTAATTCCAACTCATTACCACTAGTTTTGTTTGCGTGCGTGTGTGTGCGTGTTCATCTGCTGAAAAGAACAGTAGTGTGATCCACTATGCAACTCGTGTGTGGGAGTGTGTGTGTGTGTGTGTGTGTGTGTGTGTGTGTGTGTGTGTGGGCATGTGTGTGTGTGTGTGTTCATGTGCTGAAAAGCACAAGAGTGTGATCTTTTGCAGGTCTCAGCTACTGTGTGTGTGTGTGTGTGTGTGTGTGTGTGTGTGTGTGTGTGTGTGTATATGTGTACTGTATGTGTGTGTGCATGTGTGTGCACGCGAGCATGTACGCGCATGTGTGTATGTGTTCATCTCCTGAAAATCATAATGATCCATTGCCCAATTTCAGTATGTTTGTGTTTGTGTGTGTGTGTGTGAATGCATGTGCGCGCACACGTTTGTTGTCCGTGTGTGTGTGTGTGTGTGTGTGTGTGTGTGTGTTTGGGTGCATTTCCATGTGCTGGAAAGCATAATAATGTGATCAATTACATGAGGTAGTTCTCAGCTGCTGTTTGTATGAATGTGTGTGTTTGTGGGGGTGGGGGTGTATGTGTGTGTGCATGTGCGTGGGGGTGTTTGTGTGTCTCCGCATGTGCATTCATGTACGTGTGTGTGTGTTCATCTGCTGTTGAGCGCAAAAGTGCCCCATTGCACCACCGGGTCAAGACCACAAATGCAATAAAATTAAATAAAACACCCAAAATTCAATGAAAGTAGTGATCATTAATATTACTTGCGAAGAACATCATTGGGAACCACCCATGTTATTTTTGGTTAATTTGGTTGAAATATACCCATATTTCTGATAAAGAAACTTTGAAAACAAATCAAATTTGACCCGAAGACAACACAAGGGTTAAAACATTGACAAATGACATTTAAAAAACACCTCTTTCCAGAATCATTGACCCTATAACTGTAAATAATTCACAGAACACAATATATGTGTCTGAAATCACTCCTACACTATATTTACTAGGGGTGTTGAAATGAATCATTGCATCGCAATGCAGACCTGAATGATTCTGCATCGATGCAGTGACAGACCATAATCAATTATTGCCTAATGATGTTACTTGTTGATTTTCCGGCACTGTTTTTTAGTTTTTGTCCTTTGTGTGTTGTCTGCTGCGTTCAGACTCCACTAAATTCAGGAAGTGTCTTTCTTAAGAGCAGATACAATAAAAGGTGATACATCGGAGGTGATACATCGTGATGCATTGTGATATTGAATCGATTGGAATCATTGACAGGATAATTGTAATTGAATCTAAATGTGACACCATTTAGTTTCCGAATTCTGATTGTGAAATATATACTCCAATACATTCATCCAGTAATAAAGGTAAATGACGATTCATAATTGTCTGCAATCTCAATGAACTGCTGTCTAATGAGTAAACTATTAAGCGTCTATTATATAGGGAGTAGTGAATGAGTTAACGAGGGAGTGATTTCACACATAGCCCCTGTTACAATTTTCATAGGGACTATTTCTTTGGTAGAAAGTTGTTCTGATAAAAGAAAAAGAAGTTCATTCAGACAAGAGGTGTGGGTTCAACGCTGTGAGCACCACAAACTAAATCCTATTTACCTCAATTTGTATTTGGGTGGAGACAGAAACCTCAGAGGTGGATATCTTAAAATGTTAGCACATGGAACAGGAATCTCCATGGCTACATACAACTACTGGTAAGTGAGAACATGTTTCTTTTTGTAACTTGGATGAACTGCCCCTTTAAAAGATAAAATCTAGAATAAATATGAATAATATGAAATGACTGGGTTGCAAAATGTAATCTGTGATACAGGCCTAGACTCAGCGGGAATTAACCAAAACAATACAGGATGTTAAAGCAGAGACGAGCGTGCAGCACAAGAACAACGGAGGGCTTTAAGCCAAAAAGAAATACATGTGAAAACAGTATAATGGCAAAGCCCAGCACTGCTATGTATCAAGTCACACTCTCATTCCACATCTATGACATCCCTAGTTTGATTTGTGCATCTGCATAGGACACATATTTAAGACTTAAACATACAGAATGACTTGAAGTTGCAGTGCCTTCTGCCTGTTGAGAGCCCATGCAGCACAATATATGTTGAACAAAACCTATAGCTGCATCTTAATATCATTGTGATGACAGACTGCAGATCTGTAGTCATAAATAATTAATTGTCATATCCGTGAATTTCCACCTCATTGTGTGACCACCTGCTGACGCCAGGAAAACATGTGAATGTACATGCAGCATCTCAGACAATTCCGTGCTTGTTTTCCTGTTAATGTATAACGGGTGTCTCCCCATCAGCTACCCTGGTTTAGTAACAGTGTGATGTGCGACACCCTTCATCTGGAAAATTCCCAAACAGCATGGAAGTCTCCCAGATTTAAAGTATGCATATTCATAAGTCATAATCATGGCTGAAACTCTGTACAACTTCATTACATATTCATGCACAGGGACCTTTCTTAGATAAGTTAAACTACTTGATGTTAACTCTACGGTTCAACAGTACACTGAATAAATAGGGATAAGGGAAAGTGAATATGAGAAAACTGGAATTCCTGCTGTTTAAGGTCAATGCGCTCTTAAAAACTGTATTTAAAGATAAACGACTACAATCAAAATACTTGAAGTAAAATTACCTCAATGTATCTGAGACAGGAGGAAGCTTGGATTAAATATGTTAACCTTGTAAAGGCTTCTTACACCTTATTACGGTGAGCTTAACAAGTACTACAGTTGTTTACTTACTACTTACTACTTAGTAAATTAGAATTTAAGCACGGCACAAATGCTGGCACAAATTGCTGCATTTTAGATAGTCAGAGTAAAAAATATAGAACAAAATTGGGTCCAAAGATACACATGGCTAACAGATACTACAGAAAGAATGAAGTGTCATTTAGAAATAGTGGACATCTAGCCTAACGTCTTACTTCAGCTTACAGGGAGTGTGTTTTCTTTTGAACTGCTGCTGTTTATTTCTCATCCATCTGTCAAGAAAGAGTTGCAACATGTCGGCGGTGCACACACCGCCTTTGTCTTGTAAACTCAGCTTCTGACATCCACAAGACTGCAGAGGGTTGTTGCTCGACAGAAATAGACTTCTGTTTAGTTTTTTTTGGTCTTTTTTTCCTCCTGTTTCCAAACAACAAAGCACCTCTGTATCAAAGCCACAAAGGGAGCACCTTGAAGTAGGATCCATATATAGAAATCTTGTAAATCAGGCATGAATTACCACTGAGGTGGCTTGCGACTTGGAACGTTTCAAACACCCTCAGAAAAATGATGATGTTGGTGATGACAGAGGAAAGGATTTATTATTGAGGAGTCAAGCAAGCGAAGAATGCCCTTTGTACTAATGGAGCACAGGAACATTGTGGTAGTACCTGGGGTAAATGAATGGAAACAAATGCATTTTTCACAGTGAGTGTAACAATTAATGCCCCTGTGAGTCTGATATTGCTTTTTAGCTGAAAATGACTCCCCTTCAAACTAAACTTGTATGTATTTTGGAGCGAAATTTAAAGTTTTTCGCAATCAATACATAATTGCCTGAGATTTAAAAATACTGTGCCAGTACACTGCACAGTCTGATGCTGGATCAATAGAGAAATGTATCTGGTTCACAGTAGGAGAGATGGAGGGTGGATCAATAATAAGCAAATTTCCAAGAATTGCAAGAGGTATCGACTATTTAATTTGCCATTTCTCTCAAAAGGTGCATCAAAGACTCATGATAAAAGAAACGCTAATGGGCCTTTGTGAGAAAGACTTAGACTACAAGGTGCAGATGAGTGAACGTTTATTGCAGAGAAGAGAAGGGAAGCCATGCATGACACCTCAAAGTCACTTTATCCTTTAAAGTAGACCAACTACCTTTTTTAGGCCTGGAGAAGAGATAGTTTTCTATGTTGCATCATGTTCATGCTGTAAATTTGGAGTACGGTGATGTATACGTTTCGTATTGCCAACAAATCCCATTAAAAGACCAAAATCAACAATGAGGTTGACACTTAGTTTTGTCTGTTCAACCAACGCTTGATAGAGCTTCTTCCTTTGTGCCATAGCCCTTCATTGTTGTCCAAAACACATAATTGAGCCACATCATTGCACTGGGTGACATGTTCCGTACTATTAACATATGCTTATTACACACATGTAAATACTCACTAGAGCAGTGATTCCCAACCTGGGAGTCGGTCGGGACCCACAGAAGGGATATGTGATGAATTTCAGGGGATATGAGATGATTACTGGTTTAGAAAATTAGAAAAACACCAACAAAAGTCTTTTCCTCAAACTTTTATCTTTTACTAGCTCTTTTCAAGTAAAACAACTGTATAGGTTTACCCCTCCAGGCCTTTTATTATTGATCCAATACTTGTTGAAGAAGTCCTGCACTTTGATGACCAAAACGAAATAAAGTATTTGCATGCGTAATGGAAAGTGTTGAGAGATGAACATGTTTTAGTCTTCTAATGAGATTTGTTGACAATTTGATTATCGCCAGCCTTATCCTGTAAATGGGAAATATGCTATTAACATATGTCTTCATTTAGAAATCTGCCCTTGAGGGCGACTTTTGCAACTGATAAGATTGCATTTAAATTCCAGACATGAGTGGGTGTAATTGCCCAATGAACTTAAGGACTTAAAAGCATTGAAATGATCGGAAAGAAGGTGCAACCATCCATCATAAAATGCATTTCACATAAAAACAATTTCTAAAGTAAATGTTTTAATTAGAATTTTGCTTGTTTTAACCTTTCCTAAACAGTTACCCAGACTTTGATGGCAGTGGCTCGCTCCTCTAGGCGAGGTGAATATTCACTCGGATGGGTTTTAATACAGAACACCGAGAAATGATCTGAAGATTGAAACATCCCTGCACAAAGATTTGTTGGTCCACCTTTACTAGATATCCTGCAACAAAGATGAAGACAAAACAGATGAATCATGAAAAAAAAACAGAAAAAGAAAACTAAGAAGGAAAATGTGATAGATGCCTTTGTGAGAAAACACAGGGAAAAAATGCTTACACACCCAGGCTGAGTGACGCTTATGGGCATTCAGGTTTTTCTTGTGATGACTCCTCATGATTTATGTAGGTAGAGGCGTCTCCTCTGACCTTGAGAGATGCTTCACTTTGTGCTGATGTTCAGGTTAACTGGGGATTGTGGGAATTGGAGGTCCCTCTGAGGGATCTTTTTTTCTTGACCTCACACAGGTTTTCGGTGTGTGCCGGTATCCTGATCAATATCCACCTCAGTTCATGTGGTTTTTTCAGAGATATAAGGTACTGATGATAGATTGAGGTTTTGATATTGCTTTGAACCCACCTTGCCTGGAAAATTCATTTTTGATATTTTGCCAGAGTGCAGAACATTGAGTTTATAACATCAACGTTGCTTTCAAAATATAAAACTAAAATGAACCATTTCTGGAAACTGCCTTGATATTGTGATGCTTACATCATTTAAAAACCTTTTCCTCTTTATTAGCATTAGACGTAGATCATTGGAAATTCAAAATTAAAAACACTTTTCTTTTGATAAAGTCTCCTTTCACTACATATTAATTAGAATCTAAACCTTATGGACATTCATCATTATCCCCATCATCCCAAATATCTTTTCTGTCATTTCAAAGATTAATGATGATCAACTGAATCGACTCTCATACATTCTCCTCAGCACCCTGAGGGGAATGTTAAAAACTGCTAAATCAGTGTATTCTTCCAAAGATTTTAAATATTCAGATGAGTCCCCGAGGCTTCGATGCAATAAAAGCTTATTTACCGGGGCATGGGAAATACACCTTGCATCTTAATACACTGACAGAGTGAGAAGATGAATAGCATGGTTACATCTGTATCATGTTCACGGTAGATCAATCTGTCACTCTGCTGCGGTTGATTATTCAATATTGTCCTTGGCCTTAAACTCCACCAAGTGAGATTTATGCTGTCAGTGCAAACAGACAAAATCAAGACTCTGTGGAGGCATCTGATTTCCTTGATTGGAATCCATCACTTCACTGGTGGAATTTGCATCCAGCCGTCGTTTTACTATTTCTTTTTAGAAGTCATTCGTGACAAATGCTATAATTTTGAGCTCTTTACAGCGAATCCTGTGCAATCACTTTGTTCACTGTCATCAGCACTGTAGACAGTTTTGTATCTGTAAGAATAATCTGGAAAAAGAGTAATTTACATGAAAACCATTTTTTTAAAGAAGAAAACAAGGAAAGTACAATTTCCTCAGAGACTGAAGATGAAACGGAAACATGGATGAAGTTAGTGATAACTCACACAACACATTCAGTTAGTTCAATTTACAGTGTTAGATGAAGGTTTCCAATGCCATCACAGTCTTGAGTTTGTACTGGCATATACTTATCTTCAAAATTAACCCTGCTTAATTTGAAGTAAAATGTAAAAAGCAGGAGAAGATACATTTATTCCCTGCAGATTCTGGTAACATAACCTTCTAGTCCTGACAAGTAAAATGTTTTTAAAATATCCCCCCTGTTCCACCTCTAATGGCACATGATTAAATGCTGAGAACCTCTAATCATCTCAATGACCTGTATTATGTAAAACACACAGGTAAGGTTATACACTGCCTGAGTCACATTTCCACACACAGGGCCGTATTTCTTAGATAAATATGCTGAGAAGTGTTTTCATCAACAGCTTATTCCGAACAGCGTGCGGCAAATCAAGGCCCCTCAAAAGTCCCAGACTTCATTTTATTTAGTTATTAGTGGTCATAAGCCACAGAAAATGAAGGCAATACATTCCTTCCAAAACTCAGATTACAGACCAAATTCCTGTTTCAATTTACCATACTTAACATAGTTGTGCACCCACACAGTTTTCCTGTGCATTGAGGGACTATTAGCGACAATCAAGCTTGCTTTATGCTTGAAGCATCTGCAAGGGTCATGAGTGTCCACACAGACAAAGTGACATCACATCACCAGAACAGCCCCCAGGTTTTCGCCTGTCCATGCACATCTGGCATTTTCTAACTATGCAAAAGCGAATGGGTGGAGAAAATGGACAAACCATGCTGTAGATGTAAGATTTCGATACTGTACATACAAGCTTCCTGTCCATTAGGAAACTCTGAATCAGGAATCAGGAAAATCACAGAGTCCAGGCAGAACAGCTGGAGGACATCAGAGAGAAAACCAGAAAACATTTTCTCCATAAAATATGATCCTGTTTGACCAAATCAGTTACACCACTTATCTGTAACTTCTCTTCTTCTTTGTGAGATCAGATCCACTCGCCAATGTTACATAGTGGAAGAACAAGCACAGGGGGGAAATGAATGAAAAAGTCTGCATTCTCCCTATTACAAGTCAGCGTAGCACTGAAATTATTTTAAAGCTGTTATATTAAGGTAAAATAGTTACACAATGTTGCCTTAACTACCAATCGAAAACTGCGCCTTAGAAATCTACAGTGTAAAGATCTTAGACTAACTCCATTTTACCTGTAATATGTTCTATCTTGAAGTTGAACTTGAAGTCATTTGTGTCCTCCATGGGAGCTTATCATGAGCTGATCTTCCTAAGCGCCAACTTATTCACATAACAAACCAGCCAATAAGCATTACTACATACATCTGCTGATGATAGCTTATCACTAACCAGCAGCTGTAGTAGCGTTGTAGGCTCACCAAACCAGCCTTCACCAGGGGCGATTCTAGGATCAAACTTTTATGGGGACTCAGCCCCTAATGAGAATGTGACACGGATACAGTGCCTTGCAAAAGTGTTAACCCCCAAATTATAAAAAGAATTACAAATTATAATTTTTAGGGAGGCTGAGATTACATTTAGGGGGGCTTGAGCTTCACCAACATGTTGTTTGATTTTAGCTGTTTAATTCACTAGACTAGTTAACCTTTTGATTTCCACTAAGAATTCAAATTTATATTTCTGCCTTAGAGCACCTTATCACATGCACATGAACAACATTGTTACTCCTGTTTGCCCTGTTCCCCTTGAGGGTTTTGTTGTGCTTCAAACTGAGCCACTACTGCGAATTTAGCTGCGATGACTGTATGACGAGAATGTTTCTGACTGAACTGAAATAACTAAAATTACAGTGTGGTCTTCAACTCGTACTGGCCTCTGAGCATCAGGCAGCATGCTGCAGGATGACACAAAGTGGTGAAAGCTCCCTAGTTAATGAGGTCTCAAAGGGTTCATAACCCCCTAACTGCTTCTTTCCATGTGTTTCAGTGTTGTTTTTCCCTTTACACACACACACACACACACACACACACACACACACACACACACACACACACACACACACACACACACACACACACACACACACACACACACACACACACACACACACACACACACACACACAAACACACACTTGACACCTACAATTTTCTTTCTATGTGTGCTGCTGATGGCTGTACAGTGGGTCATGTTGTAGGTTAAAGGTGAATGCAAGATGAGCTGGCATCTTGGGCAAGCTTATTGTTCATTGAGTTCTTATATTAAATTGCTGTTTGCAGAGTATAACAGACCATGAGTGCACACCACGTTTTGCTAAACTGCTGATTGGCTCAATATTAAGCTGCTGATCATTACTCCTGGTTTGCTCCTCCCTGTTATTGGTGAGCAGTGACACTCCTGACTTCACAGATTTCCATTCACATGTAGTGATATCTTCATCACCCTTAAACAATTCCCTCTTTAGGAGCCTGTTTTCAATTCAGCAAATCTGACATCATCAAGCGCTAGCTGATGTGGTTGACAGAGGAGCTATTCCAGCCCTTGGGTTTTCTTATTTCACACCCAGAAGTGAAAACGAACAAAAAATAACAGTGTGGCAATATATTTTGAATATAATTACAGCCTGTGCGTCATGTCTGGACCCCCAATTCCCAGATTAGTTATTGAAATAAAATGAAAAGAGCTCTAATTGACTGAGCTTCTAGTGATTAAAGGAGACAAATAATTGCCAAACCCTGAGCAGCAACTGAAAATAAATAAAAAGGGGGATCTGCAATGCTCTGCACATTTCCCTCAGTATGGCCAAGGCCATCCCATGTTCACTTCAAATGCGCAGTAGACATCGCTGTATTTGTCAAGCAAATGAGCATTTTAGATTTACAGAGCCGTAATATGACATAATCAAGTTATAATTTTTCAATTAGACTAATTACGAGGCTGATCCAATTTAATGAAAGTGTTAAAAGGCTCAGAGGAAGCCAGTCACACATAAATGAGCCTGTTATTTTTTTTTGTTTTTTTCAGGTTGTGGCTTCAGATGCTCGGGTGAATTGACTGTGATTCTCATTCACTCTCAATCTAATTGATTTAGGATATTGATAGTAAGGAATGGAGCACTTTGTTTTGTTTTTATCGCTCCTTGGTACAGATGAAACTGGAAAAAAGGAAAGATATAAAATAGAAAAACAGTAAAAAGGAATGCCTTGTGGTATTATGACTTAGAGTTTGGCTGTGCGTCAGTGGACACTAATGAATTGGCACTGTCAGTGGTGTGAACTCTAGACCCGACAGTCGGGATGTGCTTAGTGGTCGTGCTGAAGCATGTCAGCAGGCTAGCCCCAGTGAGCTTGTAAGACAGAAATGAGAGAATGAGAGAAAGAGGAGGGGGCACATAAAGAGAGAGAGAATGAAAAATGCCAACAGCAAAGGCCTCACCAGCCATGTTTGATAAAATCAGCTGGCTCTATACACTCGGTCTTAACGATGTAGGATTCCTTTTCACCTGCCCACGTTATTACTGTGTCACACAGTCCCACTAGATATTACCTTTCATAATTTGGTGTTGGATCAGGCGCGAAAAATTCTCTCTCTTTAAATCACCCTTCCTTTCCCCGCTCTTTCCTGTGTCCCTCAACCCTTTCCTGCCTCCCTCCATCTCCTCCTCTCTCTTCATTCTACCACTCCTTCTTCTTCTCCTTTCCTGGTCCTTTTTGCCTCATACTTGAGGGCAAACGGCTCATGAAAGAAACTTGACGCCTCCCAAAATGACAAACGGTCATTTAAAAAGGCCAACTTGTCAGGCAGACCGCACGGCAGAAGGCATTGCAGAGACAGATGAAGGAAAAATATACTCAAGGTAAAGGAGACAAACGATCAGGGTGAGTTGAACAGGAAGGGATGAAGATGAAGCGGGAGGAGATGAAGACTCCTCGGAGGAAAGAGGCTGAAGGTTCCTGACTCCCTGTCCCAGTGTGAAGCAGCCTCACTATATCTTGAGTCTGTTTATTTTAATGTATGTATGCTGCTGACTTCATATAAGCGAGCCTGCATGCAACCACTTCATATTTGAAAAGTGAAAAGTTGAGCATGCCGGTCCTCTGTGAATTTGCTGGAATGTCACTAGAAATAACTAAAGTTTTCATTTAAGCCCATAAATAAACAAATGAATAATTCAGTTTGTAAGTCAATCCATCCACCCATCCATCAAACCAACCAACCATGTTATCCCCAAAAGGCCCCAAAATACAGTAATGTAAAATGTGGAATATTACCACTTACCACAGAGAAAGGGGCATATATATTTTATCATACAATATTTTTGAAATCAGGGCTGAACAGTCGAGCAGTTTATTAAATGTCTGTAATAAAACTGTACTGTTATGATGCTGTAGATAAAACAGAATAGATTGTTATAAAAGTACACTTTTAGTTTTCTGCCATCAGCAGTTGGTTTCAGTTGAACACTGTTGCTAGAAGCAACCGCTACTCGCACAAACTGACATTTTTACATCCACAATTTTTTCAGATCTGTGACAAGCAGCTTTTAACCACTTCCCAGATGCCAGATTGTTGGAGCATTATCTGCAGGTTTTGTTAGGGATGTTTGTGACTGTTGATTTGTGATCAGTTTTCTGTCGACTAATTTATAGTGACAATACAGTATTTGGTCTAACTTTTGTTTATGGAATGTCATTGTTTTGTGATTTGTAGTCACTGTTATTTGACAGTTTTCATCAGCCTTTACTGGATGTGTGTTTAACTTGCTAGCTTTTTTCATTTAGTTTGCAGGACATTATTGCAGTTCACCATTTTGTACAAACAGGAAATGAATCAAGGCATGCACAGATGGACATTAATCAAACTGTTATTTTAGAAAGCTACTGCCAATTAAACAGAACAAAGGCAAAGGAAATGATGTCTGTTCCGATGTAATACTTTACTTTTGGCGTTCAGAGATGTTCCTAGAGCTGTCTCGCCACTTTCAACAATTTGTTGTATTTTTTCAAGCTGTGAACAGCTTCTCTGTTTCCTGTGTATATTATGTTGTGGATCAATAGTGTCCATCAATAGTACACTTGAAATCAAGCTCATTTAGAATGGACATCTGTGAGCACACTTCATTTTCTCACATAGTTAGCATTTAAAAATTAGTATCTAGTATAGATCTGGGACCCAGCTAAAGAGTGAAGATCGTCCTATACTATGTCATTTAAAGACACATTTAAATGTGTATAGTGTTGGTGTTTGGAATAAGATAAGCATAAGATGGCAGGTGTATTGATGCAATCAATTGTTTCATGTTGATGTTTTCCCTTTTCAAAGAGAAGCTGAGTTTTTTTAATCAGTTCTACCAGCAGCTGAATTTTCCCCTGCAGCAAACTGCAACTGCAAAAGAAACAAAAACAAACTTCCCATGCTTAAATATTCATTTTTCTTTAACTTCAAATTGACACTTTTTTTTTTCTCCTTCAAAACTTTCAAGTTTTTTTAAACTGCAAATTTCTATCTCAACTTCGGAACTGTGGTTACAGCCAGCTACGATGGAGGGAGGAGACCTTCACATTGCACCCAAGTCACACAATGCATGTAGGGCTTCGCCATATGAATTCAATTTTCATTACCCCCTGTAATAAATGCGGTGTGAATCCTGGGAGGCCATGGCAGCAAAAAATAAATCTGATACATGAATAAACGATGTCCCCGGGGAAGGCAGGCTCCTCCTTTGTGAGGAAGATTGACTCCTCCAAGATGGGACACATCAGCCACAAAGAACGGAAACAGAAATAGAAACTGCCGACAGAAAGGCGCTTGCTCACAGACTTTCTGCTTAACCCCCCAACCAATCTTAAAGCTGTATATAGTAATAATACATATTCTATGCAGTGTGACTGCAAGCCATCACATTCTCCCAGAGGTCAGCACTTTTGTAATTTCCACACTATGAGAATGTAATTAAACTTTGACGCAGAAACTTAGTCACTGCACTGTACTTGTCACTTCATTCTTCGTGTCTTAAGTTTAGCCAAATAATTTTTGTGGTGTGTGTGCTGGGTGATGTTGGTGTTTACACATTTCTTTGTCAGTTTCTTAGAGAGTGGATGATGTGCTGCTGAATTATACTTTCATCCCACTTCTGTTGCAACATTTTGCGACTACAATACTACTTGTGCTTTTGAGGTGTGTCTGTGCACTCCAGCGGCCCCAGAAAAACAAAAACACTTTATTTGTCTGTATTTTCCCTAAGCTATTTCTTATTGACAGACTAGCAATACTTTTATATTTACCTTGAAAACTCCGGCTATTATTCTACCACCGTCACAGGTGGTGGTTTGACGTAGGCTGCCAGGTGGACAAATGCATATGTTGTCAAAGTTGGCAAGACCCGGTGGACAGTAATCTAGGCCTACTAGGTATCTCCCATCTGCGATGCTGTCCTGAATATGCTGCCTAGCAATAACATAGATTATCATCTTGTCACATCTGGCAGGAAAGGTATATTACTTCCTGACAGTGCATTTCTATGAAAAGACAAATAACGGAACTACAGCTTAAACAGTCATGTAAATAAACCAATCTTACTAGATTGCTAAATATCTTAAAGTTAAATTAAAACACACAAGACTAGATGAAGACTTATTAGTGATCAACCACCATCATCCGATCATGCTGTGTTGGTAGTGCAACCTCAATAACAATCAAAGAGCATTTCAATAGTATTTCAATAATCCACAAATCTCTGAGGGAACAAACACTTCACTTACAAATCGGTCCATGCTACTGTGGTGAATCTCACTGAGGGCTATTAGCTCAACCACTGAATTCAACCTTCTGCAACCCCCCAATCTGGCGTCACAGCAGATGGGTGGAGGTCTGTGATCTGTTGAGGCAATTTTGTGCATGGCTGCCATGGCCTGTCCTGGTGTGACATCTCCTGCTGCTAGTCGGCCTGTACTCTGACCTTCACACTGGGCTGGTATACAGCTGTCTGGCTGGGAAATGCAAACACACACTTACACCCCTGTCACACACACACACACACACACACACACACACACACACACACACACACACACACACACACACACACACACACACACACACACACACCACACACACACACACACCACACACACACACACACACACAAATAACACACTTGCAATCCCTTGGGAAGAGCAAAAACTTTAGTTGGGGGAGAGGTTTTGGTGTTATGTGTTATTGCACTGGCTAGCTACAGAAGACAGCTAGCTGGCAGGCAAAAGGGCAGCATGCACTGTTTAACACAATGTCAAATGTGGCTCCAAACATTGATGCTTAGCTGGTCACAGATTTGATTCACATAGATGATGGAGATTGGGAAAAGATTATATGTGTGTGAAGTGAAAATGTCAAATGCAGAGTTAAGAAGAGAATACACAAAAACACACACATTCAATGCACACATGCTCAAACACGCAACCCCCACCCTTTGCACTTCCTATTTGTCGGGTTAGAGCATGAGGACACATAACGTAAACCCAAAGAGACACTTCCTCCATTGGGAGAGATCTCCTCTCATTACGAGCAGGATTGACACTGGGCCTGGCCTGTCCAGAGGGAGGTCTAAACCAATAAGAGAGTAATTGAAAGAGGCGCTTGACTTCCCGTCTATAACAGCTTACAGACCAGGGCTGATGTGCCTCTAGGAGCATGGCGTTTAGAAAACAGATGGGCAAAGGCAAACAACATGAAAGTTGGCTCAGAATTGCAGGGGAAGAAAAACAATTCAGAGAAATAAGGCATTTTTACCTCCTCGTAAGTTATCACGTCTGCCTCTTATCAGTGATGACACACAGAGAGTGATGCTGAATTGCGAAGTAGATGCATGATTAACATCTTGTTACATTTACCCTATAGTGTACTTATACAAAAAATTACTGAGCTGCATACAGCTTAAAGGAATATGGAGGAGAAACACACCAACCGTATTTCATAGTGTTTCAATTTCCCAGAGAGGCTGTGGTCCTAAGTGTCAACTGCTGTAGCCAGAATGGTGGAGGCTGTGCCATAGCATCTTTTCTCACTGAGGTGTGTGTGTTGAGTCCCGGCGGCTAGACTTGTTACGGAGATGACAGCATGTTTTGTTTCACTACACAGCCCTCGCACTGACAGTCTGAAAGCCTGGAGCCAAACAAACAGAGGCAGCAGCGATGCCAGGTATCTCAAGATCTCTCTCTGACTTACTTACTTACACACACACACACACACACACACACACACACACACACACACACACACACACACACACACACACACACACACACACACACACACACACACACACACACACACACACACACACACACACACACGGTATACAGGCAGGCAGTAGGTATATGCAGTACAGGATATATACACACACTAAAGATGAAAACAGACACATAACTAAACAAACACATTTTGATGTTGTACAAAGCATCTGCATCACTGCAGTACTTTGGCTGGTGGAAGCTTAGAAATTATGCAATTCCTTCTCCTTTTCTTTTTTAGATGATTGTGTTACGTCTAAATGTTATGATAAAGGAATCTGTAGTGGTCATTCATAACATTCAATGGATCTTCAGTGCGAATGAAATCTTCTAGCAGTGAATATTGCTTTCTAAATACAGGCTGCAACTCAGTGTGGATGAAAAGATGAAGGCTATGCATCATTTACCGTACCGTACACACCTGTGGGGCATCAATAATTCAAGCGTGCACTTGAACCCCAGGTGTAGGAGCATGGCCGGCCTTGAAACATTCTTGGAGCAACTGCAGTACTTCTCAGATTGACGCAACACTCGGCATGATCAATAAAACTCAGTTGGCAGAGTGAACATGCTTTACTAAAGAACAGAATGCTACTCTAAGACTTGTAGAGTTTTACCCAGAAGCTGCTTACAGTGTAGTCCTCCGCTATTGCAATAATCCATCTTTTTTGAGCCTTAGCATTCACAGGAAACAAGGCAGCGAGCTGAAGGTTAGACAAGGTGGGATTGTGAGTGAAAGGCTTCAGTGTGAACCCCTGCACTGGTGGTGGAAACAAAGTTTGAAACACTCACAAATTCCAAAAAACACTGGGAAGATGTTCCTTAACAATGTGTTTAACCCCTAAATACTGATTGAAAATTAAAACAGTTATAAATGAAAAGCAACTCCTGAAAATCAGCTGATGTTACCAATGTTATTTGAGGTTTTTCTATAGAGAAATCAGTGAACTGTTCAAGGCTGTAAATTTGACCCTTTGGGCATTCAACGCAACTAAGGGCTTGAAAGTAGAACGTCTTGTTTTGAAGCTCCTCATCATGCAAAACTTTTAAAGGCGATCTAATGAGAATACACATTAATATGGGTTTGTGAATCATTATATGATTCCCCATCCATGAGCCACGTTTGCGTTAACAGTTCCATTCAGTGATGCATGATGAAAAAGCTTTCTCCCTCTATTTCATTCCTTTGACCAAGTCTCCTCCTCTCTGACTATCATCTGCACCGTAACCAAAGTTGCAGCTGGAGGAAATGAGGATAAAATATTGATAGTGTGGCAGTAATGAAGTCTTAATAAGAGGGATCCAGTCCAAACAATGAGAAAGAGGGTCATATGGCTCAGAGGAAGGTGTGACGCCCTGTGTGCCATATCAGAGCCAGCCCTCTTGTTATTTTATAAGGTCAACTCAATTACAGGTAATTTATTAGATTGGCACACTTAATAAACACTGAAGGGGGATGCTCTCGCCAGCTCCAAGTCTGGACTTTGTCACTTGTAATTTAAATTATAGGCCTGACTCTGAGGTACAAGCTATTGAAAACAGACAACAGGTAATGATCTATTGCTTAAGAGAGACTGCCAAAGTGAAAAAGAAAGACAGACAAAGCTCAAAGAGGAGTTGGGAAATGGGAGGGGCCTTATTTAGCAACTTCTATATTCACATTTGCACTGAAAACAAAGAGAAGAACAAAAGAAAAGTACCTCTTGAATTACTGGGGGAGCTGGCACACTTGTTTTCTGTGCTCTGCGTTGGAATAAAAGATTTGTCTGCGAATAATTTATTCCAGTACTCCCTTTGCCATTTCCCTCTCCTTCCCCAAGTGATACACAGAGGCTTTTGTGGTAGAATTTCAAATGATAAATACTGCACATTTATAAAAAGTTGAGAGGGGATATTTAGAACACAGCAGATACTGCATGAGGCCTTATGCTTTATTCACGTCCCGGTGGGAGCAACAGTATCCAGGGATGCGTTATGTAAAACTGGTTAAAACCGTGTAATGTGATTTTGAATGCATGACTTCATCATGTGTACCACAGGCATTGCATTGCAGCACAGGTTGCTCAGACTCATATGTCACATAGAGCCAAAGGCCCCTGACTGAAATCAATAAATAATTCTAAATTTATAGTCTACACTGCAGCGTAATATTAATCATTACATTTATGAAAACATGGCTTCATATTAAAGACCCTCAAGCAGGCTGTGTGGGAACACAAGGAAGAAGAAAATGTGTTGTTGTACATGTGATTAACTAGATCTGATGACGGGAATTTAAAATATGAGCTTTTGCATTTTTATCTTACTCTATCCTCCAACAGTCTTGCTATTTTGGAGTGTGATGTTACGTTGGATAATGCTAGTGGGAATGGACTTGTCACCAAAGGGGATGCTGTTGAAATGATGCATGTGGGTGTACATTTGGTGTATTGCTGTCTTTGCCTGAAGCAAGAGATGAGAATATCGGAATAAAGAGACGACTCAGAATATTTTATTTTTTTGGTTCAACACTGATAAATACACTGCCAGAAAAATGAATTATGGATAATCAACATGCATAGAAACCTCACATGCTATATACATGATACACTCTTGACATGACATGCTACTAATCTAAAATGATTTGATTAACAATTTACCTTTGTCTTCTTCTAGCCTGGCTCCGCCCTCCTACGTACTTACGCTCAATTTTCATTTTCCTTCAGTACACCGTCAAATCTTTGGCAGTCCAATCAGCGAACAGAGGGAGTGGCTGAGAACGATGATGTTGAGGTCGTGCGCTAGTTTTAGTTGTAGTTTCGTAATGGTGGCGGAGAAAGATGCAAGCGAAGCCATTCGGCCCGTTGTGGCAACGCTGCCGAATATCCAGAAGTTAAAGCCCGAGCAAGAACAATCTTTGCTGAGTTTTGTTGGTGACCATGATGTTGTGGCCCTC
Organism: Gymnocephalus cernua; assembly: GCA_023631565.1. Lineage (NCBI taxonomy): Eukaryota > Metazoa > Chordata > Actinopteri > Perciformes > Percidae > Gymnocephalus > Gymnocephalus cernua. Next base: position 33,217,336 of record CM042429.1, read on the forward strand.
CTCCCCACGAGATTCGGGAAAAGTTTGATTTTCCAGCTCGCTCCCTTAGTGGTGAAGGAGTTAGCTAAGGCGAATGCTAGCGATGCTAAGGCGAACACTAGCGATGCTAAGCTGACATCACGACCAAATGTTAGCGATTGGTTATGGCAGATCCAATAGTTTACAACTTAAACAGAGTACCTGCCTTCAAGGAAGTTAACACTTGTCAATGGAGAGTGGTCAGACTCTCTGTACAAATGAAATGTATAAGAGTCTGCTAGGACCAGGCTAATCTTCTCCCTGATCTCTTTTTCATTTCATTTTAGGACCAAACTGTTGCACCTTGTAACACAGAGTCTATTGGAGTCCTTAGGAAGCGTTGATCTGGTAGAGAAGCTGGACAGACAAAATAAATGACTCATTGAAGGTTTATGAGGCATTTTGACATCCATAGCCGTGGCAAACCAAGTATCCAGCCTAAATGAGAAGTCACTCAATAAGATACAGGAGGGTCTGTGCACCGGAAGCCACAAATGCTAAAAACATAATAGTCTGTTAAACCAGCAGTAAAATGAAATGGAGGACGGACAAGATTAGATTAGATGTCAGACATTGCCAATAGAGATTTGTGTGACATGCCTTGATATGACTTCATTGTCCTCTGGTGAAATGGAAACACGAGGATCTATTTATGAATGGTGGGTGCAAAACGAAAATAGTTTTTTTCACATCGCAGCACATCATGTTACAACACTAAGTGGAGTGGCTGTAGTTGTCATAATGTTTTTGGCACAGCAGCAGCCTCATGGATATGACAAGGTCACTAGTTTAAATTTTGGCTGGAAAAAATCTATAAGAAACCCTCTCGACTTCCTCGACAGCTGCCTCCTAAATGCCCTTGAAAAACAAGTGCCCATAATCAAAGAATAGCCCAAACTGCTTCAATATCAATTCAGCAATAAAAGATTGCAGTACGCCAGGCAACTCTCCCGACCTGCGACTACTACTCCCAGGTCAGTGCTGTAAATATTTAAGTCAGGGTTAACAATACACAACACAATGCTCTGATGAAGAAAGTCAGGAAAGTTTGTTCCAAGTCCAGTAGAACTGCAGCCTTGTTGTGCTGTCCATGGTGCTGAATTTATGTTGCTGTCCATGGTGCTGTAATGAATAGCTTGACATAGACCCATTCTCAATGTGTGTTCTTTTCTGTACGTGTGTTCTTGTGAAACACCATCAGTGACGGCCCAAGTACTGTCCCAATTTAAAGTCAGCATTTAGCCCAAATCCCTGGAAGTGTTCTAGCTACTTATTAAGGCTGCTTCTGGAGCTGAGTTGTGTTAACTTGGCGTACACAAGTATCCCAGCAGTCATTTCACATCATCCAGTGGTGTTGGTGGAGGATATGAGCCAGACTTCAGGGCTGGACACACCAAGATTTAAAATGGGGAAGTTTTGCAGAATAATCAATTAATTCCAATGGAATCGAAACAATCAGACTATCCGCTCGAGAAAGCAAAATTAATAAATTAAGTCTTAATGTTGTAGAGTTGTTGACCAACAGCAAGCTGCCTTGACGGTGCTAACGTTTAGAGGGATTGAGAGCTGGAGCCCAAAATAGAGGACATTATCATAGTTTATTAGCTGCGTTGCACTATTAACTTTTTTATTCAACCAATTCTGTGTGGAAAAAAATTGTTACTTCCTATTTCACGCAGGATTTTGCTTCTAATGATCTGTACAGGTTTGACCACTCAGTGTGGAGCAGGACAACTATCCAAGCCTATAGAGATGAGATAGAGGGCAATGCCACTGTTCATAGAACTATGGTTACAATGCTCCACCTGTGTTACCAGCTGCGACAGCAACGCTGGCATTGTTTTCACCTTTTGAGTCTGTGTGTGTGTATGTGTCATCATGTAGCGGGAACTACCAGAGAGGCGTTTTTGAGTACTTTGCTAACTGCTTATATGTTTGTCTGTCTCTCACAGTGATTCACAATGAGTGAGTCACAACCGTGCAATATGCGGTCACAAAAATTTACAGGTGTGCAGCTGAGATCAAAATGAAGGCTGAGTTTGAAGATCAGTGTGGTCCGAGCAAGGGCGCCAGAAGTAGGGGGGTAGAAAGTCATTCCCCCACTACTTTACCTTTATAGCTTGATTTGTAAATTTTTTATTGTATAATCTATATAGTGTATAACATACAAAGGTTCACATAGTTAACAAAAAATTCACATGGGGAATTCTGTAAAATCTTAAATATGCCATGTTTTTCCATTTGAATAAAACAGACTGTACATTGTCATTACAGTGAGATATCTGTACAAAGCAGCATCCTGGGATTGATAGAACTTTTCCTCAACTCACTTTGATGTTACCTGCCACACCTTTAGACTTTTCATCTGGTGGCACCACTTTAAGTATTCATGACTGTGGTCCTTTGTGACAAACATCAGGAAATCCCTAGTGATTTCTCTCTCTTTTTGCTCTGTGTGCATACCTAGTCATGTCCCTTGGTACTTGTCAATAGCTGCATAGTTTTTGTTGCTGAACTTTCTGCTCCTAGTACCATAATTTCCCTGTCGTTCACTCCAAGACCAGAAACTACATAATAATGAAGACTTGGGCATCTGTAAAAGCATTTACTGGTAAATGGCTGTATCTATAATGTATTATTATTGCTATCCAGCTCTGATTCTGATTTAGGATCACTGCTGACATAGTGGAATGCAGCAACACATAATTTTAACAACAGGGGTTACACTTAGAGCAGCAGAATGTGAGGCGTTTGCCTGAAATTACATGTTATTCACTGCATTGTTCTTTATTAATGATAGCTTATATCGTACATGTCACTGTTAAAAACACAATGAGAAATGTGTCATGTGTTATCACTGTTTAAATATTGAATTATGAATATGTTTTAGTATTAGTTTAGTAATGTAGTTCATTCTAATAGCTAATCAAGTATTTGTAATGATTAAACAATGAAATGTGAGCATTATGTTGGCCTCTGGTAATTTTTCAGATGGAATAATCATGTTTGTACTATGCATATTGGTGCTGCTAGTCTGCTAATGGCTACAACCACAACATTGAGTTGATGACTATCCATGCCTTTCATTTAGCAATTGGATTCCACTTCGAACACTTAAAAAAAAGTTTTCTTCAGTACTGGCACCATTGGATCTCTGACATCCCATCATCACACACAACCGCATCTCTTCACCACTGTGATTGCCTGCACAAGCTAAATATTTGACAATAAGTAATCAGGTTGTATAGTCCTGTCAATAGACAGTGTGCCTGGCCCGCACAATAGAGGATGTTTTATCCCTTTAAATGCTTTATGGTGCCATACAGAACATTTCACATAATAGAAAAGCTGGTATCTGACTTTATATGTAATGCAGTTTTTGGTGGTAGGATTTGTTATTGTCACCTTCTGCAGTCTCATTGTGCTTAGTAAATGCAACACATTTAGTGCCTAAATACCAGATGTCAACTCACTCTCAGATTAATGTCCTTTCACTAATTCACAACTTAAAAATGATTTGTAAGCTAACCATTTAATACAAATTAAAGTTACAAAAGATTATTATCATGAACTGTCACCTGATTTATAACAGATGCCCAGCACCTCATGGTGAATGGAAGTGGCCTGACCATCTGGCAAATGTCCACTGTCTGTTTACATTTATTTTGGTAATACTGGAATAATTTGCAGGAACCCACAGTGGTAATTGCAGGTAACATCAGTGCTTTTACATCCCCTCCCTAATCGAGTAGTGGTGTATGTCACAATTCAATCAACCTCCCTATTCTTCCCTAAATTATTCTGTTTAAGGACTTCTAACCAGATAATTGCAGCCTCATCTGCAATAATGTGCTTTTTTTAGGCTATTGTCATCTCATCAGTTAAGTGCTGCAACCAATTTAAATGAAGGTTGGCGTGTCATTTGGGCACTGTGCAAACAATATTCACCCTTTAATGGGGAGAGTGAATATTACATTGTGTTCTCATTTTATGATTTTTTTTTTGATTTTTATGATCTTTAGCATATCAGTAATTATTGCTTTTGATGGCAGTTGAGAGAAACTGTCCACTCTGTAGCTATGTACAGCTTGTTGCACTACAGGCCTCATTACCATGAATCACTACTGTGTAACAACGAGAGAGCTACAAACTTAGAGCAGCCTTGGTTTCAGTAAGCCATGGTTTCTTCACCATATTTGTTCAGTGTGATGCAACATAGAATCAATTATGTGTTCTGCGCTTCCAATTCACAGGTGGGCTCCCCTACAGCAGGGGCTGTGTTTGTTTTATATGAACTCACCGCTGACCCTGCTGACCACAAATCACATTGAAAGAGGAGTGAGAGTGTGGAATAAACCTTTAACATGAGAGAGGAAAGTACCTTTTAAGATCCATCAAAGCCTTTGCTAATAGGAGTGATCCATCCAGGGCTTTCAAAATGTCACAACCCAGCCTCGTTCATTTGCATAACCTCTAAGGCATCACAGAGATTGTGTGGTGCATTGATTTGGTTGGTGGTTCGAGAGATGCTTCTCTTGTTGACACAGTCGGCACTCCTTAATCCACTAAACTGTGTGGCCAGTGAGTACTCTGCCGCAGTTTTACAACCACATCATGAGTCATTCCCACACACTCAAGCTTCCTAATCTGCTGACTACTCTTGGGTAAATATCATTACTTGATCTTTGATATATCAAGAAATTTGTCTTGTAGTAGCTCACTGAAATGTTCAGCTTATGGTCTGAACTAGGAATAGCTCTATGTAACTTTGAGTGCCTAACTCAGCAACTTTCAAGTCCATTAATGGATGATTTCAAAAACAGTAGAGCAGCTATACGTGCATTAAACATTATGATTTAAAAAATATATTTTGCACCAAAGGAGATTGATTATAAATGAGAGTACATGTATTATACTAATTTCTATATTTGTACTGGTGGAGGGATTGAGCCCCCTCCCAATAATTAACCTCTGTGCATGTACAGTGTACATGCTCCAACATAATTTTCTGTATTATATGAAACATTTTAGGTTGCAAGGTTATATGCCTGCTCTATAAAAAGCGAAATGACACAGAATTTGATCTTGACAGAGAAGAAACCATATGTGTCTTGACATCTGGTTCAAATCTTATGTCTAAAAATGCATCTCAACATGACTTTTCAGATTGCATTTCAAGTGTTTTATTTTAAGCCCTCAATGTGTATTTCATACAAAATCAAGCAGAGCCAGAGAAAACAAGGGAGAAGGAGCAACAGACAATATTGCTTGACAAATATGCGTGCTCTTAGGAATGCTTTCTGCCTCACAACTATTCTTCCTATATACACAGATCACGGTATTGATTGTCGACACATTTCACTACAATTCTGAAAAGCATGTTAAAGCATTGGATTTGTTTCAAATCATCACTTCATATTATCATATTAAAACCCTTTACTGTTGGGTGCCTCAGAGCATCAACAGCAAACATGTTGGTACATTCTCAGCTGTCGGCAAACCACAGCAGTGAAGACAGAGTTTGCTGGCAGTCACCAACGTGATTCAAGTTTCAGGATATGTGCTGTTTTAAAATGTGCATTTTTAAAGATGAACATCAAACACAATGGACAGTACGGTAAAATAGCGGAGCGGTTAAGTGCAACAATGGGAAGCGCGAGAAACAAACTAGAGTTAATTTGAACAGTCTCAGACAGGGACCATCACGGCATCATTTATCACCATCTCCATCTCCCAAGTTATTAATCCCTTAAGGCATTGTTTCGATAAAGATCACGATGACACAAGAGTCTGGTAAAAGGAAATTAGAAAAGACACAGTAGTGGAAAGTTCAGTAAGTAGATCTGACCCACTAGCGCCCGATCACTGCTGAATGAAAACTGCTATCTCCAGTTCTGCTGCACTTCAAAGTAAAGATTTCTGTGTATATATACGTGACAAACCTGTAATTAAAACCCTACTGATAGAAATCTAACACTCTTCTCAATCTTTACTAACAATGTAAAAACTTCATAAAGTGATAACATGTAATTGGTTTGTTTCCAGCTTGTTGGCCAATGCATTTTATCAGGAAAAAAATGAGAGACGTTTTCTGCTTCATTTCTCTGCATGAGACACTTCTGTCTTACTTTCTTTTCTCTGTCAACATAAATTGAACATCTCTGGGTTTTGGACTGTTGGTTTGGCAAAACACACTCACACATTCTGAAGTTGTTAACTTGGGTTCTGGAAAATTGTAAAGGCCATTTTCTGGTCTCACGTCACTGACTAAACAATTACACATTTATTTCTAATGAAAATAGCAGTTGCTTAAAAAGGCTTAAAATCACACAGGAAATTGGAAGTGCACATTATGAGAAAGATGTGCTTTTATGAAAAAGAAATATTATTTACATGTTCTGTGAAGTTCCATAGGATCTTTTTCCTGATTGTATTTTTGAGTTTTTAGGTTGAGATTTAACTTTTGCTAAAACTATATTCTCAGGTTATGTATGTACGTTGAATGTTTACTCAGATAGATCCTTTTTTCCCATATTTACATATTTTATTTAAGATTTATTTTTGTCAACAACAACATACTGTCAAAAACTGTGAGTTATCTCAGCCCTGCAAACTGCGATTAATACTTTTGACAATAACCCAACTGCACAATGCATTCTGTACAAGCTCAGTCTGTAAAACAATAAACCATTAGCATGCATGAATGTGATGTATTATACTGAAAATAAAATAGCGGCGTACTTCATATGCTTGGGGCACTGAATCGATTGGGAGTTGGAGTTGCAACATCAGTGAGAGAGATAGAGAGAGGGGGGGGAGAGAGAGAGAGAGAGAGAGAGAGAGAGAGAGAGAGAGAGAGAGAGAGAGAGAGAGAGAGAGTGCAAGAGGCGAATGATTCATTGGGGAACGGGCTAGGGGGAGGTTTAGGAATGATGATGAAAATCAATAAAGAATAATAAATGAGAAACAATTGGGCAGATTATAGAGGTTATTAGGATGTGGAAAAAGACTGTATTGGTCCGTTGAATTCACACAAGAGTACAGTGGGGGACAAAAGCATGGAAAACACCTTAATGTGGTAATGCTGGATTGCATTTGCTGTACTGCAGGTTGTTCGCTGCATCTTTTCTATACAATAGAAGGTGGCTGTAGCCTCAAGGTTAGCGAAGCAAGATTGTGAGCAGAAGGTTAACGGATTGAACTTCTCTGGTTGCAGGAAGGCAGCGAATAATCTTTTGCCCCCAACTACTAATTAGGTGCCCTTGAGCAAGGTCTTCAACCCCCAACTGCTCCCAGTGCATCTACTCAGGGGAGCACCGTATGGAGCATCTCCCAGGTGTAAGTGTGTGATGTGTGAAAAGTAGTGCTCAGTCTTTTCTGGGTAAATACATTGTAGGAAAAGAACAGCAGCACCACAATGCTGGCTGAAACACAATGAGTTATTGTGCGACCTGGCAGAATTGAAAGTTTGTTGAATACATACAGCACTGGTTAGTAGAAATGCAATCATAGGCACAAACAATGCTAGGAAATTAAAAAGCAAGCACTGTTTTTGCCTTTCTTTATCTTTAAGAAAACATGGAGAAGCTGTCTGCAGATTAATTAAAATTTCATACTGTATTTGATAGAAATATGCCTGTGGAAGAATACTGACAAATAAACAGACAGCTTGTGCCTTTCAAGGAAATTCTCACGCTTTGACAAAAACAAACTCAGAGTTATTTAACGGACAGCTGAAAACAGAGATAGCTAAAAAAACGAAAATTAATCTTTATGTAACAGCCTTAAGATAAGGTTTGAATGGGGCTCCCACCAATGTTCAGTGCATGTGCCTGGAATCACAATCATTGTGTTTATCACACTGCAAGCAGGACAAAAATGTGATGCTGCACGTAAGATTTGGTTTTCAAAATGTCTGTTGATCTCATCACTCACATTACTCACGAAGAGAAATCCTACTGGCAGATGGCTTAAACATGGATTCATGTCTTAATGAGATAAATACATTCCCCATTTTTTCTTCCTAAAACAGAACAGTAAAAAACAACAACTGAATTCACATTTGTAGATGTGTTTCAAACCATATGTCTGAAAAGATGAGAGAAATGAATCGTTTATTTGTATTTCAAGTGTGTATTGCTATCAATCCTTAAACCTTAAAAAATAATTGATTGTTTTGCCTCATCAGGGCAGCGCAACAAGCAGTTAACACAACACTGACATGCTGTTACACTAACAAGTTGAAACGGCAAATGGGGAAAACAGCGGCTTAACTAAACATCAAGCACATACAGAACTTTTTTTAAGCTGTTTTGATCTCCACCATCCTGCTACATAACATTAAACTAGCATTAGGTAGTTAGCAAAATACTTATTGTTTTTGTACGGGTTATACAAACTGTCCATTTAACTGTTACAATTAGGATTGTTCTAGAATGTACATTGCTGAGATAAAGCCTGACAGACGCACCCTGAATGTCCCTCCCCTTCCCATATCTATTTTGCAAGGGTACCCTTGCTGCATTGGGGTAGATGCTAGATCGGATCCACTGGACGTGTTGACGTCACATGACGTCACATGACTTGCCTCATGGCCCGCCTTATTTTTTGCCTTATTCTGCCTCTGATTGGCTTACCCTGTTATTCTTACCCTAACCCTAACCATTCCCCATTTCTCATGCCTAACCTAACTACGACGACACGTCTAGCAGATCTGATCTAGCATTTACCCATCATTGGAGGGCTTAGCGCCATCCAGGATGGCTGTGATTGGTTAAAGAAATACAAACAAGCCAGAGAGTTTTTTTTCGCTTTTCCCCTTTCCCATGAATAAATAAGCAGAGTAGCCAGACCATACTCCAGCGCTGACACAGCGCTGTGTCTAGCAATGCAAGACTACAATTAGCTGAGAATTAGCTGAGTGCAACCCAAAACTCTGAACGTAAAAGGTGTCTCTGTGGCAACGGTTTATTAAAAAGGAAAATTAGCAAAGCAACACAAGAATGAACTCAAATTGTTTTAAAGTGCTCATATTTTGCTTTTTCCCTTTCTTTTATTGTGTTATATATCTTTTTTGTGCACGTTATAGGTTTACAAAGTGAAAAAGCCCAAAGTCCCCCCCAAAGAGACTTACCCTCTCCAACAGAAAACACTGTTCACAAACTGCTCCAAGCAGCTCTGTTGTAGTCCAGCCTTTACTTCTGTGACAAATGCATGTCACTTTGTAACACGTTATAATCAGAGGTGGGTAGAGTAAAATTGTACTCAAGTAAAAGTACTGTTACTTCAGAATAATATGACTCAAGTAAAAGTAAAAAGTAGTCATCCAAATAATTACTTGAGTAAGAGTAAAAAAGTGCTTGGTGAAAAACTACTCAAGTACTGAGTAACTGTTGAGTAACGTCTGATTTTTTTTTTATCACATCAAATTTGGATATATATATAAAATGTTTAAAACATATGTAACCTAAAAGACAAACATTCGCCTATCCACAGCAAAAACAAAAAGAATTTAGGAAACTTACCGCTACATGTTTCCTCAAGTTAGATGTTGAGTTTTTGAATGCTGAAATGCCCGTTTGTTTTGGTAGACACAGAAGACACCGTATAATGTAGCTGCTGTTTGGCACTTTTACTGAGGTAAACATGCTTCCAATATGAGGCCAGAGGGCTATTTCACAAAACCAAGATAAGGGATTAAGCTGGATTTCCCAGTTATCCTGGCTCAATTTAGCCTTGACTCGGTTTCACAAAAGCAGAAGCACCTAATTTACCATGGAGATTTATTCTGTACAGCTAGCCTGCTCCTGACCAGGCTAACAGCCAGGATTTATTAATTTTAATTTTAATTTTATTAATTAATAATTTGCCTTTTCTGTTCACTCAGCAGTGCTTTTACCCTCTTGTTATCAGCCTGCATTAAAATACAACAGGTGCATATTGCTGTTCATTTAAGTACTGTTATTATTTAAAGTTGTGACCATTATTTTTCATAATTAGTAAAGTGACAGTCGTTGACTGCTGTTCATATTGTTGTTAGAAGTTTGGTGAATATATTATGACAGTTGAGATAATTAGAAAAGGCTGATAAAGTTGCCAAATGTGTTTAAAATGAAGTCAGATACTAAGGGCAATGTATAAAGTTCTGTACATGTGTGTTTCTATAGTGGACCAATGCACCTTATATTATTTTAGTTGATTAAAGTTTTTGTATTCTTTAACAATAAAGGATTCAATAAAATGGCATTCTTAGCACACAATTTGTGTTGTCCAGTAAACCGGGACTATAATTTGGGAGAATTGTACAATTATAAAAACCTATTCTGATTGTACAATCCTGCCAAATTATAGTCTTAGTTCACTGAACCAATAACTATATAGTGTAGACTACTGTACATTCATGTAACAACAGGGAGCAGACACCCCAATGTTTTTTTTTTACCTTATATTTTGCTGGGGGGGGGGGAGGGAGAGAATAACTGATGAATATACTCTGTTACATTCATGGTTACAGTGTGCATTATATTTATCACTTAATTATCTTTATAGTTTCTAGATTTTAGAGTCCAATTTCTGCAGTGTCTTTCTTTTCTATCTCCATATATACGAGGGAGCAAAATACATAATATGTAAAGAAGGAAGCCTCTGTAAAAAAAAAAAACGTGAGAAAAAGCGTGGCAGATGAATGATAGTCTAAAAATATACATTTATGAACTACTGCTCTGAACTGAAACCATTCAATGAGTTACTTGTCATTTGCAAAAACAAACAGTTGTACACTTTGCATTAACAGCGAGCAGTGGAAGTTAATATGACTTATTAAATTTATATTTTAGCCCATGAGAGAGAGGGAGAAACAGAGTGAGAGAGATATTTACGCATCATATTCTAGCGTTGTAGAAAATGGATCTTCATGGTCAATTTCCTGAGGAACATTATCTCCTGCTTACTTTTAAGACAAAGAGTACAACGGTTAATTTGTGCCAATGATTAGTAGCCTAATCCTCGAATAGTATGATTATGACCGTTTCAATTCATAGCAGTGGTCAGTTAATGTATATATTTAGGCTGCTTACACATTCAGTTGGTCCGCGATCGTCTGACTCGCTGTCTCTCGCTGTTTTTTAATAACAGCGCCTGTGTTTCTTTTTTTACAATTGTGTTTGACGTTATCATACTTCCACAAGAAGCTGGTGCTCACTCTATCAAGTATGAACAATGCATATTCTCCATTGTAGCATCAGTAAATCTGTGATTGACCTCGCGGTCTGTTAAGGAAAGCAGTGAACGTGCATCTATCCGAATTACTTCAGCCTGGCTCGACCTAGTCGCTCCTCCTCAGCCTGGCTTGGCTGTTGTGAAACGCACCAAGCCAGGCTGTACAGATTAGACTAGGTCAAGTCTCGCTTTATCGGTTATCCTGGATTTATATATTCTACTTTTGTGAAACAGCCCGCAGGGGTGTTCCTCCTTGTCTGTGTCTGCATTGCCGACGGTTGTTTCTGAAATTTTTGTTTTGCTAAGTTTGCCTCCCCTTTTGCATGCACCATTCAAATTACTAGACAAAAAATTATATCCTGAGAAAAGTGGATTTTTAGGGGCATAGCTCCATAGAGTCCCATTCATTCTGCACTGGCCTGTGAGCGCCATCTAGTGGAACTCAGAACCCGGAAGTAACGAGGGAGTGGAACTTCTTCCTATATTAGAAATTCTTTGATGAGGCGTACGTGGGGGGGATAAAGACAATGACGCGTAGAATACCAAAGAGGTAAAAAGAAAAGTAACAAGCTCATTGTAGCCTAATGTAGCGGAGTAAGAGTACAGTTTCTTCTTCACAAATCTACTCAAGTAAAAGTAAAAAGTATAGTGATTTAAAACTACTCCTAGCAGTATAATTTTTTTCAAAAACTTACTCAAGTAAATGTAACGGAGTAAATGTAACTCATTACTAACCACCTCTGGTTATAATGCTTGCCTAGCTGCTAGCGTGGCACGCCTTCAAACTTTGCTTCTGACTGGCTTGTAGTGCTGACCTAGGTACTGCACAAAGACGGGATAGTAAGTAAGATGCCTCACTCTGTAGCTAAAACAGAGAGCTCATTGCTCATTGCAGTACATTTTTTACAGAAAATGAAAACTTCTGTTAGCCGGTTTACGTCACACGGCTTCCCTAAAACAACTGAGATCTTGTCTGTCTCATCGCTGTGTGCTGGGCTGGTAGCATTCTGCTGCTGGAAATGAGGCTGATAATAGCGGTGATAGTGAACCAACATACTAAAGTAAAACCAAAACAATGAGCTGCAACATGCAACTAAAATGCTCCATAGAGATGAGGGGACCTACAGTTGGGTGGTGATTCTTTGTTGGTTCTTCACCACAAACAACACAAACTACACTTTACATACCCCCATTGTTAAAATTATCAAAATATTCAGAAATGCTGCATCAAAAATCTTTCATAACGATTTGGATAAATAAAGCAAGCCTGAATCAAGGGGAGTGAAACTGGCACCCACACATTCCAAGGCCAAGCAGAACTCATATCATTTAACAGCACTAATTTAATATTGCACAATTACAGCAGCTGTGTGAAATAGGCCCAGTATTGCTGGCCACCCACCGATATTGCATATTACTCAGATGATCAGCTTAGTTTTTATTGTTGCATATTGTATTACCCGGACATGAGGCAATGCATTTCAAGAAACCCAGATTCTCAAGGGATCATGGGCTTTACCATAAAAGAATGACCAGGTGCTTTGATGAAATTGTAGAGGCCGTGCACAGCTGGCTATGGTGGATGAGGTAGACAGAGTGCTGAGGGTGTGGGGATGTAGGGGTGAGGTGGCCGGGCTGAAGCAGGGAGACAGCGAGCTGAGAGCACACCTCAGAGAGCTCCATCTGTTCCCTTCGCCAGTCCTGATGGGCAGGGATGCCTGTGCCAGGATCCTGCTTGCTGCCCCTCCTACCGGCAATGCACACACACTCACACACGTATGCTGTATAGTACACACACACACACACACACACACACACACACACACACACACACACACACACACACACACACACACACACACACACACACACACACACACACACACACACACACACACACACACACACACACTATAGCTGTAATTGAAAATTGCACTCAGGATCTGGCTTGTCATAGAATGTAAGAACTCATTTTTCTCCTGCTCCATCCTTCTCCTGTCCTTGACCTCTTGATCTCAGGGCCAGAGGTATTACAGTAACTCCACACTGGAAGCAAATGTTCAGTCTTTCAACAGATGAGGGAAAAACAATCTGCTTTTGATACATCTTTACTATGGTGCTCAATGCTACAGTAATTCACCCACACGAGCAAGGTTGAGACTATTCAAAGATGACACGCAAAACTCTGTTTGTCATCTCTTGTGGAGGGAACAGCGCTTCAGTCTCATCTTGTAGTGGCTAAGAGGATTTGTCTCAGCGAGGTGCTTCTGCTGTAAGTTTTAAATCACTGTTGACAACACAGTTTCTCCCTGGATTAGATCTCCAGTTTCATTACGATGGCCCTGATAGCATCTCCCGCAGAATTGATAGAAGGTGGGTTATTATTTTACAATAAAATGTTTCCCTCTTTGCCAGACTGAAATTAATTTCAAGTTAAAAGAGACTTGTGTTGCCTCTATGTAGGACAGAGCCACATATTCCCTTTTGAAGCTAAGTGATAAAATGCTCTGTTTGAACTTGCTTGTCAATCAGTATAACTTCTCTGTAGATTTGATCTCCTGTATTTCAAATGCGCGTGCTGTCTGGGTGGATACCTTTGTGTTTATAGCTGCATATGTGAAATATGAAGATACACTTATTGACTGCTTAACATTGTCACTGAAGCACAGCAGAATTCTTTTAAGAGCTATGAGGACAGTGGGGCTTAAGATATTGGTCTGCTGTGTGTAGAGTCACTCATGTTTGTATAAGTAGTCCTGATGTTGAATAGAGCAAGTGTGTGAACAAACCTGTGTGAGCACAAGTGGGTACCACAGTGTCTGTCTTAAATATTTTATGTGGAGATTTCTTTATGTGACGATAGCCTTTTTCAAAACATTCTGATGGCAAAAGTTTTTGTTTGTAGAGAAAATGAGACAATCCTGGTGTGAACCGGTGGCATGCATTGCTGTGTCTCTTCTGAAACTACATCTGGAGAGGCGCCAACGTGGAACATTTTCTAATCCTACACATTGTAGCTTTAATGTACAGCATGTTTATTTGAGTGTGTAGCGTACACACAGCACATCAAGTTGCACAAATGATGTGTCACAATCTAGAGCTGAAGCAATACTTCTGTTATTTGACCTATTGCCAAAAACTGGAAATCTGCCTTTTGTTAAATCCACCTTTCAATAAAAAATGACAAACAAATTCAAAGTCCAGCTTTTTTGATGTGAAAATTAGATGCTTTCCTTTGTATTGTCTATGTGATGGTAAACTCAATATTTTTGGGTGGTGGACTGAAGAAATTTGATATTTGATAATTAGAATAACGGTTATGCACCCATAATACAATGCTTCACACATAATGTATAACATGATCAGCAAAACATGAACTGTTAACAATCTCCTGTGGTTAAATGAAATCCATATTTTGACCTTATTTTTGTATAAAATATAACATTGCTGCTACATGTTAAGACTGTTAGGTAGCAGCTCGTTACCCTGTCAGTCTGTTCATATAAGAGCCAAGGCACAAAAAGTGATATGAAAGTAGTTTTTTGTGGATATTTGGCCTACTTTAAAGGTCACATATTGTAAAAAGTGAGATTTCAAAGTTTTGTTGGTCCAGGTGTTATATAAATACTGTGAAAGTATCAAAATTCAGGCTTAGAGAGACAGGACCTAAAACGGAGCGTTTCAGACAGAGGGTAAATACAAGTATATATAGACAGTAAGTATGATAAAAAATTATAAAAAAAAGTCTTTTTGACTTTTAGATGTGTTTTGAACATTAAAGCATGTAAACATGTTCTAGTAGAAACCCAAAATACAAGTATGATCCTGAAAATAAGCATAATAATATTGAACCTTTAATATCACAAAATCCACCTCATCCTGTGGTACTTTAGTGTGGAGTTTCATCCCACACAAATCAATTGTCATAGACATTACCTTGCTTGTTGTTTGTAGTTTTAACATAATTTTAATTAACTCTCACTAACAGCTTGTGAGAAATTCCCCAAAATGGACATGAGTACAGTAAAAGCCTCATTACATTACATTACATGTCATTTAGCTGACGCTTTTATCCAAAGCAACTTACAATTAAGTGCTTTCAACTGTGAAGGTACAAACTCGAGACAACAAGTATTAAGTGCAAGTACATTAGCTTTAAATAAGTAAAGCTACAAAGAGATATGAAAGTGCAAATATATAGCTTTAAATAAGTAAAGCTACAAAGAGACATATGAAAGTGCAAATAGATAGCTTTAAATAAGTAAAGCTACAAAGAGACATGAAAGCGCAGGTTGAAGTTTTTTTTTTTTATCCGAGGTGTAGTCGGAAGAGATGTGTTTTTAGCCTTCGGCGGAATGTGTGTAGGCTATCGGCCATCCTGATGTCGGTGGGGAGATCGTTCCACCATTTGGGAGCCAGGACAGTGAACAGTCGGGATTTCGTTGAGTGTTTAGTTCTCCCTCGCTGTGGAGGAGCAGCAAGCAGTTTGGCTGATGCAGAGCGAAGTGGGCAGGTTGGGGTATATGGTTTGACCATGTCCTGGATGTAAACTGGGGCTGATCCAGTCGTGGCCCTGTATGTAAGTACTAGTGTCTTGAAGCGGATGCAGGCAGCAACTGGTAACCAGTGAAGAGAGCGGAGGAGCGGTGTGGTGTGAGAGAACTTGGGGAGGTTGAAGACAAGCCGAGCTACTGCGTTCTGAATGAGCTGCAGGGGTCGGATGGCACATGCCGGCAAGCCAATCAGGAGGGAGTTGCAGTAGTCTAGACGTGAGATGACTAGAGCCTGAACCAGAACCTGGGCCGCCTTCTGCGTTAGAAGGGGACGTATCCTCCTGATGTTATGCAGCATGTATCTACAAGATCGGGTGGTTGCAGCAATGTTAGCAGTGAAAGAGAGTTGGTCGTTGAGTGTCACACCCATGTTTCTAGCAGTCTGGGTGGGGACTACCACAGAGTTGTCAATTGTTATAGTCAGGTCTTGGGTAGGAGAGCCTTTCCCTGGAATGAAAAGGAGCTCAGTCTTGTCAAGGCTGAGTTTCAGATGGTGTGTGGAAATCCAAGAGGAGATGTCAGTTAGACATGCCGAGATACGTGCTGCTACTTAAGTTTCAGACTCATATTTTCTAAGTTGTGAGGGTGGGCAACAATGTGATGTACACAAGAAACTATCTTGTGCATTAGAAACTTCTGCTAATAGGCTCCATAGATTACATCTTTAAGTTTAGGCAACTAAAACCACTTGAGGTGGATGGTAGTTGGATACTTTGTGGGAGATAGAATGTGTTGTATATGTACAAGTAAAGCAGTCAAATATGGCTAAACCTACATTTAAAAAAAATGTGAAAGTGAAAAACAGAGATGGAGAAAGAAATCCACAGAGGGAGTAGCCTTTCAGTTTAATGGGCACATGCTCTATAGCTACTGGGTAAAAGGTCTATAATGCAACTGTCTGAGGAAATCAGGGGCCGTAAAGAATTAATAATGGCAGTGATCCACCCCTTTAACCATTTTGTAATTCACAGATTCAAATCTCATTTGTGGGCTGTAATAGCAGGGATATCCTGTCATAACACAAGTGTGACAGGGAACTGCCTGCCTCAGTTGGACCAACTCATGCTTGATAGTGCATTATCATTAGCGGGGAGCCGCAGATTAATATTTCATTAGGACTTTGGCTTTGCAGGGGCTTCCAGGCATACCAAGTGATATGTTATTCCCTGCTTCACACCGATTACTCTCTCACAGGCAGAGCTTGGATACAAGAGCTCTTATTATGATGGACAGAGCAGTGGAGCAAGGTGTTCAGGGTAAAAAAAAGAGATATCCCTATTTAACGGTGAGTAAGCATGGTCAGCCAAACCGGGGTATCATCACTTTTCAGGGCATGGCCATAACAAACCATTATTGGGTTGCTGTGGGTGGTGGGGAGGAGCACCATTCTTAAAGGGATATTTCACCGCTGGAAAGCTGAATATATCTTTAAATTGGGTCACTTATGTAGTAGAAATGTGAAAAAAAATTGAAATTGGTGCCTTCTAGGCCGAGAAAAGCCAGAAAATGTGTTTTTGGCTCATATGGATGAAAGACACCAAATCCCAGAATGCACTTCTCTTCGCTGCTTTGAGTCCACTCCCAAGCCACGCCTACCACTTGACATTACATTACATGTCATTTAGCTGACGCTTTTATCCAAAGCGACTTACAATTGCTATATATATCAGAGGTCACACGCCTCTGGAGCAACTAGGGGTTAAGTGTCTTGCTCAGGGACACATTGGTTGATGGATCATGGTGGGAATCAAACCCTGGTCTCCCACACCAAAGGCATGTGTTCTAACCACTGCGCCATTACCACCCCGACAGACAGACAGGCAGTGAGGTATTCAACTCAACTCAATGTGTTTTATTGTTATTTCAACCATATACACAAAACAACTATTCATCGTGGCTTAACATTTAAAATGTATAATAACGACATTATATAAAAACGACATACGAAACAGGCTAGCTTTAGTGCACACACACATTATATAGGCTCTGTAAAGTTCAGCTAAGCATACTAGCATTAGGCTTGGTGGGCTGTAAACACCGAGTATAAACACAGCCGTGAATTAGCGTGGAATGTCACAAACTCCAGCGGTTAGCAGTTAGTTGGATACAAATCACCACATTTCTGCACCAGTCCGTGTTAACACAGCTCACCTTCACGGGTCTTTTACCCAGTGACAGAGCATCTCTAGCTCGGATCGTCGGAGGGCTAGCAGTCCTGGTAGCTGGACAGTCCGGTACGTTGTTGTTCAGCCATGTTTCCATGAAAGCAAAAAACACAGTCTCTGAACTCGCGTTGGGAGCATCGTTGAAGTTGGATGTAGTCCAGTTTGTTGTTTAATGAACGGACACTTGCAAGCAGGATTGATGGGACAGGTGGCCGGCTAGCGTTAGCTCGCTCTGGATGTGCCTTTTCCCCGGTTAGCGTTAGCTTCCCACCTAGCCGACTCGTGGCATCGAGCGAGACCGCTGGTCTCCGTGCAGGCGAAGCTCTCGTAGTGTACCGATTATTCTGTCTGTAATAACGTTTCCTGCATATTCTCCGATCTGTACCGATGTCTCCCGGTGGTACACGTGCGGTAGTTTGAATGCACATAATTGTTGTAAAAGTCTGCTGCTAAGAAGATAGAGCAGAGCCCTGTTTAGCGAGGATTAAAGATGGCTGACATTTCGTTTTTTTCCGGCTGAGATCGGCTCGCTTCGGGTGATGGGCGGGTTGAAAACATGCGGAAGTAGCTCCTAATACTGGTTGTAGTCTTTTGCTCTGGCCAAAAAATCTTCCGGTGACGCAAAAATCGTCATTTTACATCATCGGAAGATTTTTTCCAGACCCCCCAATGCAGATATCTCCTGTCTCAGGGGGATATGAGGGAGGGACGCACAGTCATTCAGAAATACTACCGGGTTTCTACTGATACAAAGCTGAATGTTAAATCGGTGAAGTATCCCTTTAACAGGGTTGGTTTTCATGGACAGCGGTGGTGGCTTATTCACTTTAGGATTCAGATCTGTAGAATAACAACAGCATGGAGACAGAATATCATGATGTTACACACAAAAGGCAGGAAATGAATTGAAAGGAATAATCAAAAGCTTACTTATTAAATTCAACTATTTCAGTTTAATCAGAGACTGTTGTAATTATGCAACTCAAGGTCACTCAACTAATGCTAAACCTGTTAGATATCAGAGTTTTATAGGCATGTGCATTGTAAAAAACAACAACTGGAGACTACAAAACTCCACCTTAAACCTGTCTCGTCTGGCTTAAATATCTGTCTATGATAGCAATAAGCTTTTTGCTTTGTAGTGCTTTCATTTTAAATAATTTGAATTGTCTGTCTGGACAGTTTGTAGAACGGTATTCTTTATTGTTGACTGGTTAAAATGATGAGAGGCCTAGACAAGAAGACAAAACACAAAATTAGGTTATTAATAAAATATCTGGCAATCTGCATCATGCTTTTACCTCATCAGAGACATTTATCTGATACTTTCTTATGTTATCAACAGATTTGACTGTAGCATCTGATATCAAGCTGCCTAATAGGGATTTTATTATTGTACATCCATTTACTGTGCTTACTTATAGTTAGATTTTCAATTCCTTGGCATATGGTTTGGCATTTTACCCACGTGTTAAACTGAAAAGCCATCTGCAATAATCTCTGCATGGAATTTCAGTGATAGTTTGAAAGATGCATACACAGGTTACAAGAAGAAAACAGAATAACTTTCCTTGAGCATGTTGTTGCTTGTACTATATAGTGAGCTTCAGATTTAATCAAGAAAACAGTTTGATAAAACTAAAGCAAATCCTCCCCTCTGCAAAGTGGCAGTATTATTTTTGACATTCTCTAGAAACTGGGAGTCTTCAAAGACGACGTGTTTAAACCTAGAACTGTTTGAAATATCAAAGCGGTAGTATGGCAACTTTCTAAATGTCACCGTGGGGGATCTTCCTCTCTTTTGATGCTCATTTCATGAGGAACAGGTCTGAAGGTGTTTCAGCAACCCTATCAATGCAGAGGCGCTGCTCTTATGTCATTCCTGTTTGAATACTCACTTTGAGGACTTGAACATGAATCGTTATTTCATTCCCTAAACATGAACATTTTTCATCTTTTGAATTATGTAAATTCAAGACTTACAGAGTAATTGCAATTGTCATTTTCCTGGATTTCCAAGGCACCTATCAGATGTGTCTATTACAGTCTAAAGCATTAACTGGAGGATTTCATTCATACCTAAAGAAAATACTGTCTTAGGACCTCATTTTTGCAGTCAATAAGGAATTATTGCTGGTAATATTGCTGCATGCTCCAAGGCTGCTGCTGACAGACTAATCATAGTTATATACAAGCCGATGGACTAAACAGAAGGTTTTTATGAAGCGATGTGAGCTCCACTAATGGCTGCAGTGACCCAACAGGGTGTACGCATACAAAAGGCAATCCATCCCTGAGTAATACCTCTATTTCATAATATGGGGTTGAGACAACATGATTGTTACTCTAGTTGATGGTTATCCTGCTCACAGAACACTTTTGGTCTGTTTGCACACTGGCTCGCTCTCATTTGTCAGTGTCTCCTCCATTCATTTCTATTCTACACGGTGCTGATCCAATCCACCTCATAGAATGTCTAATAGGCTTTAATTAAGTTGATCAAACCTCCCTCCCCCTTTTTCCTGGCATCGTTTGGGACGAGGATGGCTGCAGATAAAAATATGGTGCTGATTGCTATGCACACAATGTGCACAATGACTTCATGACCAGCTTATCAGCCCATCAATGGTGTTAATGAGCAGTTGCTGTGGTAATTGATGTCAACACTCGGTTTCCCATTCAGAAAAGAGGAAAATTTCACTTTCAGGGCCCAAAAGTTTTCACTTAGAAACACGTGTATTTATTGATTGAAAAACAACAGCAGCACAAACTGACAAACGTTTAAGTTGACGGTTTGATATCTTTGGTCTACTGGCAAACAGCCAAACCCAAAGTTACTTTATTTAGGAAATATGGAAAAGGTTAAAAAAAAAAGTAAAATAAGAATTAAAAAAGTATAACTGATTTAATTTAGGCAGGAGATGGCGTTACTAAATATTTTAGCAAAATACATTACATAAATAAGGCATAGGCAACTTTTAAAGACTGGCAGGTTAGTTATAAGGGATTTTTTGAGAATAGATACATTTAGACAATATGAACCACACTAATTTAATCAAATCATATCATTTACCACTGACATACAGTTCATAGAGTTTTTTTGCTGTATGTTTTGAATTACATTTGGTTTCCTTTATTAAAAAAAAGAAAGAATGTCGAACAAACTGCAGAGAGCTTCAATTGTCACATTTTAAGATGAAAACATGGACAACACCCAAAAACAAGTTCCTGGCATTGCATTGCTAAGCCTCTATCATGACTGACAGGTTGGCGTGTAGCCACGCCCCTAAAGCACCCCCTGCTTTTTCGTCTATTTTAAAATACGTTGGACCATAATTTACTAAACGAACATCATGCTGTATTGAAACTAGCGATTGAGGCCATACACTCATTATGAAAATGTTTATTGAGGTGACAAATCAAGGCAGATTAGTAGTAGTATTTTTTACATAGACTTCTATATAAACAGAGGGCCAGATGTACTAACGCTTTTGCGCCCACTTCAGGCATATTTGTTTTGCAACGTGAGCGTAAAAGCATAGAGGTATGTACAAACAGGCTGCACTGAGGTAAAAGCGCAGACTGCCTGTCGCGGGAGCTGAAAATGGAAAAGGCAGGTTTCCCCGCATATGCCTCCTTGTGAAATGGCAGCAGTAATCCAAGCAAGACGGAGGCATAGGCCAGGGAGACAAGCTGAAAAGATTTTTGCCACAAGGATCACACTTTTTCAGTTGAGTGAACACAAAATCATTAAGCGTTACAGATTAAGCAACCATGCAATATTACAGTTACTGGAAGAAATCAAAGATAACATTGAATCTCCGACTCAGCAGTCACATTCCATTTCAGCAGTTGTTAAACTCATCGCTACATTACAAATATTGGCATCAGGATCATTTCAATCATAGCATCAGCAGTGGGAATATCGCAGTCTGCACTTAGCCGTATCATAGCACAAGTACTTAACGCTTTGTTACAGCGCACTAGTCAATAAATACATTTACCCACCACTAATGCCGAAATAACACGCATCAAGCAGGATTTCTTTGACATCACCCATTCAATTGCGCTTTTAAATGCGAGGAATTTACGGTATAGTGGGCGGAGAAAGGCATTGATTACCTGATGAACTGCAGGTTTGGTAAATATGACGTAAGCTGATGTATCACAGTCTGCGCTTTCTGCGGGTTGGCCATCACGCTGATAATGCTACTTTCGCAAATGTATGTACATCTGGCCCAGAGTGCTTTTTGGAGCAAGTGGAGTTGCCCCCTGCTGCTAATTAGAGAAAATGTGCAGGTTTAAGGCACTTCCGCATTGGCTTCACGTTTCAGGCACGGAAGTTGCCGCTTGATATGAACAGAGATCCTTTTAAGTTAAAGGAAGAGTTCAACATTTTGTCAAATGTGCTTTCTTGCAGAGAGTTAGATGAGAACATTTATACCATGCCTATGTCTATTTGCTAAATATGCAGCTAGAGCCAGCAGCTGGTTAGCTTAGCTTAACTATAGACTTGAAACGGGGCCAGCAGTGTGGCTCTGTCCAAAGGTAACAAAATCTGCCTTGCAGCACATCTAAAGCTCACTAATTAAGATGCCATTCTGACACAAAACCCTGCAGAAGTTGGTTAAATTTGAGCTTTTACACTGCAAATGTCTGTAAGGAGATTTAGAGGGGGTGGTAGGCAGATTAGGCAGATATTGTTATCTTTGGACGGAGATAGGCTAGCTGTGTTCCCCTGTTTCCAGGTTTAATGCACACCTAAGCTAATGGGCTGCTGACTCCAGCTACATATTTCCCGTACAAATATGAAAGTGGTATCTAATTCTTGGCAAGAAAGCATTTAAGCATATTTCCCCAGAACTTTGACTTTAACCAAGAAGATACAAATATACATACTAGCTTTGCTTATACTCTTTTAGAAGAAACTAATCTTTTGTAAGGAATTGGGTGCATGTATTATATTGGCTAAGCTAGTTACATTGCCTGCCTTCTTTTATTGGGTTTTCATGAAATGTCAGTGTCAACAGTCCTCGGGGATATAGTGTCAGCAATGTCCCTGACCATCAGGTTAGATATTTGAGTGGGAAGGAGTAGTTCACTGTTGTCCACAGTGCACCTGGGAACAACCAAATGCACTTATGTTATTGCTCTCCATTTGGTTCCACTGGCCTTTCTGTCCAGTATTGTTCAAAGAAGGATAGCCACTGATTTCTGAACTGGTGCACTGACAGCTGTGTGCACATACACAGTACACACTGAGAGAGTGAATTTACCTCCACTTGGAGTCTTTCCCTGATTAACCCTGTCATTAACAAATCCCTGCTGCTGACCTCTCTAGTAAAGTTACCTATTGATCTATGGCCATCATCATCTATCATCATCTATATCCAGACAGACAATAACTGTTATTGCTGTGTTGCTTTCAAATACTATCCTCTGGTTTGTTATGGCTTTTGCTCCAGCATGTGGTGCATGGTCAATGCCAGTCTGACCTGTTTTGGATTTTGTGTGCAATGCTGTAGATGTTAGAGAAAGAGCAAAATACTTCATTCAACAGGCCAGGGCTGCTAGTGCAGAGCTGTGCTGTTTCCTTGGCTGGTCTACTGTGAGTTCCCCTCAGTTTGACATTCAGCATGGTTTCCCCCATGCTACTGACCCTTAGACCCTTTCACATCCTTCTCCCAGACTGCTGGTGATCCATTCTGACCTGAGTCATGGGCTCAGCAGAGGTCCAGAAGAAGAACTAGGAAGCATCTTCCTCCAACAACATCAATATTTTAGTTGGGCACATTCAAAGAGCATCCATGGGGCCTTCTTAAGTTGTTTTTATTTTTTTATTAATGCATTTCTGTCCTCTGTTTTGATAGGAACAACACAATTTCAAGAAAAGGGCTGCACAGATTTTGGTAGCCGATTCCAATTTGTTTGAAACTCTCTTGATTTTATGTCTAACTTTTCTTCACATATACATTTTCACAATTAAGTGTCAATCATTCCTGTGGGGAAAATGTACCACACAGTTGGTCTGTTAAATGCACCTTCAACCTGTCTCCAAATTATAGTATTTCCAATTAATATTCAAGCAAGATATCAAAGGCCAATGAACACCGTACCTACATATTGACAGATTAATTGCCTTTTGCATATAGTGGTCTTATAGAACAGGCAGGAAAGTTGACATGTAGTAGGTTTCTCAAGCAACTTTAACACAAAAGTTAACACAAACTCCCTTCTTATTATCCTGACAACAGTCAAATTCCCAGGACACTTCTGTAACACTTCCTGTGTTACTCTCTGCATGGTTTATGTTATGGCTTAAAGAGGGTCCTCTGAAGTCCCAAGCTCCTCAGAGCTGATGCAGTGTAGAGTTGGAACCATCAGGAAACAAAGGACTGAGGGAGCATAAGCTCCCATTTTCCAGAGCAAGTTAAAAGCAGCACAGCTCCTTCTAATGCTCAGAGGCCTATTTTAGATATACAGAGCTTTTAATGTCTAATGCGCACTGCTGGGCTCACTGACAATGTCGATGGTAAAAGAGGGACTTCAAAAAAACAACAAACATAGAATGTTCCACACTTTTATAAAAGAGGGATGTGCTGCCTGTCAATGAGGTGCAAATGAATTTGAGTGAAAGTACCAACAATTTACACTTTTTTAGTTACTGGTTTTCATTGAAATCTTTTTGAAATTAATAGTGTATATTTTTATTCCACAAATTGGGTTGCTTTGCTAGAAAAACATCCATTTTCTATACATGCTTATCCTGTTGAGGGTTGCTGGGGTGCTGAAGCCCTTAGCATGCACTGGGTATGAGTGTGTGTGTGCATAGGGGAGAGGTATTGTAAAGTGCTTTTTCTGCTGCTTTCAGGTTCAAAGCACTATAGAAGTGCTAAGGTTAACAGCTTCAGAGATTTTGCACCCATAAGAAGATTCGTTATGTAGGCCCATTTTTGTGCATTGTATGCCTTTATTAGGAAGTGATAATGGAGAGATAACAGGAAACTATGGAACCAATATTAAATAAAAGACATAAATAATCATACGAGTAGATTGTGTAAAATATGACCTGAATTAACCAACAATTTGTGAACTAATTGAAGAAATCATTAAAACTGAACTTATTATGAAATGTCATTTCCCCATTCATTTTCATATCATTGGAGACATTTTATTTGAAATGCCATTTTTCAAAAGTCTTTATAATATTTTTCCTGATAAAACATTTCATTTCAAGTTTTACTGCATAATGCTACTTTTCGTGACAGTGGTGTCATCGCATATTCTGAATCATCCAAGTAAAAGCTGCTGTTGTAAATAAACACAGTAACTAAACCTCTGTTATCCTTTAAGGGTTAGCTTAACAAGGCTCCTCATGCTACCTAGCTATTTACTTTAATATGGAGCACGTAGAAGCTCCATAGGAAACGAGAGAGGAAAGGGAGAGAGATGCAATCAGATGGCTAGATTTCAACAGGGGACATTTCTGGTGGGTGTCTTAACCCCTTAGTGAACTGGATACCCAATGAACATTTGTACATTTTAAATTAGGAAAGATAATCAAAACAATAGCATAAATAGAAGCTAGTACTATGTAATCCCTGGTTAGTGCAGTCATCGTGACTATAAAGTGGTACATCCATGAACATCTATTTGTACTTTATGTCAGTTTGTAAATAATAATCATTCAATATTTTTTATATGTGACTGCTATGTAATAATAACATGTATTATGAAAGAGGCAAAAACAGCTCTTTTAATGGACATTTAAATGTTAGTGTCTCAAGATACATGATAGACTGTACTTTTCAACACATGGATTCTCATAAATCTTTAAGCACAAGGAGACAGAAAAATATTGCCTTCTAATAAGCAGAGAAACAAAAAATTGCAACTTTTCTGTGTAATGCACCCCACAGGGTCTGAGTAAGTCTCCTCAGGCTATGGAGAGAAAACACTCCAGGAATCAAACCTGAAATCAACAGTGTGTCCAAGTGCCTATGATCTCTTTGCCCACTGTCAAAGGGTTAACATACCATCTTCAATTTCTAAATACACCACTGTTATAACCTTTCCTCTTGTCCCACTTCATCCTAACTACACCATCTTTATCTAACCAACTTCAACAATGGATTGTCTGATGTAAGCACATTAGTCACCTAGTAAGCCATATGCCATGTTCCGGCTGGAGTAAAAGAGCAGGGTGATTATGTGCTTATTTACTTTCGCCGTACATCAGGCCTGCGCTCTGTTCTTCCTGAATCAATTCTTTTTAAGGGTGATTACAATACAGATTACAAGCTTCCGGCCTCTCTTCTGCCCCCAAAATAGAGGAAAACCTTATATAAGCACCATCATTTTATCACTACTGTTTTCGGTTTCCTAAGTTTCATATCTTTCACAGTGTTAGAAAACGTATGCTTACTAGCAAGATGTTATGCTTCATTTTAGTGTTAAACTATTTGCATGAAATCTGCGTGTAACATATTTCTGTTTCTCATGTGATAATCATGAGAGCCACTGACCTTGTTTAAAACACAGGATGCCCTGAGGGCAGAGTACAAGATGTGTAGGAGAGTCCCAGATAAGACAAAGCTACTGATTGTGTATGTGTAGGACTATCCTCCCCATTTCCTTTAAAAAGCCACTGTTGAGATCACTCTTCAGTCATTTTCTGTACTTAGCTGAAGTGCTGTAAACTGACTCTGCTTGGGCAAGTAAAATTAGCTTAAAGAAACAACTCCAGTGATTTTGTCCATTCTTTAATGGATAATTATCCTAACACACGGTGAGAGCAATTCTGTCAAACTCCAATCATGTTGTACTCCACAGTGGTTTGAGTGGATGTCTGCCATTTTTCCTTCACCTTAAAAGTCATGATAAGAGATCATAGGCTACGGCAGGGCAATACACAGTCACCGAAATCAATAGTCGTACCTTACAGCTTCACAGTGTTGAGAGTGCCGTATGATAACAATCATTCCTACTGATCAGTAAAGACAGGGAAGGGGTATCGGGGTCTGACGGAGCAGATCTGATAAATGAGTAGAAAGGGAGGCAAAATGGCAAACAGGGAATCCATCTGGCCAGGAGAGGGCTCCGGATGTCAGGAAACTAACAAGGATTCTGCATAGTGTGAAATGTCAGGCTTTTGAAAACTGATTAGTTAGGCCTGCCGTAATCTTCATCATCCTCTCTCCTGTTTTCTTCGGCTTCGGTTTCTTCCTCCTCTTCTTTTCTTTTTGTCCACATCTTCTTCTTCTTCTTCTTCTTCTTCTTCTTCTTCTTCTTCTTCTTCTTCTTCTTCTTCCACCCTCATCCTCCTCTCCATCCTGCGCACCAAGACACCAAGCATTTACACCCTGGTCTAGTCTCAGACTGCTGTTGAATATTTCAATATAGCTCTGCTTATCTGGCAGCCCCTATGACCTGCCTGGATGAGCGAGGGAGAGATTCGCATGGCGAGCTGTGGAATGGATACTATACACAGTCATATATAAGTGAAGAACTTGCCTCGAGGTGAGCAAGCACATGAATACCAGATCTCCCTGCACTCTCATTTGTGAGGATGGACACTGAATTCCATAGCAAATACCAAATTCTAGCCTTCATTTGGGCTTTTTTTTGGCAGAAGAAAATAAAATAAATAACTGCATTTTTTTTAGTAAATGCAAGTCAAATTGCCATGAGAGTAAAGATTTTTCTCGTTTATTTTTTTATGAATTTCATACAGTTGTGGCAAGAGAGTGAAATATTGAAATAAAATATTGCACAGGTCTATCCCATGCATGGTGCTCTGTTCATCACAAATCCTTTCACATTTCACCCCTGGTAAATGAAGCGGGCCTCTTGAGATGGAGGCTTGGGGTCATTTCACTGTGGGAATGAATGAAAGTTTAAGCAAAATACTATGGAGTAATCTTCTATACATGAACACAAATCAGTCATACTGTAGGGCTGCATCTAAGGATTTTTTTTTATTAATCTTCATCTACTGATTATTTTCTCTATAGAATATCAGCAAATAGATCTTCAATATTGGGCAGTGGAGGCCTAAGGGTTAAAGAGCTTGACCGGGAGGTCGTTAGTTCAATCCCCAGACCGACAGGATAAAATCTGGGTGGGGAAAGTGAAAGAGCAGCGCTTGTCCCTCCCTCATTACCACCACTGAGGTGCCCCTGAGCAAGGCCCTTAACCCCAACCACTCCAGTGGAGCTGCTCAGTGGCCAGCAGATCAGACTGTGGTTGTACTGGGCAGCTTCAAGGTATGAATGTGGAACTGTGTGAATGTGACAGGTCGTTGTTGCAAATCAGAATTTGTTCTCAATTGACTTACCTGGATAAACAAAGGTTAAATTAAAAAAATATATATTGCAATGCATAATATGTTACTATGTTTTCCATATGTAACATCTATTATTGACCTACTCTGAGCATGATGGACATTGGCAAACTATATATCAGCGGTCAAAGTAGGTCACTGGTAATGTATACTTTGTGTATACTGGATTTATGCTATATGTATGTGTAAAGCAATTATTTTTGCATGTGTAGAGTTGTCTACACATGTTTATATGAGTATGTGTGTTTGGTTGTTGGGACTGTATGTTGTCACTGTATTGTTTAAAAAATCAACAAAGTTCAAAAAAAGAAAAGAATATCAGAGAGCAAATTGATGTCTTAAAATGTCTTATTTTGTCCAGCCAACAGTCCAAAACCCAAATATATTCAGTGTCTATCCTAAAAGACTATGAAAACCCCAAATACTCATATTTGAGAAGCGGGAACTTGACACATTTGCTTAAATATGTACCTAAATGATTACATTATTATCAGAATATTGTAACATTTTTTAATATGTTTCAGCTCTAAAGTAGCTACAATGTAACAATTAGTATTTAACTGAGAGAGACTGATCACTTGATATCTATATGGTTTGTAAATTGCAGTTATTTTGTGAGATAAAGCAGAGACTCCAGCAACTGCTCTTCAAACTGCACTGAACCGAAAAACCATCAAACAAGATTGCTTACTTGTCAATATCTATTACCATTAGAGTGGTGATTTCGTATATGTACTAGCTGCATTTTAAGCACACTGCCACGTCTGTCCTTGAGTGGTGACTGACATGTTCCAGAATGCACAATGAGATTGGGGAATTCACTGCTCATCTAATCCTGTGGAAAAACCCCAATTTCTCATTGTTAGTGCATTTGACTGGGTGGTTGCTGATCTCGAGACTTATGCGTTTGTGTGTTGCTGTCAACAACAACCACCAGAGATGGGAGTAAGTCACACATGGGCAAGTCACAAGCAAGTCTCAAGTCTTAACCTTCAAGTCTCAAGCAAGTCCAAGTCATTTTGTGTGACAATCAAGCAAGTCAAGTCAAGTCATAGCTTTGGTCAAGCAAGTCAAGTCAAGTCATACAAAAGTTTCCATTTTTAAACAAGCTATAGTGGTTATAACTGCTGGAGTTTTATTTGCATTTTTTCCTACTCAATATTCAAAAGACATTGCGTCCAAGCCACATATATCTGAACAGTTTAAATGTATAAAGATTTAAAAAAGCACAGCCTAAAACTGATATTAGGCCAACAAAAATATCAATATGCCTCAAACATGACATCAAATCATGAAATTCATTCAAACAATTCAAGTATAATGGTTTCTAAGTCAAATAATATTCTTCAAACATGCCTCACTTTTATGGGACAGAAACACATTTAACCTTTCCTTCCCTTGAAAAAAACATTCTTTAAGAGTAGCTGAATCCCACCACCTTTGCATAATTTGGAGAGATTCAATAGTAGGCTATATGTTAATATTTGTCAGTGTATTTGTGAGTGAATGTGTGCGTGTTTGAGAGAGAGAGTGAATGAAAAGTTATTAATATTGGTGAGTGAATGTGTGCATGTGGTGTGTGTGAGTGCAGTGTGTGTGTGTGTGTATGTGTGCCTAGCTTCATTCACATACTTCATCTGCACAACTGCGTGTGTGTCTGCATGTGTGTGTGAGAGAGAGAGAGAGAGAGAGAGAGAGAGAGAGAGAGAGAGAGAGAGAGAGAGAGAGAGAGAGAGAGAGAGAGAGAGAGAGAAGTTTGTTGTGTGTATGTATACAGTGTGCCTAGCTGTATTCGCTCTTACCGCCACCTTGAACAAAGAGGGGAGGGTGTGCTTATTCATGGCCCAAAACTGAAGGGAGTTCTGTTCATCACAAGCGTCCAAATAGTGGTTCAGCTGAATATGGGGACTGGAACCTGAATCTCTCCCGATTTGAAGTGTCTGATGAAATTCGCCGTGGTGGTGGTTGACGTCGGATTTTTTTGTACAGCAGACCTTGCAAACTGCCGTTCGTTTCTTCTTTGCCTGGTCAGATGTGTAATCCTTATAGCCAAACTTTATTATTTTCGGTGCAGAGGAATCCATGACGTTAAATAACAGCCGTAGCCAGTCTCGTTTACTGCAGGTCTGCCGCCGTGTGGCGCGTCACCATAACAACGGGCTCCCGCGCATGCAACAGCACTAAAATCGTAACGTTAACTCCTCCTCAATATCAGAGGGGGAAAATATATATTTATTAAACAGAAAATCAAGTCATTTCAAGTCATTTGACTGAAGTCTAAGTCAAGTCTCAAGTCATAAATGTCAAGTCAAAGTCAAGTCGAGTCTTTTATGAATGTTTATCAAGCAAGTCTCAAGTCCTACAATTTGCGACTCGAGTCTAACTCGAGTCAAGTCATGTGACTCGAGTCCCCCATGTCTGACAACCACTATGGTCTCACCACAGACCAGGAAGCTGTCAACTAGGGGATTGTGCCTGACCGTTGGGGATCTGGGCGGTGGACCACAGAGAAAAGGAAGAAGGGCCTTAGCCTCAGATCAAGAATGGCAGTCCAACATTAGGGGGGGGGCAGTGCTTGGGGAAAGACTTGACTCCGACCAATGGAGTGGAGTTAAAGGATCATGGGATAGCAGCGTGTGGGGAACAGGGAGGGTAGAGGACACCATGCCGCCTCTAATTGGTTTCTCTTTCTGGAACATCCATTGCTCCCCTTTCTCTTGGAGGGCTGCTGTGCTCAGAGAGCCACAACTGAGAGCCCAGCAAAGTCTGTTGGAGTTAACGGGAATCTGTATCTTAAAGAGGTGCTGGGCTGCAGGAGGAAGGGGGGGGGGGGGGGGGGGGTTGAGATGGGGAGGGGAATGGGGGGTTAACACAATCAATAATTCATAAGGCCTTTCCTTATTAGGGCTTCTTCTTACTGGGCTAGTGGTTCTTATGCTCAGCTCTGTGTCGGATGAGAAGCTTCTTGGAAGGCAAAGCCGCACAGGAACTGCCAAGCCCTTCGTTGTTGCTAGCTGCTTACTCTGCCATTCCTACCCTACACTCTCCCTATTCGCTCAGTGTAGATCACTTTGTTACTCATGATTTCTCAAACCCTTAAAATATGAATCCAGCCTCCAGCCCTCTTAACATAACAAGGACGCTATAGAGCACTTGATATGTAAAGCGGTGTTTGCATAGACAGAACAGGCAGTTGTTATACCTAATTGTTTGTTCAGAGAAAAAAAGGAAATCTTTTAAAAATCTACAGACAAATGTGGAGGACAAACATTGTTTTATAGTGATGCAGTTGAAAGGGTTTTTTGACATACAAGTGCTTGACAAGACCAATAATGAATCCAAGCACATACGAGTATAAGTCTGAGTATAAGTATGTAGAAAAGGCCCCAAAGTTGTTAGTGTTGCTATTATTTAGAACAGTTGACCACATTGTGTTTTATGTTTCACGTTTACTTGTGTTTATTCAGTGCTGGTAACAGGGTAAGCAAAGTGTGTGCTGGTTTGTATATTATAGCTAACGTCACACAGTTAATAAGCAGTATGATAGAGTTAGTCTGTCAGTTGGATTGTAGTTGTGAGTGGACCTTTCTTCAGTCCCTCCAGAAAAGTTTTTTTGTGATTGCTGCGGGCAAAAATCCTTGAATATGTGGCACGTTTTCTTAAAAAATGCGATGGAATATGTGGGATATTTATGCAATTTTATGCAATGAAATTGTGGGAACTTACAAAAATTGCGGGAACTTGCAAAAATGAAAAAGAAAAATAAGTGATTGCCCCAACACCGTGTTCTCACTAGGCAAAATTACATCACTTCATAACGTTCCCATGGCAACAGGGGAAAATGGCTGCTCTTGTGTGAAGTAAACGCAACATTTTTCAACTTTCTGCTAAGATATATGTGACTTTTTTGCAACAAAAACGCGGGGATTATGAAATCATGCAAGCTCCGCATATTTTGCGCGGAAATTGGCAATTTATGCGGCGAAATATGCGGACTTTGGCTGATTATGCATTGAATTATGCGATCGCATAATTGCGTTTTTCTGGAGGGACTGCTTTTTCTCTGCTTACGTTATTGGAGTTTAAGAGATATATTACGTTTTGGTAATGTATATTACTGCTTAAGGAGGAATTTTATTTTGTTCCTCTCTTTATAGAAACCACACTCACACAAGAAAGAGGAAGAAATAAACAGAATGAGAACCATCTCTCAGCTCTTCATTTCATACTCTGGAATAGTTGGCCTTAAGTGGTGTTCTGGCCGACACACCTGAGTGAACCTGGTGATAAACCCAGAAATAGCACCTAGACTGAGCGTCTGCCCATTATCTTCACTACAAAGTACTGCATGTTTTTATGAGTGAATTCATTTGTTTATTATGCTGCCTTCATATTGAACTCATGATGTTTTATTTTTGACACAATAAGTTCTCCATACAATATGCTTTGCAAATCAAGAAGAAGTAGACAACAAAATGATGGTGAATGTTAGTTTAGCCATTTGTTTTAAATTAAATGTCAAAACTCTTGAACTGGAAGCTAGCAGAAAAAATTCCAGTTACAAAGTTGTGAATACCGAATCCGTGGGTTGTTCAAATGGTTGTTATTTTTCACCACAGTAAACATGACCCTACTGTGTACTTAAAGACACCATTGGCATCTGTGCAACAAGCATCTGTGTGGATATACTGTATTACTGAATAAGCTTACAATAACCCTGCAACAAAAAATACCTTTGTGAAACATTGCATTTTTTGAGACTGATACAAAATTATGGTTATTTTTTGACTCATAGTATGTTGTGTCATTGAGCAGATATACAGATAAGTGTCTTTCAGTCAATGTTGACTTTGCCATTTGACTCAAACAGAATTGTACAGCCGTTTGGAGATGATGTTCATCTACTAGTCTCCACTGGAAAATACAAGACCCCTAAGAGAAGCTTACGGTAAGCTCTGTGTCTGTCTGCATACCAGCCCTCCACACATCTGAGGTGACCG
Source organism: Gymnocephalus cernua (assembly GCA_023631565.1). Lineage (NCBI taxonomy): Eukaryota > Metazoa > Chordata > Actinopteri > Perciformes > Percidae > Gymnocephalus > Gymnocephalus cernua. The sequence goes on from CM042429.1 coordinate 33,250,631, forward strand.
ATAACTGCAGAGTCACGGGGAGCTAGTAGCCAGGTCTCCTCTCTCATTAGACTGCAGCTGCAGCACATTAAGAGCAGATGAATTACTCATCTGCCATGTGGTGAGATCTAATTACGACCACACAGCTCCTCTGGATGCCTTTCCATCATTAGCTCCCCCCAGGTTTTTCCTCACACCTTGTTTGGCTCATCATCCCAACCAATAAACCTGACTTCATTTATTATCCTCAGTAGCACTTAGAGTTGTTACCTTGCAGTTACTGAGATTTTAACCCTGTTAGGTTTAAATTATTTCTTTTTACGTATCACCATTTCAATATGTTTTAAATAGTGCGATCACCTTGCAGTGATGAATGCGTTTCTGAATTCAATTTCAGTTAAGGTCCATGAGGGACGGTACTAGAGGTGATATTTCTAGGTGCATTGAATTCCACATGTTCACTTAATGCCACTAAAAGTGACTGCTGTGCAGGTAGGAGCCATGATGCGAAATAGATAAACAGTGATTACACTCACCGTGATAAATGAAAGGGCAGCTCGCCAATGTGAGGAGTTTTACTCACCATAGATCACAATTTGTAAGTGCTGCTTGCTTGAGATGCCAGAGTGGAGTGGAAGCCAGCTTTTATTTTTTTTTATTCTATCAATAAGATTTGTATGCAGTTGTATGCTACATTACTGTAAAACGATGGTAAAGCAAAACACCCGGCATCTGAGTACATATATATATAAAAAAAAAATCATCCATACTACCTTGATGTTGGCATCGGTCATCAGGCAGGAGATGGAAAGCAGTAATATTGCGATGATGAGCGATCCAACATTTTAATTATCTGACTGTCGCTGACTGAGCCAGGAGATGGTTAGCTTAGTTTAGCATAAAGACTGGAAGCAGGGGGACATTCTATGTGCTATTGCAAAAGCTAGATTAAAGTCAGTCAACTGGCATTTCAAAAGCTCAGTGATTGGAGTATTTGTCAAGTCAAGTCATACAAACGTTTCCATTTTTAAACAAGCTAAAGACAGTGGTTATCAACTGCTGGAGTTTTATTTGCTTTTTTTCCTACTCAATATTCAAAAGACATTGCGACCAAGCCACATATATCTGAACAGTTTAAATTTATAAATATAAATAAACACATCCTAAAACTGATATTAGGCCAACAATAAATCAACATACATATTTGTTTAATATGCCTCAAACATGACATCAACTTATGAAATTCAAACAATTCAAGTATAATGATTTCTAAGTCAAATAATATTCTTCAAACATGCCTCACTTTTATGGGACAGAAACGTCCTTTCACCTTTCCTTCTCTTAAAGAAAAAAACAACATATTCTTTAAGAGCAGATCCCACCACCTTTGCGTAATTTGGAGAGAGTATTTATCACATGGAATTAATAGTAGGCTATATGTTAATATTTGTCAGTGTATTTGTGAGTGAATGTGTGTGTGTTTGAGAGAGAGGGTGAAAAGTTATTAATATTGGTGAGTGAATGTGTGCATTGTGTGAGAGTACAGTGTGTGTATGTGTGCCTAGCTTTATTCACATACTTACATCTGTGTGTGTGTGTGTGTGTGTGTGTGTGTGTGTGTGTGTGTGTATGTGTGTGTGAGAGAGAGAGAGAGAGCAGTTTGTGTTGTGTGTATAAGTATGTAGGCTATACAGTGTGCCTAGTTGTATTCGTTCTTACCGCCACCTTGAACAAAGGGGGGAGGGTGTGCTTATTCATGGCCCAAAACTGAAGGGAGTTCTGTTCATCACTAGCGTCCAAATAGTGGTTCAGCTGAATATGGGGACTGGAACCTGTATCTCTCCCGATTTTAAGTGTCTGATAAAATTCGCCATGGTGGTGGTTGACGTCGGAATTTTTTGTACTGCAGACCTTGCAAACTGCCGTTCGTTTCTTCTTTGCCCTGGTCAGATGTGTAATCCTTATAGCCAAACTTTATTATTTTCGGTCTCGTTTACTGCAGGTCTGCTGCCGTGTGGCGCGTCATCATATCAACAGGTTCCCGCGCATGCGACAGCACTAAAATCGTAAAGTTATGAAAATATATATTTATTAAACAGAAAGTCAAGTCATTTTAAGTCATTTGACTCAAGTCTAAGTCAAGTCTCAAGTCATGAATATCAAGTCAAAGTCAAGTCGAGTCTTTTATGAATGTTTATCAAGCAAGTCTCAAGTCCTAAAATTTGTGACTCGAGTCTAACTCGAGTCAAGTCATGTGACTCGAGTCCCCCATGTCTGGCTATTACACTTTATTTTATTTCCGAATGTGTGAGCACAGGTAAGTGGTTTTGGACTCAATTAATAATCCCATTCATTTTTTTACAATAAAGTAATCCAGCCGCCACATAAATACCTCATTTGTATCAATTTAGTGGGAGGGTTCAGGCGCCACTGAGTTTGTACCTGTCTTATCTGTTTGTCATCAGTGGAATTCAAAGTAAACGCCTTCGTGGTTCCACCTGGAATCCCAATTTAATTTATTCTCTTTTTCATGCACCTTCAAGATCTGCATGAAAGGAAGGAGTAAGTGTTGAGGCCAGTGATGATCAGAGAGAAATCTCAAACCAGGAAAGGAAAGAAGCTGTAAATCCTCTTTGATGTAGCTGACAACTCTGAGTCAGGATTGAGGCTGATTTTGTCCTTACGGGAACGCCACCTGTTTCAAATTAGCCAACGTCGGTCAGCTGTACCTCCAAATGCCTCTTTCTGAATTCAAAATATTTACTTTAGTAATAATTAATACATCACAAAGTTGTGGGGGAATCTGACAAAAACATCTCCTTTCTTTACTTAGACGACAATTTGAAGTCTTAAATGCTTGGTTTCCAGCTGACGGTTTAGTAAAATGTGAGAACAAGAACAAACTCACACTTCAAATACACTCTTTCTACTTTATCTTTCTGCTTCCAGGATTCTTTGTTTGTTTCTGACAACCATAATATCATTTGTTGTTTCATTTCAATAATTGTTGGAAAGGGGGGGGGGGGGGGGAGATGCTGCATGAAAGGCTTCTTTGTATGGTGTGAAGATATTCCAAAATAATCTTAAACAAGACAGGAACCATTAGACGTTGTTTGCTATGGATATTAATCAGGCTTTGTTTATCGAAAAGAACATCTTAATGTCTTATTCTCTTTGAAATAATGAACTGCAACAAGATGAAAAGTTAATTTCTTAATCCATTCACTGTTTCGCATTGCCCTATTACCCTTGAGTATTAGCAAGTTATTTTGTTCTTGTATTTCTGGAAAACAACAAAACTGCTTTTGCTACTTTCAATTATCTTTGTGTTTATTCTTTAGTGTATTCTTGCCTGTGTAATGTTCCTATAAATATATATATATATATATATATATATATATATATATATATATATATATATATATATATATATATATATATATATATATATATATATACTAACTGGTCAAGTAAGCGGTATGAGTGTTATGGTATGTAACACAGTAACATGATATTTTGTAGTAATATACATCTGTATTTCTGCTTTCTCTGAATACAAGCACTGACCATCAAAGCAGAGTAATCTAAATAATATAAAAATATTTAAACTACTTTCACCGCTTCAACCACCTCGAAAATGTCATCACATGCATTACAATTCAGAAGTACAATACAAAAGAGTGGAATCAGCTCTGACAGGTTTATTTTTTTGAAATTTTGTATTTCACAAGACACAATGCCTTGTGAAAGAAACACATGTACGGACATATTTGTTTTTAAAAGACTACCCCATTCAGGCAAACAGAGTCTTTCTCTAAAGAGTTCTTGTGTTGTTACATGTGGGAACCTTGACAGCTTTGCACTCCCTATAAAACTGTCAGACTCATGATGGAAATCAAAGAGATCAAAATTGATGTTGCAGAACCAGAGATATTGTAATTTTTATTATAAAACCTGTCGCCTACATTACTCACACATTACTTTCCAACTCCACAAACCCTAGATTTTCTTCCGTTTTAAACTTGCAGTCATCAACCTCAACCAATGCTGCCTTGACTGACATAACTTGCTCTTGCATTAGGCCCAATGTTTATCTAGGACATTTTTTTAATTATTATTATTTTTTAAGCATTCATTTCACACATGTTATTATGCAGTTGCAGAAATGTGTGAAATTCCTACAGTATCTTAGGTGACCAAGGTTCATTATTTTTAAAAAAAAATTCCAGAAGAAGTTGTGCAAGCACTTTGGAGGGCTTGGGCTTTGCCAAACTGTTGAACTGCAAAGACATGACAGATGAAAAAATGGGCCAATGTCCCTTCATAAAAGACTACTTGGCATTAAATGCCTGGCCTGGGAACGCCTCGGGATCCCCCAGTCAGAGCTGGTTAATGTGGCTCGGGAAAGGGAAGTTTGGGGTCCCTTGCTGGAGCTGCTCCCCCCGCGACCCGACCACGGATAAGCGGACGACGATGGATGGATGGATGGATGGCATTAAATGCCTGAAGGATTTTTGACAACCTCTGGTCCGTCTGGTTTTATTTTCAAAAAAATCTGTTGTCCACAGTCAATCTATGGACATCATTTTTTTTTTCAGGAAAAACTGGGCTATTAGAATATGTGTGCAGTGAGGTCACTTGAATGTTAAACAAGGTTGTAGGACCTTAAAAGATAAATAAATAAATAAAACGGAACATGAATCTCACAGATATGTATTGATATGACACACAGTTCAATAAAAGCTAAGCCAATCTACTGTCTAAAACACTTCTAATATGTCTTTGGAGTCAAACCGTGAAGAAATTAACATTATAACTTATACAGTTGACAAAATATCTACATTTCTTCAAAAAAAGTCCAGACGCTTTTGCCCTCATGACATGCACTTATGCCAATAATCAAAATAATAATGTCATATTTATTTATATAACACTCACAGTTCTGCTAATATATATTTGGAGTCACCCAGTGCAAAAATAAACATAATGAACATTATAACTCATATAAATGACAAATTATTTACATTTCTTCAAAAAAGGCCCAAATGTATCCAAAAATTCAAAACAGTGAGGCTCTCTTCTATGTGGAACAGGTTACAAAGCGAATAGACGATCTTTGTAGTCAAAGAACATATTTGTTCACATTGTTGCTACATTCTGACTTGGAGTGAACCATCTACCCTATCATAGAACATCTCTACTCTCGAAAGACTGCTTTCCATTGGTTGGCAGACAATAACAACAAATGGAAGTTAGTCTCAGAGCTAGCGCCGACCGCAGACGGAAAACGGCCGAAAAATAATAAATTACGGACATAAAGTCTATCAATCTTGGATGTAAGAGTTTGGATTTATTGCTCAACCTCCCCGAAAAAAGGCAAAAGTTCCAGGCTGGATACAAAACCTCCCGTGAAGGCTAGAAAGACAGCAAAGAGACGCTCGTTAGCGTTAGCTTGTTAGCTTTTAACTGCAATAAACGGTAAGACGATCAATCTTATGGCTATTAAATGATTAAAATATGATTAAAAGGTGCCGTTTTTAATCGTCGACGATTCTTTCGGTCTCTGAGGGGTTTTAACAGTTAAATTGTATGCCTGTCCATTCACCTTTCATTAACCTTCTTTCATTGTTTTATGGCAGCTGCTTTTAGTGGGCAGGCTTGACATAAAAAAGCTGAAGTGACATCTCTGCAGTATGAAGGTGTTCTGCTAAAATGAAAGTTGACTGCTCATATTTACTTATTGTGTTGTCAGAAAGATGTTTGTTTTGTTTCCTTTTTCATGTCAGTGCCTTTGGTTTCCTGCATGCTTCATCTCTGCACTGTCACCTGGTTGTTGGGGGTTTTAGCCAATATAAATAGCTCCACTTTCTGCAGCAGTGTGTATTGTTAGTCAGTGTTGCTGTCAGAGCCTGTTTACGCCACAAGAAGCCTCCTCCTAAGGTCTGCGGTCCTCATACTGTCACATGTGATTGGCCGTCTACTGCTAGATGGCCCATCCTGCCAACATGCTGCAGAGGGAGGGAGGAGTTGTGAAGCCCCAGAAGCGCTAGCAGTCACTGTCATCTCTGGGCCTGACTCTGGGCTTAGTGAATAAGCGAAGGTAAAGATTGATAGATGACATGAACAGAATGTTGTAGGGGAGATGGGGGCTGCTAACAGAATATGCTTTGTATTGTAGAGGTCCGGAGAGGGCTAGCTTGACTTCAACCACACATGACTAACTGCCCCAAAGGCAGGTAGGCCCTGTCATAGTCTATTACTGTATCTCAGCTCTCGAGGCAACATTATAGCTACACAACAAATGCATCTGCACCTTCTGTATTGGGCTGAGGAGAGATAGTTTGAAGTATCTGTGCTAGATTAACTAAAATATGAGTTGTACTGCTTGTTAAATCACACACACACAACACACATTCACTTGTATCCCATGAGTAATGTGTGTGGTTCTGTGCTGCCTAACACATGGTTATCATGGAACTAAAGCATACTCCTAAAACCAATTGGAGTGAAAGGTGTCACATTATCACTCTGAAGAATTCAATAAATCAATGGTGCCAAAGCTGGATGTGCTAATTAGTGGGTAGAAAAGGAATTGTTTAAATTACACTATTTTGTGATGCACAGCTGAAATAGAAAAGCATTTTCAGAGGATTTTGACTGTATGAGCCAATCTGCTTTATGATATGCACCACACAATTCTGTGAGGTGCATCAACAGCACTCAACCGAGCTCCTCTGCATCACAACCCCGCGAACAGCAGTTAAGCGCTCATCTTGCTGCAAGGTGCACGTGTAATCCTCGTTCGGCAACATCATTAGTCACATTTTAATCTTTATTGTATGAATGAGGAAGGACGTGTTTGTGTGTGTTTTTTCCTAATCTCTATACAACTACCATGTTATTTGAAAAAAAATGTACTTTGGCAAAATAGGGTTTTGGCATCATATGGTTGTCCATTATAAATATGTCCAATATGATAGGGCTCTCAAGTTACTCTGGCTCTGTGTAGCCCAGGATAAGGGATATTTAGCTGTTTGAGAACAGATAATTTAGGAAATATAAAAGACTTCTTATTTGGTAAATTCTGACATAATTCTGTTCTGGATTCTTGCACCATCTATTGGCAGCTACATGGGCTAACAAAATTTCCCACATGTATTACAAGGTAGATAAAGACAAATTCCATCATACAGTATATATCACCGCTAGATTGTGCTCACTGTGACTACTAGTGAGCACCTACTAGGTCAATACATTTGTCTATCAAAGCCAATTAGATTTTAAAACCACACAAGGGCACTATTACAGCCAGTCATCTGTCTGCCTGAGGGTGTGCCTCAGGTGTAGCTCTCTATGAAAGATAGTGATGCCCTGACTGACTGGTCACCAAACTGGTTGATTTGATCTAAATGATGGGACTGAGGTTCTCCCAGAACTCTGATCTGTCTTCTTGTCAAGCTGAACAAGAAGCTGGCATCAGCATGAAACACTTTAAATCAGCTGGTAGCCATAAAAAATGACATTCATTCACATATGGATTCAATGTAAGATAAAATGGCATTCTATGAATATTTTGAATATAATTTTGATCTTATATACTGATGGTCACTGGAATCCAGTAGCTGTGAATAAACTATAAACTAAAATATAGTGGCCACATGTAAAGAAATGGGTTCCACATCTACTAAAAGCACTGTTTGGTAGTAGTAACATGATTTGGACTAATAATAGTAAAATAGTAATAGTGCATCTCCAGTGAATACAGTTTGTACGTTTTCCTGGAAAGTCAGTGTTGTTGACTATTGATTACAACCGTTATTCTACAAATTTCAGACCCCATACTAATTTTACAAGTTGTATCAGAAGCCATCCAAGGATGTAATCAGAAGTCACAAAAATGGGAAGTGATAAGGGGGCTGCTATCAAACATTAGAGCTGGATAACATGCTGCATCATGTTCTGTGAATCCCTCGTACATATGTAGGCAATTTGAATCTAGTGTGGTAATGGTGGACTTTGCCACTAACAATGAAAACTACTACATAATGATGTAATTACATAATGTAAATTCAATGAATGGCTATTTAATTGTATAAAAGTGGAGTACAGGGGCATGAGTGCAGACATACCGAAAGCTTGAAACATCAACGTGAAAAAGGAACAAGAAGACGATATATCTTAATAAATGCAATCACAGTTAGCCCTTGAGTATATAGAGGCCTCACATGAGGATCAGTGGGTTTTTCTGAATCAGTCAACAGACAAATCTTGAATAGAAATGAATTTATAGTTGTGGAGTAATGAGACAGAACTGAAACTTTTTAGAGAGTTTAAAGTGATCAATCTCTCTGTGATCATTATTATTACACCTTCCTGTATTTCTTTATCCAGATGGGTGCGTTTCACTGATCCATGAAGTGGTCATTCAAGTGTCACTCCATGAATTGAAGGCTGATCAAGCGGAGGCTGTTGTTATAGCAACTGCCAGGGGTACACAGGTAAGGGCACGGATGATTGCCCGAACTGAAGAGCGCTTGATGAGAGGTAGGGGCCACTGTACAATCATGGCTCAGTGAGTCAGGTTCTATGTGACGGAAAAAGGAAAAAGACATTTGGGATGGTGCAGCAGCAATTCCCAAATGTCTAAAAATCACTGGTGATTTGTCTGATTGGCCAACCAGATCTGTCCGTCTTCACACCTGTTGACAGTTCTATCTGAAATCTCACAGGATTTGGACACTGGCGGTTTGATGTGCAGGTCTTGCTGGATGGTCAGTAGACTCAGAAATTGCTGAAAACATTGTGAATACTGCATAGCTTTATAACAGTGGCCCTCTATTTTAGGTCATGATATTCTCCCTACTGTATACTCCCTTCCAATACCTATTTTACAGTGTTAAGATTTTTTTTCACTCTTGACATTAACCTTGTACAAGGTGTTCTTCTAGACTTTGTGTGAATCATGAGGATGCTGCCTCATGTAAGATTATGGCTCTAATAGTCCTCTACAGATGCCCCATTATTGATTCTAACAAAGCGCAAATAGTCAGCTTAATGTACCAAGCTAGTGGAGCAAAACTGACATCATCCAGCCGTGGCCCCTTTTTCAGCACGGCACATAGAGATAAATGTTCTTCTAAACAAAGCAGCTTATTTTTGAGCCTTACCCCTGGCTGGTGGATTAATTGTAGTAAATAAAATTGTCTTTCTCCTTCTTATTGATTTCACAGAGTGTATATACTGAAGCTGTACGTATAAGCGGCAGCATCTGTGAGCATCCACATACCCAAATGCCACGATATAAAGCTTTTATCTTTTTGTGCAGGGCCCTGCGTGAAGTCTTGTGACCATGCTGTTGTGTCAGGTATTGTCTGGGTAAAAACTGTACAACAGGCACTCAAAGTCGAATGCAGCCTTGTGAGAAAGAAAAGATGTCAGAGCATGAAATAAAGAGAAAGACAGCTGCGTTTGTCACAAGGGGTGTGAAAGATTTGGAGTGTCCATGAAAATTAGGTTCTTGCACTTAAATGTCATCAGCTCATTAAAAGCACAAAGGAGGTTTCCATGTTAGTCCTCTATCTAATTACGTATCTATCAATTTATCCATCTGTATCAGTGTGTTTATTTGCACTCAAATAACCACATTTATAAATAAGGTTCTGCATGTAATCAGAGAACACCCTTACATGCACTGTAGTGCTCTGGTAACTATAAATCTGCATACATGCAGCAGGTCAGTAATTAAATGTATTACTTTCATCTGGCCGCTCCGCTATTCATTTTCCTGTCTCCAGTCTTTTGTCATGCACATGCATTGTTGTAAAAAGCCAAATAGAGACTCGGCTACATATATAAGTGGCCAAGAAATCAGGTTTATCTGACCCCCCACCATGATAACAGAAACCATGTATCATGTTCACAATAAATTACTGGAGAAAGCAGACTGTAAGTAAGTAAGTAAGTAAGCAAGCAGACTGTAAGACCGCATGTAACACTGCATACATATAGCTACATATCCATTCATCCATCCGAGTGTAGGCAGTCTCTTATACAGTATGGTATATTATTCAATAATTCATACTATACGTCATTCTTACTTTATGTTTTTGTTATTTTGTTTGCCTTTGGAAATGTGCCCTCATGTACATTAACCTTTCTACCTATTGCTGCTACCCCAGTAAAGCAAATTATCTAATTATTTCCATTAAACTATTGGCAATATTATTATCCCATTAGTCCAATTATTGATTTTACATTGCAAGTACCCTAACCTACCATTTGCATGTAAACAAATGGGGCACGCTGAACATATTTCATCACAGCTAAAGAGTTGCAGATCATTTAAGTAATATACATATTAACATCACAGTTTCTATTTTAAGCATCAGCAAGCACATGCCAAGTGCAAACAATGATAAGTACAAATATCTAGAAGTGATCATGCATATTCATGTCATCCCGCTGAGCATTCATTACTAGTCCTGCTAGAATAAGCTATGTGTTTATCTGCAGGAAATGTACAGAGAAATGTACAGTACATGCATGTAAATGTATGAGCTTGTGTGTAAAAATGATAAAATTAGTTCAGGTCAGGGTTTAAAACATGTTTTAAAAATACTCCATTCAAAACAATGCAACATTGTTTTATTTGTTATTTTCTAATTAAATCAAATTCATATTTAGAAAATACTGAATTTCTTTTAGGCAAAGATGATAACAAACTAAATATGTTACTACATAGGTTCTTCAGTCTGGACTACTCTACACAGAGCAGCATCCAGAAATTCCCATGTACTTGCTCAGCCAGTGAGTATGAGCCTTGCCTTTCCCTCCGTTACCTTCCCTCTTTTTAGTTAGTAAATATGTTGGAGATTCTCTGACTCATTTCTCTCATCACACGATATAGAACAGTCAACAAGAAACAATACTGAAAATAATCATTTTTGGCAGCATGCATGCTTCAGCAACAATGCTTGTTGCTGATGTCAGCGGATGAATCAAACTGGACATTTTCAGCATGGGCAACTAAGTCAACTATGATAGGCTGGCTTTCGTTGACTCTTTTCAAATAATTTTAGCATCAGGAACTACATGTGACTCTGCCTTCCTTGCCTGAAAAGTGAAGCCAATGTGGAAGTGCCTTAACCCTGCATTCTATCTAATTTCCAGCAGGGGTGACTCCACTGGTTCCAAAAAGAAGTCTGTTTCTATAGAAGTCTATGGGGAAATGACCTTTGGCTATGATTTATTAACTCAATACACATTTTTAAAATAAGTTTATGGCCTCAAGCGCTAGTTTCAAGTCTTCTTCAATAGAGCATGATGTTCATTTAAAAAAAAAAAATAGACGACAAAGCAGGGGATGCTTTAGGGGCGTGGCTACATGCCGACCTGTCAATCATGATAGAGGCTTAGCAATGCTTATCGATGTAGCCTACACTTAAAATAGCTGTAAAGTTGCTTCTTGGTGTTGCCCATGTTTTCATCTTAAACCTTGACCCTCTCACTGTGTGTTTTCCTAGAATGTTGTTCAGTGTTCTGCCAACCAAACTAGCTAGCAACAGTGTTAACTAGTAACTTAAGAGAAAGTCTGCCGATTTTTAACCAGCTCTGTGTAATGCTGTACATGCTGACGAATGGCACCAGAACCTGGTGGTCCACGTTCATCCGCCAGTAAAATTCCGCTGGATGACTCGTGTCCCTGTTTTTAGTGTTTAGCTTAGCGCAGCGCCATTGAAACCATACACAACACTGGCTTAGATGCGGTATTCTCCCCAGCTCCCCCCGTTTGTCCAAATATGGTCACTTCTGGCTCCAAAATACCAAGCTGGCGACGGCCAAAATGCAAACTTCTGGCTTCAAAACATCAGTCCACAAACCAATGGGTGACGTCACTGATGCGTCGATTCTTTATATATAGTCTATGGTTGGAGCAGTTTAGGATTTATTGTCCACAGGACAGTAAATAAGATGTCTGTCAGTCCACCTTTTGGTGAGATGTTAGGTTCTCTGTAGGAATGTGTTATACACTTTGAAGAGGCCTTTGTCAGTTGAGAGAGATTGCTGGACCTTACAAAGCTGTGTTGTGTGATCAGCAGCATAGCAATCGACTTCCTACTTGCTTTTAACATGATTGTGTGACTTCTGCAGACTATTTTGGGTGAGAGTCTCTCCTGAATAGTCAAAGGATGTGGTGTTACACTAGCCCAATGTTTTAATCCTGATTAACTATGGGTGTGGGCCTAAGGACCAACAGGGATGTGATGGTTGACCCAACCCCACTTCATGAAAAAGACTTAAAGCTGCATTGTGTAAGAATTACTCCCATCTAGCGTATGAAGCGTCTACCTCAGTTCATGTAAGCGCAAATGTAACATTTCAAGCCAATGGGAATACTTGGAATTGATGGTGGTGGTAAATATTCATAAAAAAAGGACAAGTTTGTGAAGGGCAATAGAGATTTTCATAAACAACTACAAACGTGGCTTTAAAGATTGACATTGTAATCCTACCTCTTTAAGCACAGGTGGTGCCTTCCAACCACATATCAATCACATTTAAACTACCAGAATGAATTAGTTCAATCTAATAAACACTGCATTCCTTCAGTAAATTGTTGATCTGTTATGACAGGTGAGTCACACTGAGAGCCATGTTAGTTCAATGTCCTGCACCAGATATTGACTTCCTTCCACATCAAAGCATTTAAACCTATTCTAGCAGACCCCAAGAGTACAGCTATGATGCTAAAATGAGTATAAAGGGGCTCTTAATTGAATGTTTTAAGGAATTAAGGATTTAAGAAATTAGGCATGAACATATTGCAAGCCTGAGTATCTGAGTTAGAGTTATCCAAGTATTCAAGCAGTAAGAAACCATGGTATGGTATGCTATTGGTACAATGACATTCATTTTATTTTATTTTTTACAATGACACACTAGACAGCCTCTTTTCCTTTATGGCAGTTAAGGTCATACTGCACCATTACATTTATAGGATCTATTTTCTGTAGTTTATAATGTAAGAAATGTAGTCAACATATATAAATATTCCTATGCACTAGATACCCTATATAGACAGGGAACCCACTATACAGAATACTTTAATTACTGTATCTGTGTAGACCAGTGTTATGATGATGTGTGAGAAGAAAGAGGAAGAGGAAAAAGGAGAAAGGGAGAGTGCATGTGAGAGTAGCATCCCCTGACTATTCATTTGTTATCATGTGTGAGTCCAGTTTAATGAAAGTGGTAGTAATCCAGTAGTTATGCTCGGAGCTAATGCATCCCAATTGGCCTTCTTCTCTCCAGGCAAACCTGGAGGTGTCAGACTTCATCCGCTCCCATCCTGCCGGAGGGGATATCATCCGGTTTGATAAATGATGAATTCCTGAAGGATCGCCTCCAGTCAGTCAGTAGACAGAAAATAGCTCACAGCTCACATGACAAATGTTTCCCTTCCCACACACTCCATTTGACCCAAGGAGAGATGAACAGCCTGCCTTGTTGTTATTTTTCCTCTATCTTTTTTAAACAACACGTCTGACTGTCAGTAATGCTAACAATTACCACGTCCACCCACTAAATGGGTACATTTTAAGGGGACAGATTTAATTCCTTTAACATACGCGTGAATTGATTGTTAGCTTCAGAATCATTAATTAAAGGATGGGACATTTTCTGGCAAGCTGCACATTGATGGAGAGAAGATCATTAGTGGCCCTTTGGGTCCTTTTAATATACTCTTCCGACAGTGGGCAATTCAGCAGTGACTTGAGTAGGAGGACCCAACCCGCAAATCAACCTTGTTGACCTGTAATTTGCTGTGGGCTGGCTATCAGCTGCAATAAAAAGTAAGGAGACGCCCCTAGTGTTTCCCCACTATTGCTTTTATATGAGTTGGTTGGGATTGTTGTGTAATTGAAGCATTAACCTTTATATGTGTAGCATAATTAAAATGCACATTTCTGAATAATATCAAAATATAACCGATGTTGACGTGATGCTTTGGTATATTTCTGTATTTCCAATCTAAACTAGAAGAATGAACTATAAAAAGCTCAATACAATTTAATTAAAGATCCTCAATGCCATTTATTTGCTTTAGTCTATATCTCATTATCTGCCAGCATTCCTTCAGTAAGTTCTGTTGATCTGCTATGACTGGTGAGTCACACTGATGGCCATGCTAGTTCAATAGCAATGATCACCAATCCCAAAATCAATTGTGTCCTTATTTTCCTACTTGTATGTATTGACAGTTTGATATATCTCATAACTTCAGGGTATTGCACGTAATTAAATGGAGTGTAAAGGACCCTCACAGTGGTTTTGCATTTCAAATGACCTCATTTTCAGAGCTCACATTCTGGTGCAAGCAGTGAAAGAAAAACACGTGCGGCAGCATCGACCTCACCTTGAGCACATAAAATGACAGGCTGGTAAGATGTCATATTAAAGTGAGTGTCCCCACACATAACACACTGCAAAGGCTAGTGACCTTTATGAGGAGTAAGTGCTCACACTCCATTGACTATGAACTCAGAGTGATGGAGAAAATGACATGTTTCTGAGAGCACTATCTTCAGACACACACACAAAGGAGAGAAAAGTGATGAATCAATAGTTACTAATTCTTTAAGGGATGTCTCTGTGGTTCAAACATTTGGTGGTGGCAGCTCCCTTGTGGCCCCCGAACCTGAAGAACAGCCAGATTTCAGTTAGAAAATCAAAAGAAGCTTTGATTGCATCTTTAACCAACATTGATTTCCTGGGTCTGTGGATAACCACAATTCAATGTCTGGCCCCTAATTGAACATCAGCGACATGTTTGATAAAGTGGTAGAGGCTTTCTCCTGACCGCCATTGGTGCCACTTGGAATCCAAAGCTGATTTTTAAGTCGTCTGCACACTGAGCAGCTTGCTATTAACCAACCAACCTCTGACATACAGTAGAGGAGAAGGACTTCCACTGATCCTGATACAATCACAATCAGAATCAAATGATTCCATGTCCTAAAGAGTACTTATTTATGTTCCAAGAATAATTAAGTTACAGATTAAAGCACCACTGTCCCCTGATCAACAAAGTACTCACAGATCCCTCACGCATAATGGATCAGGAATCAAGACAGAATTCAAGGCCCATTCAAAAACCTTTTAAGGTTAAATAAGATGCTTTATTATCCATTCTATGCATGTCCACACAATACCAAGTAATGAAAAGCCTATGGGCCAGTTTTACATCATGGAGGCTATGATTTACCTTCACAGATTTTTCTCCAGCTCAAATGATTTCTGTAAAACCTGGTTTCTGTCCATGCCTTTGAAACACAGGTGAAGCCATAACAGCAGGTTACCCAGGCTTTTGACACATTTTGTCTTAAACAAAAGAGCCACTTTGTCCTTTGAAGCCAAATGAATCACCAGTTAAAGGTATTGTGAAATATTTGAGATCAGCTTCAGTAGATAACCTTATTTGTTCCTATCACTGTCAGGCAATTCTGAACCCAGAATGCAATTCAAAATCTAGGTGTGGAAGGTTTGAAATGTTTGAGGCACAGATTGTATTAATTAATATGACGCCATTTTTCTTTTTATATCTACTGCCGTTTGAAGAAAGATGAAACCTTGGAATGATTAAAAATCAGCCCTTTAATGATGGATCCACTTTGCATTTCAGGCCAGACCAGTGTCCAGTATCATTTGGTAACTTGCTGAACACCTTAATAAATTGTGCAGTAAGGAGTTTTTGCCTTCAAGGAGGATGTAAACGGATGGGGTGCTCTGTTAGAGTGGATTTGGGGGAGCCAGCCGAGGCTGACTAATCAGAGGGTGCTTGGGAGAGCATTAAGACAGACGTGTGGAGGGGAAATGTGACACCTGGAAATTACACAATGTAATGGAATCAGCCAAGTGGTAAATGTAGCTTTTAAATAGGTTTTGTGTTCTCCATTAACTTGCTAGACACTGATTGGTCCTGACAGCAAGGGAAAGTGACGGTCAGCATGTTGCCCCCTCCCTCTAGTACAGACTCTGTTGCGTGTGTGTGCACACTCACACATGCACGCAGGCAGGCACGCACGCACGCACGCACGCACGCACGCACGCACGCACGCACGCACGCACACTTCTAACTGTGGGACACAAGGTTCTCCATAGTTAGTGAGGGCTTCTGAAGCCAAATGGGAGTCTGGCTGGTGGTGGGTACAGGTGATCACAGCACAGTGGCTGCAGTCATGCTCAATTGCATCCTTTTGTATAGCTGAACATGCAGGGCTATAGCCACATCAGTTCCATCCCCACTTTTTCCCAGACTATTTGAAGCAATCTATTGTGTTAAAAATAATGTCAGTTTAAACTGGATTTGTGCATAGTGCAGCACTGATTACATTACTACTGTAATACTATTTTAAAGAATAATCATTCATGCTTTTGGGTGTTTTGGAGTTCCTACATGTTTTGTAACCATTCTGTTTACATATTACATTCCTCAGGCAAGGAACAATGCTCTTGTGTATCTATCAGTATTGCAGGGCTCTAATTTCTTAGTGACTTTTCTGATTTCATTTTCCAGCTGAAAGTGGATTGGAATTTTATTGTATTAGTGAGATAGACTTAACAGGCTCCTTAGTTTGATTATATTTCATAGCTAGAACACAGAGCACTGATATGGCTAACATTCTAGTATGGGGTCTGGCAAGAATTACACTAGTAATATTGCCCAGTTTGTGAGGTAATGCTGTGGTTTTGATGTCATGTTATGGAAGACATTTGAATTCTCCTCACTTTTTGCGCAAGAAAATATATACTGTAATGATACCAGTTATTGTGGATATTTTTCCATTTGTCAACAAAAGGAGAACGACATTTTTGGACATATGTGGAAAAAACTATTAAGCTTCAAGCTCCTTGGTGGGTATTTGAGAGCACACGTTTCCAGGAGACGTGCTGTCAACTTCTGTGTTGTGCTACTGAGTCATAGCCCTATGGCCTACTCATGTTGCTACAAGCCCACATGGGTTACTTATGTAGCATTAGATTTAAGTTAATCCTTTCCATTTACAAAAGCGTTAGTACATCTGGGCCTCAGTGTTTTGTTTGTTACACATTATGCAAGAAGTCTAGCTAGCGTTAGCTGTGTCTCCTTCATGGGTCCAGTTGTGAAAATGGCAAATGAGTGTCAAAATAACTCAGCAATGAGTAGTTCTGTAACCTCAGCTCTCCATATGTTACCCTGTGATTCGAAATCATGACATGAAGCAATGTAAGGAATCATGGAGTTACATAGAGAGTGCCATAATTACAGGCGGTATAGATGCCCACACAGAAATTCAAGTAGCCTAGTCAAATTACTGTATCAGTACTGACATTGTCGGAAACAAAAATTCACATCTCCAAAACTAATAAAGGTGGTGCTTTTACTGCAGAAAAATAAATGTTGAGCATTTTGGTATTTACATGTTTTACCTAAGAAGTACACAAGTTAAAAGATATACTGATTTGTTAGTATTAATGAATTTCAATTCCAGTTTAAATTTAACAGCTGGAGGCTTTACCTAGACATTAAAACTTCCATTTCAGCTGTTAAATCTTACAATATGAACTCACTTTTTTATTCTAACCTTGCAGGCAGTAAAACATTGAGCATGTAAAACACCATGTAATACATTAACATACAGCATACTTGGGTATTTACCTGAATTTCCACGTCCATATCATGCATGCATAGCTGCCAACGTGAGTGGGGGCAGCGATAGCTGTTTGCCTTGCCTTTGCTCGGAGCTCTTACACGTTCATGTGGGAGTGCAAACGGGTTCAAGAGGGCCCACACAGTGCCATGAAGCTCATAAGCCTCAGCCTTCACACAAACCCTGCAGTCCTTTCAATGCAAATGAGAGAGGAAAAGAGAGGAGGGTTTATGCTCAGTATCTGCCTCCCTGCTTTTGCATTTCAAATGAATAAATGATAAAAGCCCACTTTTTAGTCAGTCAGTGACTGTCCTCTCACTCTCTCCACCCCTCATCCCATACTTCCTCTCATTCTGAGTTTACGGTGACTTTTCCTTGACTGCATGGTTATTCTCCCTCTTTTGAATCTAAAGTTGTGTATGCATAATATCTGAAGATCATATTAAACGGCTAATTTGACCAGCTGTTGGAATTGTTATTCTGGCAATTGCATTTATTTGAGGGCCCCTGAGGTTTACAACTAGCCATCAAAGAAAATAAAAAAAACATTAAAACATTGAAAGAAGGGGCGCCTGGGTAGCTCACCTGGTAGAGTGCAACCCTACATGCCACAGCGGCTGCAGGTTCAATTCTGACCTGCGGACCTTTGCTGCATGTCATTCCCTCTCTGTCTCCCCTTTCTCGTCTAAGCTGTCCTATCAAATAAAGGCCGAAAATGCCAACACTCACTGAAGCCAACAACAGTCTGTTCAGCGGAGCCATTCTTCGAAAGTTGTTTTTTACTGTGGATCCCTAGCGACAGGTAGGAGCCGCCATCTCTACCTTTGTTTCCATCTCTGTTCTTTAGTCTTAGCAGTCTGTGGTAAATGCTAGTTGGTGTGCATCGAAATAATGGGCCATTACTACTTCTTTTTCTGAAGAACACTGGAGGTATGTAATGCTAGAATGAGGGTATGATTGAAACTGTGCCCTATATGGGATGTGGGGGTGAACAAGAGTATGTTAAAGTCAAACACCAATTACTGTAGGCACTAAACTCTATGGAGATAATCTGCAGCGAGATAAATTATTTAAAAAACTGTAACAAATGTGCAGCTTAATATCATTGATGAATATTTGACGAATGTTTTGATGAATGTTTTTATTTTACCACAAATGAAAACCTTCTGAGAAGTGGTATTTCTGATCTAACTAAACACAAATAATGTTTTGAAATTTAGCATTGCAATATCTCATTATTCATCATTTCAGTCTGAGGGCTTACTTTACATACATGTCATTTAGCTGATGCTTCTATCCAAAGTGACTTACAATTGCTATATATGTTAGAGGTTGCACACCTCTGGAGCAACTATGGGTTAAGTGTCTTGCTCAGGGACACATTGGTTGATGTACTGCAGTGGGAATCGAACCCAGGTCTCCCACACCAAAGGCATGTCATATCCACTGTGCCATCACCACCCCAATTTCAGTGCAATAGTGCAAGTAATTACTTTACGTTACTAATCCCAGCAATGCTTTGTTACTTCGACAATTCGGTGGTTGGTTTGTTCTCTATCTTACTCATAGTTGAAATCCGTTGAGTCTCTGTGTTTTCATTGGGGAGACTGGTCTTATTAATGTGTTGTGTCTTCTTGGCTGGCTTGCTAACGTTAGCTAAAGGTAAGCCAACAGTTCAATCAGGAATCACCTGGTTTTGTTTAGAGGCAAGGCTGTCTGAGGAAATTTTGGGTATCCCTTCAAATACTGAGGAATTTCTACTCCTCTATCATTGAGAGCGTCCTGACGGGGAACATCACTGCCTGGCACTGAACAGGACTGCAAGGCCCTGTAAAGAGTGGTTCCATTGGCCGACTACACAATAGGCAGTGCCCTACCCTGCCTAAAAGACATTTACACCAGGCGCTGCAAGAAAAATGCTAACAGAATCATTAAAGATCCAAACCACCCAGATAACATCTTTTCTCCCTGTTTAGGTCAGGAAAAAGGTACCGGATACACCAGGCTAGCACTTAAAGGATCCACTAGGATCCTTAATGAGCACACTGCCTTAGGCCACGTCTACATGTACCAAAACAATCTTTTTTCACCCGTCTTCCCTGGCATTGTTTCAAGAATACTTGCGTCCAAACGGATCCATTTATAAATGCCTATAGGTGGCGCTGTTTCTGCTACAGAAATTCACCAAAAACAGAGAAGAAGAGGCAGAGCATGCACATAAAGCTTGCATGCTGTATACAAACAGACAGTAGAAGAAGAAACCAAACACAAGAAGAAGACAATGCAAATGGCTAGTGCAAGGAAACCAAAATCGTGTGTATGGACCGATAGTGAATTGTTGTTGTTATGGGACGTCATCGCGGGATAAGAGGTCGAAGGCTAGAGGTCGAGGGGTGTGGCGATGACATCATCGCTACGCAAGTATGCGGCTTCGCCGTTCAAACGAAGCTGCAAGGGTGGCGTTTTCGAATTTTTTCTCCCTGGGACCAAAAGGTTTTTAAACAAGTGCTTCTTCAGGCAGTGCGTTTACAGGATTTGTTTGGACGATCGGCCAAAACAATGCAAAACATGTGCATTTATACCAGAAAGCGTTTCCGTGTGGATGGCCCGTTAGACTAATTTGTAAATACTATGATCACATTTTATAATCTGCCTAACACTGGTGCTACCAGATGCGAATATGCCAGGGATAGCAGGCAGACCGAGGCAAAGACACAACTGTGCAAATTGAAAATCTTAAACTTGAGCGAAAAATATAGGGGGCTTCCTTCTCTATAAACATAAAGGAGAGGAAAAGACTAGAAGGAAAACACAAAAACAACTAGAGTTCCTGGTGGGTTCTGAGATCAAGAGCTGTCGGACACACACACACACACACACACACACACACACACACACACACACACACACACACACACACACACACACACACACACACACACAGTCACAGTGTATGTTGCTAGCTAGCTTACAGCTAATGTCTGTTCAGCCAGTACATTGGCTGTTTGGGATGAATAAACAGTCTACAATCACTCAAATTCATGCAAATAACCTATTTCCATTTCATGTGAGGCTAAACCTCACATGAAATTCTGTCTGAGTACACCTTTAAGTTCCTGTGGGCAGATTCTTTGCCCAAACTGTAAAAGTAGTAGCAGTAACAACAACTGGAACATGCACTGACAAACATTTCTGCATGACATTCATCACTGTAACATTATCTGAACTCCACACCCAAGATGTTGCTCAGTGCAAAAACATTTTGTTGTTGATTTCCTGTTTCTATTGAAATGGAAACTGTGTGACAGTGTGCAGCAGATATCCCAATGACGACCAGCATCAATTGAGACTTGAAAAAACAAGCATTATTCGAAAGAAATTACTAAAACATAATTTAAAAAACATCTCAGTAATATTTTTTTCCTTACACAGAGTAAAGAATTTAGAAACTGTATTGCACTCTAAAATGCATATAAGACTTTGGAATTGAACTTGTTTCATTATTGATGTCAACACAAGAAAGAACACAGCAAGAACTGTAAAATACTTGATGGTAATTAAAACTTCAACTTTTTCCGACACAAGATATTTAATTTCGGCTGCACACGGGTTTGCAAGCAGAAAAATCTGGGACACATTATTAATTATTAATCTAGCTTTTATTTCCACACTTTCTCATTTGATTATCTGCTTTCTAAAATGGCAGCGCTCATTTGCCTTCATATATTAATAATTCAGAATTTATACTGGTGTTCAGATGCAGATACTTTCACACTCGCGGTGTTGTGTAACAGCAATGCTTTGTTAAGCCTATTGTTGCATTCAGTAAGATCCACAAACTTATTTGCTCTCTAAATCCCTGTGTATTGTTATTTGGCAATTTTTGGAAACAACTGATAGCACTAAAATATAGTAAATGTTCATGTTGTATTCATGACTGAATCATATCAAACCATTATGAGCATTTAGGGAGGAATTAGTATGGACTATCCTGAAGAAGATACACAAACAGCGATGCATTAGTCAAATATAGTTTGCTTTACACAAAGAGTTATCTTATTTTTCTGCATCTTATTGTCTTTTCAGCATCTAGAGTCTGTGGCAGCAGCAATCGATAGCCTCTCAAAACTCAAACTCTGTACTGAACTTGCATGTTTTCTTCATGGTTTCTGCCCTGAAAATGCTATGTGAGTAGAAATTCTATTAGGCTAAACATTTACCACATTTAATCTTTAATGAGACTGGTTAAAATTTTATCACATTTCCCTTTTTCGTAGCATCAGTCAGATTCGTTCACGCCTTGTGAAAATTCTGAAGCCGTGATGCGAGACGAGTCTTATCAGCAAAGACAGATGGGATTGTCGATAGTTGACAGACATGCTGATAACGGATTTTGGTTTTTATCTCCAGTCACTTCATAGGGTGGAAAGCCTGACAGCCTACATCTTCAAAGTGACAAAAGGCCAGAAACACACCATACTCAAACAGATGGAGAGGCTGTGTTTTTAATAACTTCATTGCCACCACGGCCCGACAGTGATGCCAGACACAAGGGTGCCAGCAAGGGACACCACATTGTTGTGCCTTCTTTGCTCTCACATCTGTGACACGGAAAAGGTGATAACATCTTTTCTAGCATTATAAAATGGCAATATGGTAGGAGGGACACTCGAGTTGTGGAATTTGCACTTTTTCTTTGCTTTGAAATGTTAATGTCTCCTTTACATGTTGACAGATTCAAACATAACAGCCAGATGTCGGGTCACAAGTTTGCATTCCTTTGAGGCTTCTGAATTTGAACACAGCTAAACATCAATCCTGAGGGATATGCACTGAAGTTCATATAACGTGGCAGTTTGTTTATTATTGACTCACATGCTGCAGCCTTCAAGTAAACACAGTCACATCAGGTCAAAGCCATTTATCTTAAGTAGCAAAGCTCAATCCATGTGACAGTCCTGCAGCTGGACTGACATCTCACAAGCTTCAGCAAAGCTGCTTTAACTGTCTCGGTGACAGTAACAACAAGAGCCACAACTGACCGCAGAGCATTAATGTAAACTGATCTCGTCTCTTAACAGCACACTGAATCAAGTCAACAGTCATGCTTGTTTTTCGCTAGCATTATGAATCACTGCCTTTACTCATCATACTGTTGCTCTAATGACTCACTGCTGTGTAGGTTAGCCGTAGCACAACTGATTAGGGGTGTCACAATTTTGATTCTAAATCAAAAATTGATCAAAAATGCCACATGCTGAGGAACTTGTGCCCCATCACACATCATATAAGGAGTGAAGTGGAGAGCCCTGTAGAAAAATGAGCTGACTATTGACTAGCCATTGATAAATAATGTATAACTCTACAGCGTGAATTACAGAATGGCTGCTACGACGTTCTTCATGTTTAATGTGAACACTGTTTAAAAGTGTTGATAGAGTACAGCTGCACAAAATGTTTAGTAATTATTATCATCCATTGACACTGGACTCTGCATTATTTGAGAGACAAACAGAGCGTAAGTGAGAGATGGTAACCACAGTGGTGCTTTGATCTGAATGCTAATGTCGGCATGCCAACATGCTCA
Organism: Gymnocephalus cernua; assembly: GCA_023631565.1. NCBI lineage: Eukaryota > Metazoa > Chordata > Actinopteri > Perciformes > Percidae > Gymnocephalus > Gymnocephalus cernua. Next base: position 33,273,887 of record CM042429.1, read on the forward strand.
CAATGACAATGCAAACATGCTCATGTTAAGCAGGTATAATGCTACAGTAACTGTGTTCACCATCTAAGTATAGCATTTTAGCAAGCTAACATTGGATAATTACACTTCATGTAAAAAACTACAATTATCCACCAAAAAGTCAGGGGAAGTTATTGCAGCTCATTATCTGGTGACCATGAATGACTGTTAAAGGGTAACTATTTCAACCTGGACCCTATTTTCCTATGTAAATATTAAGCAGTTGGCAGCGGAGAAACAAGCTACAATGTAAGTAAATAGGGCAATTGTGGAGCTTGCATTTACCTTCACAAAATGCTTGTTTTGCTGCTGACAGGCTCAGATTAATATTCTAAGTGTCTGACAACATTATATGGACAGGATCCCTTCAGAGATAGACCTTTAAAACCTCTTCAAGACTTTTCTGTTTAACCAGAAACAGCTCTGAAGTCGCTAGCACAAAACCCACCATACGCCATTTAAAAAATCAAGGATTTCTAAGGAGGTCAACCTTTCTGTTAAAGAGTAAGATCCTTTTTTTAAACATAAAAACATCAGCAAAATTGTGTTCGCTAAACCCATTCTACTCAACTTTCAACTTTTAGTTGAAATGAACACATAGTTTACTGATTTACATACACATATGTGTAGGGCTCTATACACACTAAAAGTATTGCTTTTTTAAATGGAGTCTGGTGGGTTTAGTGGATGCTGTCCATATAATGTTGTCAGACACTTAGAATATTAATCTGAGCCTGTCAGCGGCAAAACAAGCATTTTGTGAAGGTAAATGTAAGCTGCACAACTGCCCTATTAACTTACATTGTAGCTTGTTTCTCCGCTGCTGACTGCAACAATCTTTCTTAATACTGGACCAGTGTCAAATATTGTTGTTCCCATCAGTCACTTAGACACAAAAACATAGAAAAATAGGGTTTCCAGGTTGAAAAAAACGGTAGTTACCCTTTAAGTTTCAGCAATCTATCCAGTAGTTGCTGAGTAATTTCAGTGTGGACCAAACTGAACCAAATGGCTGTGGTGATTTGCCATCCACAGAACCATACCACTTGCATGACAGGCCTGGTTCTGCTTGCCTACTGCTGTGTGACACTCTAGCACAGTGGGGGAAGTGACAGACGTGTTAGCTCTATTGTTTTGCTTGATTCACCTCTACCTAACAACATAATGTACTACTGTAGTACAACCTATCCCTAAAAATAACAGCCGACTGTTGACGCACAGGGGGGAACCTCAGGCTCAATCTACGCACATCTGTCAGGCAGGTTTGAGCAAAAGCATGCTGCATTATTATTGACGCCCCGCTTAGGGAGAAGCTGGAGGCCAAGCCTAGGGATGGCATCTGTCAAAGAGCAGCACATCTCTTTCTAGGCTGAGGTACTTCAGTCCAGACTGATGAGAGGGGGCGAGAAGTGTGCATGCGAGGGGGGGTTCTTCTAGGTTGACCTTCAATTTACTTAACCTTTATTCATTCCCCATTCTTCCTGCTAATTTTCTTACATTTCTATTCCGTCTCATAGTGTGGTTTTACCCAGCTTTGTCAGACAACACACTTGAGGCTATTTTAGAACTCATTAGTTTAATTGGCAATAAACTGCAATTATTTTTGCAGCTGCAAACTGCATTTCTGAGCTACTACGAACACTATTGGACTAGCGAATGAAAAGAATGCCAGCACAGCTTCCCAGGATTTCTCCCTCTCCATCCGGCATGGCTGTATGGAGAGATAATAATTACTGCTGAGGGGGTAGGCAAGTTCATCTTAAAGGTTTCCCTGCACCAAAAGAGTCAATTTCTTCTTCCCTGCCTTAATAATAATACAATTGTGGGCTTGTCTATGGCTTTCCATGACTCAATAAAAAAATAGATGAATAAATAATAAGCTCAATTGAAGGCACTTGGTAGACATTCATGCTCCAGCTTCTTCTCTCTTACACAGAAACCTCCCTATTCCCTGCTCACATGCATTATTCATACATTTAGGAATGAAGTGTGTGGTTGAAAATCTGACTGATGATGGGGAATTGCACACACACAAATAAATCATGGTAGGTAAACTGAAAACGCAATATTTTGTTAGAATTTTGGTGTTTATAATATTATCATTACAACTACTTGAAAATCCAGAGTCAAAAACAAGTGATAGATAATACATGCAGTATGGTGCATGATAGCAGCTACCATATTAGCAGTGCCTGTACAATACAGATATTCACAGGTTTTAAGTAATTATACAATAAAGTGGCGCTTTATTAAGGGAAAACCAGATAATTGTAGTATATTCTCTCAATGAAAAATGAAGGTGGAAAGAGACGATCACAGGTGAGAAGGTGGACTAACTAAAAGATCAAAACTAATTTGAAGCCAGTTAATCTCCACCTAGCCAACTGTATAATGTACCACAAACAGGTACAAGGCCTGGTTCAAGACTGGTGTCAGAGGATGCACAATTTACCTATATGAATGAGTGTTTACTACAGAAGGGTGTGTGTGTGTGTGTGTGTGTGTGTGTGTGTGTGTGTGTCTTCATTTTTCGATGCATTTGTTTTTCATGTGTGCATGTGTACGAGTGCACATTTGAGTATATCTCTCAGGCAATGAGACCTTGGGCAGGAGAGTAATTGATTCAGAGAATCTTCAAATCAATTCTTGGACAGCTGGGACCGAGGAGATTAGAAGTGAAGCACAGGAGGCCCAGAGTGCAGTCAGACAGGGACCAGAGCAAACAGTAATCTCAGGATTATAGACCTGGGGGAGATGTACCTGTTTTCTCTCATTTCATTCCCTCTTGCTCTCCCAGCAGTGACAGTCTATATTCACTACTAACCACCTTCCCCCAAAATGCTGCACTCCCTTCTTCCATCTGTAGAGCTTCACAATAAAAGGAGACTAAAAGCTCTTGCTGACATCGAAGTAAGAGTAGGAACGTAAGGCAATTGGGGGAGGAAGCAGCCTGGCTGATATATGCTGCCAGATGACTTTTGACTAGGGCTGTCAAACGATAAATTTTTTCTTAATCGCGATTAATCGCTGAATTTCTATAGTTAATTGTGATTAATCACATGTTTTATCACATGATTAAAATTCTATCACTTTGCATTTCAGAACTGTTTTTAAGTACATATTAACAATTGAAAGCAATTCTTACCAGTGTATCTTGACTGGGAATCAAATGAATGCAAAGAAAGTTACTTATGAACTTGACTTTAAGATTTGTATTTGTTTATTATTTATTTACTGAAAACAAAAGAAAAATGTGTGAATCTGTCATTATTGCACAATTCAGAACATGCCAACAGTAGTACGTCTTTAAGACCCGAGTCTTCTACGATGCTGACGGTCTGCAGTTAGTTGTCACCCATTTTGCGAGAGCTGTAGTAATTATTTTGGATTTGGTTTCATCCACAGGTTGGCAAGTAGCACTCTCCAAAATAGTGCTTTGCCTGAGCCCGCTAGCATCAACCTGAGTCACGTTAACTGTACTATGCTTAGCTCATAGGTGGTAGCTCAAGCTTGACGTGCTTCGGTGATATTTTAATTCGGCTTTACACAATGTGCGTATGGCTTTCGACTTGTCTACTGAGCCGTCCGGGAGTTTTGGAAAATAAAAAGCGCCATTCAGAATTGTGTTGCTGCTTTCTCTCTCCATCATGCCTGCAGCAGCAGGATGTGTTACGAGGAAGTATGGCAGCTTGATGATAAGTAAGGTACGGCAAAGGGTCAAAATAGTAGCTTAGCTAGATTCTAGTGATTTTAGAACAGCTAAGGGGCACTGTTAGGCACGACGCAAAGCCGAGTGAAGTGTAAAATAAATTAATAAATGGCGGCATGCGATTAAAAAAAATGAATGCGTTATGCTCGGCCCTTAATAAATCGCGATTAATGTGTTAATGCTGACAGCCCTACTTTTGACCCTTTTTTTCTCTGCCTTTTCTTCAAATAAAGCTCATTGCAAAAGTAGCAAAGTCAGAGGCAAATGTAGCTCAAAGGAACCACTTATCCTAATGAAGAAAATAAGGTAATGTGTTCAAAGGTCATTTGTATAATTGTTTTGGTTGGACTGAGTGCAGACGAATGATGCAGACCTTTGTCCCATGGCTGGAATATATCTCACTGCCCTATCCAATTGATTGAATTAAATCACAAGAGTAAATCTGTCAGCTTAATGGTGGAAAAATTGGCCTTAGAAGGAGGTAAGGAGGAGTAATTTTAAAAAGAGCTCGGAAACAGACAGCACCACAGACTGCAGTTGACACAAAATAAACCCTTATAACTTACTCTACAGTATGTGCCATATTTGCAGTGCGACTTCTAACTGCTTTTGTGATTCTGCCTCTGAGCAGCCATGAAAAATACAGAATATAAACCCCTAATTAACTAGAGCTGGCAAGGTCCACTGAATGCATCTTTGTGTTCACAAAATGTGTTAATATGAAAGGGAAAGATACCCCAAATCCATTATGCCATCTCCAGTATTTTCCAAAAGTTTTATTGTTTCTCAGGGGATTTTAATGAACAATGCCACAGCTGAACATACTGTAGGGTAGCAGGACCAGTCACTCACACAAGGTATTCTCCAACTGAAATGAAACAGGCTGTATGCTTTTTTTTCTTTTTTACTTATTCCCAAGTTTAATATTCAGGGAACCTGTCTGAATAAAAGTATTTCAAACTTTAGATATTAAAATGTTGCTTAATATCTCCCACAAATGAGGAGTAAATACACAATGACTCATGACGATTTAAATAAGCTGTGTTTACTTCCACAATATAGCGCCAGCTCTGGAATAAAGAGATAACATGTTTACAAAGAATAGCAACAGAATGCATAGCAGTACAATTGAGCTGACACTGCCAAATGAGCAGTTACCATAATGTTGTATAGTCTTCTGAGACAAATGAGTCACTCATGCTTGACTTATCAGTCTGTTCATCAAACTACATCATGTTACTTGGCACTGCAACCCTGAAGACAGCTTTTATTTTGAAATGTAGCACATTTATTCTGTGAAGGGCTAAAGATTAGTCATTTAATGAAACAGTTGATCAACAGAAAATACAACTATCTAGAATGAGAAATAATTTAATATTTGCCAGATTCAGCTTCTCAAATGTGAGGATCCGCTGCTTTTATTTGTTTATATCATTATTAAGTGGGTATCTGAGTTTTTGACTATTGGTTCTGACAAAACTAACAGCTTCAAGTCGGGGCTCTGAGACAAAAGTAAAAAAAAAAAAATCCATTTAATAATCAACAGTTGCAGCCCCAATCTACATATATCTGAAACTGCCTTTTCTATGAGAAATTTGACATCAGACCTCCAGGTCCTCGCAGTAGTGTCTGTGAAAAGCTCAAATGGAAAAACTTTCGACGAGATTAGAAGAGGAACAATAGCTGGAGGATGGATATCTCAGTCAGCATATTCCTGCTGGAGGGAGTTCAAATGAGGGCCTGTAACAGGATGAAACTTCTGTCAGCTGTGTGGTCACATTGATGAGAATGGTGGCTCTAACAATGCTCCATCAAAGGCTCGACAGGCTCTTAAGGTGATTACAGGCTGATTAGTATTACAGTAATCACATGATGATCCCTGATATGGAACTGATTGTTGCTCCACAGTTTATGACTGCTGCAGGAGCCTCATACAGTAGCTGGCCAGTGAGTGAGATGAGACTGGGCAGATGAGAAATGCTATGACTGTGTTTAGTGCACGATGGAACATGATGAATTCAACTTACATTGACGAACTGTCATAATGCATTTTGCGGCCAGTCTCACAGTCAGACGTTAGAGCCTATAATTGCTGACCCTGGCTAATTTACTTTGGCTATCTTTAAAAGCAGGGGAGCATATCTTTGAAAGTAACAGTTCTTATTGTTTTTTAAGAAATGTAAGAAGATTACCTGTTCAATAGGGATGCCATGGTGAGGGAATTTTCCCACCGGTTAGTAAATCCGTGACAACATCAGTGTTACCGGTTACACCATAAAAACACAACGGTACGGTGTTCATTTTAGGACATCCTCAGATCTCAGACTCAGGTGTCATCCTCAGAAAAAACGGCCTCATCCTCAGAAAAACCTCCGTCATCCTCAGGAAAAACCTCCGTCATCCTCAGAAAAACCTCCGTCATCCTCAGAAAAAACGGCCTCATCCTCAGAAAAACCTCCGTCATCCTCAGAAAAAACGGCCTCATCTTCAGGAAAAACGGCCTCATCCTCAGAAAAACCTCCGTCATCCTCAGAAAAACCTCTGTCATCCTCAGAAAAAACGGCCTCATCCTCAGAAAAATGGTGAGGGAATTTTCCCACCGGTTAGTAAATCCGTGACAACATCAGTGTTACCGGTTACACCATAAAAACACAACGGTACGGTGTTCATTTTAGGACATCCTCAGATCTCAGACTCAGGTGTCATCCTCAGAAAAAACGGCCTCATCCTCAGAAAAACCTCCGTCATCCTCAGAAAAACCTCCGTCATCCTCAGAAAAAACGGCCTCATCCTCAGAAAAACCTCCGTCATCCTCAGAAAAACCTCTGTCATCCTCAGAAAAAACGGCCTCATCCTCAGAAAAACCTCCGTCATCCTCAGAAAAAACGGCCTCATCCTCAGAAAAACCTCCGTCATCCTCAGAAAAAACGGCCTCATCTTCAGGAAAAACGGCCTCATCCTCAGAAAAACCTCCGTCATCCTCAGAAAAACCTCTGTCATCCTCAGAAAAAACGGCCTCATCCTCAGAAAAACCTCCGTCATCCTCAGAAAAAATGGCCTCATCCTCAGAAAAACCTCCGTCATCCTCAGAAAAAACGGCCTCATCTTCAGGAAAAACAGCCTCATCCTCAGAAAAACCTCCGTCATCCTCAGAAAAACCTCTGTCATCCTCAGAAAAAACGGCCTCATCCTCAGAAAAACCTCCGTCATCCTCAGAAAAAATGGCCTCATCCTCAGAAAAACCTCCGTCATCCTCAGAAAAAACGGCCTCATCCTCAGAAAAAACGGCCTCATCCTCAGAAAAACCTCCGTCATCCTCAGAAAAACCTCCGTCAACCTCCGACGGAGGTTTTTCTGAGGATGAGGCCGTTTTTTCTGAGGATGACGGAGGTTTTTCTGAGGATGAGGCCGTTTTTTCTGAGGATGAGGGAGGTTTTTCTGAGGATGATGGAGGTTTTTCTGAGGATGAGGCCGTTTTTTCTGAGGATGACGGAGGTTTTTCTGAGGATGAAGCCGTTTTTTCTGAGGATGACGGAGGTTTTTCTGAGGATGAGGCCGTTTTTTCTGAGGATGACGGAGGTTTTTCTGAGGATGAGGCCGTTTCGTTTGAGTCTGAGATCTGAGGATGTCCTAAAATGAACACCGTACCACGGCTGTGTCTGGCCTCTCCGACTCTGCGGTCAAGCTTTTGCTGCATGGTTCATTTTGGCAGTCGCAGGGTTGAGACAGGAGGCGGGAGCACAGCAAAGCGTGGCCCACTTCCGTTTGGTGCCCATAGACCATAGAATAAAGGTGTGATGTTGACCCATTGGGCTGTTCAGATAACGACGCGGAGGTCCTATCTAATATATTTTCTGGTGTATTTTCTCTGCGAGCAGTAAGTGGGCTCAGCAGATCTGCACATTTGCTTTTCACTGTGACACAAAATCCTCAGTCATCGTCTCGTCAGGTGATGAGTGAAAACTGACTGCTGCTACCCTCTGTTGCCAACTGACTTCACTTTCTTTCTATAAAAAAACCCGACACCGCAGCAAGTCTACAGTGCAAACAGGACTTCAAGGTTGACTAATACTATTTAAACAAGACTATGGGCCTTATCTTGCACCCGGCGCAGCGAAAAGCTCGACGCAAGTGTCTTTGCTACTTTAAGACTGACACAGTTGTCAATTTCCCGTCCAGCGCCCACGTCGTTTAAATAGCAAATGCACCTGCGCCCATCTGTGCGTGCTGGTCTTACAGGGAGGTGTGTTCAGGTGCATTCTTGGCGTATTGCTATCTTGAGGCAATGGAAAGTGATCACGCCATTGACCAACAAAAACCTGGTCTAAAGTAAATAACGTTATTTTAACAGTGCATCAGTAAAATGCGCCTAGGCTCATGCACAGCGTGCGCACACTATGCTTGTTACACACACAGGGATGCGCAGCAGCACTACAAACATGCAGAAGATTAAAAATAAAAATATTACAATGTGAACCAGTATTATGATATGATCTGATTGCGCACTTTCACTTCACGCACAAGCAGATCAGTTTCTTCTCCTGAAAATCTCACCTTCCTGCTTAGCAAATCTGCTGTCAAATGGCAATGCACCGCGCCTGGGTTTATAGGGAATGGGAGATGACACTCTGATTGGTTTATTGCATATGACTCCCGAAACACACCCATGATTAATTAAAACACAGTACACCCCTTTTGAACCATGCGGCAGGCGCACAGACCCCTTTTTCCGCCGTTAAACTAGTTTTTCCGCTAGTTTTTCCGCCGTTAAACTAGCAAAAGTGGATTCGTCTACAGTCATGTGATGATGTACAGTACGGATGTACAGTACGGATGTACAGTACGGATGTACAGTACGGATGTACAGTACGGATGTTCAGTACGGATGCACAGCGGTGCTTTGAGCTAAATGCTATTGTCAGCAAGCTAACATGCTCACCCAAACACAGTGCTAACATGACGTTTAGCAGGTAATGTTGACCATTTTCACCGTCTTAGTTTAGCATGTTAGCATGCTAACATTTGCAATTTACAATCAAGCCATCCTGATGGAAATCTAGCCAATAATTGTCGAAACACAACTAACACCAAAAATTGTCAACTTCCACATGACAGAACAGGAAAATTCAGGGGATCACAGGTGTTCATTAAGAAACATCTTCTGGAGACCATTAATGTCTGTAAAAAATGTCATCCATCGAATAGTTATTGACAGGGCATGAAATTAACACCCGCCCACCCGCTAAATGCGGGTGAATTTTGCAATTGGCGGGTAACACTGTCAATCTACCTGCCACATTGGCAGGTAGCCAATGAGAATTGAGTGATTCAGACGCGCAACTATTGGTAAGCAGGGTACGCGGTTGCTTACGGGCCCAGACCAATCAGGGGCCTGCATCACTGGAAGACATTGATTGACAGCCGGGGCCCCCTATCGCATTTGCATTACTCGCGACAATCCCAGCAGTCCCACGTGCAGCCACTAACCAAGCGGTAGTGAGAACGGGTCAAATTCATTTCCTTGTTTCTGATAACGAAGACAAGACGTGTGTGACTCGAACATTTCACATTTACCAACAAAACGTCCTGCCAACCGGTAGAAATTTTAACATCAATGTACGCTGTAGCGATGTTTCACTCTGAATGCTGCTGCCGTTTCAATCCTGTCCTGGGCTGTTGCTCGATTTCCCCCGCGACGCGCGCACACACACACACACACACACACACACATGGACACACGGACACACGGACACAATCACACGGTGAATGCAGGAAAAAACGGAGATGAGATGTACATAATAACCTAAATTGAGGACAGCTACGCTCATTATTGTAAGTGCAATAAGTTAAAGTCCAATAAGTAGCTACTCAAACCGTATGAATGTGTGTCCCAGTCCCAGACCAGGATAGAAAATTAACTAACGATGTAAAGATCAACAAGCCACTGACACCGACACATTGGCCTAGCTGTATGTTCAAATTTGATTAGTTCAATAAATTATTATGTTTTGCCTTAATACACAGGCTACGATGAATAGGACAGAATAGGATCAGAGAGACACAGTAATTCCTGTTTTTCACCTTTATGAGGCAAAAAAAATCTGGCTGTTAAAAAGTCATTGTGGCGGGTGGATTTTTAAATCCACCCGCCACAATGGCGGGTGGTCAAAAAAGTTAACTTCATGCCCTGGTTATTGAGATATCTTAGTCTGGACAAAGTAGTGGACCATCCAACTTACTGACATTGTTATCGCTAGAACCACGCTACTTGCAGGGTTAAGAAACAGATGCTGTTTCGCCTTAACAGTAACTTGTTGTAACACTCAAGCAATAGAAAAGTACACTTCACACACGCAGAGCATCACAATACATGCAAATCTCCTTGCCAATTGTACTGTATAAATGGTAAAATCCTTGTGAGCTGCAGTTTAAAAACAGACATGAGTCCTTGGATTGACATTATTGGTGTGGAGGTAACAGGAGGAATCAAGGCATGGTGTTGCAATGGTAGGATGTTACCATGTTGTTGTTTGCTTGGATTATTCCAGAAATCAGATGTAGAAAAAGAGAAAGAAAGGCAGCCAGGGCTTGTGAGTGGGCACTGGTTGTAATGCACCACTGCATGTGTGCAGTGATCCAAAGACGGGAGGGATCGGCTCAGGAAGAGAAATTAGAAGAGCTCCTCACAAAGCTTTCCACTGGAAGCCTGAGGTTTGACAGAACCGTGCAACTTTTGTCAGAATGTGTATCAGATCCATGACATGTAAATTAAACTGGCAACAAAATGCAGCCAGTGGGCAATGAAGGCAATTGAGGTCTGAAGTTACCCTAAAATATTAGTATTACCAGGGAACAGATTTTGAATGAGTGTGACGTGACATTGTGGCTGCTGGACGAGCTCTATTACACTCCACAAAAACTCTTTTGCTGGGTTGAAATTCTGCCTCACTTGTCTCACATTGCCAGTGGCAGTTAAAAAAATCAATAACTCCAAAATACGACTGCTGTTCCTCCAAATCCACTATGATTACTCCCACGTCACCAATAACTACTGCAAACACTTTCCTTAGTCACATTACTTCAGATAATCTGATATTCAGTCCAAAATGACCTACAACTGAACATAAACTCTTTTTTTAGAGACAGGGGCAGTGCATCACATATCAATGTCTTCTTCACTTCCTTGATAACATGCTGAAACACAAATAGAACAAAAGTACAGCAAATCCAGCCATTGATTGCTGCAGAGTGGTCCCTGGCTGTCATTGGCAACTGCTTGGCCTCAACTTGAGCAGTTTTGGTCACATCACATTGTGCAGGATTGTGGCGGGCGTGGTTTTCATCATGCATATGCTAGCTGGCAAAACCTCCAAAGAGGAATTCTAGGAGGATTTTCTGCTGGCAGAGAGAGGTGGCAGCAGTTCAAACAATGTGGAAGAAAAATGCTCAGCACCTTCTCATGATCAACATAACGCCATCCACTACCTAATATATATGTATATAAAAAGAATATTACACTTTCTGATACAATGTATGTTACATGTTTTTGTTTAGTGCATGCTTTTTCCAATGTGTTCATTTTACACAGTATTTATCCCAGAAGGACTTTGTACATACCCAGAGAAAACACCTGCACTTTCATTCAATCTAAGTAGTGTGAAAAGATTGATAGCAAATAGTAAAAGTAATAAAGTGGATTTTTTTTTAGGTCACAAAAAGGTGAGTTGCACCCATTACTCAAAAACCTGCTCTTCATCTGTGATGGATTTCTTCCTGTATAATTGCTAAACATGGAGGCTACAAGGTATGTCTAGAAAGAGGTCCTTGCTCTCTGCATCCCAAGTTCTAACAATAAAACTTGATGTTTACATTTATGTAGATAGCTGAGGTTTTTTTCTGTCAAACTTGTAGCTGCTGCACTTAGTGTCACATCACTGTTGACCAGTTATCCACAACCAGACAAAATAATGTGCCCAGTAATACAAGGTGCATCACTGATACAGTAGCGCATTTACTAAAAGTTATACAATAAATCGATTTTTAGATGGATTTTCCGATAATACGATCACATATAGCAAATGGTAAAACACAGACATGATTATTGAAAAAATGTATATTCTATCATTTGACACTGCTCTTTTTGTTAGAAAATATAACTTGTTTGTTTGACAAATCCTCTTAGAAATAAGCTTTTCACATGCTTGTGAAATCTGAATGCTCACCATCACATTTAATTTCAGGAGTTCCTTATGCATTCAAGCAGCCTCTTTTTCCAATTTGCAGGATAGGGATCACATTAGCATGATTAGCAGGTGGCCCCAAATGTTGATTAATGTCATTTCATACAGGGAGATAATTTTGCCTGATGCCTAATATTTAGCTGATCCAAAAGACAATGGACATTAATTATCATTGTTACTAATGCTTCTTGCATGAAATGTTCTCATTACCTATCCCCATCTAATTTAACACCAGGAAAGGCAGAGAGAGAGAAAGGGAGACAGAGAAAGAAAGAGAGAGATAGAGAGAGAGAGAGAGAGAGAGAGAGAGAGGTTAGATAAATAGATAGTTTTCCCTTTTCTCCACTTTACACTGATGCTATCAAACATGCTCCATTATAAATTAAATAGGGTATAATTACCACACATCCTCCGCTTACATTAGGTCTGTCACTTGGTCTTGGACTTTTTAATGTTTCCAGCTAACTCATTAAAATTAGCCAGCAACAATGATTTTAAGATTCATTAATTCAGAAAAGACTAAAGGCTAAAGCTACACATCCTTACTAGTCGATGAAACATGTAGATCACATGGAGATCAAGGAGCAGCATTGTTCTTGTACTGCAGACTGGAGCTTGTTTGCCCTATTATTATAGTACAGTATAAGAACAAATGTTTATTTTTAACATAATGCTATTCAGATAGTATACTATCGATATACTTTACATAATAAGTTACTTAGACAAGGAACATTTTATGTTGTACTGGATTTTCAAAACATGTTTAATTTTTTCACAAGAAAATGCTTTAAGGATGAGGATGAACCAATGTGTTTGGGAAAGTAATTTCAGGTAAACCTCACATCAAATATAGAGCAGGACAGAGCCACTAATGTTACTGTAACTCTAACTCTGCAAAAAGTCTGAAAAATACATAAGGGTTGTTTTTTATTCAAGCTAATACGGTAACAATGTGGTTACTTAACAATGTGCTAACTCTTAGCCGAGGAAGTAACACTGTTGTAGTACTGATAGCATGCTAACATCAATGGCTTAGTTCCAAGTAGACAAACGCTGTACTGGGATTTCTGGTTTTAAAAGATGATACTAACTCTTTGGCCTTAGTAGAGCCCAATGCTCACAACCTCAGCATTTGGTCTGGAGAAAACTAGTCTCGCATTTCCCTATCTCCGCGGTGCTTTGTCAGCGCTGGAGTATGGTCTTGCTACACCACTTATTTATTCTGGGACAGGGGGGAAAAGGCTCTGGCTTGTTTGTATTTCTTTAAACCAATTACAAACACCCTGGGCAGCGCTAAACCCCGATAGCAGAGAGGGAGGACTCACAACAGATGTGTCCTCCCCCTCAGTTTTATCCCAGCAATGTACATCCGTTGAGCCAGACTACAAGGAAACTAAAGCTTGACTGACCTGTTACAATCGCTGCTTTGAGGAGGGATTTAATGAAATGTTGATTGAACACAACCAGGGCATTGTGTTGCTGCTGAGGAGAGAACCTGAGCTTTATTTGTCTATGATGAATTTGTAAAATACTGAAACGGAAAGGCTTTAGGTAACATTCCTCACTTTCTTTTCACAGACATAGATCTGATGGCCTCATGCAGCCGGCACTGAGATTCTCAACATCACAGCACAAGGAGAAATTTAAAACACACACTATTTTCTCTATGAAGACCTCAATTTAGTAACTGATGGAGAACATATTCTGAGCCTGTAATACAAGACCTTCTGTCTTGTTGAAGTGAGATAACCGATCCTTAGGTACAGCTCAGAAACTGCTTCTCCTTAAGGTCATAGAAGACCTGCACAATGTCTCCCTTTCCAGCATTCAATGAGAAAACAATAAACAAGCCAAGAGGGGGGAGGGGGGGGGGGGTCACAGAGATTGATAGGCGTGCAGTTCTGATCACTCAACCAACAGAAGCTTACTTTACCGGTTCTGTGCTTTATGCACATTTGTGTTTATGAAATTGCAATCGATTGTTTCAATTACATGCACGGTTAGACCATGGCGTTGTCACAATTGATGTGGTACTCAGAGTCAACCTTTGTAAAAAATCATTCAAGTTGTAAGTCATGTAAAAAAGTTATTTTTCAGACTATTTTGTAGTCTGTAGCCTCTGTATGGTGGCCTGGCTCTTTCCCCGTGACAGAGTAGGGATTTTAGTGATCTGAAAATACCTTGGAGTCAAACCACTTTTTCTTCACCTTAAAAAATAGCCACCTAATGTAGCTGGTGCAGCTAGTAAAGTACATGAGCAAGCAAATATTTAACACCTAATCCTCAAGGTGAATTATTGAATCACTATTGTAACTTGGTGCTTCCCTTTCTGGGATTTGAAGCAGCATTGCTAGTTAAGCCATGATATACACTATCTTACTTCCTAGTAAAAAGCTAATTAAAAGACAACGGAAGACACAGAAACAATCATGACTAATTTGTTGGTAGGTGGATTCTGTAGTAATGACATCAGAAACAGTGCTTATAGGCCTAGTTTTGTACTGAACTAAATAGTTTGAAACAGCTAGCGCACAGACTGAACTTAGCCTACTTACAGTAGAATCAGAAACTGAATTGAAGACCAACCAAAACAGCATCTTAAAATCACCGCGATGGTGGTGCAACAGCTTACTGATGCTTGTTTTGACCACATTATTTAAATTAATCTGCAATGCAAAATTAATGTTCAATGCCAACATTCAGCGTCAATGCAGGAAGTAGTCTTTTAGTCTTTTAGTCTTTTATTGACACTTGTAGTGGCAAAATCAAACCTCATCTCCTGCAACCCTTGAACATTGGCATTGGACATTTGCCCTTTTCCTACCTTCAAGTGTTTTAGTTGCCTAACCTTATTATACCACAGCTGCACTGTGTGGACATGTGTTGGCATTAGATGTTGTATAAAGTACATTGACAACAAATCTTTGAATCTGGATCTGTTTAAATCTGCATGTAACTCATAAGTTTTCCCTCTACTTGGTACATACTGTCTTCCAACCCTCAGCCCTTGGGGAAAGGCTGGGATGCGCACCAAAAATAAATGGACGGCTTTATTTGGCTGTGGCTGATTAAGACTAAGTGTAATATGCATAATCATTTTAAAGACCCTGAGTACGTTCCCAAATGCTGTTGTTGGCATTTTATTGCTCTCCACACGCTGTTTGGGTAAAGCAGTGCCATCCCTCGAAAAATTAAGCTTGAAGAGACACGTGTTTATTGTTGTCTCTCCCCACAGTGCTAAACAAAGTGCTGCTGCTTTTTGTGTGATTGCATGCAAAATGGCCAGACAACATCATACATTACCAATAACGGAAACGCAAAGAGAAATCTATTTGCAGATAATAATAAAAAAATACGTACATAGTCATGTAGCTCCGTCAGGTAATCCACTGTTAATTACCACTGCACCTGTGTTTGATTACTGAATAATGTAGATGATTTGTGTGTGTGTGTGTGTGTGTGTGTGTGTGTGTGTGTGTGTGTGTGTGTGTGTGTGTGTGTGTGTGTGTGTGTGTGTGTGTGTGTGCGTGCGTGCGTGCGTGTCTCAATCTGGCGTTGTAATAATGAGAATGATGATTGTAACAGTGGGTTATTGCCCCATGGTCATTCATCAAGCATTCTTTGTATGCTTTTTGTGTGGTTTCTGTATGTTCCTGTTTTCATTTTTAACCATTCCAAATGAAAAAAGTCCAATCAGTTTTTGTTGTCGGATTTCTTCTTTCATTATTAAAGGGATACTTCACAGATTTAGCATTTAGCTTTGTATCAGTAGAAACCCGGTAGTATTTCTGAATGACCATGCGTCCCTCCCTCATGTCCCCCTGAGACAGGAGATATCTGAATTGGGGGGTCTGGAAAAAATCTTCCGATGACATAAAATGACGATTTCTGCGTCATTGGAAGATTTTCTGGCCAGAGCAAAAGACTACAGCCAGTGTTAGGAGCTACTTCCGCATGTTTTCAACCCGCCCATCACCCGAAGCGAGCCGATCTCAGCCGGAAAAAAAACTGAATGTCAGCCATCTTTAATCCTCAATGCCACAAGCCGGGTAGGGGACCTCCTCATCGGCTAAGTGGGAAGCTAAAGCTAACCGGGGAAAAGGCACATCCAGAGCGAGCTAACGCTAGCCGGCCACCTGTCCCATCAATCCTGCTTGCAAGTGTCCGTTCATTAAACAACAAACTGGACTACATCCAACTTCAACGATGCTCCCAACGCAAGTTCAGAGACTGTGTTTTTTGCTTTCTGTCAAGTGGTAGGCGTGGCTTGGGAGTGGACTCAAAGCAGCGAAGCAAAGTGCATTCTGGGATTTGGTGTCTTTCATCCATATGAGCCAAAAACACATTTTCTGGCTTTTCTCGGCCTAGAAGGCACCAATTTAAAAAAAATTTCAGATTTCTACTACAACCCCAAATCAGAAAAAGTTGGGACAGTATGGAAAACACAAATAAGAAAAGAAAGTAGTGATTTCTAAATGTACTTTGACTTGTATTTCATTGCAGACAATGTCTGGTCAACTTAATTTCATTTGTAAATATACATCCTTTCCTGTCATTCAGATCTGCAACACATTCCAAAAAATTATGGGACAGGAGCAATTAAGGGCTAGTAATCAGGTAAATTGGTTAAATAATGATGTAATTTGAAACAGGTGATGTCAACAGGTGATTATAATTATGATTTGGTACAAAAGCAGCATCCAAGAAAGGTCTAGTCCTTTAGGAGCAAAGATGGGCCGAGGATCACCAGTTTGCCAACAAATACGTGAGAAAATTATTGAAATGTTTAAAAACAATGTTCCTCAAAGAAAGATAGGAAGCCATTTGCTTATTTCACCTTCAACAGTGCATAGCATAATTAAAAGATTCAAGGAATGTGAAGGAATTTCAGGGCGTAAAGGACAAGGGCACAAGCCTAAGCTGAACAACAACTTTGGCAAACCTTTGTCAAGTACCACAATACGTAGTTACATCCACAAATGGCAGTTAAAAAATGTACTGTGCCAAAAGGAAGCCCTATGTTAACAGTGTCCAGAAGCGGGCTCTGTCCAGAAGCGGGCTCTGGGCTCAGAGGCATCTGGGATGGACCATCACACAGTGGAAACGTGTACTGTGGTCAAATGAATCAGTATTCCAGGTATTTTTTGGGAGAAATGGACGCCGTGTGCTCTGGACCAAAAAAGAAAAGGATTATCCAGACCTTTACCAGCAACAAGTCCAAAAGCCAGGGTCTGTCATGGTATGGGGTTGTGTCAGTGCCCTTGGCAAAGGTATCTTCCACTTCTGTGATGGCACCATTAATGCTGAAAAGTACATATAGATTTTGGAGCACAATGTGCTGCCTTCAAGAAGACATCTTTTCCAGGGACGTGCATGCATATTTCAACAAGATAATGCAAAACCACATTCTGCACACATTACAAAGTCCTGGCTGCGGAGGAAGAGGACTGGCCTGCCTGCAGTCCCAACCTGTCTCCAATAGAGAATGTGTGGTGCATTTTGAAGTGCAAAATGCAACAACGAAGACCCCGTACTGTTGCCCACCTTAAGACTTGTTTGCAGCAAGAATGGGACAAAATTACACCTGAAATACTTCATCACTTGGCAACATTACAAAGTGGTAAATGCTTTATTGTTCCAACTTTTTTTTAAATGTGTTGCAAGAACCAAAATAGGAATTTTGTTTTTTTGAAAAGAAAACAATAAAAATCACGAGGAACACATTAAATGATGTGCTGTTGTATTGTCTGCAATGAAATACAAGTCAAAGTACATTTATAAATCACTACTTTCTTTTTTTATTTGTGTTTCCCATACTGTCCCAACTTTTTCTGATTTGGGGTTGTACATAAGTGACCCAATTTAAAGATATATTCAGCTTTCCAGCGGTGAAATATCCCTTTAAGGAGCTGCAGAGACCTTTGAGACTGTACCTGCAATTAAGGGCAATAAATTAGAGTCCACTCGACTGGGCCCTCCTGGGCCACCTTTATTTTCAAACTGTGATGTCTGCCTGTTGTCCTGTTTCTTCACATAGTTATAGTACACAGACAATGACTTACACATCAAATGCACCCCATGAGTATAATAAAAACGTTGTTGCCTCATTTTTCCTTTCCCACAGCATATAACCCACCCTGCCTGACCCCTGTCTTTCAATTAACTGAGGTAGCACTAAGGTTGCTGGAACATTCATTGACTCTACACAAATCCCTGGCCTCTAATCCCCATAATTCCAGCATACTATATTGTCATTAACCACTCACTGGCTGGTTAATACCAATCCATTCACCTTTTACGTTGCAGTCCATGGATAATTGCAATAGCCTCTCCTCAGAAGCATTCCCATGGGGAGATCAGTACCGAGGAAAAAGGCACAGTTGTGCCTGACACCCTAATATGGAGCTACAGTAAACTGGAGCTCACTTGTCAGTGGAAGGAAGGGCCTTGTACAAGTCTGCCATCGCTGACAGAGCAGACACGGTGGCTAATTAGACCTTTGCAACCTCCCAGTGGTGAAACACTTAAATGTGTGGTCTTTGAGTTGAAGCTCCAATCTTTAAGGCTGCTCCCTGGTGGAGCCAGAGCTTGGTGTTCTGTGGTTTATTGAACAAAATGGAGGATGCTTACTTAAAAACTGAAGCTCTACCACTCTGTCAGTAGAGAAGGTGTAAACATACACCATGGAATAAACATTGATGGATTATAAAATGTTTGAAACAAATGTGATCAAAAACAGCGTTTTCGGTTGTCAACAGCAATAAACCAGTTACTATGTCATTTGAAAGGATATTAGATATTTCTAAAAGAAATTGAGATGTAAAGGTAATGAGAAACATTGTGCTTTATTAGACAATGCATCTGCAACAACTTAAATTAAATTTACATTCTTGTCTTGACTATTCAAGTACTTCGTTGCACTATTTCATTATTTCCCACAGGGCCTTCAAGCCTGAATCATCATGAACAATATAGGTTAATTCATTCTCATGGGATTTGTATTGGTCTATGATGACTAAGAGATTTATGTAACAGAGCAGACAAGAAAAAAACCTTCGATATGAGCAGCAACAGCACTAGGAGCATCAGTGGAAGCAACGTAGATTAAACTAGGATCATCTCATTCAGCAAAACTTCAGTTAATATCAGTATTGATAATTTGAACTAGTACTGCTACGGGCCACCAGGATTGCACCCTAATGCCCCCTCCGTAGACTGAATAAAACAGGTCCCCCCTCATTACACACCCACAGAGACCCGCAGAGGGTGCATTGTGATATTTTTAAGTCACTTTACATCCCACCTCTCCTGGTGCGTGTCACCTGCGATATCTGTTGTTTTAATTATTGTGAAGAGCACAAGCTTTCCTGATGATTTCCAATAATATTTTGTAAAGTGTCTTGTAGTAATTTGTCAGTAGGCCTATTGATCTGTTGTGGCAGGAAGGTTTGGACCAGATTCAGACAGCCTCTGCATGAACAAAATACAATTCAAATGCAGCTTTCAACCATCAGCAGCACTTCAAAAATGTGCATCTGTCATGACTGACTAGGACTAAAGTAGCCTACATTTCTATGCTGTCATGTTGTTTCGCAGACAAAACGTCATATGGTGCTAGTGTCAAGATGTGATATGCAGTGTTGCAAGGGCATTATTAGTTGTTTTTTTTTGCACAAAACTGTAATGCTGTAGTTGTATTGGCTGAATTACAAACGCATTGCATCTGGTCGTAACTTAAAGATGCACTATGAGTTCCTGCATAGTTTCAGCGCGATTTCATTTTTGTCTCAAATCGTAGTCATCTCTCCTTGATCCACTAGCTGCCTGCCCCCTGAACACACTGTGAAAAAGCCCGGTCTCAGGAGACAACACAGGGGTCGTAAACGTCAAACAGGAGGTGGGTGGGAAGGGGGTGCTTTTAGAGCAGCAGCCTTAATTTCAGTGAAAAAGACGCACTAACCCCCACTCCCTCCCCCAACCATCTTGTCGTGATTGGCTGGAACGTGGTTTGTTGTATTTTGGTGCACAGCCTGTGCCCCTAGTGTTTGTTTGACGTTTACGAGCCCTGTGTTGTCTCCCGAGACCGGGCTTTTACACAGTGTGCTCAGGGGGCAGGCAGCTAGCGGATCAAGGAGCAATGACTACGATGAAACCATACAGGAACTCATAGTGCACCTTTAAGAAAATACCAACATATATTGTGACTCTTGCATAAGGACCTCTCACAAATGAAATTAACTTAATCAATTTCTACCTGTATTCTGTCCGACAGTATATATATATATATATATATATATATATATATATATATATATATATATATATATATATATATAAACAACTAAATGAAATGTAATGTAAATAAAAAATGTTACCATTATTTTGTTAATGATTAATTAAACGCAAAAAAAAATAAAAAATCTGATGCCAAGAACGTTCCTCTGGCTACAGGACTGTATTGCTATCAGTTCTTTTGCTCAGCTTTTTAGTGTCAGCTAAATATTATAATTTTGTTCTCCTTTCCCCTCTAAGTAATCATCTTGCAAATTTGAAATTAATTTAACTCTCATCTCTCTCTCAAATGTAGTGAGCTGATTTTCCCATATTTATTGAAGAAATCTGCTGATTTAAGTCAGATTTACCATAGTTTGTTTATTTATCAAAAAATCTAAGTAAGAACTTCCACTGGAAATCTACAGCATTTTCCCTCTCATATGTGATTTTTCTGTTCAGAACCTTCATTGCAACTGGAGCTGATGTCTTCAGATCAGGGGTGTAAACGTCCATATTAGTCATCCAAAAACATGTTTAAACCTTTTCTTCTTCAACAGAGTGTTTAATTGTGGTTGGAAAACAACAAACTGGTTCATTAGCGCCTGTTTGGATGGACATTGTTTGGTTTTTCCTCTTGTTCTCAGCAAGTTAGGACTCAATTCCTCAGACTTGGACAAAGATTACAGGAAAGTCTGGGGAAAAAAAGAAACATAACTGTGTGGCAGAAAAACGTTCTTTCTTCTTCTTCTGCTTTTCAATCCTGTCAATCACCTTGTGGGGGTCCTGAACCCCAAGTTGGGAGCCACTGGCATAGATTATAGCTATAACGTACTTCATTAGAGGCAAACAGACCTACATTACAGGACACAGCACATGAATGAAGGGTTCATTAATTAATCATCCCATCAACTGCATTTTCAAACTAAGCAGTGACATTTACCATATCCACAAAATTACAGATACTCTATAATCAATTTAGATATGCATTCTAGCCCTCCACTAAACAGAATGTCTCCGTTGGAGTCTTGAACGATTACATTCACTACAAGGACTAGCCTCCCTAAATCATGAAAACATGTTTATTAAACTGAGATAAACTCACACCATGGTATTTGTTGATGCGATAGAGGGATTACTCTTTGTGTTATGTATGTCAAGGAATTTAAAATAATATATATATATATATATATATATATATATATATATATATATATATATATATATATGCCCCGCCCAAAACACTATCTGACTATCTCTTACTGTGTATTATGTTGAACGTTTCTAATTTATTAAATAACTGCCTAAAGCATTTAAACAAAGTTTTGTGTTGGAGTTTGTAACATTCCAAAAATCTTATTGGCTCCAAATATCGGTACTGGAAATGTTTTTATATTCAGTCAGTGATTACTTCGGTAAGTGTAGTGGTCTGTTTTCCAGTGTACTTAATGGATGCAGTCATAATTTAAATACAAGTTTTATACCTAAACAGGAGCATGCCTTGCAATTATCAACATTAAAATATCTAATAAATGATGTCTTGATGGTAAGTGTAAGACAAAACAAAAGCAATATTTCTAAACTAATTATCAAACTCACTACACATTCATGGTTTCATCATCATGTTATCTCATCACATGTATCCCAAAGGTCTATTTGATCCTCTCTGGAAAATTGGTCTCATATCACTTAGGATAATAAAAAATTCCGGAGCGAAGAACGTGTACAAGTAGGAGACTTGTTGTTGATACTGCACATTTTTGAGCTAGCTCCTTATATTATCCACCCTAGTACGTATCTGATAAACTACTGAAATAATTGAGCTATTCTTGCAACATTTTTAATTGAATAGAACATGGTGTCTACATGTTTTACCACATGAGCTGCATGAGAAAACTGATTCAAATAGGGAAACGTGTTTCTAAAATGTTGCTTTCAGCTTGCTCATCTTCAGTGAGAAAGAGAAAGATATTGATTAATGTTATATATTTTGATGTGTTGGTCAAAACTGGTTGTGTAACAATCAGGCCTCGACATGTTCCTTGACTTAAGTGTGACAAGAGGGACTTGCCCAACATGAAACTGTGAGTGACATGCTGCTGGTTGGTATGTGCTTCACTTCACACTCATCTACTCCTACGATGATGGACAGCACACGCACACATTCATCTCCACAGGGAGAGCTGTTTCAGGCATAGGCCATACAAACATAAATGATCCACTGTGCCTGAGGAACACGTTACAGTGGGTTCATTCATTCATGTTGTCAGCACTCTGTCTTTGCTATTCCCTTTCTTAAAAAAAAAGAGACTTCAGTTCCACTGCTGCCTTTTAGCTTCTGTAAGCATTACACGGCTTTGCAACACATTATTTTTAAATTCCTTGACATACATAACACAAAGAGTAATCCCTCTATCGCATCAACAAATACCATGGTGTGAGTTTATCTCAGTTTAATAAACATGTTTTCATGATTTAGGGAGGCTAGTCCTTGTAGTGAATGTAATCGTTCAAGACTCCAACGGAGACATTAATGCAGGAGAGCGTGTGCACTTTGTAAGATAATTAAAAGTTGTCCAGCGGTAGGGACTGCTGCAGGGTGCAATTACTCATAACTGCCAATGTGATAACATGAAAGCCTGTGGATCACTGTATTGTGCAAAATTGCAAACACGTTTCAAATGAGTGAGACACTTTCTTTCACAGGTTGTCTAATGTGTGTATGCTGGAGTGGGACCTCTCTCTCTCTCTCTCTCTCTCTCTCTCTCTCTCTCTCTCACACACACACACACACACACAGGAATAATACAATTGACAGTAACTGCAGCAAACCTTAAAGGGTAACTACGTTTTGTTTTCAACTTGGACCCTATTTTCATATGCATTTGTGACTAAGTGACTGATGGGAAGAACAATCTTTGACATTGGTCAAGTATTAAGAAAGATCACTGCAGTTGGCAGCGGCGAACCAAGCTACAATGTAAGTAAATAGGGCAATGGTCCAGCTTGTATTTACCTTCACAAAATTGCTCGTTTTGGTCGGTAAACTATGTGTTTATTTCAACCAGAACTAGAGTTGTGATGTGGGAAAAGTGGAAATATGACCCAAAACGTCTTTTCATAGTTTTATTTTGTTTCTGTTGACTTGTCGACTGTCGAAGTATTTTTTTACGATGCTAAAATTACTGTTTATTTACATGGAGTCTGGTGGGTTTAGCAAACGCAATTTCGTGAATGTTTTTATGTTTAAAAAAAGGATCTTACTCTTTAACAGAAAGGTCGACCTCCTTTGAAATTCTTTCCATAATGCTGTCAGACACTTAGAATAGTAATCTGAGCCTGTCAGTGGCAAAACCAGCACTTTTGTGAAGGTAAATACAAGCTGGACCATTGCCCTATTAACTTACAGTACATTGTAGCTTGTTTCACCGCTGCCGACTGCAGCGATCTTGCATTATACTGGACAAAGATTGTTCTTGACATCAGTCACTTAGACACAAAAGCATAGGAAAAAAATAGTAGTTACCCTTTAAGGTCCCTCTTGCCACACAAAAATATATGTATCACTCGTTTCAAAATATTTGACAAGCTCATGTCTGTCTAACATTAAAGTTAAATCAATGAAAACCCCATGAGTGGATAATCATATCCAAAAACAGCTGACTCTCAGAGCTTGCATGCTCTGCAAACACCTGTGCTTTCATGATATTCATTTTATGTTGCTGCAGATTTTTTTAATGGGTCATTGATCTGGCAGACGCAAACGAAAACAAGGTGGAAATGGATTCTAAACTATTTATAATGTAGTTTTGAAGCCAGTAAGCTTGTTTGGGTTGGATGCTGCATATAATTAATTGCTCATTGTTTGTGTTAGACAGGGTCATTCAGGTTAATTGAGTCTTACTTCAAAATTCTGGCTGGGAGCCACACGTGCAGTCTTTACTGTATATTCATTTTAATTAATATAAAAGGAGTAGGCAGCCAGCCTTTCCAAGCCTAATTATTGGGCAAATGCTGTGTAAACAACAACAAAGGCTGGCCCTGTTCAACTGCCTGCGCAATATTAGCCAATATAGCGTCTAATCGTACTGTGGCTGTCACCGCTGCTCCCTTTCCGTCACTGATAGATAGGCTACTTGAGTGAACTGAGTGGAGAGTCAAGATAACCTCCGAAACAAAGCCTTGTGGGTATTGGCTGCTGGAGTATTTGCAAGGCATGTCATGATACCAGCCTCTCACTCCGCCTCACTTTGAAGCACTGAACAAACTGGTAAACACACTTTAAGGATGCTTCGCTGATGGCCTTCCCATAAAAACTCATAATTATGTTTTTATACTAATTCACAGTGTGAAAACTTCCAGACCTGATACTCTGCATGAAGCTCAGTACAGCCCACCCCTAAGGAAGAAAATCAGCATCACTTTGTTCAGTATAATAAAGAAATATACCAGTTCCTTGTGACATCAGGGTTTGATGCCATTTTAATCTTGTAAAAGTGTTACAGTAATCCCTCAATCTTGCTCAGTATATTTGAAAATAAATAAATAAATAAAAAGAAAATTGCAAACTCCCAACTTGCAGCTTATCTGCATTTTATATACAGTAGTACATACAATATCTTATGGATTATGGGTTATGGAGTGTTGGTCGGACAACACAAGACATGTGAAGTTACCTGTGCATGAGCGTTTTTCAATATTTTCTGACATTTTAAAAACAAAACAATTTACGGACTGATCGAGAAGATAATCAGCGAATTCCTCAATAATAAAAATAATTATGGATATTTTGCTCAAACTGTACAAAGAAGATACCCTGTGACTCCAGATGAGCACAGTCTTATCAGACAGACACAAAATCTAAAAATGTGGTGGAACGTAGGGCAATAAATGAGGATCTCTCTTTCTTTTTAAATAGTTGGCCTTGTTTGCACATTTTTGAGGACTTGGACTTAAGGTTGTCCTTTGTGCCCTTTTTTGGAATTTTTGCTTTTGTTTGATAGTTTGACAGTGGGGACAGACAGAAAATGTGGGGGATGACATGCAACAATAGAAAATCAAACCTGGGATTACAGTACATGTGCACCTTAGACCACACGAGGCAACAGGGACGCCTCTCTTTAGTTACATTTTTCAACTTGTCATTAATCAATGTATAGCAGTATTTTATTTCAAAGCTTCTTAACACATGCTAATATCACGTTTAACTGCCACATACTGTTGAAGCACTGAAAGCTCAGACAAAAAAGAAATAACGTTTAAAAAAATGGCTGCAATCTAAGAAACCAACATATCCAAAGGCTGACAATAACTATGCAAATGATATGTCCTCAGCATAGGACAAAAATAACATCCTGGCCGTGACTACATTCTGATGACAGCCTGAGTATAGGTCAGGACCAGCGATGCATATGGTGCATGCAGGTTCAAGAATAATCACAGAGGGTTTGTGGTGAAATTTAATCACTCCCTGATTGCACTCTATAGTATAGAACATAAGTGTTTAGGTGTGATTATAATTCCCCAGTTTGCCTCCTTGACCTTAAAGGTCTACTTGAACATCATGAACCAGTCACTTGAGAGCTGAACAACTGGATTCTGTTGAAGCAGGAGACTTGTTCTTTATGTGACAGGCTCATATACGCATTTTTGTAACCATGACATTAATCATGTTATTTATTTTTTTATAGAACATCTATTCACTTTAACTCCAAAAATAGAAGTGTTGATTTAAAGGTCATGAGACTGTAGCTGGGATTTTTTCTTTTTGTATACAGTATGCGTACAAACTGCTCCACAATTTTAAGCTGCCATTCAACAGTTATTGAAGATAGATAACGGGGATGATAAAGATGATACCACTAATAATTCAATTGATAAATCAGGTTGGGTCAGGAATCTATTATTACTTTGTGCCTTTCTCATCTATAACTAGTGGCTGAACCCCGCTAGCAGTCATTTCCCATCTCACAGACTGTCTGGATGACTGATCAGGGTTGTGATTGTCTCCGCTCTCCCCAACACACCACCGCTACATACGTCAGCAGCAGCACATACATCTTGAGCAGTCTCTAACTCCAAGCCAGAGCAGTATAGAGCCGCAGTAAATGTTGCAATCAGCGCCAGAATTGGGCCAATTCCTCATAACCTTGTCTGCACATGGCACCTTGCCTTGAATCATAAGAGTGTGAGGCTGTAGCAAGTGTTCAATCTTTCAGCAAAGCAGCTATATTGCCCCAGTACAGTTGAAGAGGGTAAATCACCATTTAATTATCTGTCTACCCACAAAAGCTGCATGAGCACTGTACAGTAGACCAGATGTAATGGAGTTGCCACAAGCCCCTGTTATGGCAGCAATATGACATTGCATCTTGTTGTATACCAGCCTGTTCTGATGAACCATTCGTTCAAAAAGCTAGAAAAAGTTAAGCACTGTAATTCGTAAGCATTCCACGTTTTTTTTGTTTTGTTGCTGTATTCACTACATTGATGGCTGCTGTACAAGAAAGCTGCTGGCTGCGTAGGGTGGAGGTTGTGGTGGATGGAGAGCGGAGTTTGCTTCCTGGGGAAAACTGAAGCCTTTCACCCAGGAAATGTGTGTTCCTTAGGAGTATTTTAATCCAAACTACAATATTTTCCTAATCTTAACTAGTCGTTTTGGTGCCTAATCTTAACGTCGTTGTGGCAAAAAGCTCATATTTGTGCTTTGTACCTGGCTCAAAGTGACCTAACTACCGCTGATACAATGGAGGTCTGTAGCCGGCGTCACAAAGCTCTGTGGCGGCTTACACAACTAGCAACTGCCGTTCGGCGTCATGGAGCTTGTAGCCAGCAGGCGTCACGTGACCAGCCGGCGGTCTACTAATTTCGTAGAACATGCGTTTTTGTGTGCATACATTTTTGTACGATATCATACAAACCTGTTCATGAGAATGTGTTGTGCATACGGGATGCGCTATTCTGTGCTCGGCCTGACAACAGACAACGCTTTTTGAAATGTTTTAATCTTATGAAGATATTGTGGTAGTGTCCGACCGGCGGCCTTGCTTCTGCTTCCTGCCCGCAGTCCTCGCTTGCCGCGCCGACAACAATCGCGAGAGCGCCCGCTGGTCGTGGCTGTCCTCCGGAGGACCGGTGATGCATTCGCGGCGATTTTTTTTTGGTTTATTTCCCCTCAAAAATAGGTAATTGAGCGCTGTAGTGGTTATGAGCATATTATTGACTATGTAACTACATGGAAACGGGCAGAATTATGCCTGTGCCTTGTTCAGTAAAACACTAACAGACGGCTAGCGGCAGTCTCGTGCTGAAGTCCCGTGTGAATTCAGCTGTAGCAAGATAAATAACAGTTTAGGTGGAGGAGACTACAGCGTAGCGTGAAGAGCGGAGGTGTTCACAAGGGAAGAAGCTTGGAGTAACGTAACTATGGAGAATATCGAAGATATTGAACATATGGAAGAGGCTTTTGAGTTTGATGTTCGTCCTTATTTATTCGAACCCGAGTATACAGACGAAGAACTAGCCTCACAAGTGTTGGAAAGAACCAGACAGACAGACAGAGGGGCAACAGGCAGATGAAGCAGCTGCTCCAAGATCACGCATTTCGGGCAACTGGTGGTGGGTGTTGTGCCGCGATGGCATCACCGGTCCTCCGGAGGACATCCTCCAGACCAGCGGGCGCTCTCGTGATTGTTGTCGGCAGAGAATACTACTCTCCAACGCCAGATGGATCGCACACAAAATGGATATATATCATATATATCCATATATATGCTACAAATACACACGGGACTGCTGCATGATGATTATTACTGAAGCTTGACTGAACACTCTCGTCCCAGACGACAGCTAGCTAGCTAGCAGCTAACAGGGTAGGTGAATGTTGAAAATGCATCTTGTTGTCATGTAAGGGCCCTGTTCATGTTACACAGACATTTTAATTGCATTTTGTGTCTGTTAAGATACACAAAGGCACTATTTCATTTATGCCCCCATAACTGGGGCTCCGTCTAGGTAGCTGCTGTTGCGCTAACTGTTTTTGCTATAGACAGGTCTTGCATAGTTATATTTAGCAAGATTAACGTAAAAATTGGCCAGAGTTCTGCTTTAACAAAATAAAGCAATATGAAATAGACATCTCAGGTGGTCTTAATTCCACTCGCAATGAAAATGCAATGAATTGTTTTATTTCCAGACTGCAAGCTTTTATGCCTTCAAGCCTATTTTTGACTTGTCACTATCTTTTCTTCCAGGAGATCATTACAAGTCCCTACTAGTTTGAAAAGTTGACTATGTGTCCTTTTGATGAAACAAATCATCTTTTCTTTTTAACAAAGTTAAAGCTTCACCATCAAAAAAAGTGAATCCTATCAATAAGACTTGAAAAAAGGCACCTAATTTATAACCACAGACTTAGACTTAGAAATGAGTTCCTATTGATTAATGTTGAAAGGAGATGTTCGATCTTCAGCATTATGTTCAGTATAGTGACTGGACTTCTTTATGTTTCTCTTGAAGAGAAAAGCAAAATCAATGGTGAAAATGTTTCACATGATTTATTTTTGAGGCTCAATCGAAGTGCTGCAATTTTCCCAAATAATTATGAACAATCTAACATCTTGGATTGCACATCTTCTCCAGACAATCTTACACTAGGTGTATAAGCAAGCAGAGAAAGGTGCTGTGTGGAAACTGATTGTCCTCTTTCTCTTCTCTCACAGTCTCACAAAAACTAAACAAAATGTGCAGATCAATCCAGTCAACTAAGTACACCTCTTGTCAATGTCTCTAGCTTCACAATGGAGACTTAATGTTTCTTAAGCCATTAGTTATGATGACCAACTTGCCAGACGAGGCATTGATCGCTGGCCGGTTGTAAATGCAAAAGCAATCATTTCACAGGGGGAAAAAATAGAACTGACTGTGCTGTCGTATATGTATGTTTGACCTGCCTAAAAAGTGTCACTTTAAATTACTTTTAAAGTAAATTTTTAATTTACACAAAGTAGAGACTGGGCGGAATTATGTCAATGTTGTTATAGTAGACCTCATTGTCCTTCAGAGTCACTTTAAAACTTCTGTGTTGCTTCTCGCTTCAACATGGCCTATCATAGATATCATATGAGAACATTTCATACCAAAATACTACCATTTGTTATATTAATACAATACACATTAATACTCTACATTAGGCTTGTGACCCTTACGTGGGGATATGTTTCAGATGTCTATGAGTTGTCAGTTTCAACAAAGAGATATTTCTCTTCTTGTCAAATCAAGATCAAAGGGCATAATTCAAATGACTGTACGCAATTGGATAGTCCTTCAACCAATCAGACCAACGATCCGGGTGACGCAGCAGTGACAGCGGCATCAACGTTGAATGTAAACAAAAATCTGCTTGGTTGCTTCTCTATCGTCATCGTGTTAAACTCGCCATATAGGGCGCCAGTTGGATAAGCCAGTTTGTGATTGGTTCCCGCAAAAAAAACGGAAGCAGGATAAATAAACTACAGGTTTCCAGCCTGAACTGCAGGGCGATATCAAATCACTGGCAGATCGGGCTGGGTTTACCCAGTCTATGTTTGAGGCTCAAAGAGGTTAAATAATTCAATATTTCCAAAAAAGGCCAACATTTGAAAAATGACAACTGATTTGTGTAGCAAACGTTTTATTATTATTTCCTCTTCCATTTATAATCCCACAACCTCTCAGATTTATTTTACCTACCGAAGTAATTAAAACTAGCTCCATCTCAACCAGCTACAACAGTAACGTACTACTTACACATTATTGCATTGGTAATAATTATAATCTAATAATGTATTACATAATAAAATAAAACCTATTAGGGGTAATTCTTTCTACAGAATGAATACTTTTATTGTTGCACTTTATGTGCATTTAGCTGATTTCTGTACTTAGCCTGAGTAGGATTTTGAATGCAGTACTTTTAAATGTATTGGCTATGTTTACATAGTCATATTAGTAATTTTACCTGAGTCCACTGATTTCAGAGTTTGTGTACCACATAAGATAAATGACTGTGAGTGACACCAGCACTCCTCTGGTCTCCTCTAATAATCCTCCTGGCTCCGCTTGCTCCCACTGCCAAAATGCATTTCTACTAGTTCCTGTAATTGCAGGAGACAAGGTAACATATGGCACTTCTTACAAAAACGGAGTGACAGGGAGACAAACTGATGGCTACATGAAGATTTAATGACAACTGCTGTAAGAAACAAACAATTCAGATCCAGTGTGCTTCGACAGCTATTCCAAATGTAGAACTCTAACTGAGATACTACATCTTGTGTTTCCAGGTTCCTCTCTTTGTGTCACATTGGGGACCTCTCCTGCTCCAGGCTCTGACTCCCTCCAGTTATCAGCCCAAGTGATTGAGAGCAGGGACTGCCATCTCTCTATAGAGGGCACCCATAGACCCAGAATATCTTGTTTGCTATAGCTGTGTACATTTTGTATTTGAAAGAGCAGCAAGTCAATGAATCTCGATAATGCGAGAGCCAGGCAACATAACTCACGTTGATAGTCCTTACATTGTGCCAAGAGGCGATAAATCTGCTCTGGGAGACATGAATATGCAGTGGCAGTCAGTCTGGCTTGTTCTTGCTTGCATGCCTCCTGATGCACAGTTTATTCCTCTCCCCCATTCCAAACAGAAAAATAAAACCAATGAGCCGCAGCACTATCTCATCAACAGTGTTCTATTAAGCACAAAGAAATGTAGCAGTGGGGTGCATGGGTAGCTCACCTGGTGGCATGCGCACCCAGTTACAGAGGCTCAGTCCTTGAAGCAGCCGCAGGTTCAACTCCGACCTGCGGCCCTTTGCTGCATGTCATTCCCATAATAAAGGCCTAAAAATGGCCAAAAACATTTTCAGAATATGCTTAAAAAACGGCATTTAATCATCGATGTAAAAAAGGCAATTTGTGGTGTTGGTTTATTAGGAATAACATATCCAAGATTTTTTCAGGAAATGTCTGTCTATCTATCTATCTATCTATCTATCTATCTATCTATCTATCTATCTATCTATCTATCTATCTATCTATCTATCTATCTATCTATCTATCTATCTATCAAAACTGAAGTATTTTCTTAAAGAGTTATGAATCCTAGAATTTGCAGCTTTCATCTTTCCAAAGTTAGCTTCAGCCTTTTGATTATGCTACAGTTTTCAGTTATCTGTGTTAGGCAAAATGCATAATACACTCACTGAACTCTGTACCATAAACAGGTAATTCAATACTTTTCTGTCTGGCTTTTTGCTCGTCCACTGCAGTGGAGAGAGACGCAAGCAGCTCTCTCTCCATGTGCGTGTGTATGTAACCTGCAGCTTATATTTGACGGCTCTTTGTAAGGAATGAAAAATGGACAGCCAGTGTAGGCACCGAACAGTTACGGGAGTTTAATGTACTCACTGACACAGACAGACTGTCTCAAATAACAGCGATAAGAAGCCTGATTTGTCAATGGCCCAATCCTCAGATGACAGTTATTTCCCTAATGCAAATAATTCATCCCATTCACAATACTGTAGGCAGACGGGGTTTCCTTCTTTCTTGCTTGAGGCAAAGAAAAAAAAATGCAATTTCCATCTCTGCGAGTAAATAAGAAGAAGAAAAAAAAAACATCTCCATCTTTAACATTGCGTAAAACCCCAAGCATTATAGTTTAAAATGAAAATCGACAGGTAGCATAGTGCAAGTGTATACAACAACTGGAAAAGTAGAGAACCGGGTCATTATTCGGATCCCTCTCACCTCCATAAAATACTTCTTGGACATAGTTGACAAGGATGCGTAACGACGCGTGCCTCTAGTGGCACCGTGGAAGGAGGGTCGTCAGACGCACGCAGATGCACGGCTTTCTGCACTCCCTTTCCATCCAGCTCAAACTAGAAGATGTTTTTAATATGAACACTTTGTAACAAGGAGCCTTTTTAACAGATTTGGACGTTCTTCAATAATCAGCCTTGTGCCATCACCGTGCGCAACTGGAGAGGATCGGCTGCACCTTCACAAAGTACCTCTGTGTTATATGAACAGTTTCCATGACTGGAATGGGAGACTGGATTGATTAAACTGCAATACGCATTTTTTGAATGTGCGTTTCTTTCTCTCAGCAGTCAGCACTCATCGCGTGACGCTTTTCTCTGTTTCTCTTTCGGGCGACAGAATCGTTCGAGGCGACCCAAAGTTCCGCAGGCGCAGTTCTCCTCCTCCACAGGGGTGCACGAGTCCGGCTCGGCTGTTGCCGTGGTACTTGCCAGCAGACAGATAGCCTAGCATCAGCGATAAGAGGGGATACAGAGACTCCTGCAGGCTAATTGTAGCAGCCTGCGTTCGCAGGTGTATCACTGATCCGCCTGTAAGGGACTGGGGGCTTCATTCTGATCGAGCCGCTCTCAGACTTGTGAGTAACAGAAAAGAAAGAAAGAAAAAAAAACTGAGAGAATGTTGCACCAAGTACAATGACCGCAAATTTGTCGCAGACACCAAAATCCCTATGTGCTCCGTCGAATTCAGTTTTGATGAGCAATTCTGAGTCGTCTTTGGAATTTTAAAAAGTGGATCACGCGACTTTACAACCATGCGAAATACTTGGCTGTCTCCCCGGAGTGCGATGTGGGAATACTGGACATCGCTGATTGCATGTCTCTTTTGGATTCACTACTCTAACGGGATGCCTCATGTTATTCGAATAGGTAAGTTGACCACATTTACATTTACACACACGTTTGTATTATAACCTTGGAAGTTGCTCCTTATTCCACTTATTTCAGTGCGGGTCCACATTCGTGCGTTCACAGCGGCGGAGGGTAGTTTTTGGAGTAAATGAGCAGTCCCTCGCATTTACCGTTCGCCGTATTCTGCTAGTGTGTGAATTTCACTTTAACGGGGAGCAGCCAGTAAGCAACACGAGAGCAGCGCATTATAGCAGGCGATTGTCTGTACAATTTGACGATGCCTTCTCTACTGAGAGACCACCGGATAAAATACTGTGGGTTAGTGTGACCTCTATGCACTCTGCTTTGTCTGTTCAGTTTTCTGCAGCCAGCATGTTGAGTCACCAGCTAAATCCAGGCTCATTGCCATGCCTTCTGGGAGTAAGTTTTAGATTTTAAGGACAGTCTGTTAAATTAAAAGCTACACTATCACATTAAGAAATACAACATGACAAAGTTTCAAAACAATGTTATAATGTATTCAGCAGAGATATAGTTTGATCTAATCTCAGGCTATATAGTATCTTATAATTGCAAACAAAATAAAGTGCAAACACAGTACACACAAACATTCAAAGTTGCATTGCACCGTTACATCCTGAGTCCTCCCTCCTTATCGCTAACACACGTGAGACACACAAAGACGAAGCAGAGTCTGTGCTGACTTGTCTTTTTCCAATCACTCACTGAGGAACAATGTGAGAATTGTCATCAGAGGCTGGCGATGCGATGAAACATTTTGTGCCGCCAAGAGGCAGCAGCAGAATGAAGATCAATATGCTTTTTTTTGTAACGAGGCAAATCGTTTTTGACATTTGGCTATGTGCCATGCAGGACAATTACTCAAAATGGCATAGGCCCACATTAACATATCACTACAACAGCCCGGGGTACAGGCAGGGAGTGAGAGCTTCTTAATGGCATGGAGCTTTTTGTCTTCGAGGTGTAAATGATGGGTAAAAGAATTACATATTCTATATTCCAGTACTCTACAGAATTAAATAGCCTTTTCAAACTAGGTGTCTCTTGTATGACATATCTACAAATCACCAACATCCCACTCTGATTTTGTAATGCAATTCCTGTCAAGCTCAGTGGGTGGTCATTGAGCTACATTCATTCAAATTTAAAATAAAGTTATTAGACTTTAACAGGATGAAGTATGGCAACATTTCACAGCTCTATAAACTTGAGTGAATGCTGTCAAGCCTAGTGTCTTATAAATTCTAAAAGAGATTCAAAGAAACACACAGAATAAAGTCGAAGACCAAGCCACATATGTCCCTGTGACTGACTGCTGCACTCTATAGAGCTGTGACTTCTCTGACATTGCTCTGTATGGACTTTAGTGATGTCTTAGAAACTGCATAAATCCTTAAAGCTCTCTTTCTACTCATCTGAACTGAAATCGTTTGGTCAAAGGGACATTTTTCTCCCGTTTTTTTACTGTGGCAGCAGCTCAAATGAAGACCTAAAATAGACTTGACAGGCTTTGTTTTTAAAAATGTCAAAGTGCTGAGACAAATTTACCTTGAAATGTGCTACAGTCGCACTATTGCTTTTTATAGAATCTATCATTGCTCGCGGTGCAGGAGCAGTTTGTTTTTTGTGTGTTCCTAAGATTGTATTTTGACAAGCTGAGAAGAGGGACATGCCAAAGAAGGTTGCTGAATTTGTCTCAATGCCAAAGGAAAAAGAAATCTAATTAAAAAGGCTTAAGTCTTCATATGATGTTTTAAGTGTTTGTGTACGGCCATGTGTGTATCCATTTTATTTTGTCTACTAAAAATAGGCCTATGTGAAAATAACTAGAAATACTTGATCATATTCTGTATAATGGCATTTACACAATTTCATTGTATCTGTTTTAAGAGTTGATAAGCTTGAGGGTCTGCATTAAATATGCAATATGTGTATTATTGCAGCCATGCGGTAGTATTTTCTGTAAGACAACGGTAGTATTCACAGTCTGTTGATTCGTTTAGGGAGTGTGTGTGTGTGTGTAGTGGACTCTTTTGTCCTCCCTTTTTCTTTGTAATTTGGTACTTGGTGTGCAAGTGTGTGCGCACTGTGTCTATGCCACCCTGCTAAAACCTACATAGGACTCTCTATAGTCAGTGCACGGTGGCCAACGTCGCTCCACAGCACTGGTTACCAACACAAACAAACCAGTGAAAATCATCGAGGTGGGTGGTGGTATTTGAGCACGGCGCTCTCTGTCTGTGCTGTTTCTGCTCTTGGTTCGGTGGCCTGTGCAGTTCTCCAAGTACACCATCTGGGTAATGGTGGGCATCCAAGGTAGAGTTGTTGCCATTGATTTTAGTGCTTTTACAGTGCACTGCTCTAAGTTAAGGCCAGATGGTCGCGCCGTCTCATTCTGCAGCTTCTATTTGTTGAAGGGAATAAAAGACTGCTCCCCCTGTATTTGTGCACTTACATGCTGTGCTTCTCTTTAGTCTCCCTCCGCCTGCCGTTTGTCATTTCTTTCCCTCCTGACATGTTTTGCAACCTCTCATCTCATCTCGGACCCATTTCAGTAGATAATGCTATGTTGTTATAATAAAGACGAAAGTGCTGAAGGATGTAATTTTTCCTAGCATGTGCCTGTAGATATTATATATTATATTTATTTATTATATACATGTAGATATAGTTGCTTTTTGTGCTTTGTTGGTTGATTTTTGTGCATCATTTTGTAACCCAAGTGAGCAGCATTCTGTCTGCACAATTCATTAATTTCCATACATACATTGCTTTCTTCTCCATTAGATGGGGATTGCTCAGTTTGGTTCTGAAAATGCATTCGTAGCATGCATGTGTATGCTATATTTACTGTTAAAGCGTGCAGTTATGACAGATTATTATACATTGTCTTTCATCTGTGGATTGAAAAAACTAATTCATCGTTTCTTGTCTCTTTTCTCTCTCAGTGAGGTTATTCATTGCCTGACAGGGATTTATTGTAAAATCAATCACTTTATCCACCTAATACTTAAAGCACTTAATCAGTGCCAGCTAATCAATTTCCCTCATCATTTCTTGTTGATTTCATTTCCTTAGCTCCTCGCTCTGCCACCACAACACCTGGTCAGATGCATTTTTTATTTTAGCCTCCCTAAAATGCTTTGGGCAGCCATAACTGCAGATTTAAGTATTGTGTGTGAAACAGCCTGAACATTTAAATGTAAGCTGACAAATGTGCAGCACTTAAAGCTGTATGCCGTGTGACCACTCATAAGCTTCAGTGGGATAAATTGGGTTTGTGGTCACTACTTTGGTTGAAGTCTGCAAACACAGAGCCACTTCAGAGGCTTGTGCTTATCCCCGCACCAGCAGCAGAGAGAGACGGGGACATTTTCATGTGATTAACTCTTCAAGCAAGTTAGAGAGTGCACTCTCCACTTGCATGCTCCCCGAGATCCTCCTCGCCAGGGTTTGTGCAAATGTCTCATCTGAAATGACTCAGACATATTTCAAGAGACCACAAAAAGCTGTAATGGTACTTTGCAATTCTACTTTTAACAAAGTCAAACCCAAAGGGCTGCTTGTATTGAGAATTGAGGATGGTATGGTTGGCAAAGAGAGGGAGGAGGAGGACATGAAGAAAAAAAAGTGTTTGGTGATGAAAAAGAACAATGAGGAGATGTTGCATCAAAAGTTGTATCAAACTTAGATGGCCATCAGTTGCTGAGTTGAAATGAATATTTCATTTTCATCTAAATTTAATCTCTCCCTAGACAGAGAGAGGAAGCAGGGAGAAGCCTGCTGGTGGAGGCTTGGGGATGGGGAGTTGTCGTGTTGAATATGAACAAAGGCTCGTAGAGGTCACAGAAGAATTGGATACAGGCAGAAACGTCTTCGATGTGTAATTCTATTACCTGTTAGCGAAAGCAGAGATTGAAGAAAGAGGAATACAACGGCTATTTTACCTGCGCTTACACACTCCCCTTCATCCACTTGTATAAACATGGATGGATAAATGAACTGCAAAAGAAAATGTAGGAGCCTTTTTCCTGCCTCTCCCAGTCTCGGGTATCTGTATCTTACCTTCCACACACACACACACACACACACACACACACACACACACCACACACACACACACACACACACACACACACACACACACACACACACACACACACACACACACTATATAAAGCACACACACACTATATAAAGCCATACTCCATCCACAACATTTTCCAAAACATATGTCTGGTCTCACTGGGCCTCTTGTACACAATCCAATTCCATTCTCTCTGTCAGCACACTCGCGGCTCGTCATTAGCTTCAATCTCGCTGATGAGAAACGGCAGATGTTCGTTTTGTTGAGCAGAGGGCCCGTCTCTGAATGCGTCTTCTGTACTTGCCTATGATCCTGTTTAGACGCATTAGGAAAGAACATTCTACTTCCACAAATAAATATGTGCTCCAGGCGTGCTATAGTCTGTCTTTTCTTAAGCGCAGAGTCTGTTTTCTAACGTCAGTAAAGCCGGTCGATGTGTATTAAACACACTGCGTGAGTTCAAGTCAAAGTGTATAAAATTGATGTCTGAGACAAGGTGTAACGAATGTGTAATGCTCGGAAAATGTGCTCGTAAGGTGTCTGATCACTAACACTAACAAGACTTAAATGTGTCAAAGAAGTGCAGGTACTTACCTCCTTGTTCAGTCACACATAATAATGATCATCCAATAATCTGAGCCACTAGGGGCTAATAGAGCGGATCTACCAACCAGTAAGATAATCCTGTAACACAGCAGGGCCCCATCTAGCCCCAGCTAGTTTAGCCTAGCCGCTGCTAACACACCAGATGGTGTTTTCATATCGTACTACAAAGTCGGTGCTCTGTAGTAAAAGGTCTGCTGCAAGCATATGCTTCTGATGCCTATTGAAATAAATACGGTACTGGGGTTCTTTGGATTTCATCTTTTTCATTCAAAAGAAATTAGGACATCACTTTACTGTCAGATAGATGGTAGATGTGATTTTGCAGGTAATATATCATTGCATTTCTAACCATTTGGTGGTGGAGCTTAAAGGGTCAATTTACCAAAACAAACATACAACAAAACATTTACCCTTAGTGCTATGAAGCCATTGAAATAGTTTTAGTTTTGTGTGCTTCTGTGTGAGATATCACCACTGAGATTTCTCAGAATGGAATTTTGTTTGTGGGGCTCACAGCATTTTATTTAAAAAAAAATTCTGTATTACTCTAGATAATCCACATAACACATTTTAAACAGTTTTCATTGGGACTATTTATTTGGTAGAAAGGGGTTCCAATGAAATCTGTTGTGATTATCCAGAGTAACTGCGGCGTTGTTTCTTGAAAGACACAATGCTGTTGAATTTCTTAAAATGTAATTGTTCAATGATGTGAGCAACAAGAACAAAATTCTTCAGAAATCTCACGGACATATAAAATATATATAGCACTTTTAAAAAAAAAAACACGAGATCAGCAAAGTGCCTCAAAAACAATGAGAAAATGACGATATACAAAACAATAAGGACATACAAGCAATACAGGAAAAAATAAATTAAACAGAAAAGGAGAGGAAAGTAAAATATAAAATACATGAAACAGAACTTAATTAAGAGCCGAGAAGTAAACGACAACAAGTAAAATTCATCATAAAAGCCACAGTTGTATCTACAAGTGTTACAGGATCTCTTAAAACCTGAGAAAATTAAACAATTATCAGCATGGCTCCAAACCATTAAAGGTAGGTTAGGTTAAAAAAAAAAAAAATTGGGTGAAGCAACCCTTTAAGCATCTTCACACAATTCGATGTGGAAATGTCAACAGCCTGATTGATGTGGTCCACAATCTGCCTGAGTCCCCCTGCAGGCCCCTCAGGGACTCAATGTCATTATAGCAAGACGTGTGCTTTTTGGATTTGACAGTGTTTTGAAATTTATGGCATGTCAATGTTGGCTATTTCCCTGCGAATGTTTCTGTACCAACGCAATGAATTAAATTTCATGCTCTAGTCATTTGTCTTTATTATGTGCCCTTGTCCTTTCTATTTGACTCTCCCATCTCAGCCCTCCTCGGGGCTCTGCTGGAAAATGCGAATAACTTCAAAACAGTTTGAACAAAGCTTGATCACGGGGCATTTCGCTCTCAGGGTCATGCTAGCAATATAACGTAGTTAATTAGAATGATCTGGTTGGAGGTAATTTGGTGATTATTTATTTTACATTTCAGCATGGGGAGCAATTTGTCTTCACTTTTCCAGACACACTGTATATGTGGGCAAACCGCACACACAGCAGCATGGACGCACAAAGTACTGCAGCAGAAGAGACTGAGGGAGGGAGGAAGAGCGAGGGTGGTTACCTAGATGAAGCTAGGGGACTCTTATTTAGCTTGTTAATTAGCTTGAACCTTTTGATCCCAATTTTAAAACCCGCCACGTTGCAATGCTGGCGCCTTCTGTGTGTTGCACCAAGCCAGATAAAGCTTTATTCCTGTGCATTTCAAACACCATGGCATTCACCGGAGCAGTATTAGCTTTGCTCCCCCCCTCCACGTTAGCGGCGTCCTTATCTATTCCCAGACGCTCTGTGTAAACTTGGTCACCTCTGACACCTCAGTCACATATTGTTACGCACCTGCATTACAATAACAAGACCTTTTCTTCTCAGTGCTTTAAAGCAATCAGGAATTGACAGTGGAGGTATCAGCCACAATGCACAGGTTTAAATCCTATTTAACTTGGGCTAAGGACAATAAATGGAGGATGACACCGTTTCATTCTGCGCTTTTAATCAGGCTCTCATTGTTATAAATGTCAGGTCTTGGTTGTGTGATTCCCTCAAATTGCTGTTCCATGACTATAGGGAGATGTGTGTGCATGAGTGTGTGTTTACGATAGAGTGTGAGTATGTGCATGACAAGGGGATGTATAAGGGGAGCTGGCATAGAATCCCTGGAGCGTAGGGGTAGAGCAGGAGTTACTAATCAACTGTGAGAGAGTCAGCTTGAGCAGACTCACCCTCTATTTTCCCCCCAGAGAGAGAGAGAGAGAGAAGGAACAGATAAGACAAACCTCTTCAGGCCAAAATCACTACAAATGAATGGCTATCACCAAAAATATAATAGGGGAAACAAAGATTCTTTCCTCCACATTCTACCTCACACATATTTTTTTCCCCCCTTACCATCTCTTTTACCCTGGCAGTAACAAATGCAGGGACGACCGCAGAAAGTGCATAAGACTCTGGTGTTACCTCTCTAGCCCCTGTGCTCATCCCTCCCCTGATATATAGCCAGGAGGTTGAAAGCCAATGCCAATTTAGTTAACACAGCCAATACCCAGAAGATTTTATTTAGCACTCGCACAGTGTGTGCAGGCAAGACAATCTGGGCTGGTCTCTCCTGTCTCAGCGGATGTTTTACCGGCTGCCGATCTACTGTCCAGGTTGCCCCCGAAGAGCAGTGTGGTTAACCGCAAAATGTTCCCCTGTGACTCATCTGAAGACAGCTTGTCTGCATGTGACCAGCCTCAGATATATGGAACAAGACAGAGATTATCATTGACAGGGAAGTGGATAAGAGGGGAGATTGTGGGCAGTTTGAGGCTGGCAGTACATTTTAGTAAAAGCTAGGAATGCTTGTATGAATTGGGGCCTTTAATGTAAAGCCAGAAAAGGTAGTACCTTAACTGTCCTGCATGGTTTTCACTTTGTCAGATGAGGTTTGAGAATTAGAGATAGCTGTCATAGTAACCAAAGCACACCTACTGTAGTTGGCAAGGTAGAACATGATTGGTGGAGATTAAAGCATGTGATTAGTCTATCATCTAAGCAGCAGGTTGTTGTTTTTTGGTCAAATCAATTCTCTGTCATGGCGAGTTAATGAAAAATTCTTCTGTTTCTTCACCTCCAGCCTCAAGTCCTTTTTTTCCTTCTTTCACTGTTTTGCTGTTTTGTTTTTACATAGCCACTGCACCCACCTTTTATTAATTTATTTTTTCATAATTTGGAAATTTATAATAGCTCCCAAGTTATCAATTTAATGTCTTTCAACATAAATTAGAGTGTATCTTTCTTATTTACACAATGGGTTTATACAGTAAATTTTTTTTTGCACTGACATTGTTTTTCAAAAATTAAGAAATAAAACCTGCCCCTCTCCCTTTTCCTTGTTGTCCTTCATATTCGTAGCTGTTAGCTGATCTAAAATCACAGGACAAAAAGAAAATGCAACTTTATAAAATCCCCCATTTTTAACTCCTCACCCCCAGTGTTGTGTTTTACTCATCCAGAGAAACATAGGAGAATTAATTCCATGGAAAATGGCTAATTTCTGAATAAAACCGGGCAAACTACGAGCTATGCTCCTAATTGCTTTTCACCAAAAGTGAAGATAATACCATGAAATTTGCCTGCGCCAAAATGGTCTGCAATCAACAAGCATTATCTGGTTTGATGAAAAGGATCAATTGAAGCAATGCTGCAATAATCAAAAGCAAATTTAATGAGACATCTGCAGTGTATTAGGCTAATTATTTTCATTAGTAAAGCAAACAATGCACTTCCTTATTGCCTTCCATTTTAGTCAGAAATGCCATAAAACTGCGCTCTTTAAAAACACATTTACAATATCTATCTACAGTATTTTCGACATGCAGAATATTTAACATCTGTATCAGTGTACTGTGTTAGGGTGTGTGGGCATTTGCAAAACCTGAGAGTCATCTCTTGCAATATATGCAACATTTAGTTTTAGGGCAAACAAAAATGTAAAACATAGATTTAAAAAAAAAGGAAAAGAAAACGTTTTCACTGTAATTACATATCTAGACTTACAAATCTATTAAGATAATTTAGAGTGCAACAGTTTAGAAATGTCAATATTCTAAATGTCTTAAAAGGTCAATTACAAATGTCAAAAAACTATGTAAGTGGGAGCAAGGTTTCTAATGGTGGCAAATACATAAGACATCTATAACTATTATGAAGCCATTATATGTCTGACTTACATTTCTACAGTACGTATATAATGCAAACTTTAATTCCAATCAAATTTACAGTACAAATTTCCTTTTGGTTTCATTTAAACAACCAGATTGCTGTTCATGCTTTTGCTCTAGACTTGCCTTTTTGAGTGCATTTTCTATTGACACACAGGGGCTTTTGTTAGCCCGATTGATATTTGAAGAAATTTATAACCATCACAACATTGACCACATTTAAAATAATTGGCATCACGCTGGCATCACAGAATTAACGCTCAGTTAATGTCTTGCTCAGCCTCCCTCTGCACTGTTCACATATGGATCGGCTGTCTGCCAGAGGGGTAATTAATTCAAATGTGGTTAGGACCATTCCTATTGTAGAACTGTAGTACTGGAGAACACAGGCTACAATACACAGCATAAGTGAGCAATCTCTTAGTGAAGCAATTTATAATAGGGCTGAAATAAATACTCACTTGATCGATTAGTCAGTCAACAGAAGACGTCTTTTTTTAGTCATTAATTCAGTAAAAACACAGTTGATTGCAACAGTGTCATTCATATTATCATTTATATCATCATACATTGAATACTTATTTGGCTGCTGGTCACTATACACTTGTTTTAAAGCATTTATACATAAAATAACCAATTAATCAAAAAAATCTAAAGCTGAAACAATTGGTTGATTAATCAATCAAGCAATAATACGAAATGTCCCCTTTTTCCAACTTCTCAATTGGGAGAATTTGCTGTTGGCCTTTTTTTACTAGACCAGACATTTGTATATATTATATATTCAATGAT
Organism: Gymnocephalus cernua; assembly: GCA_023631565.1. Lineage (NCBI taxonomy): Eukaryota > Metazoa > Chordata > Actinopteri > Perciformes > Percidae > Gymnocephalus > Gymnocephalus cernua. Next base: position 33,316,657 of record CM042429.1, read on the forward strand.
AAAGCTACAGTATCTGTTATCTTGCAGCCCTAATGCATAATTAAAATAGAGTCAGTTTGATACAGTCTCCAGCACAGAGATTTGGATATGTCTTAATAGAGAGTATCGTATTGTAAAAAACATTATCATTTGTTGAATGTGCATGTCTGTTGTAACCAGCATTGTGGAAAATCTGAGTTTTAACCAGACAAGAAGAAGAGATCACTTTAAGAAAGGTACAAATATGTTCTTGTGCCCCCTTCTATCAGGGCCTTTAGGAGGCCAAGGAACAATCAGCAGGGTTTGTGAGATGGATTTCTAGTCTGTAATGATAGCTGTCTCGAGCCCAGATACTTCACGTTCTGTGTCAATATTCTGGCTAAGCATTGGAGGACAGTATGAGATGACAGTATGAGTCTGGTATGTGAGGCAATGTGCTTTTCTGAGTGGAGCCTATTAGTGTAGGGAGCCTCTCTAGCCACTGTCAAACTTAAAACAGGACAGGAAGAGGTATTACCTCCAATTACGTGCTGTGATGCATCTGTGAAGCCTGAGCACTATGAAGCTGCCAGGCTGTCAGACTTTAGTCTGTTTATTAATTCATTTTTGTTTCACATTATACATATCATGGTGATAGAAACAGAGCCCACTCTTCCCTGTTTCTTGTCTCCTTCTTCTATTATCCATCTTCCTTTCTTTGAAAAAAGAAATAACCATTTATTTGAAGCTGTGTTCTTTTAAGAGGGTGAAAGATAAGCTTTTGTTTGGGTTTCATTCACTTGCTCTTTCTCTTTTCTTACCAGACAGAAGATGTGACTCTGCTAACACATGCTCATTGTGTTAATCCCTTACCAGGATAAAATGAGAACTCTGTTCTTTCACCTTTCTTGACCCATAGCCCTTTTGTCTCCTCAACACACTATATTACAAGACTTACATTTCAATTTGCAAGCCCAATCACAGGGATCTTATGAGCTGCTGGTTGGAAAGCAAATGAGCCTTATTCAATCTGTTCCCCCTCATGTTTCCAATCCATTTATGATTATTTAAAAATATTAAAGGGCTTGAAGAAACCACTTGCAGAACCAAAAGTTTTTTCTTTCTTATTCTTTTCTTTCGTCTCATTTTTTGACACTTCATGTGATTGCACCCACCAGCCACCTTTGCCTCCATCCAGTGCTTCCCTGGTCATCTGTGCACCTTGATTTGAGAGTCGAAGGTGGGGGGTGGGAATAACAGCACATGGAAATGGGCTGTAATGCTGATTGCCTTCCTCCCCGCGTGGTGATGGAGTTCTTGAGTGATCGTGCCCCTCAAGCCCCTCCTTGGTGGTTGATTAGCTGTGGAGCCCTGGAGCTCCGGAGTGACACTGGCTCGTCAGACCCTGCTCAGCCTGTCAGAGACCCCCTTGATTGCACAGTGCTTCATAATTGCCCCCCATTCTGCTGCAGTGTCCGGTGTGCTGCCATCTCATCTTCGTGTCAAAGAATGCACCACTCAATCCTCAACTTTTGCTATTGCTTTTCAGAATGTACACCCTTAACATGTTTCTCCATGAAAGGGATGTGTCATAGAAATGTCATCCATTGGGCAGATTACCAACAGGTGACAACACAGTAAAGCTCTTTCAGACATTCAATGCATAGTATTCATTCAACTACCCTTAAAACATGCCATCTTTTTGGGACCTAAAAATAATCTCACAATGTACAATACACGGGGAATGAAAAGGTCCATTACAGATACTGGTCAAAGGAATGCATTATTTTAATAATGCATATCGAATTGTATGGATGCAAGGTCAAACTGAATTGGTGGCTGCTAGCACTGCAAATGGGCTCAGTGTAATGTATTTTCTAAAGAAATTGGAAAAGAATTGCCATCATGGCATGTATAAGCATTGAGTTGGTACACATGATTGAATGTTGAAGCAGACAGAATGGACTCTGAGGGCTCTGGCCCAGGATATTGATTCATATAGCCTATATTGGTGAAATGTGTGGAACTCATCAAATCATAGACTGTCTTAATTATTTTCATGTCCTAGCATCAGCCTCTGCAGACACTTACATTTCTTAAAGTTTCTTCAAGACTTTTGCCCATGCCATCGTGATTAATCTGTGACACCCTGGCTGACATTACTAGTTCGAAGCAAGTCTTTGGACCTGGCACTGGACAATTGTGGGTTAGCACCCAAAATATGTGAATGGGTTCAATGATTCAAAGGTTTGTCTGTCACATACACAAACTTAAAACTGTGCTAAAAGATTAGTGTGAAACAAAGATATTGAAGTATCAAAGTTGAAAAAATATCAATATGTGTAAAAATGTACATAAGTCACAATTGTAAGGCAAGCTATCCATCCATCCATCCATCGTCGTCCGCTTATCCGTGGTCGGGTCGCGGGGGGAGCAGCTCCAGCAGGGGACCCCAAACTTCCCTTTCCCGAGCCACATTAACCAGCTCTGACTGGGGGATCCCGAGGCGTTCCCAGGCCAGGTTGGAGATGTAATCCCTCCACCTAGTCCTGGGTCTTCCCCGAGGCCTCCTCCCAGCTGGACGTGCCTGGAACACCTCCCTAGGGAGGCGCCCAGGGGGCATCCTTACCAGATGCCCGAACCACCTCAACTGGCTCCTTTCGACGTGAAGGAGCAGCGGCTCTACTCCGAGCTCCTCACGGATGACTGAGCTTCTCACCCTATCTCTAAGGGAGACGCCAGCCACCCTCCTGAGGAAACCCATTTCGGCCGCTTGTACCCTGGATCTCGTTCTTTCGGTCATGACCCAACCTTCATGACCATAGGTGAGGGTAGGAACGAAAACTGACCGGTAGATCGAGAGCTTTGCCTTCCGGCTCAGCTCTCTTTTCGTCACAACGGTGCGATAAACTGAATGTAATACCGCCCACGCTGCGCCGATTCTCCGACCAATCTCCCGCTCCATTGTCCCCTCACTCGCGAACAAGACCCCAAGGCAAGCTAAACAATAACATTTTGTACACAATCAAGTGCAAATATGCAAATGTTCAGGGCAGTGAAAAGGGTTCACAGAGGAATTTGTGCTAGACAGGGCCGAGGACATACAGCACAGAGTTACCAGACCAAACGCCTGAAAGAAGATTTCTCTCTGTGTTGGACTTGTGGCTACTAGGGCTGGGGGTAAACAATTATTTATTAAACGATTAATCGGCCGATTATTTTATCGATTAGTCGACTAATCTAACGACTAACTGTACGATTAATATAACGATTATTTTTCTGTTGCTCGATTAATAAAAACCATAATGTATCTCAAATAAATACCAACAAAATCTTAATAATATACTTTATTAAACAACGGTTTTGCACAGCAAAATCTTCTGCTTTACACAAAATAAAATAAATACAATTATTTTACTGTTATACAAAATGAAAGGCCAGCCTGTTTACTCTTTTACAGTACCAACATAACTCTCTTGTTCAAAAGCTACTGCAATCTGCTTGCTACCGTTAGCTAGATCTAGCAGCTGTGCACTTTGGTGGTGCTAGGCTAACCAACGCATCTTAGCTCTCTGTGCAGTTTGCTCGTGCTAGGTTAGCTATCTATAGATAGCTGTGTTCTGCAGCCGTAAGGTAGCTACCATTCAAGCCAACATTAGATGATAACTAACGTTAGCTAAACACAGCTGTCTAGGCGCCAGTAGCTAGCTAACGTTAACCTTGTTTTGTCCTCCATTCTGCAATGTATTGGTCTCCCACGTGTGTGTGGCGAGCTGTGGCGAAGCGTTAACGTAAAAATATGACAACGTAATTTTTTTTACAGGCCTAGTGGCTACAGGCCTAGTGACTACAGAGGCGTTTGCTTAAGTGTAGAAGCTGGAGTAGTGTGTGTAAGTCCTGCAGAGTGGGAAGTGGGGATCCCTGGTATTCTCAGCCGAACAAACCACTCTCTGTAAGGCTCTAAGGTCCTGAGCAAAGCATACTCGTTGGTAATGCCCTCTGTCAGGATGCTTTGCACAGCACCAGAGTAGAAGGTCTTTGGGACCCTTAGAAACTCTTGAATTTCATAAGCTGTCTGAGGTGATAAAGGCGTTGCCAAATTCTCAGTTTGTGTGGACCTTGTCAGTTCTCCATGATATGGACCCCCAGGTATCTGAAGGTGCTCACCCTCTCCACAAGTGTCCCCTTGATTCTAAGGGGTGTAAAGTCCCTCTGCTGCTTTCTTCAACAATCCACAACCACCTCCTTGATTTTGCTGACCTTTCAGTAAGATGCTGTTGGCTTTGCTCCATAGTGACTGATCTGCCACCTCTTTCAGATAGGCCTTCCCTTTATTGTTGGTGATCCAGTCTGTCACTACTGGGTCATCAGCAAACATGACGATGGAGTTGTACCTGTTCCTGACCACACAGTTGTGCATGTAGAGGGAGTGCAGAAGTAGGTACACAACCTTATGGGATAGCGATGTTAAGGAAGTGTGACTGCCCACCCTGACTAGTTATGGCAGTCAGGAATTCCAGGTACACAAGGAGGTGTTTAGTCCACAGTCCATCAATGTCCTGTTACATATGAGTTTTAGCATGTTTTAAGTGTCTTCTGACGCAGAAGCCTGGAATAGAAAGACAAATGTGTCTTGTCTGACCGGTGATTTCCACCGCCTGCGTAACTGCTGCGGAACGGCTCCGGAACGTCGGCGGAGTCAGTCGGTTTCCATTCTAGTCAATGTGTGTATTTCCACCAGCTGCATAACGTCTGCGTTCCGACTCCGGCACAGCTCCGGCGGTCCGCAGCCCTGCGGATCAGATACGCAGAGCTTCTATTTTTGCCGGACGCCGGACAGCTCCGCAGCGATTCAGCACACGGCAGATAGTGCAGGACAGGAAGTCGAGCACAGAAACAAAATAAAACATCCGGTTAATTTTCAAAATAAAATACACCGTGCTCACGGTGGATCATATTTCTCTTCACTACACCTTGAAAACACAGCACGCGTTGTTTCCTCTCTACTCCTCGGAATAGAAACAAATTGTTGGTGGTTTTGTGGTTCTATTCTGCGTAAATTAGCGAGATCTATTGGGTCCTCGTGACCAAAGCTGTCAGTCCTGGCCGCAGCCGTTCCGCAACAACTCCAGATCCGGTGGGTATTGACGGACGGCGGACCACGGAGCCGTTCCGCAGCGGAGCCGTTCCGCAGCAGTTACGCAGCCTGTGGAAATCCACGGTCAGTGTAATGGTCCTTTCTTTCTGCCTTTAGTGAAAGGCCCAGCAGGTCTGACATGTCCAGACATAAATGTAGAGCTTTTCCACTCACCAGATAGTTGAGATGACCTGCAGTCACTTAGCTCAATCGAGACACCTGAAATGACATCTCTCTCGTTTTTTGCTCCTAGAAGCTATTCTCCCATGTTCAAGGCACAAATAGCACCTACAGAGTAAAACTTCAAATTTAAAAGAAGAGCTCCGTGTTTTCTAGAATGACTTGCCCGCTGTCTGTGATGTGTGCAATTGCATTTAACTGCATGCCAGCTTTTATCTTATTCTCTTCCAAAGAAGTGGTGACTGCAGCCACAGGCTTTATCATGTCCAGACTTTTTACTCACCAATTTTTCCTGTTGTCAAGCTTTGGCTAAAATCACTTGCTATTGTTTGTTGATGTAAAAGGATGGTTTTCGATGACTCACTTTTGCATTGGCTTTTTCTCGCTCCTCTGGCTTTGTGTAACTTCTACAGTATCTGAAATGGCACATTAGCTTTACCCACCCATTACAGTTTCAGTAATATTACTTGCTACATGTTTACTAGACTTCATGTATAAAACATGACTTTTTCCATGGTGTTTCTTTGATAGAGATTATAGTGTCACAGCTCTCAAATGAAATAGGAGTCAGTGTCAGCCTTGTACAGGGTGATAGAAAATACAGTGCTTGAGGAGAATTGTATTGAAAAGTAAATCCACCATAATATTCTGCACAAGCATTTACATAAGTAGAGGGCTGTAGCAGATGAGTGGCTTGTAACATTACACATTTGTTCAGTCAAGAAATGAGTCAAGGTGTTTGCAGTGCGTCAAAAGGGAAGCCTCAGAGAATATATTGGCTTTGTTAAGATTCCCTGAAGAGTGTTGTAACCAGGTTAAAAATGACATGTTGGTTTATATCAGCTCTCCTTGGGTGTCTGTGGTGGTATCAGTCTGAGTGTGCAACAGAAACGTAATGAAGATACAGTAAATGATAGTATTGCATTTTTGTACAAACTGACTGTGGAACTTCAATATTTTTTACTTCACTTGTATTAGCCAACTTATTTGGGTCACCGTAATGATGCATGGGGATCAATTCAACAGCTTTTTGTTGGATTGTGTTGCCGTTTTCATACCTTCCCCTTTGTGTGACACATCTGAAAATTGTGCGTGCTATTTAATTGGCAGGGGAAGCATCGGAGCACACTTTTGTCATGTCAGGGCTCCAGATGATTCTGCTGAAAATCTTTTGACAACTGAAACATGTTTACTCTTGCTGCACAAACTTGGTATCACTTGAACTGTACAGTCTCCATTTTGGATTATTCTCAGGGCATTGACAGAATTACTCTGGTCAAATGGAGACGGACACATGTTAAGGTGTTTTGAGCCTAGTAAGGTTAAGAGGTCAAAGTTGAGCTTGAGTGTTTTTACAACTACTGATAAATCTAAGCCTCTGCAGATTCTGTTTGAACAGTTAAGCAAGTTGTGGGTAAACTTTGACCTAAAGTGATGTGTTGACCAAAGGGAATGAGGGAAACTTCCTGCAAACACAAATAAGACAAGCGATGCCTTTGCGCTTTATTACATACCAGACAGAAGAGCAGTGTTGACAGAGCATTATCACATCCACAAGAATCATTGGTTATATATAACTGGAGATACATTTACAAATGTGTTTTTTTCGGTTCCACATACTCATTTTATTTTAGATTATGGCAGTTCATAAGCAGTACTGGAAGCTTGATGGCATAGTGACTACTGGCTTGGTTGTCTAAATTCTGTCTATTCCCTCAAAGATCAGCATTATCTTGATGATTTTCAGTTGGTCAACAGCGTAAATCCACATGTGAAAATTCACCCAAATTGTTATGTAAAAGCATATCGGAAGTTTTATGTTTTCATGTAAACTTCAGTAAATGCTCACCTCAACAAATCAGCTCACTGTGGGTGTTGCTGCGCACACCATTCCTCCTATGTGGATGTTTTTTTAACTTCAGAGTAAGCAGTCACTCCATCAATGACTAACGGTAGGGTTCCACGCAGCGAAATTTTGCTTCGCTCTCATTGAGGTTGAATGGAGACGAAATTCGCCCTGATTGGGCGAGATGAGAGTGAATCGCCGAGGAAATCGAAACAAAGCTGACGAAAGTTTAACTTTATTCAAATGAGGACCACTCGAGAACCAATCAGAGCCGCGTGTTTGTGTTTGGAGGCGGGAGTTATAAAAAAAAGTCTGACCAAGATGGCGGAGGTTATCAGGCTGTATTGGAAATTTGTAAGTGATTAAAATGTTTCTACACGAACATTGGTACTTGTATCAACACAAATTGTGATTTATATGACACACAAACTTAGTCAGGCCACATACACCACTAAATAGACCACTGTATATGTTAGTTTAAACACTCAAACTTTTCAGCTAGCCGACAGGCCAATTGCTAGCATGTTCGGACATTGGATTTCATAGTAAAGCCTAGCCAGGCAGCTAGCTAGGCTACTTGTGCATTTGTTTGATTACATGTTTTTGTTGGCGAACATTGACGCTTGTATCAACACGGATTGTTATTTATATGTCACACAAACTTAAACAGGGCAAATACACCACCAAATAGACCACTGTAGATGTTAGTTTAAACACTCAAAATTATTCAGCTAGCCGACAGGTCAACTGCTAGCCGGTGTTCTGTTGCGGTCTTGCATGTTGTTTTCACGACAATGCCCCCTGAGGCAAAATTTCACTGGCCGAAAATCGCGAGGTGTTTCACTGTGTGGAACCCTAGCGTAAGGCTATAAGAAGCTGTCATAGGACGTGTTGTGTTTGCATTAACATATGCTTGACTGCATCAGACCTATTTACAGCTCTGAGCAGAGCAGATGCAAAGACATTGAGTTTGCTTCCTCTAGAAATTACTGATTGTTGATGGGCATTAATTGGCATTTGGTTTTGTTATTTATGTCAAATAGCCTGATCAAAATAAATGTGATTGTTTTTTTTATGATTCAAATTCCAGAACATTTGACAATTAAGACAAACTGAAAATGAAAAGCACGATATGGCAATGTGTCGCTTAGTTTAGTAGTATTTTAGTGTCTGACGATTTTGCCTAACCTTATTCATATTTGTGAAAATATAAATGATACCCAGCCCAGATTCTTGAAATATTACTGTATGCACCTTCAAATACACAGTATTTTCAGCATGGCAAAAAATGATGGTAGGATGAAACATGACTCCTGAGTCCAATGTCCACCCTCAGTATATTCCTCCATTATGTGCCAATTAATATGTAATACCTTGCAAAGCTGCACACCTTCCTGGTAATTTGTCACTGCTGAAGACATATACTGTACAGTCACCTCAGTTCAAAGTAAGGCATGCCATTTTGTTGACAAGCTGTAACTGGGTGCCTGTGATCATTGTTGTGCCTGTGAAGACATGTAATTCTGTATTCTCTCAACAAAGAAAATCTGCATTGTGACAGTGCGCTCAGATCACTACACTGGAGCATCTAGACATGGCTGTTGCAAAGAATTAATAACTGCTTAACAATACAATGGCATTAAAGGCTTTACATTTCTGAGATATTGCCTATATGCTGCTGTTCAACTTAGAGGTAGTCTGTGGTGGTTTCTTTTAAACACACATGTTGAATGCATTTCCTTACTCATTAAACATTTGAAAACCTGATTTATTTAAAAAATATTAACGCATAATTTGTTCTTCTTGCCTGCCTTTTGCCAGCACGCTGCTACATTTTGCATTTGTAAACCAAGAGGTATCTAATAACCCCCCTTTTATTTCATAGACATACCAGTTTATTTATTAGCATGGTGATTTTTTTTACTACTGTTCTCTTTGTTTTATGGCTTAAATGCAGTTGCCATTGAAATTACTGCCCCCTGGATACAGCAGGATTGTGTATTGTGTCACTACCACACTCGTATTAGTAGAAAGTGACATGCACACAAAATGAATCGCTCCATAGCTCCACTAGTAGTCAAAAACTCTGCAGGCTACCTTTTATCGACTGTTCCATAGACTTTGTACTTCTAGTTCCTGAGCATATTTTTTTTAAACAATGTTTGCCATGTTATTAAAACAAACCAAAAAAGTTAATTATCACAAAATATTTCATCTCTTAGTTAACTGCTTTGCTCGAGGCCACGTTTATTGTGGTTTTTGCAAGCGAGTGAAGAAGTCCTTCAGGCTACATCAGTGACCTCCTGGTTGCAAACCCAATTGGCTGACCTCATCTTCAGGCGTTATGCTACATGAATGTTGAACAGCAAAGCAGTGCCTGGTGATAATTGTGTGCATTATGGCCTTGCCCCTTTCAATGCAAAAGGCAAATATTGACGCACATATAGCATTGCCCTACCTAGTATTTTCCAGACAACACTTTAAACTCACAAACTCTCTGGAGCTACAAGGAATGTGGGAATCAATAGGGGTTCCAGTTGGCATGTGGGCATTGTGATAAACTTGTCCAGAGGTTTGAACTGTGTGCTCAGCTCAGGTCATGAACAAATGGAAGACATTTATTTCCTGCACTGAATATGGTTCAGGAGCAGAAAGTCAGCGTTGTGGCTACTGCTAATTAACTTATGATTCAACATCTTTTTAGTCCTACCGCTTGCCCCTTGCAGCCAAGCTTTTAAAGGACATTTCCGGTGCAAAATGAACCTAGGGGTTAATAACACATGGTACCGAGTCGACCGTTCTCTGGGATATGTTTTCATGCTAATCGAATGTGACCAGTTTTAGTGCAAAATGGTAATTAGCTTGTAATGCTAGTCGTCGGGGCATGCTAAAGTAAAAAGAAATCGCTATTTCTATACCACTAACAAGGCTCAAAATAGCACCACACTTCCATGGTAGCATAATGAGGGTCCCTACATGTAAACCGAAGCATTGAGAAATTTGTATGTGTACAGACAGTTTATTAAAAACATAGTTTATAAAGACAGTACCGTTCGGTATACAGGCAGAACGACGAACGCCATGCTTGAGCTATGTTACTGGTTACACAGTGTTCGTCGTTCGACTGGTCATGGTTGTTTTCCCAAGATGGCGCCTGCCTTAAGACCGAACGGTACTGTCTTTATAAACTATGTTTTTAATAAACTGTCTAAAAACTGGTCACATACGATTAGCATGAAAACATATCCCAGAGAACGGTTGATTCGGTACACGTGTTATTAACCCCTAGGCTCATTTTGCGCCGGAATTGTCCTTTAAGTTTAAACCCTCCTGGCATTCAGTACATATCCAGCAGAATGTAGACATTATCATTTGAACATATTTATTGTGTGTAATTGGAAGTGTAATTATATTCACAGTTTCAGCCGGCATGTCTCCACCTAACATCATTTTGAGAAATGACCTTCAATTAAATTTCTGCCAGAGTGATGTCAGTGTATCTCCAAATGTAATCAGTGCAAAGTTTGTTCAAATATACGAGGGAAGTGATACAGCTCTTCACTCAAGTTTCTCCTTAATTAACAAAGGGGTACGCATTACATTCCTTCTCATATCACCTCACGGTTGTCAGAAAAAGGGTGTCTCTAACTGTCTTAACAACTTCATGATCAGCATTGATCATAGTGTGTTGATGTGAAGAGTCCAAAAATTACACTTTAAACACACTTCACACAAAGTATCACCATGACCATTTCTCACTCTGCTCCATTCATCCCCCCCCTTCTTTTTCACACACACGCACGCACACACACACACACACACACACACACACACACACACACACACACACACACACACACACACACACACACACACACACACACACACACACACACACACACACACACACACACACACACACACACACAGATAAGAAATTTGTTTTCCAGGATATATTCTCACATCAGGCAAGCATGGATATGAGACAAGGTATCCATTATAAGAACTTGATTGGTTCTGTGGTGGCAAACATCACAGCCACACTTAATAGCATCACCACACATACTCTCACACACAAAGTCACAAACACATACACCTCAGTGCTGCCTGGCCCAGCCTCTTTCATAATTTTCTCGTCAAGCAAAGCAAACAGCCTAATGTGAGAGGGCAAGCACAGAGTAAACAGTGGGCATAGTTTAGACGTATCTCTGTAATGGAGTGATTACCCATCAGTGAGGGATTGCACAGGGCTTCTTTTTTTTACAATGCAGGGCTTTTTCTTTTACAATGCTCTAGTTCAACAGAATCAAAAGGAATCTTCAAATGAGGTATTAAAATTTCATTACTAGCATCCTTTGGCAGCTTAGTTTGATGAAGCACAAGTCAGTCCATTTTGTAACCTTGATGCTATTTCATTATCTGCCCATATCATTATCTATTTCAATGCGTCAGCTGACAAAGTGTGTCTTTTTTGCTAATCAATGGTAGGACTGCTTTATGACAGTAGGCTATTGTATATTTTAGTGACAGTCAGAAAAAAAATGTAATTAACTACTTTGATTTGCTGCATCAGACAAAGACAGCCATTCCTGTCATTATTCGTTATTTTATCTATTAGCAGGTTTTAATTGATTCTGCAGAAATGTTATTATATCACTATACATATAGTCAATGTAAAAAAAAAGACTTACATAAACTGTGATAGAGGATTTTATCACTGTACTGGCCCACACAAGTGTCTTTATAGCAAAGTAGTTGTCAGGACTTTGGTCAAACTCAGTTAGTATGATGTGAAATTATTGCAAAATAGGGTCCAAGATAAAAACAAGGGAGTCAATAACCATGTGGCACAATGTCATCTCACTTTTTCTTTTCATTGGGAAGCTTGACTGGGAAGCATGGAATCACTTTGGTCCTCCCAGTTTGTGGCGGCTGCTGTACTGAAAAAAGAATTATTAGATTTAATAGTATGTAGGGCAGAGAAAAGCAATGAATATATAAGAGGTTATACTGTGATGCAATGCAAATTAGCCTTGGATTCAATTTGTCGATTGAATGGTAATAGTAAGGCCAGAGAGAGGAGGCAGAAAACGCTATGTGATTTTCCCCACTTGCTTGCATCACACCATGCTAATTTGTGTTTCATGCTCTGCAAATGCAAGCCAAACCACAATTCTTCTCCCCTCAACCCTGGCGCATGATTAGGTTTTTTCTTTTTTTTGTTCTTTTATTATTTATTTATCCATTTTGTTACTTTGAAAGAATTCAACTGCTGGTTTTGGTAGTAATGGTGAGAGTAGAACAGCTGTTTAGTAGTTTTTCACAAGAACTGCCTTCAGCCCTAGTAGCGGCTCACGTTTCATTTTCTTGATGTCTGCGTAGCCTTGTGGCTCTCTGCAAAAACCACAAAAAATTGTGAGTAAGAAAAGCACAGTGTAAATGGCCCTCCTAATGACTCTCAGCAGGACTACTCCTTGTATCTTTTATGAGCCAGGAAGAAAGGCGCGCGTCATTATACAGTGCCCATCTGAAATCCACTAGCAGCATGATGCTCAACAAAAAGAATCCCCTCCTGGCAAATCGGGCGTAATGGGACACATTAGCGTATCGTTAGCCTGTTAGCGTGCCTGGAGGTCAGACGCTGGCTGCCAAATTCCTGCTGCTGTAGAAAAAGAAGAGCTGGCTCTAGATGTCTGTTCATTCATTTGTGAAGAGATAAAACACGAGCGCAGATATATCTCTATGAGATTTCTTCAGGATTTAGCAGGGATAGTGATTCATAAATACATTCACATTTATTGTGTCAAAAATACACAGTCGACCAACTCGGCAAACACTGATAATCAGAAACGTCTTCTGCTTCTGCTTCTTCCTCAGAGCAGCTCCTGTATGCATTCGGAGCAAATGCGTTACTTAGTATCACACTTAAAATAGACTGAATCCTGTACCAGCATTCAACATTAAGTTAATCAGTCTTTGGCAATAATGTTCGGTCATGAAAAATGTAAATGGAGAAAATAAATCAGTTTAAAAGGAGGAATATTCTATTGCTGCATCTATTCTTAGACTCTCTAGGGGGGACACACTCAACGCATTCTGATGAAGTGGTCCGTAGGATATCGTACAAAACGTTATGCACACTAAAATGTATGATATCCTACGAAAATAGGGGACCACTGGCTGGTCACGTGACATTGGCTACAGAGCTCCGTGCTACAGAGTGGCAGTTGCAAGCTGTTTGAGCCACTACAGAGCCTCCGTCACAGCTCGTCGTATCAGTGGCAGTTAGTAGATGTGTTTAGCTGCTACAGAGCTCTGCGACACCGGCTATGGTGCTCCGCATGGTGCTCTGTCAGGTCAGCAATAGCTGGTGGTTCAATTACCCGAGAATAGGTGACTGTGAGCCGAGTACAGAGCACTGCGAGTTGCCAGTCGTGGTGCTCTGTCAGGTCAGCGGTAGTTGGCGGTTGAGTTACACAAAAATAGGTGACTGTGAGCCGGGTACAATGCACCGCAAACTGCCGGTTATCTCGGCGGGGATTACGGTTAAGTTTAGGCAAGAAAAAGTGAGCATTATGCGGCAACAAAAGTTAAGTTTTAGGCACCGAAACGACTAGTCAATTTTAGGAAAAAGATCATGGTTTGTAATAAAACACTCCCAAGGAACATGCATTTCCGGGGTGAAAGTCTTTTGTTTTCCCCGGGAAGCAAACTCCACTCCCTGGCTTGAAAGTCCTGTGTGTTAACGCCCACCCATCACCCCGACCACCTCCCTACACGGCCAGCCGTGTTCTTATACAGCAGCAGTCAATGTGGTGCGCACAGCAAAACAAAACGTGGAAACCATACAAATTACAGTGCTCCTCTTTTCGTAGCTTTTCGAACGTACTTTGTTAGAAATGTCACCAATTAGGGCTCAGCAAATGTTAGTCTATTAGAGAACTTGAAAGGCTATTGAAGATGTCCATCAAATCAATCAAAGCAAATCATTTATAGTAAGTGTTGCTAATGGATAGTTCAATATGCATCCTAAAGAAATTTGCCTTTATGCATTTGCCTCCTAATAAGGTTATAATATTTCTCTAAAGATATGACAGAGGGAAGTGTGGGGAATGTCAGTAATTTGTGGAGGAGCACAAATGATTTACGTAACTGATGTAGATTACAGGACAGCTAGGTAAAAATGTATAGGATGATGGAAGGAAACCACAGCAACAGATGATGTAGATGATGGTGGAGAAAGAGAAAGATATATGGTTGTGGTCAGGGTAAGGAGAAAGTGAGAAAAAGTAATGTGGGCTGTGATGGTAGTAGTCACCTAATGTCATCTGTCACTTACTCTATGGCGCACTGTTGATGGGGCCGAACCCCAAAATATCATCTAATTTGACTCACCTTCAAAATGATACGCACCATCAGAGGCATCATGCACTGCATTATGGGGTAATGATTTTTGAATGGTAAAACAAATGACCTGCTAGGTCCTGCAGCACTATGATGCAGTATAGAGTAGGAGATGCTTTGATTTCCAAGGAATGATATGCAACGTTTCAATGCATCACTGTGCAATCTATTCAGCGGTGAAAGGTGGGAGAGTGGGGAATTGTAAGGCTAACAAGTGCAGGGGCTAGTCAGCAAATAATGGCAAAGTCATCTGTGAGAGATGACTATCAATTAAAGGCACTTAAGGCACTAATGATCAGCAAAGGGTTCCTAATGAGGATCTCTGGAAGTCAAGTGCAGTGTTAAGATTCCAGCAGTATGCTAAAAGCCATGAATGCACACAGGCCCACACATCACACTATCAAGGTCATTAGACGCTGTGATCAACTTAGCTAGCACTATTTCAGGGAGAAACAAAGTTGCTTCAATTTAAAGCAGCGATGGGAAACCATGTGCTGTGGTACAGCAGGTGATTACAATAATTAGTTCCTTCTGTCAGCTAGAAGGCATGCTAATCAGTGAAATTGCCCGGTGTAGTGTTTGGTTGAAATGAAACTCTGCACACTCTTGGCCATTTCCTGTCACACAGTTGCTTATCCCTGCCTTATAATAGAGAATTGAAGACAATGAGCTGATCTCAGCCAGTTCTCTTTTGCCTGTTGCAATATCTACTGATTCAAAATAATGGTTCAAATACTACCGTATAAGAAAACATATATTATTGTATGCACTTATATCAAAGGGCCTGTAACACAATAATATAATATATATATATAGTTATATAAGTTATAATGCACTATTTAAGCATTACATTTTACATCATGATTCTTCTAGATTCTTTTCCATATAGGATGTAGATTTCTGCTGTTCACCATATGTTTCAAGCTATAAAAAGCCATCAAAAGCAACACCATATCCCATGCGTATTAGCCACAGATGCATCATCAAAGCCTAAACTGTAGCAACCAGTCTTTCATATTTGTTAAAGCTTGCTCCATTAATCTTTTTTCTTTTTTTTTAAGTGAAAGTGGTTGCTCACAAGGCTGATACTGTATATGTTCCAAATTAGCTTTTTTAGTTCCTCTTAGCTCATTGTTTTACTTTTACTCAGATAAATGCACTTACATTACCTGCAGACATTATAGGAGAGTAAATATTGGACTTACATTTGTCAGGTAGCCAGAAACACAACTACAAATGCTTTGCTCTGTGTTGTCTACATATGAAAGGCAACTCTTTGCTAACACATTAGACACAAAATGCCTGGGCGACCTCTAGCTCACCCAGTAAGAGCGTTTTACCCATGTTGGGTGAGTCCTGCAGCGGTGCAGGGTTTGAATCCGACCTGCTGCCCTTTGCTGCGTGTCATCCACCATCTTTCTCCCCATTTCATGTCTATCCACTTTCAAAATAAAGGGAAAAGCCCCCAAAAAATAATCTTAAAAAAAAGACATAGAATGTCTCATGTATGATTATGACATTTAGGACAGTGACTTTAGCTGTCCAACAGCCTTTCTTTAGACAATAATAATAATAATAATAATATTAATAATAATAATAATAATAATAATATACATAGAGACATTGTTTTCTGTAAAAAGAAAAGGTGAGGTCTAAAGCACATCAGAAAATGAGCAGTGTAGACTGAGATTGAGTGGAGCTCTGTCTTGGCTTTAGGAAGAAAACATTGTCTGGGCAGGAAGGAGCATGATACCACTGACACTGCACACTCTCTCAGCACCTCCGGCTATTTGATTATCTCCGTAGCAACCTGCTCACTGGTGACCCCCATTACCTACCTGGCACACAGGTCAGGTAGGTATTGCGTCAAATAAAATGTACTTCCTGACAATCTCACATACAAGGCCACAGAAAACGCGGAGAGGCTGAAAGAGGGTCGTCAACAACAATGGAACCATGTGTGCATATATGGGCTGATCCAATCATGGGCTGCACTGCTACATATGGTATTGTCCCTCCCAGATGTCTGTGTGGAGATAATTGATATTTTTGAAATATTTATTTGTACTGTAGAGGCATTGAAAGCGGTTGACGTTCTGAATTGCAAATGTCCTTTCCCCATCAATTCACTCTTCTATCCAGTCTGTCACATGGTCAGTCTACCACTAAATTCAGTAGCCATAGATTAAAAAAAAAAACATACAAGGATTTCTAACAATGCACATCTTTATTTTGACTTATGCAAAGGGATATCGTCAAACAATTTTTAAAATTAAAGTGAACAGTGGATTTACAGATCCAATGGTATGCTTCTCTGAATACCTGATGGCTAACCTGTTCCTGCCAAATTGACCAGAAGACAGAAATCTCCAGGATTAACACTGTGATCTAAATACAGAGAATGACAACTTTACTTAAAGGGATATGCCACCATTTGTTGAAATAGGGCTTATCACGATCTCCCCGCAATGTAAGATTCCATTCACTATGCTAAGCTAACTAGCGGCGGCGCTGCCTGTGTTGCACTGGACTCAAACAATGCATTCACAAAAAATGCGTTGGCCCACCTATCTACAGCTAGGGTAGACCGTGATAAGCCCTATTTCAACAAACGGTGGCGTATCCCTTTAAATTACCCACCAGACTCATTAGGTTGAACTTCTGACCTGCGGTGCCACCCCAGTTGTAAAATTTGGGGCACACTGGATAGTTGGAATTTGGAGCAACAACATGGTTTGTATTTGGCCAGACCTGTGAGGATGATGTCCGTGATCCAGACCTAATTGTGTCTGTGTAAGAAAACACTCCTCTCCATTACTTTTTCATCTGAGGTGTGAGGCTTTGCCATGTGCAACAGAACTAGGGCACAATTGTGGATCAAATGCCAACTGAACTATGTGGCTCCCTCTGTTGGTCGCTGAAGTACAGACTGTAAATTCATAAGAAACCTAAATACTGGCTTCATTTCAGGCAGTTCATTTTCAAGACCAGCACTTGCGTTAATGAGAGCAAGCCCCCCTGAGAAAAAAAAGAAAGTGTGATTTTGTGGATGTAATTTCTCAACTATGAACATCATTTTAATAGTGGTATTTTTCACCCTGCTTCCCTTGGCAAAGTAAAAGCGTGACTGAGTATGTCTGTGTCATTTGGCCATGTGGGTGTTTTGGAATAGAGTGCAAGCTTTCACATATCTTGCAGGTTATTTTTTCATCCACTCAACTGTGTTAAAGAAATGGTAAAAATATACGCCATGCATCAGTTATTATGTTTCTCTCATAATAACATTGTTTTGAAAATAGCCCTCCACGGTTCACAATGGATGACATTTCTCCCGAACTGTAAAATTAAGTAATTGTCATTTGCGTGCCATCTCAATGGTAAAAAAAGACTTTTCTGTTCAGATGTTTGTTTTGCATGCCTGTTAGTTCCCAATTCATTCTTCAAATGAAACATTAAGCCACACTGCATATCATTCTGCCTTATGCTTCAAGATACTGTCACACCCAATACAACTGCCTAAGGTATTACATGCTCCGACTGATGATGCAGTAAATGTTAAAGTAGTAGAAAAAAAATAGTTATATCTAGTTAATGAACTGTGATTAAAATCAAACAGAAATTGGGCCAGGCTTGGAGACGCAACTTCTGCGGTGCACTGCTGACTGCAGCACCTCATAAGTAAACATCAGGTTAAACCTTTCTATATGTAGGGTAGTGGAGTCAACACAGTATGGTGGCCTAAGGAGACTTCAAATCACTAACAGGACTTCAGTGGTACCATACAGTGTTCAACAAACTGAACTGCAGTCATGGCCCGTACATCAGGCTCTCATGAGAAGTCCCTAGCACCCTCCCACACCTGCCTGGGACAGGCCTTCCTGCGGTTGCCTCTCCTCTTCCTCTTCCCACTAGCAGCAGGGCAGGCAGTAATTAATTTCCCCATTTTAACTGGGAGGCAAAACGCTAGCGTCCTGGGACTGAGGCGCATGCCACCAGCCTACATTCTGGATTCAAGGGATTAGGATAATTAGCCCCCGGAAGAGTAGGCAGACAGATGGAGAGAGGAGATGGTGGCACCTCGTGGCCGGGGAGGCTGATCCCTCCTGTTCTTTCCTCTAGCTTATGGAAGCAAAGAAGCTGTAAACAATAGTTTTCTAACCAAGAAAGAGTAAAAAAAACAAAAAATCTAAACACAAACAGATTGCCAACTACTTTTGCCTCAGGATAATCCATCTGACATTTCTTTTTTATACAGCACATTATTTTGGCAACATTTCAAACTGGATTCCTCTGCTGTGGAAAACGTATCTTGCTATAACTTGTTGCAAATATACAAGGGAGAATGTGTTTATAGGCACAAATGTAAGCAAGTGTTATTTCTCAAAATGGGTGCCTGCTAATGTGTGTGATGGTTGAGTGGGGCGTTTTGACAGCAGCTCTGCTCTCTGCTCAGGCACCAGGATCCCTCAGTCACTTAATGAAAAAGAGAGTGGACTTGTTGCAAGTCACTGATGCAGAAAACAGATTAACTCAGCTGGGCTGTACTCGCCCAATATCATGTACAACAAAAGCATCACTGTCAAGTGGTGGTGGGCATATGGAGAGTAAGCAGGAGGGATCGAAGATGGGTTTATAGAATATACTCTATATTGGGGTTGAAATCACAATATTAAATATAATGCTATATCATTGTATATTACATTCACTTGCCATTTCTTCACATGCGCAAAACACAAACTTAACACAAATCTTCTTAATCTATGATTAAATCTTGCTCAGAATCATTCATTTGGACAACACAATTGTGTGAAGTGATAACACAATGTTTATATCACCACAGGATTAAGGGTTATGTCCATAGCAACACAAACTATTAGTCGATTTATTCAATCGACAAGAAGACTGAGACACAACAGTTTTTGAAACCTGATTACTCGTTTAAGTCATTTATCATAAAGAAATGCCAAAATTTTGTTCCAGCTTCCAGATTATTGAACATAATTGCCAATTGCCATATACCACTGCATTCATAGGTTTTATACATTTGTAATGCCTGCCCTTGGATGGCTCTTTATACAAACACATACAGCTCTGGAAAACACATTAGAAACACAAATACAATATAATGTATTAAAAAACGTAATTAAAGCTAACAACTGGCACCTGATCGTCCATGACTACACGTCTGATTTCTATTCAACTTGAGTTTAAATTGATCCCAGTTCTGTGGAGTGTAAGGAGATCAACATATCGACTCCGCAGACGTTTGTCCAAAGAAGGTTTTACTGAAGGGCACCTTACAATTCCCTATAGATGAACCTTAAGTTACTGAGCGTAAAGCCTTTAAGATATTTTATCTCATGATTGAACTATTTAGTTTCTTGTGACAAAGCAGCTTACAATCCAAAATGTTGAATTATCCTTTATATATAAATTATATATATAAGATAAGGGATAGCAATACACACTCACGCCAGTACCTCTGCCTTCAAATTCTGCCTTAGCATACTGTAGCAGCATCCCTGACAACACTAATGTTACATACCTCTCAACATGTGTATGCCTTAATGATTTCTCGCACTGGCTGACAGCTTCGGCCATATATTTTCTCCCTAAATGTGTTTTGGTGCTTTTCGCTCCTTTTGCTCAAGAGAAGTACAGGAAAAAAATAAGTGACAGTTACCTCCGGAGACTCCAGCGCAGTGGTGCACTATGTCTGAGGCTGGCATCTGACAGACCGCAATAGAGTGCATGCAATTGTGAATGGGCTCGACTAGCGAGGGGGGGCAGGCAGTGAAGGAGGGGAGCAAGCAGTAAGCCAGTGAAGGCTTTTGACAGGTAGGCAGCAGGTGCGAGTAAAAAGGATATACTTGTTCCTGTGCAGATCGGGCTGTATCACTCCAAGTGTTTCTGATATCATGTTTTTTATTTTTTAAATCAGTGGGTGGATTGCGGTCAGTCCTCTCTCTATTCCTTTTAATTTAATGTAATACATCCATATACTCTTCCTGTTCAAGTGGCATGCTTTATAGATTTCAAGTTGCACTTTTCAAATGTCAAAGTAAAGGTTTGTTGTTCAACAGTAATTGTAGCGTCCTGGTGCAATAACTCTCTCAGTCTTTCAACTCTATTGGAAAAAGGAGTGAATGAAAAACTGCCTTTGAGGTCATTGAAGTGCTACTGTTTCCATGCTGTAGACTCATAATTAGAGTTCACTCTGGCGTTAACAGTTTCACATGAATTAATTCCTGTCCAGCTTGACTCTTAATCAAGTTGACCTTCAGTTTGTATTAAAATCACATGTACCGCAGCTACTTCTCTGTAAAATAGGACTTGCAAATGTGATGTTTATTTTGAAAGACCTAGCTGCAAGGATTATGTGCTATTTTTTCAGTAAGATTATGTTTGATAAAGGAATTGCTCTTTGATTTGTACAACAATGCTGACCATGTAATGAATATCCACTCTCTTTAAGTGTGAAGTAAATGCTGATCCGAGCATTTTCCTGTCTTAATTTTGTTTTGCATGAATGCTCTCAAAGGCAAATAATATCTGCTGTTAGTGTCAAATTTCATACAGTAACTTCACTTCAGATATTAAGGCTAAATGTGGGTCACCAGAAGGAGAGAGGGGTGGGTGCTGAGCAAGCTTAATTGCTTTGTATCTCTTTAGGTTTGAAGGTTTTAAACATGTCCTCCCTGTGCTTATTAGTATTGCGTAAAAAAAAAAAAAAAAAAACTTACAGGAAAACATGGCAACACTAGATTTGTATCAGGACACGTGACAAAAACATGATCATCTAATATCCTGTGTAACACACCAATCGTAAATCTCTTCCCAGAAGATGAAGAACATCTAGAGCACATGTATCATTTCCATTTGCTCCAGTCTAAACTTAGCTATTTTCATCTTTTGGGAAATACATACAGAATTGGTTCTTTGTCTCAACAACAACACCTGCTAGAAACAAGAAAAGAACATTTAGATTCTGCACACCAGACCATAGATTTAAAGAAGAATAATTATGACCAAATTACCTGGTAAGCAATCATTTAATTTTCCTTGTCACATTGAATAAGAATTAATTTGCAGGCAAATATTACACAATGAATTATTGAATAACTCATCTCCCAAGCCAAATTAATCTTGAAGATTGATGGCGTGGATGTAACCTGTGAGCAGAGTAACATATTTCATGAGTCATTGGTGGCGCGCGCATTCACAAGGGCATTACCAAGTGATGACTTGATTTCGACTGACTGTCCCCATTTGAATCCAGGTTATAAACAAACAGGGGACGTTGGTTCAGCAGTAGACCGAATTATGATTGCAGAGTCACTCAGTTTTTTAATTAAGTCTGTTAACAGTTTATGACAGTGCCTGACACATTACGCATCACATGTAATGACTCAGGAACCATTTCTTCCTGATTCCTCCAGACACCCGAAATTATTTAGTGCAGTGTCCTTTAAAAGTTGACAGTGAGGCTCCCTTGATGTCTGGGATCTGGACTCAGTGATGCACAACAGTAATGCAGCTCTACAACTTGATTTTCTACAGTCTGCCATGCCCCCTCAGAAAACTGTAACAGGATATTATGGACAAGGTAGAGCAGTTCATATTTAAGTTTCTTCAAACATCTTAGCGCTTCAGGCACTCTCTGCCTTGAATGACAAAATAGGTCCTTGACTCCATTTACTCACTGGCTTTACGGTATCTGCTGTAACATTCCAAGTACTGCCGTTGGAGTGACTGTTACTAAACTGGTGCCGTGCAAAAGTCCTTAAGGAGGCAAGTTTATCATGGTTGTTTCTCTGTGTGCTACTCCTCTTCTTGCCACACTGTTGCCTCTCTTTAGGCCAGGCGTTATGATTGCTTCGGTCTCTTGATCCCACAAGCACCCTTGAGACTGGACAGGCGTATTTAGTAGCTGCTTGCTGGCATATGGCCATTATTATACTGCGTTAGATTGTGAGAAGAAAAGAACTTTTCTCTCTCTGTGTTGCAGGCTATAGGGCAGGGTCCCACCAAGTTTCATGGGTGTCCGCAATAAATAGCCAACATTGCAACAGCATTCACCAACCTCCTTTTATATACTGCGTTTTGCCAAAAACGCTTTGAGGTGAAATGTAATTGCTCCTGGATTATGTTCCCTGGCAACATTGTTGTAGTATAGGAAGTGCTACATTCATGGTGGCCGTACAAAACCATAACTTTGACACATGACACCAGGGTTTGAATCCTGAGTCCTGCACGTGGTTGGGTTTAGGCAACAAAATCACTTTGATTAAAGCCAACAAATGCAGTGAAGAAAAAGACTACAAGCTAATAAACGTGGATGTAAACAATGTACATTACTACGGAACAGCCATGGATTTCACTGTTATCTCGTGATAACGATTTATTAATTCGTTATCTCGATATAAAATTGCTTTAATGCTTAACATAATAATCTCGATATGATTCTTTTGTTTTTGTTTTCGAGATTTTTTTTTTTAATGGATTTTTTTGTTTGTTTTTTCCTAAGACACCCTTTCATTTAACCCGAGGAAGGGGCTCCATGAGCGGATAGAGGTCTGCCGTTTCTCCCTCCTCTTCTCTGGGTTAAATTGAAGGCTGTTTTAGGTATTTTTTCCTGCCACTTACTGTAGGAGCACTGATATTTCTTATTCTATCTAATCTGTCCAATCATTAAAAATATATTGATTTAGCTATCATTCATAATCATCAAAATGCATTTTGTATGAACTGGACAAGCTGCAGCCTCTGCAGTTAAATAATGTAACAAAAACATACTTGGTTTGATAAGTAACAGCAGCTATAGAAAAGCTTGAGTGTGAAAAGAAGAAATATGGGATTAAAAACATGACCTTGATTTGACACCAAGCCACAAGCATTGTGGTGGCCAGACAGAAATTGCAGCGTGTGCAGTTATTTTTTGAAACCTTTTATTAGTAAAAGCCTCATAAGAAAAGCTGTTAGCCAGGTGGTTTCAGCAGGTAATGAACTTGTCAGCTCTGGGTTTTAGAGTTTGTTGGCTTTGTTGTTTTTTGTTATTATTCAATTCAGCACCTCGGTCGCTCTTTTCACCCAATGGATTTCTCAAGTCTCCGCTCGGCCGCTTGATTTGCACAAGGAACACATTTTACCTTCTCCCATTGGACCAAAATATCGAATTGCCTCTCATTCAAAATAAATAATCTGCTCCCATAATACTCCTACTGTGTATTCCCACAAAAGCTAAGCAGCCAAAATGTGGTTGTAGCAAGGGGATTTTCTATTCTTTTTCAACAGCCTATCAATAGCATTAGGCCTACCAGATAAAACCACTGAGACTTGACTGCACAAGAAGATGAGGTTAGTATGAGGTATGGATTTGCCTCAGTCCTTTTTCACTTCATTTGAGATTTCTTGCCTTTTCATTTGGTAGAGGAAAATGCCCCCATCGGCTCAGGTAGCATACATTACTTTGCAGTAGGAGGGATGACATTTTTATAATGTCTTGTATGGCGTTGTGATACTTTAAAGCAAATAAGCAAAAAAGAAGAGAGCTACTGATTATGTGATTAGTGCCTGACCATGTAGTAACACTGCACCTTAATAACACAATGTGCCAGGATTTCTCTCTAAATGGGTTGGAAATACAATTAAACGTACAATACATAACAGCATCACATTATAACATTTAACAAAGCCAATAATAACTGTTCACATTTCTATCGGTACCGGTACCAATACCTGAAATTCGGTTCTGCTGCCAAACAGTACCTTTTATCGGTACTTTCCCTCTGTAATAACAAAACAATTATTTCAGTTGTAAAAATAATTCCAAACCTATTTATCCTATTAACTTAGAACATTATGTTATTTATTTAAAACATTTTACACTCAAAAAAAAATAAAAAAAATAAAACACCTTCCTCTCCCCTCCTAAACCCGTCCCTACAACCTGTTAAATCAAATAATGATTCATTTCATACTCACTGTAACTTTTATTCTTGTATTTGTATATTATTCTATTTGTTTATTTTCATAATTGTTTTTAATTGCTTTTATGTAAAGCATTTTGAATTGCCTTGTTGCTGAAATGTGCTATAGAAATGAAGTTGCCTTGCCTTACAACCTCAGCCTATCAGTCAGTCACCAGGGCACCAGAGACGCCGTAGTTTGCTTGAGTTTGCTCCGTCCGCACCTCTGTGTCCATGTGAGAGTGTGTCGGAGCCCCGCTTTCTGTCAACATGCATTGAGGACAGATAAGCTTGCGCTTTCGCGCTCTCAGATGGCCACCAGCCTGCTGGGACTGGTGCTTGTGCAGGCTGAATTTGAGTTGCTACAGCCGCTGACTGAAGGTCTCCCGAGCTGCCAACCGCTCTCCTCCAGCAAAGTAGTCTCCTAGCAGTGGGGAGTGAGGCAAAGGGACTAGCTCAGCTCTATATCAGCACCAAACCATCCACTCAGCTCCCCCCCCCCCTCTCTGGTCAACTGTCTGCATGACATCAAAGCCTGGATGTAAACCAACCTACTCAAACTGAAATTAGTTGTGGATATGTTTTTTTTTTTTCTGACATTGTATAGACCAAACGCATAATCAATTAATGAGAAAATAATCAGCAGAAATTAAATAATGAAAATACATATTAGTTGCAACCCTATTAACATCACATTTCCGAAATATATTGAACATTTCTAAACAAAATACACTATGAATTGGCAAAAATAAAACTGTGGCTCATATATGAATAAAAAGAGCAACATTATCACTGAATGACAGACAAAACACAACAATAGCAGGCTTCATTGGAAAATAAAAATCATAGAATGAAGCCAGGTTTACTAAAATTTCTCATGTTCCAAAAAGTATAAGAGTACTGATTGCTTTACTTGACCTTGCTGAATTGGCAATTTCAATTATTTACCAAAACATTTTAATGCCCTATAAACAATTACATGCTCTATTTATATCTCACAGTAGATTTATTTATTTAGTATATATTTAATTCAATTGTATTTATAGTATCAAATCATAAGAGTTATCTCAAGACACTTTACAGACAGTAGGTCTAGACCACCTTCTATAATTTACAAAGAGCCAACAATTTCCCACGAGCAAGCATTTGGTGCAACAGTGGTGGGGAAAAACTTCTTTTTAGGCAGAAACCGAGTGGTGAGGAATATATTCCACAAACAGTTTCTAGTCTCAAAACTTTCCTGAAGTGTGATTGTAAATCGTTATTCCAGACAGGTCACTATTTCCACTGTGTTTTTCAGGTGAGTGACCAGACATGATGCACAGCCTGTTGTATAGGCGATTCACAAGGTGCACGCATGTTATGTGTTCTTCCAACAACAAAGTGTTGGCTGATTGTCAGTACTCCACACGGAGCTGCTTTAGCTGGATGCCATGTCCATGTCAGAGTTTAAAGCGAACAGTGAAGACAATTTATGCTGTGCAGCATGTGTGACCATCACTCGGAGGGTAAACTTGTGTGGAGGAAGTGATGTGAGAAAACAAGTTGTTGTGCTGGCCAGAAGATGTTGGCAAAAAGACAGCACTGCTGTAGGATGCCTTTCTAAGTCTTTCCTCAAGTCACCTTAAAAATAATACCTTTTTTAACAAATCAAATATTATAACATCTTATATTATAAGTTTAGTTTGATAAGGACTGATACAAGAAAAATCAAGAGTACAGTTTATGTTTTTATACAGACTGTCATACAGATTATCCAACGCAAAGCTTATTCAAAGATTAAACTTTGCTCATTTTGAGATTCTTTAAATACTGTATGTCACACAAGGTTGAGATGCTTGACAACAAGGCTTTTGAATTATTTTTTGTGAAGATGAACTTCTTCAATTCTAGATAACTTCAGTGACCGTCAGGCTGGAATTTAATATGTGATGGTTTGGTAAAATATTTTGATTCATGTCCTCTGAGGGCGTTTCCATGAAGTAGAGATACTGCAAACACATGGAATGCTAAGACTATAAACAATGTATTGCAGCATTTCATTTTCAAGGGCAAATTGCGCTGACAATCACATCAGCACAATTTGCCCTTTTTAGTGTAAAGTATTTAAATGAGGAAAACAAATGACAAAAATCCTAAAAAACACAGCATTGCCCTAAGACTTTATCAGTGCCTGTGTAATGAAATAGATACTTAATGGGTTTGTTCAAAATGGCCTAATGGTGTTTTTGGTCTGTGTCCAAAGATACTCAGAGAGGCAATACAGGATCATTTAGACATTTAACTTTAGGCCGTACATTTTTGTCAAGGGCACTGATCTCATTAGAATTATTCCCTTATGCCACTAACTGACGTTTCTTTTTGTGCTTTGGCTTTTTGACTCACATGTGTTTCCTTGATTTCGATTTCACCGCGATCGATAGTGCGAGGGAACTTGGCACTATGAACAAAGATCAGTGATGAGACTCGTTGCACCTGTCAGAGTTGACCAGATCAGGTAATGAGGAAAGTCCCTCAGGATGTTAATGAAGACCATTAAGCACTCATGTGTGAAACTACTAGGAAGCCAGCATGTTAAATCGTAGCAGCCAAATTAAAATTCACTGCACATCGCACTGGAATGTAAATATCCTGCCTTTGCAAGGATGAGCTGGCCTCCTTCTCTGTGCTCTAATCGGCTTTGAAAAGACGGTGCAAAGTGCTTAGGAATAATGCTTGTGCTCTGTGATAAAACAGGCAGCTTTTATTATAAACCTACAATAGTCAAGCCATGTTTGAAAAGAACTAAAATATAAGCTCCACACTAAGAATAAATGTCTCTCATTCAGAACAGGACGTGTACGCAACAGCTTTCTCACACAATCTTAAAACTTTGTCTTGTGTTATCATCCCCAGGACATCTTGAGGTGTCTGCAAGCAGTTGATTGATACGTGTATTTAACAAGTGGGTTTTGAAGTGGAGACCATAAAAAGAAAAAATAGTCCTTGTACATCTGTGAGTCAAATATAGATCTATCTTGCCTTGTCTGTTTCATGAAACTACTGTACATGGCTGGTCGTGGATACTGTGTTTAACAAGAAAGGCTTCATGTAGGCTGTCAATCATATCAGTGCAGTCAAGCATGTTGATTTACATACAGTCATGAGGGAATGTGCTTTGAAGCTGATCATTAAGGATAGTTTTCTGCAGTCTTGGGCTTTTAAATATGATATATTTTACTGCAGTGTCTTAAAATGAAAAAAGTCTACCTGTAGTAACTTAAATTTAGATTCTATAAATGTCCAATTTCGTTCAGATAGTATCAGTTAATGTCCCTCGGTTCACTGGTCCCTCACATTCATTGCTCCGTGCTCTCTGCTAATCCTCATGAGTACATGGCCCCTTCTACGTGCCCTGAGGGGAACAATCTCCCTCCTCATAGCACCAGAAAAGTAGAAGAATGTGGATAGAAATGAGCACCCAGGGCTTCAATTCAGATGTGTTAGATTGGTCTTGTAGCAGAGGATGTGCACGCTCTCAGACACAGTGAATTTCCATTTGAGCGCCTCCTGTCCCAGAAACTAGCCAGAGGTGTCCCAAATGATCGGACCTGCACCTCCCCCTCATTTGTCTACATTAACTTTGCATGTGTGGTCCGTCCAATAATAAGTGGGGCAGATTTATATTTAGCAGCGCCTGCAATGACTTTGAAAAACAGGGTGACTGTTGTCCTCAGACCATTGTGAACCTCTCAGCTCAAGGCCCTTATTCATCTCTATGAAACATATTTGACCTGCATTTTTTATTAATCGAGTTTATTTCAAATATTGAAAAGTCTGCCTCTTTGTCATTATTTGGGTTAAATTCAAGCTCTGTGTATTTTTCTGTATTGCAGTTCAAAATGAAATAAAAGCCTGAGAAGTGTACTGCCTTTTACGAAAGTAAGACAAGAGATCATAAAAAGATACTTATGTCCTGTTTTCATTATGCCCCTGGCAAAAGACACTAATTTCTGTTGGTGGGGGACGATAATAGCACTGTCAAAGAGTTTTATATGTTAATAAACTCAAACTCTTGTTTCAATTATGTTAAGCATTAAAGCAACTAAGTGGCTGTCAAAACTGCATGGTGATAAGGTTGCCCAAATTAAACAATGCCTTTCCCTTTTAGTATGGACTTTGAAGCAGCTTGCAGGGATAAACACAGGCCTTGATATTTATTGCACCTTAAGTTGTAAAATCAATTTCAATTACACCGCACAATTTTTTTTATGACCCAGAGTAGTATCTAACATTACACTTTAGAGACTATGCATCCAACTGTGGTGTTTTAACCTTCGGGATGAGTCAATTGGTGTGCAACAGGTTTCTGACAGTAAAATTAAAAGGCCCCTCTAAAGTGTGTGAAAATGAAAATACAGCCCTGGAGCCCCCACGTGACGATATCACTAATAATATGAACATAAAACTCTATTACAGGCTATTACACTCGGCCTTCAGTGCTGCTGTTTCACTGAAAATCCTCTCACTATATTGATTTCAACATAAACAGTAACATACAGTAATGAAAGGAATAAAAAAAAAGTTATTTAAATTGTTCAGCAAATTTTTTAGTAACTTCAAACTATTGGCCTTTCTTGTACCAACTTCTTCGAATGACATACAAAAACATCAAACTTCTGAAGGCAGTATGAGAATTGTGAGAATAAAAAGTAATATATGGTAGTTAGAGTTGTCATAATACCAAAATGTTCACTTTGATACCAATACCAAGTTACCGAAACAATACTTGAATCTGAAACGCTTTGATTCTCGACCCAATAGATCACAAACAGAATGTCCACAAGGGCCATGCACGTTCAAATTAATTAACAACCTTGTGACACTGTGATTGCTGAACAAGTCTTAAACAAACCTGTTTTTCGCTGGATCTACAAGACAGAAAAACTTAGATTTAGTGTCAAAATGTACTATATGCATGTAAAATGAAAACCTTGGAATTGTAATGTAGGTCTGATATGTACCTGTTTTTATAGTAAAAAATAATAGCCACATCTCTCATTGGAGTGAATGGAGCGTGGGCCCACTCTAGTCTCTCTAGCTTTATCCTTCCCATCTTTGGGGTCATTTTGGGTCAACGGAAGGGTGGTAGTAATGGTAGGCTGACTTGTGATTGAATGCTTGTTGGTTTCACTTGAACTCTGCAATTAAAACAAAAGCACCCAATGCACATACAGTATGCTGTTGCAAAACCATGAGACCCACAAAGTGTACAAAATACATTTACAATGAAATCCTATCTATTTAATTTTGATTTCATACATATCAGGGCAAATTGCTAATATATGGTTATATTTATTGGGTCAAATGTTAATATATCATGTATTATAGACCTGCCTTGCAAAATGCCAATGTATTATTTTATGAATAGTTACAAAACGACAAACCGTGCCATTTCCACTTAAATGTTACTCTAGCAACCCAATTGTATTTTCTGTTTTAGCCAGGGGCATTGTGCAAATAAACGGCAGAATAAAGAAGTAAAGTGAGACCTCGACAATGCATGCGCAGAACAGCCAATAGAAATGCGTTCTTTCTCTGAAATGACCTGTGAGTGGCCAGAGTCTCCCGTCACGGCTAGAATATCTAAAGCCTGAAAACAGTCAAGAGGAGATGCAGAAGTCTGGTTTTCTTTCAGACCACTTGAATTACAATATGCTGAAAGATTATTATGGAATACATGCCCAATAATGCCAACAATAAAGTGCCTACCACAGCTTCTGTCATTTTTGACACTCACATTTTCTAAAATGGTTGTCATGCAATTTACAATACAGGGTAGGCCTGAAATTGATACGCTACGCTACTGATGAACTACGTAGCTCTTATAATTTAGCAGCTCATCACCATCCAGCTGAATATTCAGCTAGCTTATTTGCTAACCTTTCATGTTTTGTACTCCTTGGAGAAGTCTTGGTGTCTGTCACTGAGGTGCTTGGCTATATTTGGCATGTTTCCTCCACTGCACGTCACCGTTTTATAGCAACTTTTGAAAACAGGCTTTGTTATGTCAGTGGGTTCGCCATCAGCATCAGCTCTGTAGGTAAAGTAGTCCCACAGTAGACTTTGGCAACCCGTTTTGTTAACCAATGCAGGGTGTGTAGGTATTATTTCTGAAGATTACACACTATCGACATTAGTAGACATGTTGAGGCAGAGGCATTACTTCCCTTTCTAAATCAAAGCTGAGGCTTACGCTGCATTAACGGGGATTAATACACAGGTGCATGTCCCCTGACCATAGACTGTAGAAGCG
Organism: Gymnocephalus cernua; assembly: GCA_023631565.1. Lineage (NCBI taxonomy): Eukaryota > Metazoa > Chordata > Actinopteri > Perciformes > Percidae > Gymnocephalus > Gymnocephalus cernua. Next base: position 33,347,445 of record CM042429.1, read on the forward strand.
CCTAACTTGGCTACCTTGCTAGTAATGCCACCTATTGGAGATTCAGACAAATAATACATTTCATCCTCTCTATCACTTACACCGGAGACACATTTGACCCAATCTCAGAACCCATTGGCCATCAGTCTTCAACAATTTAACCTCTGGCAGCAATCGCTAATATTTCAGGGTTTCCGGTGTAGCCAGTGGCTATCCAGGTAACGGATATCGGCACCAAGACTCTCTCTTCCATACACCGGTCATGGTTTACAGCCCTAATCGATAATTGTTGGTGTTTTAGGTCCAGACGACATTTCGGCTAATCTCTATAATTAGATATGAATGCAGAGAAACTTAAAAAATCTAATAATGAGCTAAATCGTCGTCATAATAATAAGAATTTCAGCCGATGAGTTCCGCCTCTTTTGCTCTCCACACAGATTATTCACCTGCATGCAACCAAAACCTGCTCAAATGTGATTTGTCAATACTTCTAAGCATGTTTTTTTCTTTTCTTTGCCAAAGCCCTCTGTGGTGGCACACCTGCTGTGTCTCACTGAAATGAAGAATGCATTTTTTTTTTCATACCGTGCTGTTGTCTGTATGAACACAGCCTTTATTCCACTGAAGTAGCAGCTGAGATGCTCAGACAAAATCACTGTTTTGCTTACCAGGCAGATAGAGCCCACTTGGGGTCTGACTGGGAAAAGGAACATAGCCATGTGTTTATGGGTGACAAGCTATATTTTAAGACCAATCTTAAACAAACAATACTCAGCTGTCTTGCAAAGACTATAGTTTGTTTAGGTTCTACTTAATGGTTGTTACTTTGTTGTTTGAGTGTATGGGTTTTATATATTATTTGTTTCATATTTCAAATTGTGTTTCTGTTCAAGACTAGCGGAAAGATCTCAATCATTCGTTTGTATTGAGTTGTTCTGTTATGCCAGTTTCTAAAAACATCCCATAATTCACCTTTCAAATGTAATCATGGTCTGTCATTTTGTATTTCATGTTATATTGTTTTTTTATTGTAGTTGTACAAATTATGGTATGTCATGCATAAATGGTTTATTTGACTGACATTTTTCTTTTCATAGATGATGAAAAACACTAATGTGACAACACTTCCATTATGACCACAAGTGCAGAGTCCTTGAAAGTTTCAGCAAATACAGTAAAAAGCCAGCAGGTTTCTGCACTACATGCTTTAGTGTTGTTGAATTATCATTTAAAAGTAAACTATTACAAGGTCAATTTCAGTTTTTTTTCTTACAGGAATGAGGATCTCTGCAATTTTCACACATGGATGAATGCTGCTGACAATATAAGGGCATGCTGAGATAGCGAGAGAGGGTATACATGGCCAACGGCAGATTAAGTAGGATGCTTCACAGCAAGGATGCGTGAAGGAGTATCTTCTAGACGGAACATAATGTTGCAGTGACGTTGAAGACATTATTTTAATTAGCCAGACAAGACTTGTAATCATAGCATATATCCAAGTTGGGAAAATGGGTTAGACATATGTAACGAAATGTACATTTAGTTTTGTTTTCTATAGGTTTAGAAGTATTTTTACACAGTAGAGTACAGTATACATAATGTATTTTTAAACCACAGAAAGAGGAGGCAGTTAAAGCATAGCTGGTGAGTAAGCTTGTTTGGGGTCATGATCAAATTGCTTATTGACAAATGTTGCCAAGGATACAATATTTAACTGGACCCTGTATTTATCTTTATGTAAGTCCACTTCCTAAACAAACACACACATACTTGAAGGTGCACCTTCCAAAGCTCTTGTTCATGCACAGTGTGGAGATTTTTTTTCCTGCTGTTGGCGACCTTTGTGGTCCCACTATGTCAAAACGCCAAGGCTGCAGGTCTGCACATTTTCTCCCACCTTATGTGGACAAAGAAAGGTGGCAACGAGTGAGAAGATAGATGGGGTGGGGATGGTGATGGACACAGGTAGCTTGGCATAGCTCAGAGCCTTCATCCACCTGGCATTAGTTACCATTGTCTTGCTCCCCGTTTTCCTGGCAGAGCCTTTGATTGAACTGGCGGTGAGGCGGTGAGGATTTGGCATAGGGAGGGTTTTACCTCTGTGATAACAATAGGTTACAGACAGGGGAGGTGGCTGTTTTTGTTTCGTGCAATGTGGAACGGGATTGTCTAATGGAGGTTCACTGTGCATTGTGCAGTGTTTCTGGAAAGGGATTTGTGGTTTGTAAAAGGGCACCCGAGTCCCGCTGCTCAGTTTTGCTAATCAATTCTGTGTCCTCGCTGGGGTGTCCCACAATTGTCCTCATACAGTATGAGGCAGTTACTCTTTACTCAAGGATCTAATTGACACAGCCAATTCTTTATAGCATGCAGGAAAAAAGATATACCCATTACATCTAGTTTGGTTTAAAGGAAGAAAAAAAAAGGGATTTTCATTGCAAGCACGCCCGGCACCCCTAATCATGACCAGGGTGCCCTGTACGGTGCAGAGCACAGGCTCCCGCCCTGACAGATTATCCGGTGTGAATGTTTGGGAATGATAATGAGATCAAAACACCTCACTAAGCTGGGGCGAGAGGGTGGAGACTGGAGAGGGAGAAAGGAGTAAGGGAAAGCGAGCAAGAGCGAGCAGGAGAGAGGGTGAGCGATAGCTGCGATAAATTGCAGAAGCAGAACCACTTGAGCATAAAATTAGATTTTACAAATGTGTTGTTACCTGCCAGTCCTCTGACAGAGGAGATATCACAACATTATAGGGCTGCATGAGTACTACTAATCATATAAAATAAATAAGAATGCCTCTCAGCTATGATGGAGCTGGATGGAGATTGAATGTGGACAGTGAAATAACATAATTAAAACAGCCTTTGTCATTATGGACAAAAACAGAAGCCCAAATTCAATTTATATGATAATTTATTATGACCCGTTACAGCTGTAGCCTACACACGACAAATTTGTCTAAATATTGTGACACTTAAAAAATACTGTCATTGACTTGATGTCACATTTTGAAGAAAAGATTTGGGGAATTAAGAATAACTGTTTTCTAATCATATTTCTTTCTTTGACGTGCATTTCTGTCATTATCATACGTATAATAGTTTTAATATGGTGAAAATTTAGAGTAATCTGCGGGGCTCAAGGACAGTTTTGTCAGACAAACACTTGACATTAAAGGGGCTTGAACCTGCATCATCTATCCCTTATACACTAGACGTTCCTGCTGCTATCAACTACCGATATGAGATTGTTTGACAATAAGAACTCTTTGCTTTGGATTCTGTAATACAGGGAAACTAGTTGGGGAAACACTAATGCCTTTAGTGGTTAGAAGAAATATAACAAAACATAACTACTGCACATGCACAGCCTGTCAACAGAGGAAATATAAAAACTCATTATACATAATGGATTGGTATGAGGCAGAGTATTTGAGCAAACAATGATTTGCCATGTTATTGGTAGTCTGCTAAATACATCATTAAGGACAACAATGAAGTCTGCATGAATCAGTCTGAATGACAAATGGAACCTCTAATTCAAGTCGGCTTTGCAGAGAGACAGTGTGTGTGTGTGTGTGTGTGTGAGAGACAAGTCACTGAGGCAAGCTTTATCTACAGTATGCTCCAAGAAGAAATAGTGTGTGTGTGTGTGTGTGTGTGTGTGTGTGTGTGTGTGTGTGTGTGTGTGTGTGTACATTCCTTAGCTTATATATGTAACATAATGCACATAAGAAGACTGTTTAACCAAACAGCTCTTCAGAAAAAAACGTTGATGTCAAATGTTGTTGGCTTAAACTAAATAGCCCAGCACGCGAGCGCACACGCCAGCACGCACGCACACACACACACACACACACACACACACACACACACACACACACACACACACACACACACACACACACACACACACACACACACACAATAACACTTCCAACACAGTAATTAAAATTAATTCATCAGACTTGCACATACCCTTCAGTCACTATCACACTTTTAGTTTCAACAATATCAACAGTTAACACTTTGATTAAGCCAATAAAAACAACCTGTTTGATGGAAGATGTAGCCAATAGACATTAGCATAGCACAGGACCACTTTATGTTCTGGTTGTCTGTCACTACTCTATACCACACCAACATACACGTACATATATTTTCCCATTAGGTGGCTGTGCTGCTCCAGCTCTGATTCATGCCTCTGACAGGTTTCTTCTCTATGGCAATGGAGGCCGAGGCTCTGTACTTTGAGCTGTCCAACATCCCAAAATGAGGGACAATACATGATTTTTCAAAAACAAAGTTGGAATAATTAAAACTGGTTACATTACCCAGGAAAGTAACGTGTTTCTGTGTTGAGTAATATTGAAAATATTCCTTTTTAAATGGGAATACAGAATATGAAAAATCAGTGAAACTTTCTAGATAATATAGCAGGCTATTACCAATTATCCATTTGTGCCTCTTTAATCTCAGTAAGGGTTACAGGGTGACCCTGAACAGGTCAGTGATTCGCTGAAAGGCTAACACACTGACAAACACGTTCACTCGAAACACCTACAGGCAATTGTAGAGTCTTAGATTCACCTGACCTGCATGTGTTTGAACTGCGGGAGGAAAGCAGAGCAGTGGGGGGGAAATGCAAGTGAACATGGGGAGAAGAACCACAGCTAAGATCAAACCCAGAACCCTTTTGCTGTGAGGTTACTTTGCTAACTAATGAGCCGACATGCTGCCAGACACCATTAATTAACCAGCACCCTTAATTTCCTTTGATGATACTTATCATTGATTAAATGCAACATATTCCTGGCCTGCTTTTCTTTCTATGTGTGGTACAAAATGCAGTATTGGCAAACTCAACCGCTGGTCTCAGTATTGTATTGTAAGAGTTAGTCCCAAGTGTTGTGCTGTTACCCATAATTATGAAGAAACATATTCTTCCCGAAATTGGCCGCATTTCCAAACGTTCATGGTGGTTTGTGTGTGTGCTTTGTGTTGGTCATTGTTAGCTGCCATCATTGTGTAACTGAGTGCTGTTGCACATCCAGGGAGACAGGATGCTATTCACAGGGAGATTGGGAATCCCACCAGTGAAAAGAAAGTACAAAAGAGCAAAACTGCAGAGATGCAGTGGGCGAGCACATATGTATCCAAGAGCATAATGAGCTAGTTTCATTGTTTGGGCATTGGTTTGTCTGGCTGCAAGCAGTTTGTTTAAACAAGCACAATGTATCATACAATGGAGGGCAATACAAATAAAATATGTATATGTACTCCACACTTCCTATCTACCTATATCTTTAGCATATGCCAATCAATTATGAGCTATGTCCAGAGGTTATGGATTTATATTGTTTTATATACAGTAGAAATACTGTACTTATCTATTTATTAATTTTGATTTGCGTGGTTCATACATGTATTTTGGGTTTCTACTAGAACATGGTTAGATGCTTAATAAAAAAAAAATACTGTCATACTGTCTCTCCAAATAAACCTGTATTCAGCCTCCATATGAAACACTCCATTTTAGCTCTTTAAGCCCCCCTCCTGAAAAAGCCCCATCAGCTCTGATTGGTCAGCTTTTCCAAGTCTTTCACATCTGCGCTCTAGGCGTCTCTGCACCTTCATTTCAGCCGTTGAATGACTAACCGCATTGTAGTGGCACTTTCTACCTATATACAGTATAGTATAGTTGTGACATCACAACCGTACAGATGTCCGTGTTGATTTCAACCAAAAAAATTAATAATTAAATCATATGCAATGTTTTTGTGAAGCTGGTTGTAACTGCAAGGTCAGGTTGTTGCTTGGCAGAAAATAACAGAAAGGTCATTGATCTTGGCTCTCCTCTGCACAGATTTCACGTTGAACAAGGGCAATGGTATCACAGTTTTTAACTCAGTAGTGGAAAGCGCAGATACCAAAAATGACCTTGCCTAGGTATTACATCATGGGTCCTGTATTTATTCTGAACACACATCTTGGAAAAGACAAAAATAACAAGAACGTGGTATTTTCCCTATTTCCTTGAGACAATGGATGTAAATCTGACAATTTTTGGGTTGTGCTGTGTGATTGTTTTAAGGACAGGGACAAACATATTCTCATAAGCACCAATGTTTACACCAATATGACTTGTTCGATCTTGGATGTAAGGCCAAACAATTGAATTAATGAATAATTATAGTTGTGAAAACAACATACCAGACTCCATTTTATCACAAAGCAGAAATTAGACACTGTCAGTGTACTGCAGTCAGCAAAAATAAGAAATTTTGTAATAAAAAAAAAAAAGCAACCATGGATTTAAGCCAATACAATTATAAAATCAGAAACCCATCTCTTTTGTAAGTAGGCAAATTTAATCAGAAATTAGTGCTATCAGTACGTGTAATATAGCAGAAACATGTTGAATGTATTCGTATAATGTTACCTCTCATTCTATTTTTATGTTGCTTTGTTTTGGCAGACTGCTCAGATCACTCTCTTTAAAGTCTCAAGTCAGTAAATGCAGTGGATGTTAAAAATAAGTATTTTCTGTGGTAGCCAGATGATTCCAACCTAAGCTGGCTTGCAGGCAGTCTGCCACTACAACAGCAGAGGGTGGGTTTATGCTTGTGCACTTGCCCACGTTGTTTGCTGAAACATAACATGTGGGGCTTTCATGTTACAACATGTATTTTTGCAAGGACATGTATGGCTGAATGTGAAACCTATGATTTTGACTCGGCACAGCCTGTCTCTGTCAGTTCCTTAAGGCCTTGCAGACCCCTCTGCACTCACAGCTTCTGTTTAAGGATACAATTTATCCTCATTTTCATGCACACCACAGATTACCAAAGGCTTTCATTTAGCCTACATGCAGGCCAAATATTTTATTAATGTATAATTTATTAACTTAACTAACTTAATCTGCATTTTGCAGTTTTGCTATTTTTTTTGTTTTTAAATCTTTCTGAATATGTGTATTTGTGTTCCAATATCAATAATTAACACTTTAATACATACAGTAAGCTGTTACCATGTAGCTGCCAGGTAAACTGCCCTTACTGTGTATATACTGGCTATGTACTTTCTTCATGCCTCCGGATGAGGTTTATCAGCTACAGTAGTCTGTCTTGTTATTTTAGGCTTGGTTTGTTGTTACTGGAGCATTGCGGCCATGCGGTAAAAAAACAGCAGTACAAATTAAGTGAGAAATCAGGAAATTACTTGGATACAGTGACTCTGATTAATAACTGGAGTGATCAAGGGCCTGGCCAGTATTATTTGCTTTATATTGCATAATTTTACACAATATTCAGTCCCTCCAGAAAAACGTGATTATGCGATCGCAGAATTCAATGCATAATCAGCCAAAGTCCGCATATTAATGCGGGGGCCGCATGTTTTGAAATACGCCGCACTTTCGCCGCATAAATTGCCGATTTCCGAGCAAAATATGCGGTGCTTGCATGATTTTATAATCCCCGCATTTTTGTTGCAAAAAAGTCACATATATCTCAGCAGAAATGTTGCGTTTACTTCACACAAGAGCAGCCATTTTCCCCTGTTGCCATGGGAACGTTATGAAGTGACGTAATTTCACCTACTGAGAACACGGTGTTGGGGGAATCACTTTTTTTCTCTTTTTCATCAAACCGCAGTTTTTGCAAGTTCCCGCAATTTTTGCAAGTTCCCACAATTTCATCGCATAAAATGGCATAAATATCCCGCATATTCCATCGCATTTTTTAAGAAAACGTGCCGCATAATCAAGGATTTTTGCCCGCAACAATCACAAAAAAACTCCGCGTTTTTCTGGAGGGACTGAATATTGTAGCATAACACTTTCATATTTCACACTACCACTACTAGTTGTCCCTATATCTGTTAATATTTCTGTTAAGTTTGAATGGTCTGGTTTCCCTTTCTGCAGTTTAAGAGTTGAATTGAGATCCTCCTCTCTTCATATACATCAGTCTGTGGTGTTTGAATGCAGCTGATCCACAAAGTCCTCAAAGGACAAATTAAGGAAACAGCTGCAATTAGTGGCTGATTTATATATTGTGGTAGGACCTTAGAGACTAATTAAAGGCCTTTGTGTTCTTGTCTATTGGAGACATGCTAATTTGAAGCCTTTTGACTGAGATTCACAAGAACAAATCAAATGAAATGAAATTCATGCATCTCAATTTGCACACGCCCACTGCAATAATGAACATTCAGTGTAGTTGTTTAAATGGGAACTTGTAAACATGTTCCATAATATTCCCATCTCTACATCATTAGAGTACATTTTGTGCGATGCTAAAAAGAACTGCTTATCCCTTATTGGATGGAGTTGCGGGAGCTCTTGTACATTAAGGCTTTAAGGTTATTGTGCTTATGGCCGTATTCTGAAAAGGGCAAAGCAAATTATCTGCAGGATATTCATCCCAAGGAGCAGGTTTCCCCCTGTTTATTAAATTTGTTAAAGTGCTTCAGAGCAATGCACATTTTATCCTCTTAACAGTCAAATTACTATATACTCCAGCAATTACTTAATGTACTCTAATGAGATTTCCCCATGAAATGGAAGGATTCATTTATTTTAATGTGACGGATTCCACTGGGCGGTTTATGCATCACGTCCCCTCGCAATGCAGGGAGGCTTTGAGTCATAAATAGTAAGATGAGCTTGGCTTCCAGAATTGCCACTCTGCCTAAAGCAGCAGAAATATGTGAGTCAGTGATTCAGGCACTGGGGGTCTGTTGAGGGGCATCAGCAGGTCACAGGTGCTATTTCCAAGCTCAGCTCTCTGCAACCTGGTATTCTCTAGGATTAGTGAAATAATACCGGGTTGACAGGCCAAAGGGATGCGGAATCCTAAACACAAATAACACTAAAATAAATCACTTTGTGGTTTTTAAATCCCATTAAGCCTAATTAAATTCAAGCCATTTTAAGTGATTATTTTTCTGTGCCTTGTATTATATTTTAATGCATATGAATCTGGTAATCGTTTGGAAAAGTGTACCTAATTTAAAAAATTAATCAAACTTATGGCAAGAATATCAATATCAATATTTCAGATAAATGTACTAAAAACTCATATCTTCCAACAAAGGAATTGTTGAAATCATTAGTAGATTAATCTATTAGTCGATAGTCAGAAAATTAATTACAATAAAAATGAATAAAACCAATTCTAATCATTGGTAAATTCCTGTCAAATATCAAACAAAAATACCAAACATTGCCATGGGTCCGGTGTCTTAAAGAGCCCCTATTATGCTCCTTTTCAGCGTCATATTTGTACTCTTGGGGTCTACTAGAATAGGTTTACATGTTTGATGTTTAAAAAACGTATCATGTTTCTCATACTGTCCATTGCTGCAGCAACACACTGTCTGAGCTCTTGGCCCGCCTTCCTGAAAAGCCCAGTCTGCTCTGATTGGTCAGATGGCCCACTCTGTTGTGATTGGTCAACCAAATTCAAACAAGCCACTGGGCAGGCTGTGCTTGCTCAGGTAGCACATATGGGCAGCAAATATGAAAACTTAGGCTGGCTTTATCAATCAATGACATCATTAATTGAGGAATTTTAAACAGGAATGTGGACAAGCTGTTTTCAGGCAACTGAAAAAAAGTGCTGTCTGTGGAAGAGAAAGCTCGATTTGGAGTAAAATGTGTTTTTTCTGTAGTTTATACATCTATTACATACAATAAACACTATAACACACTAAACAAATAGGAAAAATCGGGGGGGGGGATGCATAATAGGGGCTCTTTAAATGTGAGGATGAGCTGCTTTTCTCTTTTGTTATGTCATTGTAAGTTGGATATCTTAAGGCTAGAGAGATTTGACTCAAAGTCATTATAAACAGGCAGCAGAAATAACTTTAAAGATATCTACTACTGTGATTCGGTGTTTAGAAATGTTGTGATCTCAATGTGGAGAAAACAGGTTTCAAAAGGTTGTTTCTATAACTCAAATGATGACCATACAAGTTAAACTTGAGTATAGACATAGACAATTCTTTTGATGTCAGTGAACTTTTTTTCAGAATTGACAGAAGATGACATAGACATTTTGCTTTGTTACTGAAATGGATAATATGATGAGAGTGTAGGTGGAGAAGCCAGTCTCTCCATAAGCTGATGTTCCTACAGGCATCTTTTAAGAAGTTGTCAAAACTGTCTTCTTAAAGGCTGCAGCTCAGCCACAGAGGGACTTTGTTGTCTTACATTTGAAAGTAAATGTAATGTTTGTTACTTTACCAATTACACACAAAAGGTGGACTATAGACATTTTTTTTGTTAGATGCCAGGGACATGACAGTGGAATACTGCCAAAGAAAATACTCTGACTTTTGAATACTTCTTAAAAATAAAACAAAAATAACTGGATGTGTTAGATTGTTTGAGCAACACACTATGTTGCAATGTAACACAATCAAGGGAGATTACATGTTGAATACATTTTATGAAGATATGGATGGACATGCACACTTATGCAGGGATATGCACTGGCTTGGTAGGGTGTCGAACTAGATTTCATATAAACCTGCATAAATAGGTTAGTGTAAATGGGTTAGTGTTCATCACACACACCTATTCAGACACCTTTTTTGGCTGGGTTTCCTCCATAAGGACAATTCAGTAAGCATTGCACTTCCAACTCATGACGAGACTGCATAACAGATCAAAATAGACAAAACTGAAGCAACAGAGGCCACGTTATGACATCATCATTTCAAAAGCTCCTTTTGGAGCTACAGAAGACATTATACTGTTGTCACACGTTGAGTAGTACTCTCTATAACAAATAAACTGGTGTGTATTATATCTGTGGTGTTACCCTTTAAGTGACCCAAATTAAATTTAAAATTTTTATTTTGGTTGTTTAAGCTTTGTCTGGCCTGTAGATCTAACACAGTATGTCATAAAAGGGGTAATCTGGCAAGTTTTTCTCCTCTGCATTGCAGAACGTAGTGCAGCACAGCTGGTCTAATACACACCACCATCCTAAGCGATACTCTACTTTGATGTGCACATAGACATGTTTTGTAAGTTTTGAGTGGTAAACCCTATCTAAAAAATGGAAAAATACTTTCCTTTGAATTTTATGTAAAAGAAGAGTGCCCAAATATAGTTATCTGCTCCACCAATGTGGCATTCTGGTGAAATAAAAGGACATCTTAATGGAGAGACAAGATGGAACAGAAAAACGCACGCACGCATGCATGCACACGCGCACACACACACACACACACACACACACACACACACACACACACACACACACACACACACACACACACACACACACACACACACACACACACACACACACACACACACACACACACACCTTAAAATTATGGCTTTAGACTTCAAAGCTGACATTGGTTTTTCAACTGAAAATGGTGAGGGTTGCTCCACGTTTGCTGAGCAAATTTAATACCTTGTGTTATGTGTGCTGCTCCCCTCGCTGCTAGTCCTAAGTACAAATGCCTCTCAATATCTTTCTCCATTTAGCCCTAACAAGAATTGTCTGTGATTCTCATTCTTTGTTGCTGATTACGTTTGAGACTAATTGTCATGGGCCTTATGTTTCTTTCTCTTTTGTCTTTCAGGTGGGATTTTTGAACAAACAGATGGACCTGTTTCACTTGTTAGTGCCGAGGAGCTTGCCTTTAAATTTGCTGTCAATAACATTAACAGAAACAGGACTTTGTTGCCAAACACAACATTAACATATGACATACAGAGGATTAATATCTACGACAGTTTTGAGGCGTCAAGAAAAGGTGAGTGGCTTGTTCTGTGTTCATTCAAGGATTGTGATTACAGTGTGGAGAAGCATCTCGTCAGTCAACAAAATATCTGTATTTCTTAAATAATCATGACTGTTTTTGGCTCACATTTCAAATAATTTAGTTTTTTACGGGAAAAAACCATAAGTATTTGGGAATCCTCACTAAATTGACTGTGCCTGAAGAGGTTACACACTTTACACTCTCTTCTCTTGCCCTTCTCTAGCTTGTGACCAGCTATCTTTAGGTGTGGTTGCAATATTTGGGCCCTCACATAGTTCATCGTCAAATGCTGTGCAGTCCATCTGCAATGCGTTGGAAGTGCCACACATCCAGGTGCGGTGGAAACATCACCCCATGGACAACAGGGACAGCTTTTATGCCAATTTATACCCGGATTATTCTTCACTAAGCTATGCTATCCTGGACCTGGTGCAGTTTCTCAAATGGAAAACAGCCACTGTCGTCTACGATGACAGCACAGGTGAAAAGACTTTTGTACTATTATATAATGTTACTGTATTCTCACAAACAAGGTGCACATTTGCAAAGTGCAGCGCTAAAAACAATGAACTTAGGAAAGAAAAATGGGACTGCATTTTCTGTATGACACTGTTGGCCATGTTTTCTATTTGTGCGGGTTCTCTTCTTCAGGTCTTATAAGACTACAAGAGCTGATAATGGCCCCATCCAGGTACAACATTAGGCTAAAGATCCGTCAGCTTCCTCTTGACACACAGGATACGAGACCACTTCTCAAAGAAATGAAGAGAAGCCGGGAGTTTCGGATAATCTTTGACTGCAGTCACCACATGGCCGCACAAATTCTCAAACAGGTTAGTGAGGGAGTGTGGTACAGACCCTCCTGATGTCAAGGACGTGGTCTTTTCCACACAGCTTGTACCAGTTGATTCTTTAGCCTTTAGTTTATCAGATGTGTTGTCAATGAAAATATGGAGGTAGGGAGGGGAGTAGCAGCAGAAGGTGTGTCGGTAATAATTAAGCAGCAGTGAGTTTCTGCTGTCAGAGAGTATGGGATTTCAACTTGTGCCACCTGCTTGCTCAGAACACCTTAAAAGTGTGACAACTACAGTAGATATCACATCTAAAACTAACCAATTGATATTTGTGTACTTGTGTAGGATATACTTCCTGGTGAACAATCTTCTTATGATGTTTAGCAGAGTGTCATAGTTTGATGTCGAGCTATAATGCACAGCTGTTCATTTTTGCATCTGCAGCAGCTGGCTTTGTATTGTAGACTGTAAAACTGTAATCTATGTAAAACATAGTTCTTACAGTGGATCTTAGGCCTTTACCATTTGATGCATTTGGAGTTTTAAATTGAAATATTTGAAAATAGAATTGGATATAGAGCATTAAAAACAATGCTAAAAAATAAGTTTATTGTATTGTTTTTCGTGTATATGGCCTTAATATGTTATAGAATATACGCATTTGGATCTTGTACATCCTGCAAAACAGGCACACGATCCAAAATGCTTCATAATCAAAACACGTTTTTAATATAAATGAGTGTCAAATCAACAAAGAACTGTCAGTATGATGCATAGAGTAGAGATTGTGTAGGTGGCCTAATGCTCTAAAGATGACAGTAACAGGCTGGTGGATCCCCCCCCCCCCCCCCCCCTTCCATTCAGGGTGCTTGTCAGCTTCTGTTAACAAGTTTACCGAATGCATCATCTCCTCCCAAGTTTTTTAAATAACTCAGTCCTCCTCTCAAGTTATTGAGATCTAAGTTGACATGTATTTGCTCATGGCCAGTCTGCACATTTCGCACCAAGGAATCAGTATATCAGTGTCCTCTTGACAGAAGTGAGAGAAGGTTTTGAGGCAAAAATGCTCCAGACAGTTCCCGTCCATGATCAAATTGTCAGGGCACTACAGCAGAGAATACAGCTTTTAAAATAAGGGAATAGTTATGAGTGATGCCAAAAATACCACACCCACGGTGTTTGGTTATAAAACGACTAAAACTCTTGCGCACCAGCATTGTGCATCTTTTACTGCCTTTTGTGCATCATTGATCTGATACAGAGTGCCTAAATGTGTATGTGTGAAAGCTTATGTTGCTCAATAGTGTACAGTATATAAGCTTGCAATTGAAAGGTTCTCTATCATAATCATTCCATATAGATATAGGGCTAAAATTAAGGTACATTTTCATTACCAATTAATCTGCTTATTATTATTTTTAATTAAATGATATATAGAATAGTTTGGTCAGTAAAATGCCCATCACAAGTTCAGAAAGCCAAAAGTGCACGTTCAAATAGCTTTTCTTTTTTAACCCACAGTCCAAAACCACACAAATATTCAGTTTATTGACATTAAACACTAAGAAAAACTGCAAATGTTGACTTTGAAAGGCTGGAAACAGAGAACCATTGGCATTAAAAAAAAGAAACATAAAACACATAATGTAAAAAAAAAACTCAAATAGATGTAAGTACATTCAAACTATCTGGAAAATCAGGCCACTATTAATACTGCAGCACACCTAAAACAACTTTTTTTACTAAAGGCAAATTTGCAGGCAGCAGTGAAAAAATGTACCAGCTACTGAACTACAGAATCTTAAGATACTGCTCCATTTACAGCTTTACAAAATGTTTGGTCCTATCCAAGACAATAAGTACAATTCAAAGGACAGAACTGAATGTATGTGTAATGTGACTTGACTGGTACAGCAGGTGCGCGTGCATTAAGGAGGATCTAAGGGTTTAAATATCAAGTACTGCTTTATGCCCTTAGAATATTGCATTTGTCATGTCATGATTCTCAACAAAATGTCGGGTCCTGTATTTGCTCCTGACAAGCTCACCTGCATTTAACATGCCTCTGTCAGGTTATATTCCCTCTCAGATTGCATTGGAGAAAATGAGAAGCATGTCCCTGGTGTCTTCTAAAAGAACTCTGTGTGCCTTTTATTGTCACATGTTTTTTTTTATTTTAATTGTATTGTATTGGTGGGAACAGTGACATATGGAGGTGTACTAAAATAAAAGGTTAATGAATAGAAATGCTGACAAAATTATATTGTATCATACTGTAAATTAATCCTGGACTGCAGCAGTGGAAAATTACTTAATTAATGAAAACTCCTGCTCACAATACGTGACACAAAGTTTCAATGTCATGTATGTGGCTTGATGTCTATAAATGGAGAAGTGAATTTGCCTCCACATAAGCATAGCATCTTATTTACATAACCTTGGCTTTTTTTTTTTCACGACAGATGGTACAATTAAATAGGAAGAACAGCCGCCATGGGAATGCGGTGCCTTTGAATGTAGATTGAGTGAAACAAGTGGCAATGATGAAGTGTTCGGATATGAGGCAAAGATTACCGAGCTCTTTTGATTGAAGGCTTTCTTCACTGCTGGGATAACGTCACGTGCCCTGAGCCATTGCAAACCATTTAAATGCATAGAAAAGCATCAAGTGCTGTTCCTATTCTGCGGACCACATATGGTGCCAAAATCCTGATAAACGATAGCAGAAGCTTACCCTTAAAATGTTGCTAACAGCGTGTTAGTCAGTATGCTCATTAAAACCTGGCTATTTTGTTCATTACTGATGAAGTCTTTTTTTGTGCATTTCTTTGGTTATTTGGTCTAACACTGTTGTTGATTCTAAAATGTCCTGACATGACAAAATGACCATTTTCCTATCCTGTCTCTATTCATTCACAACTTTATTTCCCATACTCCGTCTCTGTATCATTCCAGGCCCAGACCATGGGGATGATGACAGAGTATTACCACTATATCTTCACCACTCTGGTAATGTACCATGATTTTTAATGCAAAATAGAGCCTTGTTTATTCTCATCTCCACCACTGCTTGAGTTTTTGATGAATAGTGGCTAATTACCAATAGAGTTTGGATCCAGTCCATAATATCAATTTAGTTTGACAAGCTGGAGGCATAATAGAGTCTTCAGTGTGCTGTAGTAAACACTCCGCTTTATAGTGAAATCAACAGAAGTCTTTGTGGTGGCAGCATAAAAAACAACAGCTTGAGATTCAAAACTGAATGTGGCTTCCAAGTTCGAAAAAGACCAAAAATGGTCCTCTGTGAGCACTTACATAATATATAATTAAATGCCATATATATATATATATATATATATATATATATATATATATATATATATATATATATATATATATATATGATAATGATCTAAATGTGAACAAAATGGTAAAAATCCTAACATCATGAATGAATGAATTATTTCAGTTTATTTAACTTTATGGTATACTGGAGGCTGTAGTTTGTCAAATTGTCAAATTATTGTATTGTGTTATACTTGCATGTGTTTCTATTATTTTGTCCATCCCATGTATATCAAAGAGGGTAGGCTAAATAACAAAAACACCTCTCTCATATATTGCAATACAATTCAACAGCACCACAAAATTATCAAGTTGAATAAACAAAAACTGAATATCATTCATTCATTTATTAAAGTATGACTTATTACAGGACTGTTATAGACTGTATTGTACTGGCAACTGAGTGTATGTCTTCAATATGAACAAGTGCGACAGAATGGGTAAAAAATTCAGTATTGAGTCTAAAATAGTTAGTTTTAATCTTTTTTATTATTATTAACAATAAAAAAGATATAGGCAGCCTTACCCTTTAAAATTAAAATTGATTTAGGTTTGAGCATGATGTTATTCAGTATCAGACATGTTAATGCAAACTGGGTATGTTACTGTTTCATTCCTGTCTTCAGCATTTTCAGTTCTCACTCTGATAAAAAGAAAAAAAGATCTCATCTAACTAATACAAGCAGACCCAGCAGGGAGCTGTTGCTGCTCATCACTGAGACACTGACTATCTGGAGACAAACAACAGACTGAATGGGAATAAATACCAGCATGATCTGTGCTGTTCCTTTCACTCTCTGTTATCGTCTCCATTTTAGCTTCTCTCATGCACACACCCTCCTTTTCTCTCCGGACTCGTCCAGTCTGTTGGTATAATGTGATATGATACGAAGGTCCAGGCATGATGTGTGTCATCTTTCACTCGACAGTGTGGCAATGACATTGTTCTGCAATACGTTATGTGTTTGTCTATTACTTTAATAGGGGTATTCAAAACTCCTTTTTAATGCCAGTGTACTGGTTTGTGTGTTTAAGTGTAACAGTTTCCTAGCATTATATATATATATATATATATATATATATATATATATATATAAAGAGGATTAACATAAAACTTTTATTTGATTATCTGCAACAACATTTTTCACATTAAGGTAGGATATCTTCATAGAATCAGAGTATGGTATCTATCTAATGCCGCAATAAGCTGTCATATTGTTAGACACACACCATTAAGGAGATTGTACCTAGTGGCTTGATTTGATCCAAAACGATGAATACTTGCGTGGTATACATGGCAATACAATTTCCTCTCAATGGAATGCACTGATGTCTGAGTTTTATCTTCTGAGGTGAGGGAAATGGCGACTTATTAAAGCGTGAAAAGGCAACAGCAGTGATATGGGGTAATAACTTCCTTGTCCTGTAAAATGAGTCTAGCTATCTCTGAGAACCTGAAGTTGAGAATTTTGCTATGTTTGCCACCTGCATAACACTTCTGTATGCACTCAAACATGTACAGCATTTTCTCTGGGTAAAGATATTCAGTGTCGTTCTGCTGTAGGATTGTGTTGATTTTGTGTTATCGATGTGTGTTGAAGGCAACACTGCAAAAAAGTGAACTTATAATTGGAACAAGTCACTTTTTTGACATCCCAAAGTGCCCTAATAGAAATGAGGATGTCACAAAAGATGAATTACATGTTTTACAAACAATGCTGTCTCAGTTTGTATTCTTAGCTTCAAAGCTAACAAACTTGTAACCTGATCTACTTTTCTGAGCATTTCTGAATGTCATATAGAACAACAGTGATTTACTTTGATCTCTGTTGATAAAAGAGAGTACTGTACTGTGTTCTAGTGGGAAAGAAATAAAAGAAGAGAAATATTTCAGTGACTGGCAGCGACCGCTCTTTACTAAGTGTCTTACACGCTCTCATTCCCCCAGCACTAACCCTACAGGGTGCTAATGAAATATCTATGTTCATCCAAATGTCTTTTCCAAGCCCCCTGGCCTATTCCGGCACGACATGTGTCAACATGCGACTTCACACTTCAGCTACAATGGCTGCCCCAGAAATTACAGTGGCTCAAATTGAATTGCTTTTGCTTAGAAGTTGCTAAGGGAATTTAAGTGTTGAATAATTAATATGATCCAACGGGATTGGTGGTTTCTTTTTTCATGTTCTTTGATTTGTATAAGCAGAGGTACTAACTTTTCTTATCAAATAACAAATGTGCACCTATAAAGATTATTTCACATGAAAATGATTAAGAAAGTCGAAATATATCACAAGCTGGTAGTTTGTGCAGTGTAATTTATTATTATATAGGCCCCAAAACAGTAACAATGTCAATTCTAAAAGGTTTTGCCAACAGAAAAGTGAATCTGCCACAAGAGCCTTTTTAGATTTAATTTATTACACAGACACTGCTTCTAGACACTGTACTTAAATCTCCTGATTTGACATTGAAACTACTGTGTTTCTCTTCATTTGGTCTTAATATAACATCTCTTTTTTAACATCATTCTCCTTCCATTTGAGACTAAAGCATCCAGGATAAGGATGCTCAATGCTGGCATACTAAATAAGAATCCCTTCTTCATTACTGTTGTCTCTCAAAAGGACCTGATGGCCATTGACCTGGAGCCGTATCGTTTCTGTGGTGTCAACATGACCGGCTTCCGCATCCTCAATGTGGATAATCCCCAGGTCGCATCCATTGTGGAGAAATGGTCGATGGAAAGGCAGATGCCGCCTAAACCTGACTCAGGCCTCCTGGAGGGCATCATGACGGTATGTTATATTACTTCTATATTGCTCCATATAAAGTTAGTCACAGGAATGTCAATACAAAAGTGACCACATGTATCTATTTGTCTGTCTTATCCATCTATAATGGCTTTTGTAACTATTGTATTGAACATCAACAGTTTGAGAGGTTCAGCTACAGTTTGACTAAATGTTAAATGGGAAAGATGCATATTTTAAGTGATTTTATAAGTATAGCAATAAGTACCATGATGACTGGTCCCAGCCTCCTATAAAAAAAATATTGTCCTAGGATTGTGTGCACCCCAATGTCACGTATTTAATCACGGGTATTGTGGGAGAAAAATGGCTTGTTGATTAGAGAGGTTAGGAGACAAAAATCAGTCAAACTTATACATATGTATGCAAGGTATGTACATAACTCAGTGAACAATTTAGGTATAGAAGGGGTCTAAGAAAGGACAACCTGTCTAGCATTATACCAATGGAGTACAGTTTTCTTTCCCATTATCCAAGCAAAAAGCTGAAGC
This sequence comes from Gymnocephalus cernua, assembly GCA_023631565.1. Classification (NCBI taxonomy): domain Eukaryota; kingdom Metazoa; phylum Chordata; class Actinopteri; order Perciformes; family Percidae; genus Gymnocephalus; species Gymnocephalus cernua. Next base: position 33,366,668 of record CM042429.1, read on the forward strand.
TACATTGAGCTAAAATCCTGAACCTGAATGACTGAGGGGGATAATATGCCACCTGGTCAGAAGAATTCCTGTTCAGTTCTGGCATGTTGATGGCAGTGTCAGATATTGGCATGAATAGCACAAATCCACTGGGTTATATGTTATGCTTTCAACAGTACATGTGGGGGTTATATAATGCTGTGGAGAACATTCATTAAGCCCTTTCGCACCAATTACCCTTTGGACGCGCCATTCTGCCTTCACATTGTTTCAGACCAGGTGCATCCCTTTACAGCTATTCTTTGTTAAATGGATAGTTTATAATGGATAATGTGCCATTGTCTCAGTATGTTTCTAGGAAAATGATAGGGACTTACTTCAATGGCCCACACATTTCAGATAGTAAACTCAGTATAGCCCGTTTGAAATGAGATAAAGAATAAATGTTCATAGCATGAATGTGTTACTAACAAACCTGCAGATATTTAATTATGCCATCAAGACAGAAAGATCTTTATGGAAGGCTTCCAGCCCTTGTTGAATCCATAGCTGCAGGCTGTTCAGGCTATTCTGGTGAAGGATTCACACTGTCACAGATTGTGTAGCTACAGTAGTGTTGTCAGTAAATAGATGTATAGTCTGAAATAAATGGTGATTATAATGCAGGTGGTGATAAACAGAGGGCCATTTGTGACATATGGCCAGAAATCATTTGCCATGTTACAAATATTGACCTTATTTACCTAGCGAATTAAAGGGAGATTATTTACTTGAATCTTTTTTTCATGTCATATGTCCACTAATGGGCAATTTCCATTGATCTGCTATTACACATTTATCATTTAATGTAAACTAATTATTGCAAGTAATTTTGCTTATAGGCTGTATAGGTATGTATAGGCTGACCTTAAAGTTCAAACGCAAAGGATTGTAACCTGCTATTAAATTGAAGTGCTTATGTACAATGTCTAAAGGCATAGAGCAACTAAACGTAAATTACTGGCGTCTAAATATGCTGAAGGCATACTGTATGTAAGTTATGTAAACAAGACAAAAACAGCACTATATTGAGGTATCAGTTGAGGAAACACACAAGGTGCTCATATGTCAAATATTAATGAAATTCTTCAATTATGTATGTGAATTTATATCAAGATTATAGAAGATTATAGACTGATGGTGACCAAACTATGTATGTCTTTCCACAGGCATCAGCTGAATTAATGTTCACCCCTTATTTCAGACAGATGCGGCTCTGACCTATGATGCAGTCCACATTGTATCCGTCTCATACCAGCACGCTCCACAGATGACGGTAAACTCGTTGCAGTGCCACCGCCACAAACCCTGGAGATTCGGAGGGCGCTTCATGAGTTTTATCAAAGAGGTGATGGAACACCTTTGGTGTTATTGATATTAGAGCATACTGATTGAGTGGTAAACATGACAATAGGAGTGGAGTGAGGACTGTGTAGTCATTTGGGACTTGGATATTTACGCAGCAAATCAATCATATCCACACACAAAGCAAACCAAGCCGTGATAGACACATCAAAGCAGTGTTGTTGTCAGCTTTATAAATTCCCTGTATTCATAACCTATTTTCCAGAAAGCACGTACTGTAACCTTTTGAAAGCACAACTAGTGTAATCGGCTCTTATTTAATCTAACATGGGAGTCTGTAGTGCCTCAGAATACACAAACAAGCCTGTGCAAAATGGCAGGAAAAGGATGTGCAGAGATGCTACTACCGGTATTTGTATCTTGATTTGTTCAAAGAACAAAATCATTTGAATTTTCCAAGGTGTGGTTTTTAAATGGCCGGAATTCCATTTGTTTTCCCTCTTTTAACTGCCATTTTTATTACAAAAGCAAAATTAAAGCATTAACCTCCTCAATCTCTAATAAGGATCCCTCGTCTGTGGTAACTGCCCAATAAATTTGCATATACCCACAGAGCAATCAGAATGATGGCTACGGGGGCTGTCCATATAAAAGGGCAGAGCTAAACATTTTTCCTCATCCACTTATCATTAGCAAAATGGCTGACAACTTCTGTTTGGTACCCATGGCTCCGTCCAAAGATTTTCTCCGTAGTGCTAAGCATCCTGATGGCATTTGCAACTAGTTTCAAGCCAGTTTGGGCCTATTTTCCAGATTAGATCTCTGTTGAGCTTTACTGTGATGACAGTGAGTGTGGAAAAAAAAGCAGGTCCACACACCAAATAGCTCCCCTTAGTATTGTAATGCTAGTGATGTTTCATGCCCAAGGCTGTTCCTCAGGCAGTGAGAGTTTGGCCATAGACCTCATGAGCCCAACTCACCTATCCACAGCATGACAGCATCCTTCTCCATGGAGATGTTAAAGACACTAAAGAGTAAAATGTTACAACACTGAGGAACCAGGGCCAAAGTCAGAGTAGGCTGCCATTGTGGCTGGGGCTGGCCACCTTCAGATATCACAAAAGGCATAATAACATAAAGCATCCGCTTTGAAAGAAAGAGTGGGAGGTTAGATATGGCCACTGCTTGTGGCTCCTCTGAGGCTGTCCTTCAACACTGGGCAACGGCCTTGAAAAAGAAAAGCCGGATATTCCATAATGGTGCCAGTCTCTTTCTCCCCACTGGTATTAAAAGGCAGGGGGTACAGTTATCATGCATTGCCCCTTAAGTCTATAGAGGCCTGTTAGATGGAGAAACCTGTGTGAAGCCAACCCTGGCTCTGTGAATACAAGTGGAGCTCTCTAGCAAACCATCTCTTCTGCTTCCTTAGTTTCTGAAGACTGAAATAAGGACTAGAAAATGAGGATGATGGTCCGTGGTGAATAGGGTTGGGTATCGTTTGGGTTTTAAATGATACTTTTAGAATGGTGCCGCTGCCTAAACAGTGCCTGTACCAATACTTTAAAAAAGAAATGAAAAGCACACAGTCGGTGAAATTAAAAGATGGCTTGTTTATTGCTAAGGCCATATATTTAAATTATTTATTTAAAATGTAATAATAACAACAATAACGCATTTCACTAGTCGATTGCTGTTAAACGACAAAAAGAACCACTAGATGGCAGAAGGGTACTTTATAACAACTATGAATGTACCATGAGCTTACAAGGTGCAATTGAACGCACCAGTAAGTTCCGTCATTGTTGTTTCTCCAACAATCCCCGGTGTTGGAATCCTTTCAAGTGAAATACAGCCACGCGTTAGACCGTTTAGCTGTCAGCATTTTAAGCATGTTTAAGCCAGCTACTAGCTAACGGTAGGCTAATGCTACCTGCTGCCAAGTGTGTTAACTAGCGTCCCGTGCAGTGATGCTTCTGTTGCTTCTAACGTCCGTATTGGAACGCCAGAGAGCAACACAGGCTTTTAATTGGTACCGAAATGAGGGACCAAAATCCGCGTTGTCATTCAGTCCGGTAGATACCGGTCGTTTTTTGGTACCCAACCCTAGTGGTGGACTGAAGGAGGTGGTGGGGACAGGGCCCTGAGGGATAAATTGAAAGTACATTTAATCCGAAAAAACAAGGGGTCAAGCCTTCAGTATATAGAGCCCTGTCTGTCTGTATTTCTAGATCTAGTTACAATGTGTATCCACCCATTTGTAAGGAAGCATCAACAATGAATATGTAATTACTACTACTATCATTATTCCTATAATAGTAAGAATGTATTGTGTACAATTGTGCTCTCAAATCTGATGCCCCATATTATAATGTTTTACTGCTACACATCCCCAAGTGGCACAACATTCATGAATACTACTGTTTGCCGGAGTTGTAGCAACAATGCCTGCTTGTCTGCCAAATGTGCTAACACAATATCGCAAAGTCCTATACCATTACAATGCACAACAAACAATGCCTCAGAGTCACAATGTGTCAGTTAAAAGAAACAGTGAGCATTGTTAGCTATCCCAACAAGCACCACCATTAGCAGCTACGTTAGTTGCTTGTAGTTATCACGACCAAAGCCAATGAAATAGTATTACACTGTCCCTGTACAAACATATAGTACTGTAGTGTTCGGTTATAAAAACACTCACTCAGGCCTGATTTACACTCTATTCTAGACAGGCGTCTGACATGTTCTGAAGGTCGAATTGGCCCTTCGGATGTGATGTGGCTGAGGCATTTATGTCACTCTGAATTAGAGCTGTTTGAACATGCCACCCACCTCAGTGGCACTAGGCCAGATGGAATGAGGTACGAGGAGGTTTGAAAAAGGAGTGTGCCACAGATTTCTCCTTGAAGCTTCGATCTTCTCACAACAATTTCTGGCAAGCTACAAGGAATCCAAGTGATAGCTATAGACTGTAGGGTTGTAACAGTTTGGATTTGAAATATCAGTCAAGTGCTGCAACTCGAAACACAGGGATTGATTACTCAATTGAAACAAGACTTAGCCTGTTAGATATCTAGTGTGTGCATCACACACTGTGACTCAATGAAAATGACACTGATAGACAATTAAAAATCTTTTTTTTTTTCAGAAATATCACCACAGACAAAAGAGTAATAAATAAGATATTGATATTTTCTTTTGAGGATTCCACCCTCAATTGTACAAATGCAAAGTCTAAACTAAAACACACAATTGCAATCAGATACAGGTGAGAAGCATTAGCGTCATGAGTCATAAAAGATAGCTAACACTATTAGCATAAATGTGAGAAAAACTGGTATGTAGACTGTCTGTGTGTTTGCTTATAAACACATTTGTAGATGTGGCAGGTATCAGGGAATCTAATAGAGGGCAGTTATGTGTTTTTCCACCTCATGGGGAATCAAGCAAAAGGAGATGGTTGTTAATTAACTCCGTAGTCTGGAGGGAAAACACGTTGAAGGCGTTGGGATGTAAAATGTAATTAAAAAAGGAAATGCAGCCTGTACGGTTTATGCTTGTACTTTTGATCTGTGTGTGGGTGTGAATTTACACTCAGTGAGAGATAGAGGTTGTTGTAGTGTGTATTAGAGTGTGTGCATATTTTGTTGACAGCCGTTCATACATTTCTATATAATATAATATAAAATATGATTCGGCAACAATTAAGCAATATAAGCCCCCTAAATGTATTGATTGCATTAGACTGTTATTGTATATAATAATAATAATAATAATAATAATAATAATAATAATAATACGTTTATTTGATATAGCACATTTTACAGACAGTCACAAAGTGCTTCACATGATAAACATTTGTAAAAATACAGTAAGATCCAACAGAAAATAAACAAGGAAAAAATAAGACCAATGAAAATCATTTAAAATGTTAAAACCTAAAACCCAAAGTTACAAACATGAGTCAAAAGCGAATTTAAACAAGTGCGTCTTCAGCTGCTTTTTAAAAGCTTCACCAGAGACTGCAGAACGTAAGACAATAGGAAGGGCGTTCCACAGGTTTGGAGCCACCGCTTCAAAGGAGCGGTCACCTTTAGTTTTTAAGCGAGTGTGTGGGACCACCAGTAATCCCTGGTTAGAAGACCTGAGGGACCTGTTAGTAGTGTATGGATGGAGCAGGTCCAAGATATAAACAGGTGCAGTATATATGCACAATATATGCAGTATTCTACATCATCAAAATAAGGTTGGTAATGTAAAACGTACTACAGGAATGTGTTTGAATGAGTATAAATATGTAGATATATTATCTTACAGTCCCACTGGGATGGTTTGACGGGGAGACTGTCATTCAACAAGACAAGTGGTCTACGTACAGACTTCGACCTGGACATCGTCAGTCTAAAGGAGGACGGACTTGAAAAGGTACATTTTGTCTTTGTTTTAAATGCATTCAGAATCAGAATCAGAAATACTTTAATAATCCCAGGGCAAAATTAGTATTGCTACAAACTCCAGATATATAAACAACATATTATACAGACATTGGCATTCTCGGCTGATATGGAATAAAAGCACAACAGCAATGTGTCATCACATGCAGTGTATAAAAAAGCAGAACTTCTGTGATGACTATACCATAAATATAATTTAATGGATTATTGATTTCACAAATAAGTTTCAGATTTTCCTATTGGTGTGGAACAGATAATGCAAATTTGACAGTATCATTTACCTCCTAACAAGGAAGCAAATTGGCTGTTTCAACATAAGCATAAGTTAGTGGATCATAAAGCAAATTGGATTAGGGTACACTTTAGGGTGTTGATTGCAGCCTCTCTTAATGATAATATGAGGTGATGCCCAAAATGCTGTTTGGTGGTAATGAGCTGTATAAACATGTTTTACAAAAAATGGGGGAAAAACTAAAAGGTTGGTAATGTAGAACATATTTTATTATACTAGAAAGCAAAGTACCCTCTGGACTATAACAGCTTTTCTCTACTAGAGGGCTTTCATACATTATGAATATATCAAATAGGGATAAGTCCCATTATGACTTCCTCAAGTACTCCCTAAAGGCTCAACACTATATAATAGCAGGGGCTTTTCAGCTTGTAACCCTTCTGTTCAAGAATAGAGCTTATACTGTACTATTAAACACTGCTGCTTTAAAATTCTTCATCTTCCCTATTTCATCTTGTCCTGCGTGTGGTCAATTAAGCTGAAGCACAGTCATCTTGCAAAAGTATTTGATAACATATTAGCATCTTCTCATTATGTCTCAAATCCCACGCTCAAGCATGTTAGCGTTGATCCAGCAGCGTGAGGCGGAATGCTGGATTTTTCCCCCTTTTCTTTCTTGTATATCCGTGGAATCGGCTTTAACTGTTTGAGCTGGTTAAGATGTGGATTTTCTCAACTAATCCATTGTAATTGAATATTAGCCCAAGTTTCAGCTTGTGCTGGAATTATGAACAGGTTCTCAGAGTGCTACTTTCACTCCACGCCAGCATGCTCAGGAGGGTGAAATAAATGTAATGCTCTCCATGGGGTTGCACGAGTAAATAACTTTTGAATCATGTCTTTAGCTAATCATGTTTAATGAATTGAGCTAATTGTAATTGGGTACAATTAGAAAGAATTTTGCAAAGCCTAAAGTATTCACAGATATTTTTAAATCTCTCTTTTGTAGTCCTCTTTGGTTGTTTGACAAGCTGTAACTAATACGCTTTTCAAATTAGAGCATATGCCTCTCTCTGGATTAGTCAGGGAGGACATTAACAGACGTTTTTCATGCTTTATTGTGGGGGCCTGTATGTCTTTAAATGGATCCACCTCAAGCACAAACCCCAGTGAATATTAAAAGCTGTGTCTGTAGTAATAGAGAAAGCAGGAGTAGGGTTTGGTGGAGGGCTCGGCTTGCAAACAGAGATTGTTACCGACAGCCACAGGACTATTTGTGCTAATGATATGTTCCAGAGTGTCTCTACAATATGCAGAGCTTTTTGCCTGAGGGCTTCTCGCATGTATAACTCCTTTTATTTGTTCAAATCTCTCGGCTTATCTCACTGACACTGCATAGCAACATTATTTTTACAGTGTGATCCAACGAGCAACCCTGTACCTTCTTTTAAATTAACTGTAACCTGTTTGCACTATTTGCTATTTTTTTTAACAATATTCTGTTTTGTTGGCACCATTGTTTAGCCTTTTATTACTTTTTCATGCAGTTTTACCTCGCAAGAAAACCACAACGTCAATATACCAATCTCATGAATCATTATCATTGATATAGTATATTATTTTTTGTATAATTTATTCAATTCATGTAAAAAGATGCAAACAGATGCATGAAAACATAGTGTAGTTTAGTTTGAAGATGAGGGAAGATGATTCAGTAGGTTTACATGTTTTGAAAAGAGTGTCTCTATTTTTCATCTCATTGGAAGTTACAGTACTTATTCTACTACATAAATATCAGTTAAGTTTATTGTTTTACAGTTTTTCTCAATTGATTTGGGACATTTACTGAAACAAATTTACAGTTGTCAAAACTCTAAATACAATCCTCACACCACGTGGTACATTTAGCACACTTGCTTTATGTGACCTGCAAAAGGTGACTTCTCAGTCAAAATAATTAACTCATGTTTCAAATGTAAATAAATCCATCAATAAATAAACCATTGTCATCAAAGCAAAAAGGTTAACTTATCATTTCTTAGATCAAGACAGTCAAAACGCAAAGACATAAACAATCATTGTACGTACACACCAGCCAATTGCAACTACATAAAGAAAGCTTATACAGAAAAAAAACAGCAAAATGATTAGGAGCTACTGTACAATATGTGCAAGAAAATATGCTGCAAATGTATCAACCTCATGGGTCATTCAATCTCTCCTCTCTGTTTGGCCACAACATTTCATCGACATCCCTTGTTGATGCATGATCCTCCCTTGCAATGCATGATGCAGCCACCCCCTCCAACAATCTGATATGATATCCTCAACTGTAACCTGTTTTTGTTTGGTTGCTCTACATGGTGAGGAAATTACAACGAATTGTTCCCAATCTGGCCAAAGTCTATCCATCTGACAACTTTTACAACAATACTGAACCGATGCAAACTAGTGCGGTGCGAAAAGAATCGGGCAGCTTTTCTCCACGCAATAGCCGTTCCATTTATATCTCTATAGCCGTCAGATGAGAGGTCATAGGGAATTGGACATTCGGACACTGACAGAATCAGTCGTTCTAGTCTCTCCGCCATTTTTTTCCTACTCGCTTCCGACGCTTTCAACGGTGTAGTACAACGTCCACTGGGGGGGGGTGCATTGCGTATTACGGAGCTGATTTCAAGTGCCAGTGTGAAGGTGGCGTTAGATGCTCTATTTTGCAGGTAGGGATTTACACAATGAACGTGTATAGTTGCATTTGAGAGCAATATGATTTAATAGCAAATTAATGCAAACTATTTTAATTTGAAAGGCTGACTTACTGCATTTTGTGTCAAAGCAATTATAAATGACTATAGTCATGTGAACAACTGACCTAATGTTCATATAAATAGTCATATAGTTTGACAAATTTTAATAGTCATTCGACGATTATGCCAAAGCGAGTGAGAAAAACTAACATACAATTCATCAAATGATTCTGGTTTCTTTGATTTGTCCGTCATGCATTTCCTTCAACACATAACTACCAACTGCTTGCTTTCCAAAGAACCCTGGCCTGCTGATATAAAGGTGACTCAGCCAATCATCCAACCTTGCCGGAGATGTGTTCAACTGGGCACTATGTGTGAGACTGGTTGGTGGGGGGAGCCTGCTAGGGTCACAGCCCACCAACAGACACAGAACACTTAGCAACATGCTTTTATCTTCTGCAGGTGGGGAAGTGGAGTGTGTCGGGAGGTCTTAACATCACAGAGGTGCCGAAGCGAAAAGGGATGAACATCACTGATTCCCTGGCTAACCGCTCCCTCGTCATCACAACTATTCTGGTAGGTCATCTGTGTAGCCTGGAGTAAAATATATCCTACCCTTTATGTCTCCTCAGGATTCCTTCCAGATAATACACTAAAATTCAGGCTTTATAACAAGATCTTATAATTAGCTTTTTCTAGCATCAGCCACGTTTCATTCTAAATGTACTGCAGCATTTGAAGGAAGTGTGCCTGGTTTACTTTTTATTTTCTCTGGTGACTGACATAGACTGTATTTGCTCAATCTAAACATAGATGTACAGAAATCAGATTTCAAGCTTTGGATTTCTCCACACATTGAAGCAGTGTGAACGGGGCCATAGTAAGAGCGATACTCAGCATTCAAGGAGTTTGGACAGTAGTGTCCTTTCCAAACTAAAAATATAGAAGCAAAAGTGTAAGGAATGGATTATGCAGTGTGTATAACTGCTCTAACTTCAGATGCAACCATTAGCATGCCTGGCTAGCTAGCTTACCTGTTCCCCAACTGTGGGGAAGCTACTATAAAAGAGTTTAGGCTAACATTATTGGCTCTGTCCTGCTCTTTACTTACCTGTATTTGGGTAAGTTTACATTCCAGGAAAAAGGGTAAGTTTACACTCCAGGATCACCAAACATAGCTTTAAGTTTGTCCAACTTCTTGGTTACTTCTTAAAGCCTTTTTTATTTTTTTGGAGCTTTAAAAGATGAAACACACATTTTGAGAATATGAAGCATAAATCTAAACTCTTAAGCCAAAGAGCAAAATGGGGTTATGTCAGATTGAAATAAAAATCTGATCTTACAATTTAAGTAGCTTTTGACAGGGTTCTGGGTTAAAACAAGCTAGAAATAGGACTGGGAGATATGACAATATAAAATGTCTACCGTATTATTTTTTATATAGTTTCTATTGCAATGTTTGTAGTAATGTGTAGTATCGTATATCATTCACACAGGAGTGTACAAAAAATAGGCTTTACCATGTGGTTAATATAAACTATTTGTTATTTAATTAACAGAAAACATACTATATCATAATATATAGTTATCAAGATATGAAAGCTCCTATAATCGGGATGGAAGATTTTGGCCATATCCCCCAGCCCTGGCTGGAAACATTAAGTCAGACGGTGCTTTCAACCACCTCATGGAGCTAATATTTGCTTACTTAGCTACAGTATCTAGCAACAGCTGATAAAAGCCAGACAGTTTGTTTCAGCTAAGTGCCGGTTAGGAATGAGAAATCTGCTTTTGTCTATAATCAAGGGCTCATTGTTTAAAAAAATAGTAAGAATTTAAAATGTTGAATCCGCTGCAATCATAAACTGCATAAGCGCGACGTGCGAGAATGAGAAGCTTGACAGTTTAGCAACAGAAACTTCAGTTATCAGTGACATCATGAGCATGTTAAATGAGCGGACCTGGAGCAAAACACAACACAAAAAAGGAGACAGTTTAGATACAGAATGAACCATTCCTGAGAATACAATAATTACATGTGCAGATAGAGAGAACTGAGTGATTCCTCCCCCAGCTCCACATTGCATCCATTTGTAGATCCCCATTTGTATGTACTTAACACTGTCACTGGATGTCGGGGTCTTTGTGGAGCTATCAGGGAGGTGCTGACACAGATGCTCCCCCCGTACCTTTTCAGGACAGATATACTAGCTACAACAATAAACACTATCATTATCCCTATATTGGACCACAAGGTTGTAATTATGACAAGTGAGGTCAAGGCGGGACATAATTAATGCCTATCAGGTGCCATCTATGTTAATTCTGTCTCAAAGAGGAGACACTGAACAAGAATGTAAATGGTAATGTTGAACTACTGCACTAGGAAGTGTCAGGATTGGCTAATTTTATGTTGTAGTTAGAGTGGAGTTAAAGTAGATGTGTTTCTCTCCATGTAGTTCAAGTGTTTCAGTAACATGTCATGTTTCCCAGAAATGTTTTACTTCATTTTTGCCTGAAAGTGCATTTGAGTATCTCTGACATGTCTCGATTTGCTATTTCGTTGTGAATCATTAGTTTACGATGATAAAATTGTCTACTTTCATATTGCTGAAGAGAGTTTCAAGTTTAATATCAATCTCCCCTCTTAGTATAATGACACTGCATCAAACTGATTCCAGTGATGCATGAACAAGACGTCTGACAGCTTTATAGTGATAACTTTGTCGAAGAGATTTAGGCACTTAATGTGTTTTTCCCCTTACGTTAATTGTTTGCACTCCATTGCCCGTAATGTTTCTGCGCAAGCCCACCTCCCTCGTCGTTCTGTTATGCACGCCCATGCTGCGACTGTGAGGGTAGAACTGGTAAAAACACTTTGATTTGAGTCCAAACCTTGGGGAATAGCAAGAATTGGAAGGCTCGAAACAGATGGTAATGACTTTTTCCCTTAACATCCAAACTTTTTGATCAAGTTAATTGGACAACTTGAGCAAAGTTTGTGGCTAAGCACTTTGCTCTCTAAATGCATTGTCATCAAGTATTCATAACTTATTATTTATTTAAGAAGCCATCCTAATTGTGATGTCCAAGTGGCTTCATATTTTGATGGCAAACAATTAAAGATGTTTATCATTTACTGTATGTTTTTCTAGACATTTTTATTTTGTTAGAGGTTGCGGAATAAATGATGCCCTGCTTAATGTTAGTTTAATACTGTAAACGTGTAAAAGTGTAACTGTGTCCACATGTCACCAGCTGATGATGTTCTCTTTTTGTCCCCCCCACACCTCGGTCCACCTCCACCCTGATCATTACCTCCACTGAAAAAAAGATCCCTGAGGGAATATAGAGTGCTATGACTGCCTATTTCATCCTATTTGACTATATTTTTTTACTTAGTGCCACACAAGCTACAGTTGGAAAAACAAAAAAACTCAAGCAAAGGTCACCTTCATTTGAGGATCAGTTACGCTGCTTCTGAGCTCAGTTTGCATATCATACATCTGGCTATTGGAGGAAATAAATTGTATTACAGCCCTTGCATAAATGGACCAACATGTTTTTGAAATGCACAGCAGGACATGCAAGTTTATCTGGCAGGAAAATGGTAACATATACCAAAAAAGGAAATCATTTACAAGCTAATTTGTGTTAGTCATTGTCACTGCAGGCATCAGCTCAGTTGCTTTCCCTTAGAGATTGGTGTCAATTGATGAAGGCAACGTTGTGGGCATATTCTATTTGACTGCGGCATTCTGTTCCTAATCAAGCTTTTATACAGCACAAATTATGAGCAGCCAGGCAGGATATTACAGGCCAGTATAGAGTGTCAGCTACCTGACCTTATAACGAACCGACCTGTGCACCAGCAAACTAGGTCAACGCACAGCAGTGTGGGGAAGAAAGTAGGTTTAGTTAGCTCAACCCTGCAGGCACATTGATAGTATAAACATTTCAATTGTGTCCATTACAATCACTATAGCAGGACACCTACTTTACATTACAATCTTAAATTAACTCAGGTCTCCTTTTGTTAATACATCAATGTAGGAAAAATGTTAGCAGTCTTTCATAATTTAACACTCCCTGTACCCGCACGCTGAACTTGAAGCTGCTGTCACTGCCTGTTAAATGCAACAGCGACTCATCAGCTCAGAACACTTTGCTTCAATTAAGTACATGTGCTGAAACAAATTGAAAAAGCTGACCTCACCATTGCTTTTCATTTGCACTTTTGGGTCTGTGCAGGAGGAGCCATACGTCATGCTTAAGAAGTCTGACAAGGCGCTGGTTGGGAACGACCGTTTTGAAGGATTCTGCATCGACTTGCTCAAAGAGCTGGCCAACGTCCTGGGCTTCACGTATGAGATCCGCCTGGTGCCTGATGGGAGATATGGCTCTCAGGACGACAAGGGCCAGTGGAACGGCATGATCAGGGAACTTATAGAGCATGTAAGTTGTACTTCATATTGTCTGCTTCACATTTTTCCTTAAAGGAATCGTTTGACATCTTGTTAAATATTGTTATTTGCTTTCTTGCCAAGCATCAGATAAGGCGATCGATACCACTCTCATGTCTGTATGGTAAATATTTAGCTAGAGCCAGCAGCCGGCTAGCTTATCTTAGCCGTTGCCAAGCAAGTCTAAGAAGTTACTGCCCTCAACCAAGTAATTGTCCAGGATATAACGCCCTTAAAACATGGATTTGGGGTTTTGCTGTGGGCAGGGACATAGTTATGATTGAGTACAAGTCAGGACAGGCCTGCAAAGCTGTCAGTCATGTTTATGGCACAATTATGTCAAGGTTGCCTAAAGTCTGGTGATGCCATTTAGTGAGACAAAACCACTTCCTTCAGCTGGATAAGCCAGAAATCTAGGATACACATGGGATCATGCATATATTGTAAGGATGCACACTGCACACCAGCAATCATCTTGCTGAGGCATAGTGGGCAATCCCAGCTGTCTGTGTCAAACGCAAAGCATCAGTGGCCGTGAAACAGCTTCACATCCAAGTGAAGGTGGCAATTCTCTGCTGGCATTTCATAAGTGTCCCTGTCAGTGCTCTCACTTTGTCCTCAGCCCCATGGGGTCAGCGCTGTACTCAGCTGAAAACTTGTAATAGCTTAAGTGGCATTTAGTGCAAGGAATTGTATGGCAGGAGTCAATGGCTTGGTGCTGAAAGGGTTGGGAAAGGTGGGCTCCCACTGCAGCACTTTATTTCTCCACCCAAGCTTTTCACAAGATCCATGTTAATAAACAACAACCTTGAGGGGAACAAATGGATAACTAAAGGTAGAGAATGCTGGCATGAAATAGAGATGCAATACTCCATTATTAAACAGCACATACACTCTTTGAATTAGTCTGCTCTTTGGTTTAAAGGGAGAATGTGCTGGTCACAGAGAGAATGTTCATCATCTGTGACAGATGGTTTACATGCGTTTTGTGAAGATGAAACATTTGGTGATTGAGACCTCTGGACTGACTCACTGTAAATATGAACGTAAGCTGACACACATCAATGAGAAGCTCCATTTGCTTGTGTTTTAAGAGACACTCTAAATTAGCAGATAAATACAGTTAAAGAGATGCATTTAGGCATACATTTTTGAATGTACAGGTATATTGCTTTTGTAAATAGCAGCAGAAGTGAAGATTAGAATCTATACTTCTAGTTATTGCTTTTACCGCTCCTTATCGCATGACCAAAGCTGCATGACGTCATATTTGTGGGTTTTTAGTGGGTTCTATTTTGTGGTCTGGTGCTTTCCTTACCCCTGGCAGTATGGATAAGATGATCGTGATTCAGCAGACCTGAAATATAAACTTTAACTCAAGCTCAAGATATCTGACCCTGGAATGATATGAGAGGCTACTATGGCTACCACATCTCCTTCACTGAGATAATAAGGTTTGGGCTGTATTTCTTCCCAACTCTAACAAGAACTGCTACATGTACTGTAAAATGCTATTTTCTTCAAATTTTCTACAAAATATTTATCAAACAGTGTATGCATGAATTGCATTCATTGTGTACACCATACTCAAAGAGATAGAGACTGGAAAAGTCAATGGCCGCTGCCATCTGTTCAATTTGCATTCTTAACTACTTTCTATTAACCTCTTAAAAACCCATTGCCCCCTCATTGTAAAACAGACAGATAAGAGGTATGACAGTTTAGTGGGGATCAGTGCCTTTACTTAAAAAAGGGTCACAGAGTTACAGTAGATAAGGTCTGAGGTAGAAAACAGGGGGAAATGGTTGGTTTTCATGCTGATAAAACAGGGCTGAAACACAAGGCACATACATTCATGCTCACATAATGTACCCTCATAAATCATAGTTGCATTACAGAATTACAAATAAACGCTTGACTGGAATCTTTTTAAGAGAACAAGACTTGAGTTTATTAAAATCAGTTGTAAGCTGTCATTCATCTCTGTAGTTCATCAAGTTTTGTCACATGGAGAAGGGGATGTAACAGAAAGAGTAAGAGTCTAAGAGTGTTTGTATGCCTATATTTTGGATGAATGGTACTATTATGCAATTTACGTCACATATACACATATACATACGTAACTGATGCTTCTGAATGAGAAACTGCATTGTTGTCCATTGCAACGATTTAGCATTGTGTAATATACAGCCTTTATTTTCCTCTGTGTAGTCACAAAGCTCACTGCACTGCCAAAGGACATTGTTTGGAAGGTGCTAAATGACGCAACAGGGCTTGTTAAACGTGATTTAGTCACAATAGATGATCACTTTAATCAAGCTGTGATGCAAATGTTAATAGCGTGCTTAGCACATCATTTGTTTCTGTCATGGCGATTAATATTTGCTTTGACAGATACACTGGAATGTTGTAGCCAGCCCTTCTTTGTCTACACAGATGGCAATGAAGTCCGCTGGATTTAGGTTACACACCTATGTGTGTTCAAACACACATATAATATTTTGTGTTTTTAATGCTGAAATTTTTGGTAAATGAAGAAAGCATGTGACCCCAAGTGAATTGACAAGCGTGATTTAGATTTTGATCTGAGACAGCAGGATGATAGACGTGAGAGTGGCTAACCTTTAGCTGCGAGGGCAAAAGTTCAACTGCCTCAACAGCAAACATGTCTGTCCCGCCTGTCAAAGCCCCCTTAAAGGGATATTTCACCGCTGGAAAGCTGAATATATCTTTAAATTGGGTCACTTATGTAGCAGAAATGTGAAAATAAAAATTTAAATTGGTGCCTTCTAGGCCGAGAAAAGCCAGAAAATGTGTTTTTGGCTCATATGGATGAAAGACACCAAATCCCAGAATGCACTTCGCTTCGCTGCTTTGAGTCCTGCTCCCAAGCCACACCTACCACTTGACAGACAGGCAGTGAGGCATTCAACTCAACTCAATGTGTTTTTTTGTTATTTCAACCATATACACGAAACAACGTTTCATCGTGGCTTAAGTGGTGTCACATTTAAAATATATAATAACGACATTATATAAAAACGACATACGAAACAGGCTAGCTTTAGTGCACACACACATTATAGGCTCCGTAAAGTTCAGCTAAGCATACTAGCATTAGGCTTGGTGGGCTGTAAACACTGAGTATAAACACAGCCTTGAATTAGCGTCACAAACTCCAGCGGTTAGCAGTTAGTTGGATACAAATCACCCCATTTCTGCACCAGTCCGTGTTAACACAGCTCACCTTCATACAGAGCATCTCTAGCTCGGGTCGTCGGAGGGCTAGCAGTCCTGGTAGCTGGACAGTCCGGTACGTTGTTGTTCAGCCATGTTTCCATGAAAGCAAAAAAACACAGTCTCTGAACTCGCGTTGGGAGCATCGTTGAAGTTGGATGTAGTCCAGTTTGTTGTTTAATGAACGGACACTTGCAAGCAGGATTGATGGGACAGGTGGCCGGCTAGCGTTAGCTCGCTCTGGATGTGCCTTTTCCCCAGTTAGCTTTAGGCATCGAGCGAGACCGCTGGTCTCCGTGCAGGCGAAGCTCTCGTAGTGTGCCGATTATTCCGTCTGTAATAACGTTTCCTGCATATTCTCCGATCTGTACCGATGTATCCCGGTGGTACACGTGCGGTAGTTTGAATGCACATAATTGTTGTAAAAGTCTGCTGCTGAGAAGATAGAGCAGAGCCCTGTTTAGCGAGGATTAAAGATGGCTGACATTTCGTTTTTTTCCGGCTGAGATCGGCTCGCTTCGGGTGATGGGCGGGTTGAAAACATGCGGAAGTAGCTCCTAATACTGGTTGTAGTCTTTTGCTCTGGTCAAAAAATCTTCCGATGACGCAAAAATCGTCATTTTACGTCATCGGAAGGTTTTTTCCAGACCCCCCAATGCAGATATCTCCTGTCTCAGGGGGACATGAGGGAGGGACGCACGGTCATTCAGAAATACGACCGGGTTTCTACTGATACAAAGCTGAATGCTAAATCAGTGAAGTATCCCTTTAAGTAAATCATAGTTCCAGGCCATCACCCTCTGAATGCGCTGCTTATGCAATGCAACAATTTCTTGATTACATTGCAGATGCTTCATCATCATCATCCTTTGTATACTTGATATCAAATAATATAAGAGGCATATCTACACTGTTGTGCACAGAAATGTCACGCTGTGCATTCATTCCTCATCATGGGTTTGTAAATGCATGTTTAACTTGCGAATCAGACCTTTTTTATATTCCCTCAGCATTACTGTAGCAAAGACTGCTCTCTGTTATCTGTGGTGACCATTGGATAGTTCAGCAATGTGTGTTTCTGCAACTGCACCACATTCTACTGAAGCAAAATCTGCTCTTGTATCTGCTCTCAATGTTTATAAAAAAGACGAAAAGGAGCAACACAGCAGCCCTATATGCAAGTGCTATACAACCTTTATATTAGCATTGTGATTGCATGCTGTAAAATGCATACAGTCTGTATGCATCTACAGACTCTAGCATAGTTTGCAACTATTTTGTTGAGGGATAAAAAGCCTTGGTTGTAAGTTGGTTGGCACTGGAGCAAATGCATTAATGTCCTATGCTTTTAGTCAATAAGAAACAGACCACTGCTCAGGTATGTTCAGTGTACAGGCAGTGGATTGGAAAGGCCTGGATCGTGTTACTGTAGCTGTAACTGTATGAATCCTCCAAGCTATCATCAGGTGACGAGGTCCGGAGGGACTACACCACTAAGCTCACCATCTGCAAACCCAGATAACACAGAGCCATGTGGCACGCAGCAGGGCACTATCAGGTTATCTTGCTTGTGCCCAGTTTGTGTGCCTTAGCAGTAAGCAGAACAAGGACATGCAGCATGTATATTATCCCACCGTTGGGATGTCTGGAATAGCATGCTGGTTGATCTTCCGGCTGAGTGGCAGGTTGGTTCAAAGCTGCAGTCGGCAGCAGAGAACAGAGGGAGCAGTATGTGATGTACAAATTTGAATAGTTTAAGAGAGACAGCAGATGCACTGCAGGATGCACTGCTTTACCCATCTTTCCGTCTCTTCAGAGGCCACCGTGTATTTAGCTGCCATGGTGCTGACCACAGGAGTATACAATCTGCATTGCCACACTCAAAGTAGAAATGTTTTCTTTCTGACCTTTGTTTACTGCTATCTGGTATTTATCACACAAATCTGACGGAAGAGCTGTTGAAGCCACAGGGAAAGTTAAACTCATGTTAAGAACAGCCTTAAGATCTAGAAACTGAGTATTAAAATATATATATAAACAATTGCGATGCCATACAAAATCAGTTCACAAGAAGTACGCTGGACATGGCTGCATCATTCAGCTTATTATGGTTGTGTGTGTGTTCTGGAACCAGCAGTTTCAATTCATGTTGGGTGAGTGCTAATGGTTTTGCATAAAGATCCAAAACATGACATGAGATCTTATTTTACTTGTTGAAAATGCTGTATGTTGTTCCTCTCTCGGCGCTCAGTATGTAGGAAGAAAAGAAAGCCTCCCTTTGTGAGTTGTGTCGTTTCTTGGAGGAGAGGTATCCGAGCGTGAACCAAGCAGCTGGTTTCATTAACCTCCTGTCCAGACGGGGTGCAGGGGAGTTGTGGGGGGCGCCAATTTAAATGGTAACCTTCTGAATATGCAGTCATACGCATATGTTAGTAACCACAACTTATCTGTCATGCTCAGCCGTGTCCACTGAATAACGCTATATGGTTTCATGTCATTTTATTGACAGTAGATAATGGCTTTATAGATGGAACCGCATCTAGATGTCTCTACTTTTTACAAAAGCGTCATCAAAGAGATTATAAGTTTTACAGAGTATGTCACTGCCATATATGTTTGTGTGTATCCAAACTTTAAATGAAAGACAAACCTTATATAGTCCTGCAACTTAAAGTCTCCCAATAAATGACCCACATTATCTATGATATCATACCAGCAGCTGTGTGAGACAGGGTTGAGATACAGCCTTTTTCTGAGCTTGAATGCTAACATGCTCATAATGACAATGCTAACCTGCAGTATCTATAACGTTTACCATCTTCACCATCTCATTTAACGTGTTAGGATGTTACTATTTGCTAATTAGCACTAAAACAACAGCTGAGGCTGATAGGAATGCCATTTGTTTAGGTATTTCGTCATAAACAAACGTATTTGACACATTATAATTTTAATCTGATGGTAAAGCTAAATAAAAAGTTAAGGAAGTTAAAATGTATCATAAGGGGGACATGCATGTGTGTAACAAACCTTATGGTAATTCATTCGATAGTTGTTGAGACATTTTATTCAAAGCCACACGTCAACCTCGTGGTGGCTCCAGAGGAAAAGTCTGGGGATCACCAGTCATTAGGATTCATATTTCGGGAATCATGAATATCTGCCAAAAGTTAATTGGTGAAATACAGCATTTCAGTTGGTAGACCAAAAGAAAGACATTGCATCCTCTAGAGCAATGCTGCTAGCTTGGCCAAATGAAAACCATTGCCAATATTAAAATATAAATCACATCAATTCTCTATTTATGTTTCTGTTACAGAGAGCAGACTTGGCAGTGGCTCCTCTCACCATCACCTACATGCGTGAAAAGGTCATTGACTTCTCAAAGCCCTTCATGAGCATGGGAATAAGCATTGTGTATCGCAAACCCAATGCCACCAACAACGGCTTCTTCTCCTTCCTGAACCCCATGACTCCTGACATCTGGGTCTACATCCTCTTGGCCTACCTGGGTGTCAGCTGTGTCCTTTTTGTCATTGCCAGGTAAGTCCATAAGTTGCATAATGTTTGTCATATCAGTCCGTCATACATTTCTCCTTGAGGTCGACATAGTAATTTACTCAGTTATCATTGCAGGCTAAGATTCGAGTACACCTGCCAGTTTCTCATACAGTTAGCTGCTGGGTAGTGATCAAGGCAGTTATGTCTGCATGGGCTCCCTACAGCCCAGCAGTGGGAAGAGGAATAGAAGATAAATCTTCAATTGATATTCAAAGTTCTATTCATTCATAATTCTTTGTTTCTTGTGTGATGTCTTTGGAATTGGCAATGCAGTTTTAAACGACACGCCTTAAAGTGATTGTTCAAAAAGAAGATATACTTGCTGAAGCAAAAAATGGATAACTTCATGATCATATTCAGCAGTACAAAGAGAAAAGATATATATACCTGATGCAAATCTGATTTCATCAAAGCAGGCTATTTATAGTTGATTATCAGCATTTACATAACATGTTTTGAATTCCTGGCAGTAATAAGCCATACAATTATTATGGATGGAAATTATCTCTTTGATTGGCTAAAAAGTATCTCACTTTTTTTTTGTTTGTGAATATGATAAATATCCTGTTAGTATCATTGTGTATATTTCCTCCTGCTTCGCATGCAAAGTGGTGCTTGAGGAAGTTCTACAAAAGCCGGCACTGAAAGGAGTTCTGGGGCTCGAGAGCAAACAGCTGCACTCCTCTACCCTCATTCGTTGTTTTGAGACCAAAACAGTTCTGGAGTGGTTTCACATAAGTACAAAATCATCTTAAATTTTTGCATCAGTTTTTGTTGTTGGCCGGCCTAGATAGCTGAAAAGCTGCATCCCTAAAAGTGCATTGTATGAGCATAAAACATACAGCGGTGAACAATAAGAGGGCTACTTCAGCATGAGTAGGTCATTTTAAATGCTGGACAGAGGTGTCACTTTGGCTTTCAAAAGCTCTGCTGCACGATAGTATTATGTTGCAAGGTACCCTTCCAAAGGCACATTTCAGTCCATAGTTAGAATTTAGAAAAATTACATGTTGGTGTGTGGATATATTTTTTCAAAGATAAATTACATATAAAATATAGCCTACGTTAATGCTAATGTGGCTGTGAAAACTGCTGCCCTTTATTTTCATATATCAGCATATACTTAAAACTAAGGATGATTTAAGAGGATGTAAGGAGAGAATATACTTTATCTTCTTATTCAACCCATGACTCCTGGAGAAATACAGTACATCTGAAAAAATACAGAGATAAAAAATAAGAAGCTGAGTACAGATTATTAGAAGATTTCTGTAACTTGTCGGATAAGCATTAATAAGCATTTAACTCCGCTAAGTGTGTAATGATTGAGGTTTCTCTACAAACTTATCTTCCAATGTAACCAAGGGACCTGGATTCGGTAGTCTGTCTAGACTGGTAGGTGCAAAATAAAAATAAAAAAGTTTTTTTTTTTTGCCATATGTTTCTCTGCTTTGCACAATATTTTTTTTATTTAGTTTTTCTCTAAGTGATTGGAATTATGGGTTTACTAACATTTTCTAAGTGCTTTTGCAATTAATTGTAAAAGCAAAAATACAAATTACATTAAATCAGTTTGAGGATCCAAGTATATGTCTCATATGTCTGTCTATGTACAGCCTTATTAAGACATTTAAAATAACTTACATAGCAACACTTTGTGTTTTTATAACACATCTGTCAATACATTTATTTTTAGCCAAATATGTGATATGTGACATGTGAGTGTCTTTGGGTATTACAATCTTGCCAATGAACATACACTATTAATGCAGAATAGCTGCATATGAAATAATGTATAAGGGGAAAAAAAACTACAGTGTTATTTGGGTGTGAATATAAATGTCAAGTACAAATGATGGGAAGTACTTTAACATCTGATGATAGTACATGTTTCATAGACTGAGGTAGGTGTAAATTCAATATTTAGCTTTTTGTTTAGTTAGGGCACCAAGCTGTTTCCAGATCGCCTCCTCTACTGTAGGTGTGAGCTGTACTGTACGTGTAGGCTGTACTCTTGGCCGACAGCTAATGTTGTTGTTGTTTAGCAGACAGGTTTTTATAGGAATGTTCCACACGCAGTCTGAAGCATCATTATGGCTCTGCTTTACCGATGCAAGCATTTTAGAAATTAGCAGATAACCAGGGGTATTGGATTAGCACTACTAAATTGCTCTAAAAATAGTGGGGAAAAAAGACATTGCTCTTTACTTCATTTGTGGTCAATCAAGCCATTTTCATGTGTAGGTTAGTACGCGGAAGCACGGAAAGGAGGGGGAGGGGACGGGATGAGAAGGAGGGAGGGGTGAGCTAGCTTCGTTTTGTTTGAAAATACTTTGAATGTCAACAAGAAGTGCCATCACCCAACATCGCTTAGAGCACCTTTAACATTAAAATAAAACAAAATGAGATTGAAGGAATTAATTTAATTGGTAGGAAGAACAACGTTTATATTAACAGCTGCCCAAGGCCTCTCTGATGTCTGCAAATGTTATTAGGACACATGAATGTTAAGATAAACACTTTCAGATGAGAACACTAGTCTGTATTTATTTATGCCAACATTGAGCAAAAGCACCCTCTTATTGTCCATCGGTTCAGATGTCTGATAGCTAACTAAAATGAGAGTACTTGAATGATGCCTGGAGAAGACTCAACTTTAGAGCTGTTTCATGATTAACCATCAGTCCTGTTGAGTGTCTGATTAAAATAGACATATTAGAAAATATTTCTGAAGCATGTAATTACATTTAAGTGTATCTCTCTTGAACAATATACATTTCAATCAATTAAAATTCTCTAGAGATTTATAACAACGGTCCCTCAGAACTGATACGCATTCAAGGATGCACCATTGTGGGTAACAGTGTTGAGGACAAAATTGTAGTTACTTATCTGTTTTTTTCTGTCATACTTATCTGTTTTTTCTGTCATTAGCACTTTCTACTATATCTCATCAAAGTAACAGATATGCCACATTTCGTGGAGATACTATCTGGAGTCTAGGGGATCCAATTGTACTCAGTAGAGCACCCAGAATAAAGAGCCAGAAAAAGATTTTTCACATTATATAAATACATTTCAAAAGGGGAAAGTAGTGACATTTAGCATGTTTTATCTCAGAATCTGCCTCTGATGGCTTGTGCAGTACATGGTGTGCAGCATTATCAGCAGGTGTCAAACTAAATGGTAGAGATATAGAAAAATGCATGCTTTAGGAGTCCTCATGCCTCACATTCTCAAACATGACATTTTAAATACCCTCTGAAAAATTGGATTTCTGTGTCTCGGTCAACTTTTATATAATGTATATAAGAAATAGTTGAGGTTTTTTTCAGATTCCTAAGGATTTTTGACAACCTCTGGTCCGTCTGTTTTTATTTTCTAAAAATGCTTGTAAAACATCAACCCTGTTGTCCACAGTAAATCTATGGACATCATTTTTTTCAGGAAAAACTGGGCTACTAGAATATGTGCAGTTAAACAAGGTTGTAGGACCTTAAAGATAAATAAATAAAACAGAATAAGAATCTCACAGATATGCGAGCGGAGGGCGCGCACCAGTCTATTTTTTTCAGCGGCGCTCGACAAACCGGAAACAGGAAGCCTGAACGAGCTCCTGGGAAACCCTATTCTATATAGGTCTATGGGGAAACCGGATGCCAGGACTCGCCGACTGACTGCAAGTCTCTCTTTTTGTGTTATTTTTTTGTGAATGGAAGGCTTGATCCGACCAAGTAGCTCATTGAATCAAATCGAAGCATTGGCGGAACTGTTGCTGCCTGTTCTGCCGTTGTTTATCTTGTTCTTCTTCTTCTAGTCCTTAGAAAGAAAAACATTGGTAGCCTTTGCTCCTTAGCGCCACCGCTGTTCAGGAGAAGACTGCAACTAGTATCGCGACCACCACGCGCGAGTATAAATACTCATGGCAGTCCCGTGACGTCACGATTTCCGCAAGCACTTTTGGAAGCGCTAGTATAACTGACGCTTTAGGGCCCTGACAGAGTCAACGCGAGCAATGCGAGTAGTGTGTTTCCGCTGTTACTGGTTTCATCAATTCTGTATCCAGCAGGCAGCTGTTCAGTGAAAAAGCTCTGATAAAATGACCAATTGCTGACTGCCCAGCAGCAAGTAGCAGCCAAACTAAATTTGCGACTAACTTGTGAACATAGTGGAGCATGTAACAGCTAACGAGCCAGATATTTTTCTTAGGAGAAGGTGGAGACCAAAACAGAGTCAATATTGGACATTATTAGGTGGCCACAAACAAAGCATTAAAATAATGATAGCAATGCTCTGCTCTGTATTGACTGGACATGTTAATGTTTTCTAACATGTTTGCCATAAGAACTTTATAAGGTTTGTCAAGGTTGTGTTTATAGCTTGTTCTGCTGTCGCCATTTGGCCATGAGTTCAGTTAATGCTGCTTTAAGTACTGCTTTGTAGTTCTGCTGCTGTTCTGCAGTCTTCAATACTGTAGTTTTGTTACTCCAAACCACAGACGGAACTCTAAAATAGCTTTAACTCGCAGAACAGCTCTCAAGCTAATATAATTCAGTTTTTGAAATTCTTCTTAAAGAAGGAATGGTATTCAAAAAGGATAAAGATGATGTAATTCTTGCATTTCCTCAGATCTCATACCCGATAAAGTTTTAAAACAGCTTTCCAACTTCCTTTCTCGTTCCCAGGTTCAGCCCGTATGAATGGTACGACGCTCATCCTTGTAACCCCGGATCAGATGTGGTGGAGAACAACTTTACCCTCCTCAACAGCTTCTGGTTTGGAGTTGGTTCCTTAATGCAACAAGGTATGGCAGCACACACATCCTCTGCCTTGTAAGAAACAATTCTGTCACACCACCCACCCCTCCCTCATTTATCTGTGCACTGCTAGCTCCCTCTTTCTGCCTCTTTAACTGACACGCTCCATGATTTCGATTCTGTGACGGTTTCATAAGACATACCTGTCAAGAACAACTGCAGAGCTCAGCCTTACATGACAAAGGAAAGCTGTTGTCACCTACCTGCTGTTTAAAAAGGGAAGAGTAGGTGCCAGCCACTTGTCAGAGATTGTCAAGTAAGGATGGAAAACATTGCTGCATTAATTTCCCAATAACGCAGTTGCTGGCCCTGCTCAAGAGCTTTCTGTATGTTGGGACGAAAAGGGTAAGTTGAGGAGCATGTCTGACAAATGCCAGCTGTCAGCCATGCTACGCTGGCTGGTGTGATGTTTTCAGCGCTGTATGACTTGCACTGAGAGTGACCCATTGTAGAGAATCCATATGTCTCACTCCTAACTGTCCAACAAGTAGCCCACCAATTAAATGTCACTGTGATCTTGTTTGATGCTGAGTATAATTCCGACACCAGTAAGAATAAAAGAAGCCATTTCTTCTTTAAGCACAAGAACCTTTTGACTGAAAAATCAAAAGGGATTCAAATAGGTTTTTATTTGATAGGCGTCCCTTAAAGGGATAGGTAAGCAAATGAAGGCCCAGAAATTAGATAATGAAGTCAACTGTGGAGGAAAAAAAGGCTCAAGTAATAAAATGCTTAACCTCTATGTAACAAGACAAATCAAGGAGGCTTAGTGGGACTCGGCAGTGGATCTTTGCCCATAAGGATAGCAAACACATTCAGCAATTCATTAAGCAGAGAAGCTCGGCAGCACTCTTGTGAAACTGCGTAGCAGCTTTGCTCTCTCAGGAGTAGCACCAGCGTGCCGGGAGGCAGAGGAGGTGGAGAATCAAAACAAAATTAGCTAGTTAGTAGCCTTTAATATTAATCTAAACTGGTTAGAACTCCCTATTACAATTTGAATCATGGCTTACAGTGTTTTCTGTCAATGCCTGAGCTCCCTATTTCTCATAGTTATAATGGTTAACTGAAGCTGCTGAGTAAAAATATTCACATCGGGATATCAAAGTTAATATGCAGTTCAAGTGTGTTCTCTAGCATCTGCATTGTGATTATGGACATATGTTGTATAGTTCCTTATGTTGCATAACTGATTCTACATGATTTTGAAATCAAACATATCTTGATAATGATCTTGAACATATTGTTTGTCTCAATTTAAAATTGACAGACTGATTTTGGCTTTCCGTGACACCCAACCTTCACACATGGGGAACACAGGAATATTTTGTCTGTGTCACATAAACAGACATCCTCTGCCTGTCTGCCAAACACAGTGACAGCAGCTGAGATGGAAGCCATTTCCTTGACATGTTTAAAATGCAAATGGATGTGTTTGAGGGGATCCAAAAAAAAAATCTGCCAGCTTGTCTGTGGGAGGGAGGTGTCATAGACAAGACAAAGAACACAAAATATGTGGAGGTGCAAAAGCAAACACTTTGTGTACTTCAAATGCATCCTGGGGGTCTCAGTAGGCTTTTACTCACAACAAACATATGTCTGATCATTTCCCGTAAATTGGTTTCCCTACATAAAGTAATTTCATGAGCCGACTTATTCCCAATTCTCTCATTCTCACTGACTGTATTCCTTGATTTTCTAAAATATATTTCTACTCTAAATATTACCAAGATGCATGGTTTAAAGCCCAACATATTGTATTATTTGTTTGGTTCTTTATGCAAGAACTATCTGTAGTGGCATTTTGTCTGTGGATAAGAAACTGCAGTTGTGACTTTGCCCCTTCTTGAGATTTAGATCAAGATATAGTTGCAATGGAATAAACATTTCCATTCACAAGTGTCATTATTTAAACCAATTAGCGAGTAAAAGCCTTAAAAGAGAGTTATATCGCAATGACTCCACAGAGAGGATGCTAAGTGCAGCTAATCATTCTCATGGGAAAGCCTAGTTCTCTCATGTTAAGGTAAGGCATTGCTAGTGGGTAGAAAAACTCCAGAAAACTGGGACATCATGTTTAGCACGATGCACTACTCCACAGAGAACAGCTTTTTTTCAACCCAGACTGACAATTCAAAAAGCATCATTAGATATAAAAGATTCTGTCCATTTTTTTCAAAAGGAGAACAGCAGTGTCAGAGTGACTTCTTCATGATCTCCTCTTAGGTAATGTGTGCTGTAGTTTTAGTAGTGGCTATTACATATATACTTACTATACATTAACTCCCATATTGTATATAGTATTCACAGATGTCGTGAGAAAGAACTCACACAAGAAATCATAAGAGTGGATAATGCAACACATCTAAAAGTTAAAAATGCAACAGCACAGTTTCTATTAAACCTCAACTAAAACAATCTTGATGTCAATATTATAAATAGCCTCCCTAAAGCCTTGAAGCTAGTAAGTGAACCTTGAGTAAAAATTGGTTTTGTCAAAGTGCTTTTGAATTATCTCCTGAAAAATTAGGATTTCATAATTCATGGCAAACAAGGCATACTGTATGCCTCATTTGCAATGAAATGATGCTGTTGCAAAATAATACAACCAGCATCATCATCAAGAATGAAGAACGCGAACATAACGATCACGTCATTCACATGCATATTAAGTAGCCACATGTATCTGTTTTGGTCTTATAATACATCCATAGCTTTACCCAGTGGAGAGGACGGGTCGCTCAGCCAGCAGTTAAGTTTATAAGAATTTGTCCAAATTTCTAGATTCCCACCAAGCTAAGCGAAGACTACAACCAACAGCTTTATTAGTGAACTGAGCAGACAGAGCAGATTAACATGTCTCTTTCTACATGTTTATGCCGGTCTATACAGGTGAGTGCATTGATAAGTATTGACTTTTTACTCACAAAAGGTTTTATCGTAACCTACTTACAGTAACGAGACTAGCGTGAGTTCATCTGCCCCCCCCAGCGGCCGTTGGTAATCCTCTGTATCGTTCCCAGTCAGGTGCAGCGCGTTTTAGATGTGTGTGTGCGTTAACGTTAACGCACACACACATCTCGGTTTAGCTGGGTGTGTGTGTGTGGCGCGCAGGCAAGAATCCCGGCATGTAAATAGAGACGGGGGGGGCTGGGTTTGTGCTCTACCTGTGAAGCGCGTGTCCGCGCTATTCTCCGACAATCAACATTGATACCGTGGCGTGGCGACAGAAATTGAACTGTGGCAGTGCGCCACTTGCCAATCAACATAGGGGAAACACTGAGGATGCATTATTGAAGCTGATCTCAAAATTAAAAATGCAGATTTCCCATAATGATATTTGCACTGCTTTGTACTGGAATCGTCTTTATAGTCGTAGGCACCTATTTACAGCATTCATGTGAATGAGCAGTGCAGCAGTCAGTGACATAGATGCTGTTTTGGTGACTGAAATAGTATCAGTGTTGTCTTTCCTGAAAAAACATTTATATTTCCTTGGTTTACAAGATATGAGTCCTTCCTCAAGGAAATGCATGGCATTTTGACACAGTTATATGTCCCTGGCACCATATGACTGATCGGCTTTTTGTATTTATTAGTGCTCTGATGCAGCACCATATACTGTTCCCTGCTGACAATAGCACTTTATAGTGTGGAATTCAATGGAGTTACCCGTTGCTTCACTTCATTTTTAGTGCAACCAGAGAATGCATCTGGATCTTCCCTCTATGAAGTCATAGTGAATTAAGGGATGCTACTGTCGTACCTTGTTTGCAACCATGTAACGTCTTTGTCAAACCATAGAGGACAAATCCAATCAAATTTGGTAGAAGAGGTTAAAGAACTGACCACTCTGCCCCCCTTCTGTGGGCTTGTTACTCTTTAGAATTGCCCTCATAAATCTTCTCAGTAAAGTAACAGAGTGCACGAAGCACAAGGGTATTTTAAAGGTTGTCAGAGATGAGATATAAAGTAACTTTAACACCAGTCAGTGAGCCATTGTAAACATAGTATTACTCAGCAGAGGACCACTCAAAGTCAAGGATGATGCTGATGTGTACCGTCAGTCTGGCTATATGTACTATATCTTGGATTTATCTTGCTTTATTTTTTTATATAAAAAAATAAGCTTTTGATAAATATATTTTCAATGAAAACACATTATCGAGTTAGATCTCAATGCAACATCAAATAATAGTTGTCTGAGAGTGTGATTGAGGACATAGTGAGTTAGTTAAGTTATTGCTGTCAACTCTAAAGGTTTACACGAGCTGAGACGGGCTTTTGTACTTAATGTAGAAGCCTCAGGAACACACAGTTTACTGGTCTGATCGGCCTATTCTGAATTATTTGCCTAGAGTTTGTCTAAACTGCCAAACTGGCTTCAATATCCACTTCCTCGCTGACAGCGCCTTGATCAACAGCAGTGGCAGTGCCAAAAACATTTGAAGGCTAATTAACAAAAACGCAAGTGATTATGTTTCTGCATTTGTTTAATTCGGTAACAGTGTTGTCAGGTACAATTTTAGATAATTGCTAGTCTCTCACTTTGTGTTGTGTACAGGCTCAGAACTGATGCCCAAAGCCCTGTCGACCAGGATCATCGGTGGGATCTGGTGGTTCTTCACACTCATCATCATATCATCCTATACAGCTAATTTAGCAGCTTTTCTCACTGTGGAGAGAATGGACTCGCCTGTGGACTCAGCCGATGACATCGCTAAGCAGACCAAGATTGAGTATGGTGTGGTCAAAGATGGTGCAACCATGTCTTTCTTCAAGGTATAGTACACACAATGAAGAGTAGTTATTAGTGGGTCAAGCTATTTTATCGTAATACTAGTTGCATAAATTACAGAAGGTACAATGCAGATATAGAATAAAATATGTCAATCACAATATAGTCACTGAAATTGGTTTTGTCATGTACTGTCCTTTACAGTGTGCAAACAGCCATACTGTAGCTGAAGCATGCCAAGTACAAACATGTATAATAATCACAATATTAATAATAATGTTCTATGTGTTAAGAAATTAGGAAATCTGTTGACTCTTGAGTTATTAAGTTGACTTTGTTAAAAAACTTTTTTTTCCTATATAGTAGGCCTATATTTCCAAAGGAAAAAAAATCTATATATTTCCAGTTAGATCTTAATTCCCACAGCTAAGGCAAATTCTTCAGCTTCTCCACTTCTCTACACTGTTTGATGTGTTACTCCATAATGATTTTTTTATTCCAAAGTTTCAGCATGCCTGCAGGGTCTTTGACTTTATTTTAAGCTTTGCTTTAGATGCCGCTGCTATGTGATGCTGAATAACACATGTAACAGAGTTACACTTTCTCACTGAAAACACTGCACATTTCCATTGAAGGCAGTCCATAAGTTTATGACATTCAATATTAAGATAGCAATGAATTGATTCTTCCAGGGCATCTGTTTGCCCTAGTTTTTATGCCCCCAAAGATTTGTAGTGGAGCTCATAAACACCGTATGACTCTTTGAATCTGCTGAATGGTGTGTATACTCATCCCCCAGCTTTGATTATGTTATTGGGTTCAGGTTTTTGATGATATCAAGTGGGTTTAAAACAATAATAGTGTCTTGGAATATATATATATATATATATATATATATATATATATATATATATATATATATATATATATATATATATATATATATATATATATATATATTAGGGCTGTCAAATGATTAAAATTTTTAATCAAATTAATCACAATTTTCAGTGGATTAATCATGATTAATCACTATTTGCAATTACACCTGAATCCTAACCATTTTTTTCTGAAATGCATACCAAAACATACTAGTGCTGTCAAGCAATTAAAATATTTAATCGCATTAATGTCATAGTTAACTCGCGATTAATCGCACATTTTTATCTATTCTAAATGTCCCTTGATTTCTTTTTGTCCCATTATATTTTCTCATTTTAATTCTCTTATCAACATGGAAAAGTAGATTGGCTTGCTTTGTGACAATGTTTTTTTTTTTATTGAAAACAACATTGTCATATACGTTATGTTCAGTTTCACACTAACATTCACACTTGGAACTAATAATCTGTCACACAATGTAACGCTGTTACCTCGATTTTCCATTGCAGATAGTACTGTAGATAGTCCTGCAGATAGTACTACAGGTAGTACTGCCTCATGCCTGAGGCGAGCGTGGCTCTTCCTACTGTCTATGGGCTCATAGCGTCGTCAGCGGCATAGCCAGTCGTCATAGCAACTGGTTTCCCGTGACTCATTTCCTGGTTCTCGTTCTCTTTCATAACCACCGTAAAATCAAGGAGAGGGTTTTCCTGCTCCAGGTTTCCCACCGTGGTCAGAAAGAACAGAGGAGACACTTTGTTTCTCTCACTGACTGTAGAGTCACTACTCGCTCGCTCTGAAGATAATCGCCGTCACGAGCCTACAAGCTACGCGGCTAGCAAGCTAAAACCGGCCGAGGCTTGTGTCTGGTTTGTTTGCGGTCTGCGAAATTACAAGACCCGCCCTTCAATCACTACTATTGGCCAGGCGTCGAAGGTAACGTAACTCCATTTGTTCAGGTCCTATCCCCTGACCAATCCACTATCCTCACCACTGGCGGTGAAATGCCTAAACCAAACCAGCTGCTTCGTAGGGCGGGACATGGCGTGGCCATAGACAGTTAAAGAAGTGGACTAACAGATCCCGTTGCTCTCTCTATGCGTTACTCGTGCGTTAAAAAAATTATCGGCATTAAAATGGGTTTGCGTTAACGCCGTTAATAACGCGTTAAACTGACAGCCCTAATATATATATATATATATATATATATATATATATATATATATATATATATATATATATATATGTGTGTGTGTGTGTGTGTGTGTGTGTGCTGTCAAACGATTAACATATTTAATCGCGATTAATCGCATTAATGTCATAGTTAACTCGCGATTAATCACACATTTTTATCTATTCTAAATGTCCCATGATTTCCTTTTTTTGTCATTATATTTTTTCATTTTAATTCTCTTATCAACATGGAAAAGTGGATCAGCTGCTTTGTGCAAATGTTTTTTTTATTGAAAACATTGGCATATACGTAGTGTTCAATTTCACACTAACATTCACACTTGGAACTAATAATCTGCCACATAATGTAACGCTGTTACCTCGATTTTCCATTGCAGATAGTACTGCCTCATGCTTGAGGCGAGCATGGCTTGTTTCATAGCGACCATGGTTTCCCCCGACTCATTTCCTGGTTGTCCTTCTCCATAAACAACGTACAATCAAGGAGAGGGTTAACTTCTCCTGCTCCAGGTTTCCCACCGTGGTCAGAAAGAACAGAGGAGACACTTTGTTTCTCTCTCTGACTGTAGAGTTGCTACTCGCTCGCTCCGAAGCTAATCGCCGTTACGAGCCTACAAGCTATGCGGTGTCACTGCACGATGTGAGTCTCAACACGATCTGAGTCGCGTCGAGTTGCGCATGCTCAGATTTAAACAATTTACGGCATAACGACAATAACGGAAGATGGGAACAGCAATAATAGAAGATATAGAAGGTGGAAATCATTTAAAAAACGTTTTAGTTATCAAATGCTATCTATGATTGTTTGATTGCTAACGTTAGCTCAAAACGCCATTAAAGTAACAGCCTTTGTTGTGTTTGATTGCCAACTTGTAGCCAGCAGTGAACCAACTTGATCATGTAGCTCCATTTTCACTGACTTTTTTATTTTTTTTATTAACTGACGTGAGGGATCATGCCGTGAACATGTGATGTGTTACGCTAAATAATACATCACTGCCATTTCCATCTTCCATATCTTCTATTATTGCTGTTCCCATCTTCCGTTATTGTCGTTATGCCGTAAATTGTTTAAATCTGAGCATGCGCAACTCGACGCGACTCAGATCGTGTTGAGACTCAGATCGTGCAGTGACAGCGGCTCGCAAGCCCAAACCGCCCGCGGCTTATGTCTGTTTTGTTTCCGGTCTGCGACCCGCCCTTCCATCACTACTATTCAGTCCCTCCAGAAAAACGTGGAGTTTTTTTGTGATTGTTGCGGGCAAAAATCCTTGATTATGCGGCACGTTTGCTTAAAAAATGCGATGGAATATGCGGGATATTTATGCCATTTCATGCGATGAAAATGCGGGAACTTGCAAAAATTGCGGGAACTTGCGGGAACTTGCAAAAACTGCGTTTTGATGAAAAAGAGAAAAGAAGTGATTCCCCCAACACAGTGTTCTCAGTAGGTGAAATTACGTCACTTCATAACGTTCCCATGGCAACAGGGGAAAATGGCTGCTCTTTTGTGAAGTAAACGCAACATTTTTCAACTTTCTGCTGAGATATATGTGACTTTTTTGCAACGAAAATGCGGTGATTATGAAATCATGCAAGCCCCGCATATTTTGCGCGGAAATCGGCAATTTATGCGGCGAAAGTGCGGCGTATTTGAAAAAATGCGGCCCCCGCATTAATATGCGGACTTTGGCTGATTATGCATTGAATTCTGCGATCGCATAATCGCGTTTTTCTGGAGGGACTGACTATTGGCCAGGCGTCCAAGGTAACGTAACCCCATTTGTTCAGGTCCTATCCACTGACCAATCCACTATCCTAACCACTCGAGGTGAAATGCCTAACCCCAATTACAAGGTAATGTAAGTCAATGGAGGCCAACCGGCATTGATAAACATTCTAAAAAGCAAGTATGCGTCTTGATAACACGCCAATAATGGCACGAATGTAACGAATTGGCGTATCATACATACCCCACTTCATGAGATCAGTCTGAATAGAAGGAGTAACAGGTGTTTAATTACCTCATCAGAGTTGAATGGCTAAAGTTCCATCTGCCCCCCCACCCACCCACCTGCACTTATAGAAAGGCCTGATGATGTCAATTCAATGAGGCAGAGAAGCATGATAAATACTGAGGAGATCGGGGAGTAGATGTATGTAACTGGATAGATTCAGTTCTAAACTTATGTTTCGGTAACATACTAAACTGTTTTTTTTTCTCTGAATTCTACTCAAATATCATATGAGTAGAGCTGGGCAATGATTAAAAGTTCTAATCGCAGTTAATCGCATGATTTCCCTGATTAATTGCGATTAATTGCCACTGCCAGGGTATTCATGTGATCCTGCATGTTATATACTGTATATAAAAAAAACTGCCCACAAACTCCTGAGCCACAATCATAACATTAAAACAACAGGCAATTTCTTTTTTTCTTTTTTTTTTAATCAAGGAGTAGCATAACCAGTCTATGTTCAGTACCAGTAGGTAGGGGGAAGCTTTCTATATCTTTTTAAATTGTACATTGCTGTAATGCGAACCAGCATCACCTGTATGAGTTGACCTTATCTATTCATCTGGGATTTTAAAAAATCATTAAATCCTGTAACAAAGATGCCAACTTGGCAACTCTTGCTATACATCCTAAGTGGTACTTTTTTGTTTTAAGCAACTAGGACTGTGCTTCTACTGTAGTTAAACATAATGGAGGACTTATTATAATAGCATCTTTCACAATTTGAAATGGCTTTAGACAGTAATTATCTAGGATTAGACATGGCATAAATGTGACCTCATATAAAATTGCATGAAATACCACACGCCTGATGCAAGACTAATGGAGAGGCATTCTTTTATTGCTGCTACAGTAGCACTTATGAGAATAGATGTGTGCAAAGCTTTAATGTATTGTCCTTTAATCCTGTGACGATGGATATCTGTAGGTCACTGGCTAGAATCTGTATTCTTAAATGCTGTTAATGAACAAATACTATATGTGTAGTCCATTCAAGCATTAAAAAAAGTAGTTAAGTAATTCATTCATAAGGGCTATAAAGGGGCCAGCAAGGTTTCATGGTTAGCAGTATTTTTAGCGTTAACACTTTGGGCTATAATGTTTTAAAGTAATTTAGTCCAAGCTCAAGCACATTTTGTGTTAGTGGTAATAGCATTGTATATTTCCCCCCCATTTTTTCCTCACCTGCAGCAAGGGAGATTGTTCAAATCAGGTTCAAAAGGCACATTTGTTTTTAACTGGCTCTTTTGATCCTTTACAGAAATCTAAGGTTTCTACTTTTGAGAAGATGTGGGCCTTTATGAGCAGCAAGCCGAGCACATCACTGGTAAAGTCTATTGAGGATGGGATTCAGAGGGTGCTGAAGTCAGACTATGCCCTCATCATGGAGTCCACAACTATCGATTACATTACTAGGAGGAACTGTAACCTTACACAGGTGGGAGGGATCATCGACAGCAAAGGCTATGGCATCGGCACTCCTCTCGGTAAGACCTGCGAATACATTTGAGACTACCAAGTAAAAAAATTCAACCCCTTTTTATACCTTGCCTTTTGAAGGATGAGGGACTGCTTTTTAGACAACACAGCAGTATAAGCTGTGTTTTTTTATTTAGCTACCAGTGAGACAGTATGCCACAACGTGTTTATGAACCTTATTATCACAGAATCCAGCTGGCATTTCTTCCAAAGTAAAACGGTCCTTATGTTGCTTCCAGGCTCCCCTTACAGAGACAAAATCACCATAGCAATCCTAAGCATCTTGGAGGATGGGCGCCTACACATGCTGAAGGAGAAGTGGTGGAGTGGGAGCAGCTGCTTGGATGAAGAGCGTCACGAGACAGGCCCCATGGGTATTCAAAACCTGGGTGGTATATTCATTGTGCTGGCATCTGGCCTAGTGCTGTCTGTTTTTGTGGCGATTGCTGAATTCATTTACAAGCTAAGGAAGACTGCAGATCGTGAGCAGGTATATGTCCCCATAAATCACATACATAATGTGTTATTTTCTTAATTTAATCTTTAGTCTGGTTAGGATGGATGGAAAATAAGTTTAACATTAATTTAATTACACTCTATTGGGATTTCAGTTTCATTTACCCTCAATTTTAGCAAATAAGTTGCTAACCATGCCTATTTTGTTATGATACTTATTACACATAGCCTCTAAACCAAGCCATGCTCTATTCATGGATTTGACTTCAAACACGTTATAAAAGGATTTGCATGCCTTTGGCTAATCCCTTGGAGTACTAGGGCCATAAAACCACAACATTTACTTATTT
This sequence comes from Gymnocephalus cernua, assembly GCA_023631565.1. Lineage (NCBI taxonomy): Eukaryota > Metazoa > Chordata > Actinopteri > Perciformes > Percidae > Gymnocephalus > Gymnocephalus cernua. The sequence goes on from CM042429.1 coordinate 33,402,616, forward strand.
TAACAGGCATAATTGCAAATTGGAGCATAGAGAATTAATCCATTATTAGTCATTGGAGATGTCAGAATTGCATGATTCCTTTACTGTTAAATCACTAATTTGAGTCATGCTAAGTGAGTAGTTGCACGCATGTTCATGCACCATATTTGGTCACTCTTTCTGACACAGAAACAATAATGAACCATGTGCAGGCTAAATGTGATAGTGGTGCAGTTAGACATTGCTGACAGCCATGGACACACGTGCGCACATCCACACACCAGCAGTAACACAACATGAATGTTATGTTCTAATGCATTTTGTGCTCTTTAGACTGTCGACACTCTCTGCTGTCAGAAACAATTTAAAGCTAAGGCATTTACCCCCCCGTCCCTCTCCCCTTTTCTCCTTCTTGCACCCCTCCCCGCACCCTCCCTTTTCGCCCAGAGGTCTTTGTGCAGTGCCATGGTGGACGAGATCAGACTGTCGTTCACCTGCGAGAGGCGGGTGAAACACAAGCCTCAGCCTCCAGCCATGGTGAAGACGGATGCAGTGATCAACATGCACGCTTACAACGACCGACGACTCCCAGGAAAGGACAACTTGAGCTGCAGCACTGGGATGACTCCCGTGTTCCCATGACAATGTGCTCCCCACAGGGCAAGAACCTCCTGAGCAACGTGTCAGGGGCCATGCCAGAGACTAGAGACAATGGCATAGATGGGATCACCAGATTCACCATTAACCACAGTGACATGGGGACTCTAACAAAACATGGGCATCTGAAAATGGCAGCATCAGCCACACAGGTATGACAACATTCACCACTGTATTCCAAATCACAAGAGGTTAAAGTAATAATTGGGGGAGGTTCTGGGAAAACAGTATACCCAAATTATCAGTTTCAAGTCTGATGTTTACGTGCGCAACACAAAAATACACAAGAAAATACACATCGTTCAAGGAATTCTCAATCAGTGAAAAGACTGAGAATTTTATTGAAAATATGGACTGAAGAAGAAGAAAGGCTTTGTTAAAAATGGCAATAAATGACAGATATACATAGAGGACAAGGAAGAGCAGTTTTCATTGGAGATCAGTTTTGCCATACATTAATATTATGATATGAAGTTCTCACCTGTATCCTGCTAATTTACATAAACTCCCAAATGGCCTTTGAAGGCAGAAAATAACATTACCTCAAACATGTTGTCGAGGCAAAAATGGTTATCTTTGAGTCATAAGCTGAAGGATATGAGACAGGATCTTTTGAAAGCATGGTTCACAGGTACACATGTGATAACCTGTAAGAAAACTATTTTAGTAGTATCTGCAGTATTGTTGTTGTTGGAAACCCATAGAGACACAACTGTTCAGCAGTAAATACATGTTTGTTAAAGTTGTCATGTGAAATTAACTATCTTGTTACACACAAGCAAATACTCATTGATGCAGAGATTGATTTGAGCAAAAGTACAATTTATGTCAAAATGATTTTGTACATGATTGTATTTTAATCAGTTTAATATTGATTGCCAAAGATCTGACCATTCAACAGATACAGTATAGGCCAGTTCCTTCTCATTTTTTCTTTTTAGAGAGCACTAATCTTGCGTTCAATGCAAAGTAAATTGAAGTGGTTTAAATGGGACTATTAAGGGATCTTGCTATAACAGTTTTTCAGGTAATATTTTTCCAAAGTAAATTGCAATTGGCACGATAGTGGCACTGTATTTGCTGGTTTTTCAAACCAATTCACCTTAAAGTACATTATTGCTATTAACACTGTAATGTAAAACAATCATTGCATAAGAATCGTTAAAAAAACCAGCATGTCCATCATTTGCTGATAGACTGTCTTTCTTAAAACATAACCTTGGTCCTGTGTAACTTGCAAAATAATAAATCACGAAAATATTGAGCTATTACATGAACCAATTGCAAAGGTTTGTGCTCACCTTTGATACAAATGGTAGCATGTCTGCACATATATGTACATACAAAAACATATATACACATGTATGTGCAGACTGGGTTGGAAGGCGTTGGATCAGGTATTTCTGTATTTTCGTTTAATAACTAATTGTAAGTCACAGAGACAAAATGTAACAGACTGTGACCTAAAAAGTAAAGTGCATTCTTTTGAGTGCATTTAATTGTGACGTATCCATCAAAGTCTGTGCAGGACTTGTGTGGCTACAGGACCATTGAATGTCCACTTCTAAACACATTTTTGAACAGTTCATTTTCCAGGTGTGATCTAGAGGCTTTTTGGCAGAAAACTTTTTGTTTTGCATTATGAGCATTCTGAATACTGAGCGTGGTTTTGATTTTAAATGTTAACAGACTTTTGAAGGTTATCTCAGACTTGAAAGTCACACATTTTTCTGTTTAATTACCTGATGTGGACAGAGTAAATTCATAGGTGTAGTGTATGAACATGCGGAAAGATAATGTGGTGAATAGACAAAAGACAGATGATTATTTTGTGTGCTCATGTTGACTTTAATGCCAATTGAGTAAATGTACACCTTCAGCAAATGTCATGATGTAGGAAGAGTCTGTGAGCTGCTGTCACCCGGAAGCCGAATGAACAGCAAACCTCTGTGAGGTTTACGTTGTCAATAAGTCAAGACTAAACAAACTTAACTTTATGATTCAAGAAAAGTCCTGTAAAACTTAGCCTTGGTTTGGTAGAGAGTCACTGTATAATTGTTTATGGATTCCCTTCTACAAAGTAGAGTATGTAGATAAGATCCACAGCAGAAAAAAAAATGTATTTTGCTAAATTTATACTGTTACAAATGAATTCTGTTCACAGTCAAATATGTTATAGATGCTATTTATTTCATTAGAGAGGTCACTTTAACCTACTTCTTCACTTTACCCCAGTTCCACAGCCCCAAACCTTATTTATTTAATCAAAATCCATTATAATATGGTATACTGGATTACTATCATTCAGATGGGAAACTGTATGTAAATCGTCTTTTATGATGGCTGACAGATTTCTATAAGGTGAACATGAAATGGAAATGTGGAGCTTCCCCAAGACTTTAGGGGACATATCTTAGAATAGGGAGAATAGGGTTTATCTTGTGTAACTGGACCTTTACTGCTCTTGAAATCCCAATTAGGACAGTATTGCCGCAGCTGATGCGTGGTTGTACAATATTACTGTTACCCTAATGTGTACTGTAGCTTTCCATGCAGGTGATTCAAAGACTCAAGTTTGTTTGTATTTCACCTCTGTAATATGTGAAAATTATTGAAAATGTCATCACAATCAAAATTAGTTGGAATTACAACAGGGTTTCTGATTTGGCTGATTCAGTCAGTTTGGTTACTGAATATACATCTTTTTTATAGATTAATGTGAATAATAATGTCATTTTACACAAAAATTGTATGAAACATGAGAGAAAACTAATGCAAGATGTAAGCTACATGACCTGTGATCCATTAGCAGTGTGTGATATGAGTTCTGATTTTCCAGCAGTCAACGGTATGCCTTTTTATGCATACCTTTCTTTTGAGTTGCACAGCTTCTATTATTTGGCAGAAAACCTCTCAAACAATACGATGAATATGTTGGTGCCAACCAGGGTTTTCTTTGTGGACATGCAGAATTTCTATGAATATAGTTTTTGTAAGGTTTTGTAAAAAAAAAAAACGGGGAAAAAACGATTTTGTTTTCCTAGTAACTGTATGTGTTAAGAGAACATTAGAATAACCAACATCTGAGTCAAACATGGGAAAATTCAACAAAATATTATAGAAAAGCTATTGAATTATTTTCTTTTTAACACATTGTGAATAATTCAATTGTACAGTTTGCTGTATGGGTTATATGAAGATTTAAATAAAAAATACAAACTATATCTCCTGTTGAGCCACTGGTTGATTGGTGTTATCATGGTAAAAACATGTAACAAAACATGGATTTTGCATGCTAAAGGGAAATGTGTGTCACTTTTATGTGGGCATTAAACTTAACTTTTTTCAGGCTCTCATCTGAGTCTTACATTGAAGTGAATATTAGCATTGTTGTGGTTATGGTTGCTTGGTACTTAGTCTCGCTTTGCCAGACCTTCCTCTACAGCGCTGCGGAGGAGGGTCTGGCTAGTCCACACAGCATTCCGGGATTGGAGAAAAACGTTCTCTGGTTTATTGGCATTTCTTTAAACCAATTACAATCGTCACGGGCGGCGCTAAGCACCGGGAAAAGCCACAGTGCCGCTGCAAAATAGTCTCGGGAAGGAACTTGTTTTGGTGGAACGTGTATGTTCAAAAGTTGTTTTAGTCGTGCAACAGAAAACTCAGATTGGACAGATAGTCTAGCTAGCTGTCTGGATTTACCCTGCAGAGATCTGAGGAGCAGTTAACCATAGTCCTCAGAAATCCACCAGAGTTTAAAAATACCAACACAAAGGAAGCCCAAGGTATCTGAACAGCTGAAAAGAGTGAAATCAGGCAGAATTTCTGAGGGCAACGGAGCAATCCCGGGAAGTTGAACGTCATGGAAATAGACTACTTGGTACTAGGCTTACTAGGCATACATTTTACAATAAGTAAAATATTGACACCAACTCAATTTTAAAACCCAGTACTTTTTTCATGAAGACTTTTTTTTCAAATGACCAGAAAAATGGATTAGATTACTGTAGATTCAATTTTAAATGACCACAGTGTATAAAAAGAAAAGTGAATAAATCAATACAAAAAATATTTTACGCAAATAGAAAATCAGTTGACGATTACGGCTTATCCTTATTTTTAAGTGTACTTTGCTGGCTATTTTACCAGATGTCAGATATGAGATTCTATGCATTCTACAGATGTTTCCATGTGTACAAAAATAAACATTTCACGTACTAAAAATAAACTAATCTGCAAACTAATACTTTATTTTTCATAAAGTGAGTACATGTGATGGACAGTGTGCAGGATTCTTTGTTTTCTACAAACAAATTTGGCTGAAGTTTGGTCAACAGAACATTCTGGGCCAAATATCCTGCTGATCCAAGAATTGGATGTCCTCCATTCAAGGATTTAACACTTTGGGGATTATGTACTTCCAGACAGCATTATGTGACTGAAAGTCAAACTGAAGGGACACATAATCATAATAACATAAAGCAATGGCCACATAGCTTATACAATAAGCATGATTAAGATCCACAACGTATTTTGCCACAGTCATTATTTAGGTCAAAACCGATAATCCTATAGTGCTCACAATGTGATAGATTAGATATTAGTAAATATATGAGAAAACAGCTGCCCAGATACAGTAGAGGTAGCATGATACAGGTCGGTAACTATCAAACAGGCTAATGCATGTGGCAGCTCTGTGTGCTGAAAACAAGAAATGGAGCAAGCTTTGAAGACTGAACATCTTAAGATCTCTCAAAAATGATGGCAGACATAATTATGCAGTAAATTCAGTAATTCCTATACTGTATATTGCCTTATACTAAATAAGAAAAAAAGTGCACTTTTTTATGCCAGGAATTCAAAACAGGATTTGTTACGTTTGCAACAGCTGCTACATAACTGCTAATTTCCCCCAACTGCAGAGCGTCTGCGGAACGGCTCCGCTGCGTGTCGTCTCTGTGCTCCGCCGTCCGTCAATACCCACCAGGTCCGGTTCACATAGAATAGAACCTCAAAACCAACAACAGTTTGTTTCCATTCAGAGGAGTAGAGGGGAAACAACTCTGTGCTGTGTTTTCAAGGTGTAGCGAAGGGAAATATGATCCGCCGTGAGCACGGTGTATTTTATTTTGAAAATTAACCGGATGTTTTAGTTTGTTTCTGTGCTCGACTTCTGGTCCTGCTCTATCTGCCTTGTGCTGAATTGCTGCGGAGCTCTCCAGCGTCCGGCAAAAATAGAAGCTCTGTGTATCTGCTCCGCAGGGCTGCGGACCGCCGCGGCTGTGCCGGAGTCGGGACGCAGCCCTTCCGCAGCCGGTGGAAATTGGCAGTAAGGCTGCTCAGGTCATGTAAAACACTGACAGTCTGCGCTTCATTTGAGCCAGAACACGCCGGAACATGTTCCGGCACCTCCAACGTTGGATCTGGAACTTTTTTTATAGGATTCGGCACCTCCTGTGTCACTATGAAAAAGAATCACCTAAATGAAGAAAAACAAAATACTGTTTGTGTAGTGTTCAATGTTGTTATCTGTCTTGTTAGTCTTTATTCCCCATTGAAGTTCCACAAAAATCTTGTGTTTGCATTTTCGATGCATTTTGAGGTGAATTTTCAGAGTAAGACGGAGGGGGAAGAGGGACGGAGGGAGGGGAGGCACTTCAACAGCGCGGAGCTGCACTTCAAGTGACACAAACACTTGTGCTGGTTTAGATTGCTGTTATAGCCTCACTTCACTCAGAGGAAAAATGTCAAAAAGACAACAAAGTTTGATTAACTTTTTCAAATATGCTGGCCAGTCGGATCCCAAACAAGCAAAAAACGTTTCTGCCGATCAAGAATGTGGAGACCACTGTGGGTTTTTTGGTTAATTTAATAGTCTGATGGATAATTGCTGCTTGTGAAAACGATTGTTGCAGTGTATTTTTTTTTTTTACATTTCACACCGATGCAGGGCATGTTCTAAAATAAAAATTGCTCTGATGTACACATATCGTTGTTTAGGATTGTTTTAGTCAGAGAAGCTACGTAGGCAGTGTAATTACTTTTTTGTTCCGTTACCTCCAACCCCCGTTTTGAGTTGCTGGATCCACCCCCCCTCTGCGCTCCGGGACTTCCCACTTTACAAATTAAGCACTGCTGACAGTATTGCAAAACTAGAGAGGGTGGAAGGAAGAAACATGTGAGCTTCAAATGGTGTTCATGCATGAATGATTGTGTCGAGACGTGAGGTAGCCAATCGACTGCAATAGGCAGAGATTAACCTTGCTGGCGTTAGGATGGCAGACGTGCATGTTAAAAAAGCAGGGGAAACCCCAGGCCATGGCGTTGAGGAGCAGCAGGCACATAATGAGCGATGGGCAGGGGCCTTGTGCCTAATGGGAAGATTTATTATCTTTCACTATCAATTAATCCCTTTGGACAGACCGGGGCCAACAGGAACGCATCAGGAGTATGTAAAAGAGAGAGAGAGAGAGAGAGAGAGAGGCAGAGGGAGGATGGGAGCCAACCAGATGGAGAGAGAGAGATGTGAAAGGACATGAGAGATGGAGGGAGCAGGAGCAGTGGGACGAAATGAAAAAAAGATGGGGTGAGAATAGGAAAAAGGCAAAGAGAATGAGGGCATGATTTGAAGATAATACCCACGAAGATGTAAGAGGTATGTCCATACAGTGAAGGGAGAAGAACAAAGGGTTAATAACAAAGTTAAGAAAGAGCTTTAGTTGGTAATAAGATATGAGTGAGGAAAGACAATGCAGGGATTATATGTGATAGAAACACAAGGGAGAACAAATAATGAGTGAAGCAACAGTAGATGAAGAAATCCCTAGACGTCTATGGGAGATTCAGGGAACATAAAACAGACTGGTACAACACTACATGCTAATTTGTGCACATGCTTTTAAAGAGTAGCAACATGTTCAGCTTGAAAACACTGAGCTGGACTGGTGGTGCAATAATGTAGATCATATCTGGAAGTAGTAATAAAAAAAGAAATGAGCCTTTTTGAAAATAAACTGCACATTTACTAAATGCATTTTAATGAAAGGAATTATTCCATTCAAAAGGCAGCTGCATGTGGCGGCGCTCAATTAAGTCAGAGTGGCTTTAAAGAAAAGGGAAATTTCTTTTTTTATGATGGAAAGTCTATATTTGATTTAATGTTAATAGGTCTCAGCCTAATGTAAAACCATAAAGTATTTAGCTAGAGTGGTTTTACATAGCGTTCCTCATGTTGTGAATAGTAGAGGCAATGAATGACATACGGACTTAGAGTACAGTCCTCAATATCAAGTCCTCAGATTTATTCTCACATATTATATATACACTGTACTGTACCATGTACGATAAGTGAAGTGCTGCATGGAGAAAGTACAACCTAAAGCTGACCTCCAGCGTGTTTCCCATTACGGAGACCGCCTCGGTCTGTTACTCATGCACGCTCGTGGCGGTTTTCTCACTCTGGTGGCACATGTCCAGACCAGTGCTCTTTTTGATGACCTTGACAGGGCCGACAGTGGGTGATGTTATGCTTGACGCTCCAGGGCGATGTGCTGGAGCCCGATGGCTGTGCATCATTGACCCATTTGAGGGTGAATGAATGTCGACCCACGCCATGCCCATTTCTGTGGACCCACTGGGTGAGAGACCATCCTAGCTGAAGCTGCATCAGAGAATTGGCTTGATAGGAGAGCCAGTGTGCGCTGAACCTTATTATACTTATTATAGGCAATGTCATCATCCCAGAAAACTGAATTCCCTCTAGGAAGTGCAGTGTATGCTGTAAAGGATGCAGCTGAACAAAACTTGTTCTGGAGAAGTGAAGGTAGATATCACCTTTGACGAACAGAGGGTATGACAAACCAAGGCACAGAAAGTTATAATCTTTAAGTTTTTCATGAAATCAAACCCCGTTTTTGATGTAATATGTGGTCGTCCTTTTTCATTAATGGCCATTCAGTGCGTTTTCACATTCTGTAATTTATTTTCTATATAGTAGATTTCATCGTTAGCGACAGAGACTGCCATTCCTGCATTGGATTCAAGTTGCCTTCACATGTATGAGGGATTCACATGAAAAGATGCAGCATGTATTCCACATTACAGCAATTCAATTTCAATGACATCAGCCTCACTACTGTTCAGCATTTCGTACTGCTGCTGCTTCCCAATAAAAGTGTTTAACTGGCTGATCTTAAAATTGTCTACATAAGTCTGCGGATGATTTTTAATTTTACATTTACTTTACAATTACAAAAAACAACACATTACATGCCAATATACACTCTGTTCCAAATTATTATGCAAATTATATTTTACACTGATTTTCCTAAATAGTCATTGCAAATTATATAATATATACTGTATATAATATAATTTTCAAGTCACCAACCATTAAGGTAAAAGTCGAATTTCATTGAACAAATCACCCAATGAAAACAGTATTTTTTCAAAAATAAAAAAACTCAAAATGCGCATTTCCAAATTATTATGCACAACAGAGTCTCAAAGCATTTTATAGGTTGTAAAGAACTGAAAATGGTCATTTGCTGAATTTGCAGCATTAGGTCATAATTACTGAAATAAAAAGCTATTTCAATCAAACACATTTTTTAAATAAAAAAATAGCTTTAGCAAATGACCATTTTCAGTTCTTTACAACCTATAAAATGCTTTGAAACTCTGTTGTGCATAATAATTTGGAACAGTGCATTTTGAGTTTTTTATTTTTGAAAAAATACTGTTTTCATTGGGTGGTTTGTTCAATGAAATTCGACTTTTACCCTAACGGTTGGTGGCTTCAAAATTATATTATATATATAATATATAATTTGCATCAACTATTTAGGAAAATCAGTGTAAAATATAATTTGCATAATAATTTGGAACACAGTGTAAAATCAAAATCCTAACTTGACCCACAGGCCAAAAAGGGAGTCATCAAATGTATTTTAAGTGATCCAAGTCAAATGTCAAAGATTGTATTGACAGTGTGGCCAGGTTGGCTCAGTGGGTAGAGTGGGCACACATATACTGGGGGGTTTATGCCTCGACACGGAGGTCCGGGGTTTGGGTCCGACCAGTGACGGTTTCCTGCATGTCTTCCCCCTCTCTCTCCCCTTTCTCACCTAGCTAAAAAAAAATAAAGATGGAAAAGCCCAAAAAATAATCTTTAAAAAAAAAAGATTGTATTGACACTGATGCATTTTCACTTATTTGGGCAGTGTGCCAAAGAAGTTGGATTACAAGACTATTAGAAGGTCGATAGCACTGTCCATCCCAATAACATTAAATATGATTAACAATTAATAAGTGTGTAATTACAGCACACCATAATGCTCTAATGAAGTGGCACCACAGAGGAATAGTCATGCATATTCTACCTTCCATAATTAGCTTGGCATTACATGTATCGTATTTTTACAAAGAGACACCATATGGCAGAATGTTGGAATGAGAGAAAACCATTGTTTATTCCAGACCCCGTCTGTTTTATTGCAAATCACTGACACCACCAGTATCAGAGCTTTATCCTCACACCATCATGTTGAATTATCCATTTGACTTTAGGTGAAATAGCCTGATAGAGACATTGCCCATGCAATGCCTTAGTGGCTTGCTCTTTTTGTTCTGTCTTTGACCGTGATAATGACTGGAATAGAGGCTTTTCATGAATATAAATATAGAACTGTATGAAAGGCAATTTTCTCCAACATACATAAAATAACACCCTTGGACATTTAATGTGGAGTAGTGTTTGTCAAGAAGGTGCCGTGCTTTTGCAGTTCAACATTGCTTTGTGCACTCAGTGGCCACTCCATTAGGTACACCTCTTGATATACGTAAACACTCAGTCCTCTAGAGAACGAGTCACATGTCAATGAAGCCTAACTCCTGATTTCCACCAACTGAGGAACGGCTACAGATCCGCTCCGGAATAGCGGTGGAGTCAATAGGTTTCCATTAAAGTCAATGTGTGTATTTTCACTGACTGCGAAACGGCGGCGTTACAACTCCGTCCCAGCTCTGGCGATCCGCAGCCCTCCGGATCAGATACGCAGAGCTTCTATTTTTGCTGGATGCCGGAGACCTCCGCAGCAATTCAGCACAGGGTAGATTAATAATAATAATAATAATGCATTTTATTTATAGGCGCCTTTCTAAACACTCAAGGTCACCTTACAAAATCAACAATAAAACACTCAATCCTCAAAGATTGTGAAGGACAGGAAGTCGAGCACAGAAACAAAATAAAACATCCGGTTAATTTTCAAAATAAAATACACCATGCTCACGGCGGATCATATTTCCCTGCACTACACCTTGGAAACGTCATAATGGGCGGAGACAGGCCTGAAGCAAACTGTTGTTGGTTTTGTGGTTCTGTTTATAGAAACCACATCCTGTTATATCGCGCGATCATACGTGAATTTGCGAGATCTCGTGGGTCCTCGTGACTTCAGCTGTCGGTCATGGCCGCAGCCATTACGCAACAAATCCGGACCTAGTGGGTATTGACGGACGCCGGAGCACGGAGCCGACACACAGTGGAGCCGATCCGGAGATGTTCCGCAGTTGGTGGAAATGAGGGGTAAGCATACTATAAAGTTTAAATAAACAATGGTTTGTGCCAGCATCAGAGACCTTACTAAACATTGTGCAGCACACAAACTGCATGCAGTCAGCTGCAATACTAAGGGCAATAACATCTTGTTCCATGGAGGTGTCAGGGAATGATAACACTCATTTAAGCTGACAGGCTGGACACAAGTACACAAAGATTATCCCGGTACAACAGTAATGTGTAAAGGGCAACTCATTAATACACAGCTCATTAACCTTAACGTTGCTAGGTTAAACCAGAAAATCTTAAGCTACTGTATAGTGGTGATGGAGGAATAGAAAAATGCTGTATGGCTTTCTAGTGCATCATGACGATGAGCAAGAATGTGATGTAAACAATATTAATCCATTTGGTGGTGCTAGTAGCAGTAGTGGTGTGTTGATATTGGATTGTTTTCATTCTACCATTTCATACCAATGCAATACAAATTGTATGCTAACCTCTTCTTGCTTACTATGTGTAGCTTTAAATTACCTTATCAGTGCTTAATGTTAAGGAAAATGGAACATAAATAATCACATACTGTACATAACAAGATAGTAAAAGTATGTTTCTACTTGCAAGTATTGTATTGGCATTTGAAGGCATTGGTCAATTGCTTTGAGGTTTTAAGCAAAACGTTGAGATGGAAGGTATAGCATTTAACAAAACACAAATACTAATACAACAAAAATAGTAGATATTGTCTGTGCCAAGATAGTTTCACGAACCTAAGACACCAAAATCCTTCAGAATGTAACACTCATTTTTTCTCAACTGTCACCAAAAATAACCAGATTTGTTAAGGGGTGCTGATTTGAAGTGATTTCCACCCAGATTGAGTGTCCCCACACATCCAGAAATTGTTGCGTTTTCTGTTGCAAGACTAAACATATCAGCCCAAACAATGATTCACAAACCAGCAAAGCACTTTTGAGATGAGCTGGATGAGACGCCATGAATGTTTCACTGAAGTTACTTCAGAAAATGATAGATGTTTTCCAGTCATCAAAGACCGAGATCCCTATGAAAGCTTCTACATCATGTCAAGTCCATGCATAGAAAAATATTGCTTGAGATGAAAACAGGGACAGTTTTACATCATTCTCACAGATGCTCACAGAGCTTCATCAAACTTTGAGGTGTAAAGCTCATTGCAAGCAGGGAGCATTAGAATTAAAATGGGAATAGCATTACTTTCCTTGCCGGTGGGAGGTGCTAGCACCAGATCTATGTCTGTAGGATCAAAATGCATCCGCTATTGCTTTCATTCCCTGTAGGTTGCACATGCGAACTAGTCTACCAATGACTGAATAGCTCCCTTTTGTGGTGACTCTGCAGTCTGCCAAATGTGAGTCAGTTTGTGACCGAGACTGAGTTACTAGTAGTAAATAGTTGGTCCTGCCTAAGTAATCCTGGTTAGGTTTATCTAATATTATGACCACAGAGTATTTTTTTAAGGTTTGGACTTGTTGTGTTAGGCAGGTCTCTCTCATCATCAAACAGGAACTCCAAACCTCTTTGCTCGCTTCTACAGTACTTGAGGAGATACTGTCAGTGTTTTATCCCAAGGTTGCTTGCAGCCGACAGCAAGGCTGTTTGATGTTGGCTCAGGACCAGACTTCATTTGGTTGCAGAGGGAGGGATGAAGTTCACCAGCAGATGATTTGCTATTCTCTATCAAACTCCATCCCTACATTTCCATCCTTCAGCTTGGGGAGCTGCCAATGCATCCCGCATGTAAACCTCCCTACAATTAGCTTACAACATACAAACAGTGGTTTTGAAAAAACATCAAGATTTCACGAAGGCAATGTTTACCACTTATGGTTTGACTTAGCCTTTAGCATTAATGAATGCTACTGGCTTTGTACTGGCTTTTCTGCACAGCCTTGTCAGTTAAAGTAAAAGTAAGTAAAAGTACATTTTCAGAATTGGCTTGCAGCAGCTACCCTGGCTTTACTTATCCACTATAATGTCTTGATCATCATGATATTTTTAAGGAACACTTTCTTTTACTACAAGAGGGTGAAGCCAATGTTGCATTACTATGGCAGAGAGGCATATACTGGAAACTAAAGTATGTGTTTTGCTTTTTTTTGGCTCCTTAGTAAAACATGAAAAATCCTTAGTGATGAAAGCCAGAGATTCTCTCTTCTTTCTCTTCTATAAGAGGACATTATATGGCCTGTCCACAGTGAAGGTGCTAGAGGGTGTCTGGCTGGCTGGGTTTATGGGCTGTGAAGGCCAATTTGAGCAGCCTGCAGATGGAGTCCAAAACCGCCTTGTAACGTTCCTCCCTCTAACGCTCTCCAATAGAACGTTGAAGAAAAAAAGAAGGCCGATATCACTAAGGAAACAAAACTCCTGTTGAAAAACTATTTGACATTTCAAGTGGTACGGGCATTGATTTGTGTACCGTAAATGGCTCATTAATATTAAATAAGGAAGTGACAGTTGGAGGGACTTGGCATACACTCTTGGCACCTCAAACAGGATTGCATGTGATGGCTGGGTGCTTTGTTTAACCCAATATGTGGTGGTTAAGTGAAAGAACAGCTGCTTTGGGCGTCTAAGACCAAGGTGCTTGGCAGTGCTGAGATAATGTGGACCAACTGAAAAAAAACTAATATCACTTGAATTTTACACAAATACCTGTTCTTTTTTCATTTTTACATCTATTATTGAATTATAACTCTTACTCCATTTCTTTAGATAAATCAAAGTCCTATTTTAATGAAGATAAATGCTTAATGTGTTATCTTGAATATTAAACAAAATCTGGACATCTGAATGATAATGAATACATTTTTGTTATTCATTTATTCATGATTAGTTTTTTTAATTATATTGAGAGGGTTGAATATAGGTGCAACAGTACAAAAACCGCCTATACGACCGTTACCTACCGGACCGAATAGCAACGTAGACTTCGCTGCCTCATTTCGGTGCCACTTAAATGCCCGCGCTGCACTCTGGTGCCAATAAACGGACGTTACAGGCAACAGAAGCATCACTGCACTTGACGCTGGTTAACATTACATATAACTTAGTAGGTAACGTTAGCCCGCCGTTAGCTGGCTAAAGTGTGGCTGTATTTCATTTGAAATGATTCCAACACTGGGACGTGCAACCGTCTGCAGCTTTTAGCAGCGGTATCGGAAAAAAAACCCTAATGATACCCAACCCTATTCAGAGTTGGTTTCAAGTCTTTTGGATCTGGATTCTTTAATATATCTTGGCAGGTTTTGGTTTGGTTTGGTTTATTTATGGATATATAAAGACTAAAGGATCCAAGGGACAACATGTAAAAGCTATGAACACTTTTTTCCAACGTGGTCCCTGATGGAAGGTTTCCCTTGTTTCAGACAGTAAACCAACATCACCTTATGCCACACACTTAATATGCAGTTGCAAACAAAGCCACACACTGTAGCCATAAAGTGCATGATTAAAACGTGTGTCTTGCTTTCAGTATTTATGGCAGATGACTTCCGCTGTGCTAGACTGCTTTTAATATCCACACAAAGCTACAAAATTGTTAATGTGTAGCCACTGAAAATAACAATTTATGTCCCCCATTGTGTTTTATTATTGTGGCTCTGTGTTGCCTGTGTTTATGGGTAAGGCCAAATGTAAAGTCATATTTAATTACACAGCATTATTGCTCAATGAGGCTTTGTTAATGCAAGCTAGTGTCTCAGACATAAAAGATAAAGAGACAGCACCTGTAGCCAAGCATAAATGGGACAGTGTACATTACCATTTTTGGTAACATGGAATAACTGAGTAATTAAATTCATGAGTCCATTCACAGCAGAATTTGGGAATATAATGCATAATGTATTACTCTTTTTGATTAAATTAGATGAAAATCTGCATTTTGTTGGTATTGTTGATTTGTTAAATGAAGCGGATCGGAATTAATGTGTGTCAGGAAAGTGACCTGGAAAGCTGCTTACTGGAACTCCTCCAAGCGCTCAAGTCATACTTTGCAATAAAAGCCTCCAGGTTTGAGAAAAGACTTGGGACCCCCACAACAACTCCACAGCATTGCCTTTGACTAACCCAACTAAAAGACCGTTAGGAAATGCTGTTTGGCATGAAGCGAATGGCATGGGCTTCGTTGGCGGTTTGTGGCATTGCATATGGGAAGTCCTTCAAAGTCAGCCGTCGTGCCGCAGGCAGCATCCTAATGAGGTCATCAATAACCTGCAACAGCTGCTCAGAGAGAGAGACCTCATCTGTTAAGCTCTAGCCACCAGTGACTCTGCTGTAACTGAATAAACTGCTCCAAAATAATGAGAGGTATTCTATTGGACATACAGCACCACATTACTATAAACCATTAATTGGTGGAACTGCAGTATATTTAAAAAGTGACAGCAGTGACAGTGAATGAAAAGGTTGCAAGTAAATCCTTCAGGGACTGTCACTTAGTCCAGTGTGTTAGTTTGGTAGAACAATGCCACCCGCTACAAAATGATGCAGTCCCACTTTGGGCCAATGAGGAACAAGTAAACAAACCTTGTAGCATTGACAATACGGTCAAAGCAATGACATTCATCATCAACAGATATTCAAAATCTGATTAGCAGCATTATAGATTGTGTTGATGATCTGATATATGGACGCAGACAGACCAGAAGAAAGGTTGACGAGGACCAATAAACAACCTTTGTCATAATCATTCATCATGGGGAGGAACAGTCTACCAGAGAAGAACTGATTGGTTTCTGGTGTCTTATTGCTAGCTACATGAAAAGGACAAAGTGACCTTCTGGTTTTGATATTGGAGGCAAAATTTAGATGAATGGATTTGATCCTTACTTTCAAACGCTGAAACATGTCTGTGTCAAGCTTTGGCCTGTCTCACCATGTTGTATATTATTGGTTTTCATCATCATTGCATGGTTGACCCCTTCTCTGCCTCACTGTTGGAGGCACCACAAGCTCATCTATTTGTGTGACATTTGCGACATGGCACCTGTAACCTGGAGAACTCTTCTTACGCCGCTGTAGCTGTCAGAAGAACATGAACAAAGACAGCAAGATCTCTATCCCTTTCTCTTGCTCTGTTTAGAATTTAGCAACAGAAATTATCAATTGTAAATATGATCCCTGTGCGTATACGGTCATATACTAGTGAATTAATGAAAAATGTTCCACACAAACCAAAAAAAAAACATTTAAATATTGATCTTTAAAAAAGATGTGGACACAACCAATCTTTTTTGTTATTGCCTCTATGCAGACTATTTTTCCTTATAGAAAAATAACAAATCACAGTTTATTCTTGCTCGGATAAAGCAACACTAAGACACAAAACAGGTGCAAAGCTGCTTGCTAGTAACAACATGTCTGCCAGCCTACTTAGAAAGAATTTCCAGGGAATACTGTTTAAGTTTTATGACTAGGTTGAAGTTACAGTCCGAGTACACCCAGTGCAATTCATGACTGCCAGAAGTACAAACTGCTGAGACGCTGCAGGATTTCTATACTTAAATAAGTCTGCACAGACTTTACCTGTGAGAGATGCCAGAGTTTTATTCATGTGTGGTTTAATAATCTTAAAAGGTCTTGACAAGTAAGGTGGGGTGTACATTTTCAATACAAATAAAACATTGATAGTTGATTTTCTGGTTCACTTGGTTTAATTTGCCGGCCTCAGTGTAGCATCCTAGTATCACAAGGTTAGCTCATAAATATGTCACAATATGGGTAATAAATCGAAAACTGAATCATCTTTATAGGTCAAATGGCTGCAAAATTGACTTAGCCATGTAACGTAATGGTAATCTTGTTCAGTTGCTTATACATGTAACTTACCTCTAGAAATTTAATTTCAAGTCAAATATGGGCAACGTCTGCCATTGGCATTATGTTTTAGGTGTCCTAAATTCATTTTGTGGTACCAAATATTTGTGCCTTGTGATTCTGCAGCTTCTTGGATAAGAAGTTTCTTCTGTACAGAAGCAGGTCGCCATTCCTATCAACTATCCATTATGAAACTGACAGTGCTCCATGGCAGGGAGTGCAGGGCTTTTAAACAAAAAGAGAGGAGAGATTCAGCTTGCCATGACTAATGCTAGTTTCCATCACACCCACTGATAAATCCCACCACGTTTCTAAACTGTGCCAGAGGTGTTCCATACACCAAAAATAACCAAATATAGTCAGAACAACAAACAATTGGGACTATTTGCTGAGTCATCGACTTACAAAAATAGGATTGTAGGAGTGTATGTTTGGGTCACAAAACTAAAATATTTGTTGTTATAATAACTGTTGTAGTATAGTATAATTACTGTAAGATTAAATAATAGATTAAATTACCATTTACCTTACAGCTAATGCAAAGCTACTTTAATTTGAAAAAAAATGCACAACACTACAGCTGTTGCCCACTTAAATCCTGTTACTTTTAAAATAATTCTCTCAGAGCAAGATTTATCCTTTAATGGTGAAGTCAGCCTCGCTATGATGTTGGGCAACATGAATAACGTTTCTGATAAGCCCCTTTTCTCTGTAGTTCTGCCATGATGGCTCACATGCAGAGGCAAGTAGGGAGGTGGTGGAAGGATTAGGAAGAGGTTATATCTGAGGCTCACTTGCAGTAGGGCACACCAAGGGTGGCAATACAGGTTCAGCAGATGCTGCTGGAGCATGGCCACAGAGTCACCGATTTGAAACGCTAGGCCCTAGCTAATTATATGAAATTATAAGAAAAGAAGCAGCTGACAGCCGCCTCGCACAATAATAATATAAATCCAAAGTGGAGTTAATGAATGGAACAGGATTTTAAAATAAATGCATTTGGTCTCCTCTTGAAATGCATTCAAGCAACACATACATCTGATACTGGTGCTTGTAGTGCCAACATACCCTTTTCTTATGCGCATTTAGACTTAGTCTTACTATGATGGTTTTCTTGCATTAATGCATTTCATCTGTCAATTAACCACCTTGATTATACATTTATTTACCTAATGTAATCTGCTTAGCCCTGCCAATCCTCTTCAAAATGATGTATTGCTCTTATTGATGGACTGATTTCTGTACAGTGCTTGTGTTCCCCCTAATTGTCCTCACTGATTAATTTTCACTATCTTGTCACAAATGTCTCCTTTATTTAGTCCGCACATTAATTTGTGTAGGTACGTGTGTCAGACCGGTTAAATTAACAGTCAACAGGCCCTTCAAGCAAGGCTTGGGTTACTTGAGATTACCTTATCATTAAATCATGAGTCATCCTTGTTTTGCTGATATAAATCTAGTAATAATTTAATTTAGTAGCAGTACAATGTGCATTATATGATTAGGGCATTAGATGCAGGAAACACTGCAACAATTTGAAAATGTATCTGCCCAATAGAGTGAAGTTAGGCTGGAAAAGATGCTGTACTTAGATAAGACACTGGACACATTTCAGTTGGCAAAAAGTATGTGTGACATGGAGTCTGACCTCTCCTTGTCCTCTCTGTAACTTCAGAAATAGTTATCATATTGCTACTATTTATGGCACCTGTTAAATAAGGCAATATCTCAGGTTCGATTTTGCTGCTGTTTCCTATCCCCTTTGGCACTCACTTCCAACACACGTTGGATTTGATAACTCAAGCTCTATTGATTTTTCTATAAGGAAAATAGTCTGCATAGAGGCAATAACAAAAAAGATTGGTTGTGTCCACATCTTTTTTAAAGATCAATATTTAAATGTTTTTATTTTGGTTTGTGTGAAACATTTTTCATTAATTCACTAGTATATGACCGTATATGCACAGGGATCATATTTACAATTGATAATTTCTACAAGTCAAAGGAAAAAGAAAATTAAATGTGTCACTATCAATATTTTTTTTTCTGTGAGGTTTTATCAATTTCCAGGAAAATGAATGCAATCTGGTTGTTGCATCCCAACTTCACATGCTTAAAAGGCATGACGCTGGAAAGAGTGTCACTTCTCCAACTGCAAGATTGCCTTGTATGCTATACATATTTTTGATGACTGCATGCGGGAGAAATATGCTTTTGGAGGGATGATGCTGATAGAATGGTGAGATGATATACAGGGAGATTGTTGCACAGACAAATGGAAATACAGAGTATGCAACAAATGCAGAAAAAGGTAATGGTAAGGCATTGTTTGGGAAATCTGGGGGGAAAATAGAAAGGAGAGGGACCATAACATTCAAATGGCAGATTGGGATCTAGCTTCCAGAGTTGGGGAGAAAGTGACAGAGACTAATGGTTTCCTGTGCCTGGTGTGATTAAGAGGCTGTACTAAACCTGAGATAATGTGCTGATATCTGCGGGAGCTGCTTGACGCTAGCTGATCATAATCAGTGGACCCAAGACATTCGAGAAGCCATTCACCTCTTTGCAGCACTCCATGAACCCTACATGTCCGGTCTCTTTATGTCTGAAGAAACACACCCATCACCCATCTACAGTCTCCAACTATTGCAATAATACAGTGCTGATTTGGTTAAAGGGTTTTGGCATTCAAATGTAGTTCACCATTAATATGTCGTGTGTGTAGTGCAAGTGTGGCAAAGAAAAACTTTAAATTTCAAGGAGTAAACAGGCTCTGGAGCATTAAACATTGATGATGTTCTTTTGCATGGTCCTTGAGCTTCACTGTGCTGTCGCATTTTAATTTTAATTTTAATCTTAATCAATGTTCCATGCTCTAATGAGAACACTGGTTTTTACACGCTTGTTGACCTGTCAGATCAGGATGCACTAAATGTGATCAGAGTCCTATTAGCTTTGGGAAGGTAGTCTTGAGCACTAGCCTCTAGCACCATAACAACAATCAATGCTGCGATCCTTTACGATACAAGAACCACTACAAATGTTTTATTTTCCAAAGATTTTTCGATGAGTCGGTGTATCTATTTAAAAAGGGCCACAAAAGCCATGACTGGGACTTCAATGCAGCACCTGTGGAAATATGGCTCTCGTCAATTCATTCCTTATTGTCATTACTACTTAACTAGTCCAGTGGGACTCCTTTACTGAAGAATAACAAGTACCTGCATCCAACAACCATATGTCCTGGGTTTCCCCTGGGGAAGACGCCTCCAGCTGCCCAGATCCCGTTTCCTTGCCGTCAGTTTCAGGCAGAAGAAGCCTGACAGCTATGTGTGTTGTACCATCAAAATAGATGAGGATGAGATACTTTGCTTCCAAATCTGAATAAAAAAAAACATAATTGCAGTGTGAAGTCTCTGCTGAATAATCTTGTGTGTGATCTTGGGAGAACCTTCTGTATGAATTACTGTGCTGCATGGCTTTAAGCATAATAAAATCTGACTCATCATGACATCTAAAGCCATGTTTTTTGACGGTACTTAAACCCAACGATGCTGCTATCATGATAGCACTTAAACTGTGTTTTACAGTTGTACAAATGCTACAAAATGCTAAAGGTGCTGTACAGATTTTTCACTAGATAAAACCAGATCAAACATTGCTATTTAGGGGGTCCAACTACCTTGAGACAGTTTCCAGCCAATCCTCTCATCTGCCCCAGAGTAAAACTTCATACAGTAGATCAATGTTTGAGATGAAAAAGGTTTCAATCTGTCTTGATCTGGATGAAAACTGAAGCAGTAGAATGATAAGACCTGTACAGTTGGAGAACGTACAGCGTATGTGTATGAGCAACTGACAATATTCAGACAGAATGCTTTTTAATGCCATTTTACTGCACTCTGAACTGTGCTTTGCAGGAATTTTACGAGCAAGCTTTTAATACTACAAACTCTCTCTGTAATGACACTTAAAATATGATTTGAAATTAATTGCATAAATGAGTAGGATAGCTCATTTGTTTATTTTTTTCCGTCTTGTTTATTATTGAATTAAACAACACAATCCAATTAGTAGTGTGCATTACCCTTTCTTGCAGTTTGATTAAGCAAGTAAAATAAGGCGGATGCTCAGCCAAATTATGTTGCATTACAAATCCTCCAAATCACAGGGCCTTTCATTCATGTGCAAAAAATATCCTACAGAAATTCTTTGAGCTGCAGGCTGAGAACAAGAATGCCTTCATCTGTCAGTAGTGTTGGATTCGCACCGTACAGACTGACCTGTCCAAAGATGTCTAGTTGGACACAAATGTCATGAATAAAAATAAAAAAAATAAAAATGAAAAAAGTCTGGCATGCATGTATTTATATTCTACATTCTGTCGTGTAATGATGAATATAATTTATTAGACTTCACTGGTTGGTGTCTCACCATGTTATGATTAGGCTCAATATGTCCTTTGTCATCACAGTTATCCTTGTGATATATTTTCCCTCCTGTTGAATTGTCAGGACAACAAATATTTGAATAGAAATGACCTCAATTTTGAGGGAACATTTCTTTTGGCTAGAGCACTTGTTATACATATTGAGAAATGGCAATATGTCAGGCCTGCCAAGCTGATTCCCAAAGTAGCTCAAAATGACATCGCTTACAGCCAGCACTGTCTTCACCGTACGCGTGTGCCAAGTATTTTGGATGTCACTACAAATATTTTACACATCAGGTGCAGAGGATGTTTTTGTCTCACTCAGATTATATTCTCTTTTTTTCCCTCCTCCTCCACTGCAGGGCTGTGACACAGACAAACCATGTTTTCATCGTCAATCAAACGATCACCTCACCAGGTTTCTGGGAAAACACCTTTCACCGTGTCCTAACACATTACTGTGAGGGTATGTCTGCTGGAGAACAACAGCTGTTGGAATAGTTGAAGGTTATCACTTCTTATTTTCAGGAAAACATGGCAAGTGTCATTTATAATCCACTGACACTTTGCAGCTAGCTGGAAAGAGAAATGTATTCAACATGAGAATTAAATACTTTCTCCAGCCATCTACTGGGGTTCATAAACTGCCAGAATATATAACGTACGACCCCAATTTACCCAATGCTTATGACAGATGTGTGTTCTTGCAGGTCAGAGTAAATGTAAAGACGTTTACCTTCTCTTTTAACCAATCTTTAGCAAGTGTTGGGACATTAACTTGGCAAAGCGTGTGGTGTGTAATCTGGGTGAATGGCTGTGTCGTATATATCAAAACTCTTGGCAAGAGTCCTGGGTTCAAAACTGTTTTATAAAACCAATAGACAGAGAGTGAAACACCTTCCTACTGCTTACAGCGCTCTTGACAAAAATAATGAATCTGTCCCTGGCACTCCAAGGAACGCTTGCTTTCAGTCATACTAGTGCTCTGCATACTGAATGATTGATTTCAGGATTAACCATTACCATATGTTAGACAAACATACCTATTTGTCTAGCAGTGTGGCACACTTGACCACTCTACAGACACAACTTGATCAATTGGTACACAGGCTTTCCACTCAACAAAAAATTGGAAGCAAAAATAAGCAAAAATCTAAATTGCAGAGCCCAACCAGCGCTTTGTCAATGTGACATTAGTACAGATATTGAACACTCATGAAACAATGGAATAGAAGGGGAGAGCATCTATTTGCTATAATAAAGTGCAAATACAAGCAGCCGGTCCTTAATGGAACTCCTCACTGTATCGCTCATTGCTGGGGAGGCCCCAAGGCTTGGAAAGATTGAATACACCATATGTTTATGTGCCGCTTTTCCACTTGTAAGTGGCACTGACTGCATGGTTTTGGCACTACCCTTGTATTTACCATAATGCATCAATCCAAAAGCACATTTAGGCAGTCACTTCCCAGATACCACACACAAAAAGGGACTGGGTCCTTTATTTCTTTGTTAGATAACAGCTATCCATCCACTTAGTTTATCTTACATTATTCAGGCTTTACTTTGTGGTGCTGTTTACACAGAATGATACCATATACAGACATTCAAATTCACACGCATTATCAACAGAGGTATAAAAGTATGTCCAACCCTTTCTCCTAGAAATTGTGATCTTCATTGATGCCTCGATTATGTACCTTGGCAAAAACAAATTATAGTATGACTTCAGTATAGTCTTTATATTTTCCAATGTGGTGTCACACAATGACACTAACACTATGGGCCAGATGTACGTACATTTGCGAACGTAGCGTTATCAGCGCCATGGCTCACCCGCAGATAGCGAACGCAATGATACCATAGTTTACGCCATATTTACCAAACCTGCAGGTCATCCGTAATTAGCGCCTTTCTCCGCCCACTATACCGTAAACTGTAAGTACTTGTGCTATGATACGGCTGAGTGCAGACTGCGATATTCCCACTGCTGATGCTATGACTGTTTGAAATTATCCTGATGCCAATATTTGTAATGTAGCGGGGAGTTTAACAACTGCTGGAATGTGAACTCTGAGTCGGAGATTCGATGTCATCTTTGATTTCTTCCAGTAACTGTAATCTTGCATGGCTGCTTAATCTGTGATCCTTGTGGCAAAACTCCTTTCAGCTCGTCTCCTTGGCCTATGTCTTCGTCTTGCTCGGATTACTGCTGTCATTTCACCAGGAGGCATATGTGAGGAAACCCGCTTCCAGGTTTACACCTGCTTTTAAGAGGCGGAGAATTTTCACCGCAAAATAGAGGCGCGCTGTCACGGGCGGTTTTTGTACATACCGCGGAATACATAATTAGGCGCACTTTACACTTCCCCTCCCATCTCTTTATGGGAAACTCCCACTTTCCCCTTGACCCTCCCGTGAATGCATATGCATGACACGGAGAAGCGCAATTTGCCACTTTCAGTTCCCGCAACAGGCAGTCTGCGCTTTTACCTCAGTGCGGCCTGTTTGTACATACCTCGCCTTGCTTTTACGCACACGTTGCGAAACAAATACGTCTGAAGTGGGCGCAAAAGCGTTAGTACATCTGGCCCGATGTGTCTTAAGTAGAGTAGGCGGTCAGACCAGGTTGCACAGTTGATGTTGCTCCACTTGTTCCTGGGTACTCTGCTGCCTCTGCTGTGGTGATTTAGCAGGTGGGTCCTCAGATTTGTTGTTGTAGAGCAAGGCATCTCTGTATTTGGAGCAACATTATGTTTTTCCAAAAATGTATTACTGCCATTTGTAGATAAATGTAATTTCTAGGAGACAGGGACATTGTTCTACAATGTCAGTGGTACTACACTCCAATGTGCTAATCCACAGTCTCCCCCCTGCTACGCTCTATGTGTGTGAACTGATTATTATTTTGTGATATCCGTATCTCATCTAACCTTGTAATGATATTCCCTTATCCTGCATCAGCAGCCCTCTCCCAGTTACCCTGCTGCTGCCGTACGGCCATTTTTAGCCCCATAATTTCCTTGGCAGTAAGCTCCTGATGAGGTTGGTCAGGGATGAAGTCTTCTATTAACTCAAATGTTGTACATGAAGGGAATTGCAGACCCATAAAGCAAGGTCTTGTCAGTATCCCAGGTGAGCTCTAGCATGAAGAGCATAGCCTCCCTTTCCTCCCACTAGCAGATTTGCCTTAAAAGTTTCATTGCCCGGGGGGGGGGGGGGGGGGGGGGGGGAGGAAAAAACTTTGGGCAAGCTGCTGGATTTTCCCTTTCACCTCTCCAGCATTCATGTTGTATCTGCTGCTTGGGGAAACAAAAACAAAAAAACAAGCTTTGCTTACATTACAGTAATTACTTTATTTGGAAACAGGAAGCCTACCCTGGGCCTTTTTTTCTTTTGTCATTCTGTCGTCCTCGTCGCTCTTTAACCAGTCCTCAAATGTCTTCCCTACTCCAAATATATTAAAATTGACAATGAATTCGTCCATTTTTAAAACACTGTAGCTAATGTTTAGAACTAAGGCGAATAACGTTAGCAACTGTAGCTAACGTTAATTAGTTTATATAGCAACCACACAAGGCTGCATCTGATCACTAACGTTAACGTAGCTGCTACATAAACTATGTATCGACTGACCCTCCGATAGATTTCCGACACATTTTAGAAACTTTTTTAAAGAAGGTTTATTTTTACAATGGACCTTATGTTTGAAATTTCTGTGATAGAAAAAAAAATATACAAGCAGCGTATTGATCTACTATTTGATGACGCTGTGCTCAGTCAGTCAGCGGGCAATATGCCGGGTTAATGCCCTCCTCCCAGCCAATCAGAATCAAGCATTCTTAAATGAAGTAGAATAAACTGATTTAAGACATGCTAGGGTCCCATTTTGGCATAATGCAATAGAGCAGTTTTTCTATGACAGGGTCTCCATTTTGTTCATCTTTTGCAAGAACACAAGGATGCAAATGCACACAACCGCACATCCTACCAATGTTGTCACACTATTCCACTCATCTACAGGTGGCGGTAACACAACAAGATATACAGCATTGTGCAGGGAAGACAACTGCAAGCTAGTAAATGGATGTAAACAATGCTGGATTTAAAATACTTAATAATTGGCTTTGCAAATGTTTTGTTTGTTTTTTTAAAAAGGAGGGAAATGCCTCTAACACATTTGTTAGCACTTAACAATCTACACAAGGCATTTTGGTGAGCAACACTAAATGTGAACATAACTTTTGTTTGTGCACAAGAAACTTTGACGGGGCACTTTTAACTTTATATCGCAGGTTGTTTTTTTCGATCAAAAGAAGACCTTGTTTACTGTAAACCATTTACAGTGAACAGCATCTTGTTCTAGCAGAAAACCTTTGGATACTTCCAGACAAAAAAAAAAAATCGAGATGAAAAATCTTGGTATTTTAAATGAAAATCAGTTAATATTCATTAGCTGTAATCATGTTAAGAAGGGATACTTACAAAAATCCTACCCCAGGCCACCTGTAGGAGGCAAAGAAGCAAAACAACTTGACTGAGTCAGTCATTACTTTTTGTGATGGAGTGAAAAGCACTCAATCCTGTTCTTGTTCTCACCTCTACAAGCTGATGAGTGTGTGCTGGATATCGCTCTCATATTGCTTGTGTTCTCATTTCCTGAAATGCTCTGGGATTTGGGAGGGAGGCATTGTCTGTCCGAATGTCAGCTAGGAAAACTTTCTTTTTTTTTTAAATCTATTATCCATTTTTTTCTGTGGACAGTGTTATGTAATATATTCCGCCAAACTTTTCTAGCTTTTCAAAATGTACACATTTCATCAAAGCTCAAACTGCGACATTCACTCTTAACAGCTGCCATTAATTGAGTTCTGAATGTATATCATGACAAAAACCAGGGCAGGAATTAAAGGCGCATTGCATGACCACAAGTTCATATTTTCCTTGGAAAATGGGCAAAAGACATCTGCTTTAAACTGGAATCTCACATCAGTTGTCAATCTGGACCTGAAGACGGTGGCTACTTTGGGTCAAATTCATACAGTTTATAAGTTAAATTGGAGAAAACTGATGGAGCGATTAAGTCCTGTTAGACCCATCATCGTCTTGAGTAATTCTCAAAATTCTAAATATAACTGAAAAGTCACTGACCAAAAACACATTCTGATTTTGCATACTGCATACAGTTTGTTGCCTCATTTTTATTTTTCGACTGCTTTTATTATACGATATGTTTTTTCCCCCTTTACTTGAAATGATCTTCCTAGGAAGACACAGAAAATCATGTTGGCAGTAAAGGATTTGGATGCAGTAAAATATTCCACATATACATATAATCCTGGACACAGCACAGTAAGATGTAGTGCAGACAGCAGAAACCGGGTTGCTGATGGATACATAAAAGCATACTTGCAGTAACGGGAAATAATCTTCATTGCTGGAATAAGCGAGGCTGTGTTTTCAGACCACTGCATGCAGATGAATGTGTTGAAAGAAAAAAATCTGTGGGTTTAAAAAATATGATGTAATGAATTAATAAAGATTGCTTCTGCCTGAGGGGTTGATAAGGGATTAAATTTTTTCTAACCAGGGTACAAAAAAATATAGACAAATCATTTGTACTGCTATAACTATATTATTACACCATTTTAGCATAATTAAATCCTTAATCTGAGTCGACAGTTGAAGTGTGTTATGTAAATTGAAACGGCTGTGCTGACAAAAATAGCTGCACACTTAGTTATTTAGTCTATTTGGGTCAATATGTCGTAACTGCGTCGAAGAGTATTACTTTATCTTGCTATGATATTGATTTTCCATTCATCTCTTGGGAAAGAATGTGCACAAAAGTTTACTCTGCTCCATTGTTGCTTCCAGTTTGACTTGACTTGAACATGTGCAGCCTGATATCCATGGGTATTCCACCCACGTAAAGTACTGAATGAACTCTTATAATTTGGTTGATAACCTCCTCTGTTATGTCAGCAGTATAACATTCCCAGTGAGGTGGGATGTAGTGTAAACAACAGTGATTAAAGCGTGTTATCTATCCTGCCATTTGACACTTGTATATCTTATGCAGGGTTAAGAAGACACAAGCTGTCAGGCAATAAATCTTAGTTATTTCCCAAGGTTTAACCATGTTTACATTTGGAGCGCTGCCTTCAGTTGTGTGGAGAGTAATATCTCAACTGGTCACATCAGTGTTTGGGGATATGAGTGTAACCTTTTTGTCAAAAGGTAATCTTTTAAATCCAGATATTCAGTAGCAACTTTGCAACTATCAGTTAAAGCCGAAGAAACCATTTGATTCCTAAGTATTGTAAAGCTGTATCCAAGCCACAAAACTGCACATAAAACAACGATAAAGGACCTAAGCAATGAATGATGTTTGGCAAAGCATGTAAATTAAAATTCATAGATGAATGATTATTGTTTCATGAGAATTGTGAAGCTGGGCAGACATCGGATGGATTAAGCCCAACTTTAAATTGAAGTGGTTGCTTCTAACTACTTTCGGAATTAGGCTGAATTTCCACCAATTACACTTTATCGGAGTTGTTGTTACAAAATGTAAAACATTTGTTAAAATCTTAAAAAGAAAAATCCATACACATTACAAGTCATGTTTTAGGCAAGTTGTATACGTAAATAAATAATGAATATCCAAAGTACAACCCCAAATCAGAAAAAGTTGGGACAGTATGGAAAACTCAAATAATTTTCTCACGTATTTGTTGGCAAACTGGCGATCCTCGGCCCATCTTTGCTCCTAAAGGATTAGACCTTTCTTGGATGCTGCTTTTGTACCAAATCATAATTCCAATCACCTGTTGACATCACTTGATTCAAATCACATCATTATTTAACCAATTTACCTGATTACTAGCCCTAAATTGCTCCTGTCCCAACCTTTTTTGGAATGTGTTGCAGGTCTGAATGACAGGAAAGGATGTATATTTACAAATGAAATGAAGTTGACCAGACAAAAAATGAAATATTTTGTGTTCACATTGTCTGCAATGAAATACAAGTCAAAGTACATTTAGAAATCAATACTTTCTTTTTTTTATTTGTGTTTTCCATACTGTCCCAACTTTTTCTGATTTAGGGTTGTAAACATTTTACAGAGTCAAGCTCTGAAGTTTGTGTGTATTTGTGACAGAGTGTATATAAATATGGACGACATGTCTCCACTTCCTCCCACTGTACAAAAGCGAAGCCAAAATATCCCAGATACAGGTGCTGTCTACCATTTTACAATTTTGGAGCCAGAGTCTGTGCAGTAGTTATCTGGCAGTGGAGCCAGTTGTGTCAAAGTCCCGCCCGTACACCTGCCCGACCAATCGAGAGTCAATTGCAGCTGTCAATTATGACGTTTCACCCAGTTTTTACAGCATTAAATAAGTAATAAAAAATTACAGCATGATAAGAACTACCTAAAATGACAGATACCAGCTTTGTGAAAAATGTATTTGACGTGTCCTTTGATTTTTTTAGTTTGGTCCATGTCCCATCTGCTAACACGGAGGGGGCAGGATTAATGGCCTGTACTGCTGCAAGTCACCAGGGGCAACCAAGATGTTTTGGCTTCACTGATGCAGTTTATGCATCAACCCCTTATTTCTGCCTACTGTATGTTCATTGAAAATAGATAAATAGAGCACAAGTGCAAACTCATTTAACTGGTCATTCAACATAAAAAAAGTAAAAACCAAACCTACAGTACACCCTTGAATGTTAATCATGAAACTTACCAGAAATTGTTGTACCAACATTGATAAATATTTTTTTGACAAATTATAGGTTTTTAGATCATTTAGATCCATTCTACAGAGGATTCTGCCATCTACATGTGGAAAGTATTCCACGCCAGAACACAATGGGCCGTACCTACGAAGGTGTCAGCCTTCTCTGCTTTAATGAGAGTCGGGGTAATGGGCTGTTTAATCTGGCCTCAGAGCTGGGATGAATAATATGATTAAGAATATGACAGCGCCACTTCCACACCTTGAGAAAGTGATGATTCTACACGTGTTGGTTGTCGCCTTGCGTTAAACGGTTGTTTCATCACTGTCAGCGACAGATAAGGCGATCATCCTCCAGCCATACCGAGCAGCTGCAGAGGAGCCTCGTCACAACAGACTAACATGACAAGAGGAGGAAGCATTCATTGGTGTGCATTATTCTGTAAAGAATATCAACCCAGCCATATGTGTTTATACAGGAGATACTGTATCATTCTCAACAACAAGTGTCCCCCCAAAAGCTGGCTCAATTTAGTCTTACAAAAATGCCTCCGACAAGAAAGGGGCCCATTTACTTCCAGATCCCAAACTGGAAGTGTAACACTTGCTGTAATTCATCACCTGTTTCAAGGAAGGTGCATTGCTGCCAGCCATTAGGACCACTGAGGGTTTAACCACAGCCCAGCAATGAGTTGTAGTCATAAACTACTGGAGTGTAATCATCCAGATCTGTATGAGCAGGTTGTGCACTCCGTGATGGAGTACCCAGACTTCACTGAACCTCTGAGCTGGCCAGCCTTCGATCATTTGGACGTCATGCTGTTGAAGTGCAATATAAATATAAATTGTTCTGCTCTCACTGGGACCAAATCCATAACTATGACCTGGGAGGTTTTGATCTTGGGCTAACATATGACCAAGGCAAGTTTTGTTTGCTAAAAGGTAAAAAGGGCAAACTATAAAGAAGCGTGACCCCTATGGATTAAACAAGTACACTTGTGCTTTTGAGAAGCTTCAGTGGAGGGAGGAGAGTTTGTGGATGTGCAACACAGTCGACTGAAGTTGGCTGATACTTGTTTGACTTCAGTTCTGGTTATTTGCTGTACTGTACTAAACACTGGATTTTACTTGTACTTGAGTAACTGTTGGGCCTAAAGATCTATGCAGTAATTCCCCTCACCATGTCTCCAGCAAACAGGGTTAGAAAAAGAAAAATCCCAACAGAGATGTGGTTTTATGAGACCGTAATCTTAAGAAAAAAACGAAATATGAAGAGCTTAGCATTTAAGGTTTGGTTGTCTGGTGGTGGTAGTATATCTTTAAATATACATTGGTTTGATTTTTTTCTCCCCATTTTTGTATATGTTTTCCATAATATACTGTATTTTGATAAAGTAAAAACATTGATTTCATGAAATTACTATTTTCATTTAATTTGTAAGTGGACTAAGAAAATTATTATTATATAATTTTCTTCCATTGCAGCTTGAATAAGAGTGTTTGCTTATCCAAATTCACTGAAGGGGGTCGAAAACATCCAGGCCAGGGAGGGTAGCTGAGTTGTAGTGTAAACAAGACCCTTTTGTTCAGGAGACTGAACTCCCAGTGAACGCTGACATGATGATGGAGGGAGTCCGGATGGGACCTCGTTAGCGGGCCATAGCGCCATCCTCCAGAGCAATGCCACAGCGGATGAGGGTGCCACTGATCTGTCCGTTAACATAGAAAAAATGAGAGAGGGGTAAGCTAAGGACTGTAAAACAGGGTCAGTGGGGACTCCCTGTGTCTAGTCCCACATCAAGAGACAAGAGAAGACACACAAGACTGGCTTTTAGACAGAACACATTCACAGAGCAAGCAGTGAATGGAGCTCTGTCAATTTGCCAAAGTAGCTTGGGTGATTAACATTTGAACTGTGGCACATCAAGAGCCCCCTGTGGATGAATGGTCATTCTATCAGCCTCATTTGGGGAAACTTATTCAAGGACGCCAAGCACAAATTGCCCAAACCCAACTGTCAAGCATGGGTAGAGAATGACAATGGCAACCCAAAGTAAACAGTCGCGTCTCATAGATCGCTCAAATCCTCCAGTAATCAAAATTCAGAGCCAAGATAAGCAATGAGCTTCTTAAACTGATGGAGTGTGTCATAATAATAACCTGTGTAGCACCATAGTAAATCATTTCAATGTGGTCGCCTCCTCGGAAGTAAATAACATCATGGGACAGGCAGCTCGGTAGCCAATCGACCAGCTAGTAAGACATGAACATACGTTTTTATAGTATCAACTATTCTTTAACACACAAACATAGGCCTACATGTTACTACCATTTTATTTGAGCTCAACTGCCTTGCCTTACATGTTGCTACCATTTTATTTGAGCTCAACTGTTTTTTTCTTTTAATTAATAATTAAGTGTAAATCTCCATGGAATAACTGACTTTCTAAATGCATTTACAACATGGTTCCAACTACTGATACAAAAAAGCAGGAAGTCCACCAAATGTGTTGGCTGCCACATTTGTAGAGACGCAGCAGTGTCTTGCCAGTACCTTGTCCTTTTTCTTTGGCTTTTCTGCCATCTGCATCAACAGTTTATTTACAAACTATGATTATAACTTGTAAATCAAAGGAGTGAACAGTGTATAGCATAACTGGGTTGATCATTTGTATTAAAAAAGATAATGTGCTAACATAAATTAATTCATAGGGGTATTCAGTTTTACAAGATAATAGCACTACAGCACACAGATTTTCTCTCCTTTTACCAGTAAATTGCTGCTATAAGAGATATAGAGCCATCACACTTCCAAGTCCTCAGTGGTACAGCAGTGCTTTTGGCACAGAAAATATTCACGGTTAGTTATTGCTCTCCCATATTTGTTTTTTCCCCACTTCTTTTCTCTATTCAGTTAAAAATCAGCATGATCTTGTTTGATAGACGTGTTTACCCAAGCTCTGGATGGAATTCATTAGCCATAATTAAGCGTTTACTTGATCAGGAGGGTAAAAAAAAGGATTATGTGAAGTCAGATTAAAGGGAGCAGAGTGAAACCAACGAAGAGATTATCAAGCACTGCGAGGCAAGCAGGCTGCCTTTGGAGTTGGGCTCTCTCTGATCGCTATCTCGTTAGTGCTTTATTCGTCAAGCGCAAGCTAATGCCTAAAACAAGCTTGAATTTATCCAGATTCTTCTGCAGGAGCATAACTCTAGAGATGTGTTAGTGACCGATTGGTGCAGTCACGGATGAGGTTAAAAAGATTGAAGAAGCCAGTGAAAGAATTGTGTGAATTTTGTAAATGATGAACTACATTTTAAGATGAAGTATCATTATTTCAAAAAGAGATTGGGAGCAGTTTATGTTAAAATGTTACATACTTATATTTGATTTTTGTTGTTGCTGTGTGTCAATATAAATAAATAACAATCATGACTATTAAAAGGCAGCATTACTAGTGGCCACTTAGGGCCAGTGGATCAAGCTGTACACACAACATTGACATATTACTAAAAGTTGATATGGCAAACTAAATGATTATTTGCACATCCACGAGGCAACATTAGCATTCATTTGGAGTTGTGTTTCTGGCAACCAGGTGAATGCAAGTCCAATATTGTTTTCAATACCTTTGTTTTGTTCTCCCCCAAATCCTGAAAAAAATATCTGGCTTTACAACTGGTAAATGATCAACTACGTACACCAAGCTATTCACTAACTTTGCCTGACTACTGTTTGGTCCTCTGTAAGTAGTGTAAAGTGGGCTTTTCAGAGGTTATTGCTGAAAACATCTGTCTCCAGGTTGATGAGAGCAGTGAGAGTGAAATAAACCAGTGGGGGATACAACTAAAACAACTGAGGGACACTAAAAAGCTGGGGGGAAATACAGCTTTGGGTTATAATTCTTTGTGGGTTTGTCACTATAAACAACTCCATAAATATAACATATAGTAATTTGATCCATAGTTAATTCAAAACTATTGATTAGTACAAGTTTGGAAATCAGAGTTGGATATTAAAACTGAAAAAAGAAACATTTTAACATCCATAATTGTGCATCCAAGTCAAATGCACTCGCTGTTTTTCAAAAACCCATTAAAAACCGCGGGCAAACACACGCTGCTGCAAACACACGCTGCTGCAAACACACTGCTGCAAACCTACAGTACAACTGACATGAGGAGCTTCTGGCTGTTGTAAATCCAAATCCAAATTCAATCCTTTTGTATTGTGGTGGCTGCAGAAAAAACAGCCTTGTGAATACCAATGCTACTATTGTAAGTGGGGGAAAAAAGTATATTTTGTGCTTTGAAGGAACTGACCCCTTAAATATCACTTTAATGTCTCTGGTATTAAAGGATTCTGTTTCTTTTGGTTGCTTGCCTAATGGATAACACGTAGTTGTCAGCAGATGAGTAATTCCTCTCACGTCGCCTTTGTACATCCCATCCCTCCAATTATTTTCTCACCACTGATCTTGGTCAGAGGATTTTATATAGGAGATCAGTAATCTAAAAGGACACTGGCATGCCTCCCCACACACGAGTCTATGTCCAGTGATTAATGTTAAAGTGTGATTTAGGCCTAGCATTACGGACCTGTTGATTTGAGGGCTGCAAAGTACAGCTTGTCAGATGCTGGAACAGCGAGAGGAACCTGTAATGAGGCCTGTGAGAGATGCCAAGTGGTTGGAAACAGAAGCTGACCTGCTGCTGGCTGAGACGCACTGCAGCCTGGCGAGCCAGTTTTAAGGAATAATGCATTTTTAAAGCCCCAGTGTGTAACATTTGTAGTTGTTTATTATCAAAATCTGTATTGCCCTTCACAAACTTGCCCTTTTTTATGAATATTGACCACAACCATCAATTCCAAGTATTCCTATTGGCTTGAAATTTTACATTTGCGCTTACATGAACTGGGGTAGACGCTCCATAGCCATGCGCCATCTTGAAATATGGTAGCCCGTAAGGACATACAGGCGATACTGCTCCGCATTTTGCGCATTTCACTCAGTGGCACTGACTGTCACGTATGCCAGAGAGGGAGGGGGAGAAGACTGCGACTCACCGCCGGCAGATTTGAAAGCCTGTTGCGTCTATTATCGAGGACATGTAACTGAGTCGCAGAGGAAATTAAAATGACACCGTGACAGGCAAAGCAACGCGACCAAAGTTAATATTGTTGTGGCTTTTCCAAGATGGAAAGAGCTGATGAGGAGCAAGGATTTTAAAAGGGACGCCGAAGTTGCCTACTTTCTTCTCAACAGGTAATTCTGCCTATTTATGTAAAAGTTTTATAGTTGCTTCTTGCTTGGCTAAATATAGCATGGTTGTGTATAACGCTAGAACGACGTGTAGGATACTTTTCCTCGCGTCAATGATAAAAAAGGATTGTCTACCTTGTAACATAAACATAATCATATGTGCCGTGATTTCCCTGGCAGACAAGTCACGCCATGGATCTGTAACACAGACTAGCTACTAGAACAGCTGCGTGGAGACAATGGCGATACTAAGAGATCATTTCAGTTTCATTGACATTGTTCATGCTGCTCAGAGAAATATATTAAAAACACAAACCTCCGTTGCTTCTCTCCTACGCTGTAAACATCGCCTTACACTATTAATCTGGTACAATATACAGAATAACGATAGCACTGATACTTTACTAACATCAGCTTGCATATGTTTGGGAACCTGATAGCTGAGGTTAGCAATGAAATGGTACCAAAATAACGTCAAACTATTATTACACTGGAAGGGACACTAAAGTCGTCGCTAATTTCGGGTCCGGCCCCCAGGAGTTAGAACGCACTCGGAATGGGGGGGGCTACAAAGTGAAATTCAGTTGGTTGTCATATACAATTTCACCGATAGATGGGAGAAATTCTTACACACTGGGGCTTTAAAGGGAAAAAAAGATGATGGATTTAAACTTTGATTGGATGCTAGATGTTAAACTTTGATTCCAGCATTTCTTAAACACAGGTGTTTCTGTTAGATTAAAAAACAACCTTAAAAATGAATCTCTGTGTGCCTCTCTTTCAGACTAAGAATCATTTATAGTCAGGATATGCTTTAAAACTTAGATATATATTAAATGATGGCATGAAAAACGTTTTCAAATAGAGCTCAAAATTAGCAAAAATTACGGAAAACACTAATAATTTTAAAAAGAATATAGCTTGGGCATGTTGGTGGTTCTTGACGGTGACTAAAAAGGACATCAGGCTATCATTAATCTACAGGGCTATCAGATGGGCCGCAGCCTCCTAATCTAAATGTTGCAGGGTTTAGGGCAGTATGTTCTTGGGGTCCTGAATGTATTAAAACATGCACAAGAGTGCTGACAACTTGGTCATTTTGGAAGCTGTGGATTTTGTTTTTATTGTGTTACCTTTGTAATATTTAGTCTATGCTAACTTGTATAAATAGGATGGACAAAACATTAAGATAAATGCCTCTTCCTATAACACAATATTCATGCAGATATTTTTCCAGAATAAGTGATTCCTTAGAGAATCTACTCCGTTTACAGCATTGATGACATTGAAACCATAACTCTGCTAAGTCATCAAGAGGGTAGAATAATTCGAATAATCGGGGGATGCTGGCACAATATGTACAAGCCTGTGAAATCTTTAATTCACAGTCACTGCATTCATAAAGCTCTGCTGTTACAGGTCAGGAGTGTGTTGTATATGTCCTTGGTAACTTGCTACCGCTTGTAACAGAGTCATTTCACAGTTTGGGATAATAAAGTCCATCTATCTATCTCTCTATTAAAAATATAACCATTATGGTGCCACATTGAGAAAAAGTTGTAGCTTTCTGCATTTGTTGCTAATGACCAAAGCCAGAAAGACCATTTGCATTAGCTCCAACCTTTTAATATCATATGACAAGTTTGTTGTTTACTCTTACAGATTATAAACAGCTGCCACAAAATGATGATACTCTTGTGTAAGTTGTGTTTATTATGTTTCCATATGGAATGATGGCAGAGCCATTTGCAGAGCTTTCACCATAGGATAATTACCATGTGGATGTGTTATTATTAGGAACCAAACAGGCTGTAAATGTGAACAAAAAGCCAAACAAAGACATGTCCTACCATTTGTTTCATGGCAGAGAAAATAACTTTTGCTCTGCACATCAACAGGATCAGGCATAATGTTAATTATATTTCAAACAATTGACTGAGTTTTCATCTTTATGCATCATGACATATTTGGTAAATCACTGATATAGTGCTTTGAGAAAACTAAAATGGTTGAGTGGCAGTAGTGAATATTCAAATTGCGATTTGCTTCAGAGACCAGTAGCAGGGCTGTGTAATTTCAACTTCAAATAGAAACACCCATTATCTTACCTGTTTCCTCTCTAAAAATGTAGCAGCAGCATTTAAATACTTGGTCATTCAGCCAACACAAAAAGCTGGACAAAAAGCTTTTGCATGCACATCTATAGGGTTTTCTTTTTTGGTTACCATCTGTATCAAATATTACATTGCATTTGTTGAGTACAATGGATCAATAATTTAATATTTCTCACATGGTAATAATTGCTCAAGTATAATCGCTGTTAATGCTACTGTTGTTTAACCTAAATTAGACTGTCAACTCCTAATTTGCCAACATCATCTTAACTCATGGTTCACTTGTTTTTTTTTTTCTGGAGCTTACAGCAGAATACTCAGGTCTTAATGCATAAATGGAGTTTGCTATGTTGTAATGTGCTCACCATCGCTCAACTACTAACCAAAAAATGGACATCTGAAGGGAAGATCAAGAAGGCCATTTACATCAGACTCTAAGGAGCATCCCTAAACACAAGGCCTATGTTCGACCACCTCTTGTCACTGTGAAAGGAGTACCGTTCCTTAGGTCATGTAATGAGACCTGAGCACGGTACATTCAGTGAAAGAGGCTGTGAGATACAGCCAATAGCTCTGGAAAAAGCTAGCGAGATACCAGTCCTCTTTACACTGAACACTAAATACACTCTCACAACCATATACAGTATTTGGCCAATATCCATTTCCTGCAGTGCTGCCACCCTGCAGACATCAGCACTCATTTCCCAAACATGTTCACATTTGCACAATGAAATGTTTGCATGCATGCACAAATACTGTAAGCAAACTACATGAGGCTATAACAAGTTTGACTGTGTGGCAAGAAAATAAATCAGCTTGTACTTGAATATCTGCACATCAGAGCAAAGCCCTTTGGTTATTGTAATTACAAAGTGCAATAAATCAAAATAGAAACTGGATGTGTTTGCAGTGGCTTTTCCCTCTCCCAGCTGAATTGTTTTCAGAAGATCCTGCTGCTGATGCAGCTTTTCTTGAGACAACAAGCCCTGAAGGATTGCGCATGTCTCAGCAAATATGAGAAATCTACATCAGGGGTAATGAAGTGACTGAAACAGGAGAACAGGCTGCCATTTGATGTTGTGATAATGTATTTCTTCCTGGGGATCTGATTTTAGTGCAATGATTACCATGCTTTTGATTACCTTATGACATAAGTATTTAGCTCCTCAACAGATGTTTCCACCTCGATGGACACCAAGCACTGCATATTCAATGTGCGGTACAGTTTGACAGTCTCCATAAGTTGCCAGTGTGCAATGACACACAATGAAGATAAAATCAGGACAGTGTATTCTGCAGGGTGAACCGCAGTGACTTTATTAGGGGTGTGATGACTAATAGGCCTTAATGTGACCTACAGCTTGTCATCTTTACTAGCAGAGGAAAAGTGACAGATGTAAACCAGCCCTCTAAAAACAAAACGTAGGGTTTCCCAATATACTAGTATTTGCAATAAAACTACCAGAAGATTGACATCCTATTCCGTTGAGCATTTAAAACCGTCAGTCCCATTTTGCTTGCCACGCAGAAAAGGAGCAGTTACACCCCACTAAAAAGGTAAATAAAAAAGTACCTCTCTTGCAGTTTTGAGTCTGATTTTTCACTCAGCTGGGCTGTCATTGACAACCTACAAAAGAATGCAGAATTCGTTTTAGCACTGTCGGCTAGGTAAAAGTATTCTTTCAGGAGGCAAATGTACTAAAATTCCAAATAGGATCCCATATTGTTACAGCCAGCGAAGTCATATTATGCAGCATTAAATCTGAATTGCTGTAGGGATACATGTCATATTAGGTTAGGTGGTAAAGGAAATGCATGGCTCAAGGTTTCCACGCTTTCATGCATACTTCGTACACGTGGCTGTGGCAGAAGCAGTAGGGTTGAACTCAGGAGAGCATGATGCCCTTCCAACTGCCCTTTAGGCCAGTAGGCTGTCACTATCACTCTGTAACAAAATTCAACTCTCCAGTTTGATTTGTTTGCATTTCAGAGATGCACAAAAGTCCTCGCAAGCCGTCATTATTCCACACTGTATGGAGTGATGTGAAAAAATAAAAAAAATGCACATAGACAGTGTTGGGTAATTAGTCATTACATATTACTCAATAAAAGTAATTAGTTCCATTACTTCTTACTCAGACGAGCTCACAAGTAAATAACCCACGCACCAACATCTCACATATTCTGTATTTAATAGACTACATGTGGAGCCTACATTTTGGAGGTGTTAACTTTTCATCAACAGCTAGCTTAAAGGGGCCCTGTGGAGTTCTCTTGTAAACAAACAAAAGTCATGTTAACATTCAGTGTTACGTCTGCAAAGCATCTTTTTTAAATGTCTTTAATCCTGCATTGTTTACACGTTGTAGTCTACTTTATTCACTCAAAAAAGTTGGTTAGAAATTTTGCATTTCATTTTTTGCGACATTTTCAAAGTTTGTTTTAAATGTACTCAACAATTGAATAGATACACAGCTACTGTCTTGTTGGCGCAGTACTACATTTCTTGATGCATTACTGCCACCAACTGTCACTCATCAGAATAGCAGGAGCAGGATGTGATTTGCATCGCTCAAACCCATGCATGTACACCCTCCCACAATACAAACAAAACAGGATCGTAGCCCTTGTGACTGCACGTAGCACTACAATTACATCTAGCTAACTTTAGAGTTAGCTTTGGAGTAGTGGCATTTCTCTTCCTATGGTTGAGGCTAATTTCCCCAAACTACCAGCCTCTGGGACATGAAGTACAAGAAGTACTGGACTAGACTTTCAACTGAACGCTGAGAGACCAAACTGAAAAAAAAAATATTTATCAAACTCCCAGAAAGACAGCGAACAAGCCAATCCCCAAAATGTTAAAGTAACATTGGATTACTGGGATTAGTAAATGTAATGTAATGACTGAACTGTCCAATTGCTGTTCCAAAAAGGACAATGACTTCCTGATTTTAAACGAGCAATAGACAATTAGTGTGGCCATTCCTTTTGTTGAAGCTTTTCATGTCTTGCATGTGTCTTGGATGATTGGTTCAGTCAAGAAAGAACAGGATGTTATCAGCAAATGTGAACTTCTGATGATCAAGAAGGTTTCCATGGTTACCAAGAGATTCCTATGTAGCAGAGCAGAATTGTCGGTCTCAATTACAAAACGGCTGATTAGTATCAAGGTACTTGTGCAGGAGGAAGTACTAGAGGCTTTCAGATCCGCAGGCAGCTGTGCGACTGAGGGGCAATCAAAGTGTGTGATTGCCGTCATTTCATAAGAACTCTGTTTGTTTTACAAATTAGCTAAAACTTACTAGGAGGTCAGGAATTCTCAGATTTTCAAGTGAGAAGTAAAACTTTGGTGCACTTTTATTTATTTACATGTACATGTAATTGAATCATTCTTAAAGTCGTTTAACACATTTCTTGTTTTGAATTATCCATTAATTGTCATTTTAATTCATATCTCAAACTATATAGGCCCTATCTAAAACTATTTTATCTAAAATTATTAAGGTGTCCTTACTGCACCTGATTTAAAAATCACATTGCTGCACAGTGTGAAATGGACAACCTCATGGGATCTCAGAGCTAATGAGAAAGATATAAGAGGAGAAAAATGCTCTGAAGTTTTTTGTTGTTTTTTTGCAGGCACCGTGCAACCAAAGAGAAGGATCCTCTATTTATCTCTGTCGCCTTGCCTGGGTCAGGCAGAGGACACAATCAGGCTAATAACAAAATTAGCCTTGATCAAATTACTTCTGCCTTGGTGGTTAATGATACTGCAAAGTTTGGAGCCCCCTGGAGCCAAGAATGCACATTTATCGGATGTCCGTAGTGCAGTTCAAGTTAAATTAACTTTGAAATTACAG
The DNA here is from genome assembly GCA_023631565.1 of Gymnocephalus cernua. NCBI lineage: Eukaryota > Metazoa > Chordata > Actinopteri > Perciformes > Percidae > Gymnocephalus > Gymnocephalus cernua. Next base: position 33,443,090 of record CM042429.1, read on the forward strand.
ACCACTAATGCTTATGGGTCTGTACTCCTTTAGGCTTCCTCAACAGTTACCCCTCACAACACAGTTATCACTGCACCTTAGCGGAAGCGAATGACTTTGACATATGCACTGTCAGCATACTTCCACTGCCATTTCTACTTACCTCCAAAGACAATTGATGGGTAGACATTAGGAGGGCGGTGGTAAACAATGTTCTATGTTTAACCTAAGCTCTGTACGTTAGGTGTCTTGGTCAAGGACACTTTCAGTGCAAGTATACTACCTGGGATTGGATCAAGTTATACCATGGCTTCTGTCAGTGCCCAAGGCCACACTAGCGCCCAGTCAGACTTCACAGCCACATAGCTCTCAGTCTCCCGGTGGGAGCTCATGCTCAGTGTCAGGTGTCAGGTGAAGTTATCCCGGCCCCGGAAAGAGGAATCCATTGTTTGTGAAAGCCCCGGTCATTGTCACACCACATCTCTTGCCGCAAGGAGAGATGGCACAGGAAGGCTTCTAAAGTGATCTGATTTTCTGTTAGTGGAGGTAACTGCGAGGGGAAATGCAGTTTACTTCTACAGTAAGGCTACATGCACGTGGGGAATGCTTCATGGGTTGTGCAGCTAAATCTGACACTGGTGAAACTGCACAGTGTACAGAGATCCCTCAGTAAAAGAAAGTCCTTAAAAATGAGGGGAAAGCAGTCAGTTTGCTTGAAAACCACACATGGACATAGTTCTGCCTTTTTTTAAAAATCTAATTGTTTACTTCCAATGAGAGGCATTTATTTAAATGTATATAGTACAAAAAGCTCTGCCAATAAAGAGGTGAGAGACAAAGAGGGAAAGCAAAATTCTCCTGGAAGCAAGAGTGAATATGATAGCTGTCACTCTGCATTTTTGCACTTGCCTTATCAGCGTGCAGCCCCTCAGACGACATGCGGTTGTCATGTTGCTGCAGTCATTCCTGCACCGAGAGGTGAAAATGACCTGACTATACGAGTGCTTGACTCTCAGATGACCCTGTCAGAAAGTCTCTAGAAGAACACTGCACATCTATGATTGATCCAAAAAGTATCAAGGTTGAAATAAGAAGATTTTTTTTTCCAAGCATGTCCTTGCGATTTGATACAAATGAAAATGAGGGGCAGCAGTGAGATAACTCATAAATTGAATGACGATAAAACTGAGTGTTTTATTCAGTGGTTTTCAAATTTACAAGGTCACCTTGAGAGCAACAGCAACAGGAATTAATGTGGCGGCTGCTCTTATCAAATTCCCGACTGTCACTTCAGTACAAGAGATCCACACCCGTACCGTACCTCCAGGCCTTTTTGCAGCCCTACATGCCACAATACTGTCAATTTGTCACTCCTTCCTCTGCCTGGTCACTCCTCTCCCTAGTTATTTGACCTTTCCACTTCAGACCAGAGTTGCAGGGTCCATCACCTTCTACTCGCTGAATGAAAACAGCTTCCTTGTTTTCAATGCAATTGCTCTCAGAAAGTCAATTTTATCTCTTATAAGCAGTTATTCTTTTTTTTATTCTACTTCTTGCCCTTTGCTCTTAAATTGGTGTTCTAAAGTCACAGAACTATTGTACAATGGAAGGACAATGTAATGCTGACATACTTTAGCAATTTTGGTGATTTGTGTATTCACATTTACTCTACTTCAGTGTTGGCTTGACTGCTAATTGGTATTTAACAGTTTATCAGTCCCATCAGAATTCTATTGTTCTGCACACAAGCAAATTAGTCTATCTTGCCATCAATCAACATATCAATAAGCCCAGTGTTTACGGGACATATTGTTCTTATGGAGATCCAGCAACATGTGCCCATCAAAGTTCCTTAATGGGTAAAGAGGCTAAAACAGAGTTCATTAAATAGTCAATGTTATTTACTGGTTAATGATATAGCAAACTATTTACATTCTAGATATAATAAAATGCATTTTAATATACATATTTAGGTAAACTTATACATTGTACATAATTAATCTTGAATGCAATTATTTACAAAAATGTCTTAATTTTCAAATAGTCATGGTTATCCTTTAAGAAAATGTGAAAAAACATCTAATTTCAAGCTAATACTAGACTTTCAGAAGATAAAAGCATGGCAGAAACAGTTTTTGGCCTGGGACTAAAAAAGGTTATCATTGTGGAAATGTATATGCATGCATTAAAAGGTTATTCCTTAAATTATAAATATTTAATGCATTTGTGGGGACTTCTGCATGCTTAAAAAGATTTCTACCCTGTGTGACGTAAATATCAGTTTTAGGTAAGTGCTTACTATGTTTATGATTTGACCAGTTTAATACTGCCTTTGAACTGTGTGCATAGAAAATAACAGACAAATACTATATTTTTTGCCCTTGCATGACATACGCGAGGTTTGATCTTTCACAGTTGCATGCCTTATGGTGTTTACAGCAGGGAAGTGATGATGTATTAGTTGGCTAGTCAAGTCTTGCAAAGTAATTAACAAATGATGTTTTGGCTAACAAAGCATGGCCTTGATGGGGATGCATTACTTTCATGGAGCCCCACAGCTAGGTTGCTCACAAGGATGCCGCTTAATAGAGTTAGATGAATGGACTGTGACTTGAACCAAGCAGGTGGACCCACCACTACCCCACCTAGAACCCTGCTGACTCAAACTCACACATGCATGTGAACGCACAGACACACACTCACAAATGTGGACATACCCATAGACCGATGCACATACACATTCTCCTCAAAGGAGAATGTGTACAGCTGCAAGGTGAAACATGGCAAAGTAGAGACCAATTATCCTCCAGACAGATGACTCGGGATGTGGGAGGCCCGATCATTTTTCCTGCCTAGGTTTGAAACCCTGCTGCTGTCGGCTGCTGACAACTGGTCTCCTCCTCTCCAGCCCTCTGTTTATAGTACTGTCTATTTTAAAGGAACACTTTTGCCACCACACTGTTTGAATGTTAGGGTTAAGATTTTGGCCGCTATGTGCTCTTGTGAGGTGATAGTTCTAGAGTAGAGTGATGCTACAACCCCATTCAAAACAGCATGTCTCCATTTTTAACAGCAACAAAAAAGCATATAAAAACAAATGGATTAGTTTGTTAGTTAACTTGTGTGCCCTAAATGTGTTTTCTCCTGACAATTACACTTCTGAATATGCCCAAGGTCAGTACAATTTCACCTGGCGCCATTGAAGGTGAACACACCAACTCTATAACTGCAACCTTGAATAAAATATATGTAAATAACATGTAGTGCCATCTAATAGAAAAGGGGATTTTGATAAAAAAAAAAAATTCTGTTAACCCCAAGAAATCTAACTATGCTTTGCAGGGAGATAATAATACACCCAAAAAAATGGTTATCAATCGCGAACAAAATGGAAAAACATAATTCAATTCTAACATTTCAGATGTTTTTATGTATAGGAACTCACAGAATCTGAATGACCACAGCGCATGTATATATACAGTGCTAAGCCTAAGTGAATACACCCATGCTAAAGTTGACTAAAAAGAGGAATAAAAAAATGGTCTTTTGGAAATTGATCTTAATGCCTTTATTTAAAAACATTAGGAAAAATCTAACCTTTAAGGACACCAATTTTCTTTGTGAATGAATAATGTATCATAAATAAATAAATGTTCTTCCTTCAAATACAGGGGCCATAAGTAAGTACACCCCTATGTTAAATTCCCAAAGAGGCAGGTAGATTTTTATTTTTAAAGGCCAGTTATTTCATGGATCTAGAATACTATGCATTCCGATAAAGTTCCATTGGCCTTTAGAATTAAAATAGCCCCACATCATCACATACCCTTCACCATACCTACAGATTGGCATGGGGTACTTTACATAAGATCATCTCTCAATGCAAATCAAACCAGCTATTAGGCTAACTGAAATAAAACCATGCCAATCTCTAGGTATGGGAATTTAACATTGTACTTACTTATGTCCTCTGTACTTTAAGGAAGAACATGTATTTATTCACAATACATTATTCATTCACAAAGAAAATTAATGTCCTTAAAGGTTGGATTTTCCTCATTTTTTTAATTAAGGCATTAATTAACTTGAGTTTTATTCCTCTTTTTAGTCAACTTTAGCATGGGTGTATTCACTTATGCTTAGCATATATATATATATATATATATATATATATATATATATATATATATATATATCTATATATATATCTATATCTATATCTATATATATGCTTAGCATATATATCCTGAATGCCAGTTAAACAATGCCTTCACTGATGGCTGTGCCTATAAGAAGTTGCTATGAAAATGTGTGACGAACATTTCAGAAACTGTTTAATTGTTAAATCAGATAAGAAGAAAGAGCATAAAGAGTATAGTTCCTAAAAGGGCTGGGTGTGCTAATAAAGTACCAGAATTTTGGTGTCAATACCAAAACAATAATTTATTGATACCTTACTTTGAGAAATATAATCTTGTTTTTCCTACAAAAAACAATTCATGTAACAAAATAACCCAAAGTTCACAAAGGTTACATATTGTCTAAACACGAGCAGATATATAAACACTGATTTGTTTTCCTCTTTTTTAATCCCCACTATATCCAAATAAGTGCATTGTGTTAAAAACACCTCTCCGGGAACCATCACCTTATCGTGGTGGAGAGGTTTGGGTGTCCCTATGAACCTGAGGGCTGTGTTGTCTGGAGCTTTGTGCTCCTGGTAGGGTCTCCCATGGCAAAGTGGTCTCAGGTGAGGGGCCAGACGAAGAATGGTTCAAAAGACCCTATGAAAAAACGAGGAAGGGATAGAGAGACCCTGCCCGGAGGAAGCCCGGGGCCCCCGTCTGGAGCCAGGCCCAGAGGGAGGGCTCGTCAGCGAGCGTCTGGTGGCCGGGTTTGCCACGGAGCCCGGCCGGGCACAGCCCGAAAAAGCTACGTGGCACCTATCTCTCCAGCCCATGGGCCCACCACCTGTGGGAGGAACCGCTGGGGTCGGGTGCGCTGCCACACGGGTGGCGGTGAAGGTCAGGGAGCGGCAGGGAGCTGTGGTCTTAGGGTCTTAGGTGCCTCAAGGGGCGGTAACCCTCGAACACCGTGGTGGACACCGGTGGTCAGGGAAGCCGTCCGACTGAAGAAGGAGTCCTTCCGGGATATGTTATCCCAGAGGACTCCGGAGGCAGTTGCAAGGTACCGAATGGCCCGAAGGACTGCAGCCTCTGCCGTGAAAGAGGCAAAGCAGCGGGTGTGGGAGAAGTTCGGAGAAGACATGGAGAAGGACTTTCGGTCGGCACCAAGGCGCTTCTGGAAAACCGTCCGCCACCTCAGAAGGGGGAAGCGGGGAACCATCCAAGCTGTGTACAGTAAGGATGGGACGTTGTTGAGCTCAACTGAGGAGGTAATAGGGCGGTGGAAGGAGCACTTTGAGGAACTCCTAAATCCAGCTGATGCGCCCTTTTTGTTAGAGGCAGAGCTGGAGGATGACGAGGGATTGTCGTCAATTTCCCTGGTGGAGGTCACTGAGGTAGTCAAACAACTCCACAGTGGCAAAGCCCCAGGGATTGATGAGATCCGTCCAGAAATGCTGAAAGCTCTGGGTGTGGAGGGGCTGTCTTGGTTGACACGCCTACTCAACATTGCGTGGAAGTCTGGGACAGTGCCAAAGGAGTGGCAGACCGGGGTGGTGGTTCCCCTCTTCAAAAAGGGGGACCAGAGGGTGTGTACCAATTACAGGGGTATCACACTTCTCAGCCTCCCTGGTAAAGTCTACTCCAAGGTGCTGGAAAGGAGGGTTCGGCCGATAGTCGAACCTCAGGTTGAAGAGGAACAATGCGGATTCCGTCCTGGTCGTGGAACAACGGATCAGCTCTTTACTCTAGCAAGGATCCTGGAGGGAGCCTGGGAGTATGCCCATCCAGTCTACATGTGTTTTGTGGATCTGGAGAAGGCATATGACCGGGTCCCCCGGGAGACTTTGTGGGAGGTGCTGCGGGAGTATGGGGTGAGGGGGTCCCTTCTCAGGGCCATCCAATCTCTGTATGACCAAAGCGAGAGTTGTGTCCGGGTTCTCGGCAGTAAGTCGGACACGTTCCAGGTGAGGGTTGGCCTCCGCCAGGGCTGCGCTTTGTCACCAATCCTGTTCGTAGTATTTATGGACAGGATATCGAGGCGTAGTCGTGGTAGGGAGGGGTTGCAGTTCGGTGGGCTCGGGATCTCATCGCTGCTCTTTGCAGATGATGTGGTCCTGATGGCATCATCGGCCTGTGACCTTCAGCACTCACTGGATCGGTTTGCAGCCGAGTGTGAAGCGGCTGGGATGAGGATCAGCACCTCTAAATCTGAGGCCATGGTTCTCAGCAGGAAACCGATGGAGTGCCTTCTCCAGGTAGGGAATGAGTCCTTACCCCAAGTGAAGGAGTTTAAGTACCTTGGGGTCTTGTTCGCGAGTGAGGGGACAATGGAGCGGGAGATTGGTCGGAGAATCGGCGCAGCGTGGGCGGTATTACATTCAGTTTATCGCACCGTTGTGACGAAAAGAGAGCTGAGCCGGAAGGCAAAGCTCTCGATCTACCGGTCAGTTTTCGTTCCTACCCTCACCTATGGTCATGAAGGTTGGGTCATGACCGAAAGAACGAGATCCAGGGTACAAGCGGCCGAAATGGGTTTCCTCAGGAGGGTGGCTGGCGTCTCCCTTAGAGATAGGGTGAGAAGCTCAGTCATCCGTGAGGAGCTCGGAGTAGAGCCGCTGCTCCTTCACGTCGAAAGGAGCCAGTTGAGGTGGTTCGGGCATCTGGTAAGGATGCCCCCTGGGCGCCTCCCTAGGGAGGTGTTCCAGGCACGTCCAGCTGGGAGGAGGCCTCGGGGAAGACCCAGGACTAGGTGGAGGGATTACATCTCCAACCTGGCCTGGGAACGCCTCGGGATCCCCCAGTCAGAGCTGGTTAATGTGGCTCGGGAAAGGGAAGTTTGGGGTCCCCTGCTGGAGCTGCTCCCCCCGCGACCCGACCACGGATAAGCGGACGACGATGGATGGATGGATGGTGTTAAAAACAAATCCAAGCAGGAGATGGAGTTGAATTCCGTCTACACCTAGATAAAGAAATCTCTTTAGGTATTAATAATTAGGGCACACCAAAGAACATTTTGCCAAACGAAGGATGTGGAGCTTGTAGGCAGATTGTTAATAATCACCATACAATGCATATATAATACTTAGTACACAACAAGATGCACAACACTTCAAGGTCTTCGTAACACCAGCAGCAGCATCAAAGGCTGATCTATCCACCATGACTCTATGCCTGATGGCGGAGAGATCAGACATTAAAAAGAAAATACATTCATCAGAAGAGGTAAAACAAACAAAAAAAACAGCAGCTTGTCAATGATGCGATGAGATTGGACATGCTGATATAGTGACATTTCATTTTTCTGTCTCTATTAAGCTGCCTTCTGTTTCAGGCTATGTTTGCTTTGCAGCTAAATATGGTTTTCACTCCTCATAGGAATGCAAAATCCTATTATGTTTACACACAGTTTGGTTATGACACAGAGTGACAATCAAAACCAATGCAATTATCAGACATTCATAACAGCTGAGTGCTGATTTTGCTTCAGTGTCTATCAGAACTGCACTGGATAACTAACAACTGACAGCACCATAGTGCATATGACAATAAAACCCAACAAGTAAGTACTTTTCAATTTAATTTAAATTACTTTATTTTCACTACTGAAAAATGGAAAAATGACTGAAAGCAGAAGTGCTTTTTGGTCCAAAAGGGGGAAAATGCTTTTAAATGTTTTGGACAGCATCTAAAAGAAACTGAAGAGAGCAGAGAGGGTTTATGATATAACCATTTAAAACTAAGTGCAGTGGGAATCAAAAGAATTGTGAAACAATGCTGAGTTGAAATTTAAGGAGCAAAAGAGAGCTGCAAAAGAAGAGCTGCCTTTATGGTCTAAATGTCATTTTGGGTACTATACCGATTGTATTCATGGCTACTGAGTGGATAACTGACTTGAAACACTGGTCATTTCAGTCTGCTGTGCTGTAATAACACAACTCAGTATCACAAATACATATGGTTTACAGTTATACAAATGAATGAATGTATGAGCATCACCTAATACAGATAATATAATCTGGAGCTCTTAATCAAAGCATCATACCAATTCAAATGTATTAAGCCAATTACCTTTCAAGTATAATATGAAAAAACATACTCAGCATCTGTAAAATGTAAATGTTTATTTTACTGCGATTACACAAATGTTTGGTTTGGTTACTAGCTTTTTTTCTGTCATTTGGCCAGATAAAAAAAAAAAAAAAAAAACTTATTAACTTAACAAATTATTGTTCAAAAGCAGATCTGATTTCTCATTCAAGTAAACTCTGGTACACTAAATAATGACCGAGAAAATAATCCATATCACAAACAGGAACTAACCATAAAACACAAGGTTTCATGCTCACACTTGTAGTAGCAAAAAATTTAATTATGAGCAAACCACAGTATTGAGTGGTGCTCATATATCTAGTTCCTGCTACCTGTTATGAACACTGCAATACAATGTGTGCAGCGCTGCTGGTGACAGGTTACCAAAAATGAATCCATTAATAACTTATTTGAGAGTCTGGTTGACGTTAGATCTTGATGGCTTTTATTGACCTTGGAAACAATAGTTGGATAAATAGTTGCGTAGTTTCTGTCTCCGTCATGAGGAATTCTAAGTAAAGACAGCAACAACACTGTCAGCGCGTCCACATGATACAGCCTTCCGTGATCGCGCACCGCCCCAACCTCCTCCACGCAGTTGCAAATAGACAAGAAGGACACAGAAGATTAAAAAAAATATGATGGACTCTTCAGAAGAGGTTATTGTCTTCACTTGAGCTTCTGCGCAGGAAAGTCACCAGACGACACAATCTTCTGAACATGAACAGCCATACTGAGAAATACAGAGAGAGAGTTGTGTGGAGCTGATAGTCTTAATTAGCTTTGTAGCAACTCATTTGGCAATGGCTTGAATGTAACGGACATTCATTAATATCAAAAGGTTACGCACTAAAGCTTTAATAATAGTTGCAAAAGCTCCACTTACTAGAAATCTTCCAGGGCTTTCAGTCAAAACTCATGGCTTTTATCTGCAGATGGAAGATTGAGTTTTGTTTACAAGCCCTACTTTGGCCCACGTATTACATATTCACCAGGGGTCCGTTTCAGGTAGGAGGTTCAACAAACTCTGAGTCTGAGCCTGACCTCTGAGTTGATTTACCCTGAGATGGGAAACTCGGAGTTTTCGGTTTCACAACGGCTGATTCCAGTTGGTTCAATCAACTCGGAGTAGGTTGACTCAGGGTTACGCGCGTGCACCAAAGACAGCATGAATGGAGCCATGATACTACGATTCACTATGGCAACAACCACAAACGGGTCGGCGGAAATACTCATGCGCACATATGCGAGTTTGAACATGTATTTCATTAAAAAAGCAACACAGCGGCTGCTGCAAAAGAGAGAGAATTTGCACTGGAGAAAATTGCTGCTAGAGTAAATGCATATATTCCAATGTAATGTATATCATATTTAATCATAAGTATAGCTAATATTACTGAAAATCTATTTCATTTAGGTGCAATAATGCGGGCGAAAAGGTCCTAGGCCTACTAATCCCATTCTGAGGCTGCAGCACCATCATTAAAATAATTATAATTCATAATCTTTTATTTCAAAGGGTTTACATCATTCACCTGCAATACTGTGGAACTCCTTTTTAATGTCTCTGACTGGTCTGTGTCCAGGGAACACTACACATGTTTAAACTCTTTACTTTTACTGACCCGTAGCTTATACGGGTATCAAAGTGAACGATGCTTATAAATTTGACGCATTAAATCTTCAAAATATATGGTCATGCAGCACATCGGTTGAAAGCTTAGACTGTCAGGATTTAATTAAGCCCAAACACAAAGCATGAGATGATTTATAGCAGTTATACAACGTTTCAGAGCGATCTCTTCTGATGGCGCTTTGTTAAAATGCTCCGCATCACCAAGGTTGTAAAGAAAACTGTAATACAACACATAGAATGTGCTGGGATGTAGAGTATGTCCACGATGGGTGACTTTAGTGATATGAGGACGGATAAGGTTATGTAGCTTACATAACTGATAGACTGGGAAGAAAAACCATAGCGCTCAAATAGATAGTTATCTGGAAATTAATATGCGTCAATATCATCTTCCGACATAGGTTTAACTCCCTGTCATACAGCGTCTTCATCAACGGGATCGTCGATAAAAGGAAATGTCATGTTTTGAGAAAAAACAATGTTTTAAAGTCTGCCTAACAGTTAATAAATCAACAATGTTTTTTTTTATTCACGCAATATAACAAACTGCGCTGAAATGCGCCTGATACAGACTGAAAGAATGAGGAAATGAAGAGCGCTGTGTCAGAGGGAGGAGCGTTAATTCTCTTCATACATCCATGGGGAGGAGTCTTCAAGAAACTCGAGGTTTCTTGAAGAAAACCTGCTCCCGACCAGGTTAGGTTCACAGGGTCAGTTACCATAGTAACTGACTCTGAGGTTAAGTTACCTTTCTTTCTGAAACGGAAAACTCAGAGTTTCCCTCATCTCAGGCTTAACAAACTCAGAGTTTCCACTAAACCTCCTCCCTGAAACGGACCTCAGGATGTGCTTTTTTCGGTTTGTTTTGAGTTTGATTTCAATTACTTGGTAACGAATGTAGCTGTCCACTTTATTGTTTTTATACATATTTAACTATGTCCCTTCTGCCTCCTTGAGTGGTCATTGTGAACAGAAGCCTAAAAAGTCTATCACGACCATTGTTAGCGCTAGGTTTTGGGTAGAAGAATAGTTCATTTTGTGATGACAAAAATGGTCTGACTTATTAAAGATGTAAACAACATTAATCTATTCTACATAATGCAGAGACAGTATGAGACTACAATACAATGTGACCTGGGGAGTTACTCTACACAATATCACGACAAGTTGCTTAGTCAATGAGAGATTTCAGAATAAATTAACATAAGAATTTCCCCCGAGGACTATTCTAATCAGAGTATACTATCGTTTTCTGTTCCTGCTTAATGAATCATACGAATTATAGTCACATTATAAATGGCAAGTCTTTGCAGGGCTATTAGTTTGTTTCTTTAGGGGTCTAATAGAAGACATGCTTCATTTAGGGCACTGTAGTATCCCGCAGCAACACGGAATGAATTGCATTATTTCCAACAGCTGCCATTTTCCAATGATCTTATCACAAGTGCACTAACATAATGTGGCAGAGGAATGTATTATTCCAGACCAGCCATCTCACTCTCACTCCATAATAGCCCACATCTTTCTGAGCAGGTCTTTTACTTCCAGCTATCCGTCCTCCACGCACATTTCCCACACATTCTTTCTTAATTACAAAAGATGGATTCCATCAAAAGATTCATTCCTGGTCAAGATTTATATTCAGCGGGAGTTTGCTTTTATACTTTCATTTTAATGCTAATGCCTTGTGCTTTATTAACTCCCCGGTGTGTAAACCATGTTTGGTGGAAAATGCGACTGCCTGAACGCAATGACACCTCATTCAATACGTTGATTAAATTTTGGTGCATCTAAAGAGGTGTCCGTAGAGATTTCACTGGGTGGGACAAATATTCATTCATCCCATTACTGGCTCCAGGCTTACTTTTCCTTATTGCAGAGCTGTTGATGGGTTTTTCTTGATTTCCGGAAGATAGTCGGAGAACGAAACAAGTGCACCTTTTTCCAGGCATCATGTAGGCCTAATCATGCAGCACTTATCACCTGCTTTGCCCTTCAAACTTGTTTATCACAGAGCAGCAAATAGTTCCATGCTTCCATCTACTACGCCATTACAGTCATAGTCAAAGGCCTGTATTGACATACAGAAGCAGGATGAGTGGTAATTTATTTTCTCTGAATATGCCGATGGCTTGGGCATTATAGACCTTTTCCTAACACTTATTCACACTTTTATTGAAAATACATGGCATTTTGTTGCAATTTGTTGAATTGAAAACACCATCAGATTTTCAAAAACTAATGTGACAACAATATTTAGCCAGACAATCATGTCGTTTTGAGTGTATTCTAAGAGGGTTTCAAAAGTCAAAAGACTGTTTCCCACAGGTTGATAATTCGTGGTGGGTGGCACAGGATGTAACGGTGTGGCGTGTGATGGCTGGGTTCAGTAATAAACTAGTAAAAAACAAAGGTTTATTAACTATTTATTAGGGGTGTCACGATTATCCAAATCCTCGATTTGATAAAATTTTCGATTCTAAGGTCACAGTTCTATTTCTTTTTTTTAAAGCACAGGTTGCTATGCCATTATTCAAATAATATTTTATGCTCAAATGCAGCCTGCTATTACACTACTCAGGATTATGCATTGTCAATACCACTATAAGCATGTGGTTGTTGTTACATATTCTGTCTACTAGAGGGACTTCCAACATTATGGCCGTTTCATGGTTGCGCGTAGAATCGACGGCGTAACGCAGACCCCTCTGTGTCTACGCCGGACCCTACGCCTGACGTGCACCTCTCCAAAAATGTAACTACACGTCGCAGCGACGCACATCTCTCAGCCGTGGCTTGGTAGCAAACTCTGGCTTTTTTGTGGACAACGCAAACGTTCCAAATCCAAAATACTTCCACACCGGCGACGTCAGTGAAAGAGGAGGGGGTTCAAGTTCTGTCGATGGGTCTCCTGCATCTGCAGTTGCCATGCTATCTTTTGACTGGCTGTAGCTAAATTAGAGGAGGTTGACTCGCAGCACTTCAACACGTGTTTTTTTCCGCTTGGCAAGCCGACCGGACGTGACATGGGGGCGTGGCAGCATCGACGATTCAATTTTTTTATTCTAGGATCGAGATTGTGACTTAATTTCGGTCGATTTTGAATTAAAATCTAAATTGTGACACCCTTACTATTTACTGAAAACAATGACTACAACATTAACAAATTTAAAAAAAATAGAAGATCATACAGATAGATTCATAAATGTTATGGTTCAATACCCGATTATATGGACCCCAAATGTTAAAACCATAGCCTACTATGAGCCATACAGAAAAGTTGCATGTTATTATAAATCTCAACACTGTGTGCATGGCATGTCCCCTGCTTACTCCTGTTAAATCATATTACACTAAGGGTTACAAAGTTAATTCTTATTCATTTTGTTTGCTATAGATCATTGTTCATTTTTGAAAGTCTTAGGATCCTAATAAACACGCTGTTTTGTACTATAATGTTCAATTTAAAAGAAATCTGGATTGTCGTTTAAACCTTTTACAGCCAACTTATTAAAATGCAGAGTTTATAATTAAAGTTAATGGGTACAGGCACGGAGACGAAGACGTAAACAGGCTCAGTTAGCAACCATTAGCTCCGGTTTAGCAGTTAGCTCCGGTTAGCTCCAGTTAACTCTGTTGTGTAAATGACGTTCTGGGCTCTTTCACAGCGGTATGGCCAGTGTGTTTTTACAGTTTATCAGTACAGTTTATCCCACGGAAGCCACAACACAGCAGCGTGCTACTACCAGCCTCTGAGCCTGAAATGAATCGTTGGCGCTGTCACGCACACGCTACTTCAGGGGGAAGGGGCTGGAGGCCGCTGGTCTGTGCAAGTGATTCCGTCTGAGCGCTAAAAGACCCTTGAAGCTATGCCTCCTGCTTAAAGTTGCGCCCCTCTTGCAGTCTGCAGACAGACCCTTCTTCTTCCTGTGTGCGCTGTAGAACTACATCGTTGATTGGAAAAAACATTTAATTCGTATTTTATCAACCTGGGCGGGTCTACATCTACCTAGGCAGGGCGCCCAAGTAGAACATGGGAAACACTGAACGATCTTGAAGTTGTTTTCAACTTGTTGACATCACCCCTTAAATGCAGTTCAAACATGGAAATCAAACATTGGGACTTACTGTACAAGTTTTTCAAATTATATCGTCATTCTATATTTCCTTAATTAGAATATTGTGTGGGTCAAAGCTATCATGGCACTGATTTTTAATGTGTTGAAAATTGTATGATGATCATATAAATAAGATTTCACATGCAACTGCTTTTTTAGAAAACAAAACCATCAAAGTAACTATAGGCAGTAATTTAAGTCTTTGCACAAAAAGAACAGCTCTTTCAAATGTTGATGCAATTTTACTAGCCTACATTATTAGAAACATACATGAGATATAGCTTAGATATGAGATAAAGTTACGGTTAGGTAAACTGATTAATCCCACACATTCATGTAGAAAAATCCAATTATTTTTACAATGTAGGTCTGGTGTTGACATTTTTGTACCTTTCTCAATTCCAACAAAAAATCCCAATATTTAGCTGTGCAAAACATTGTTGACTTATTGTGTAATGTAAAATGTGGTGCTGTTGATTAAAAACTCACGTTACAGTATATATTATTTCTTGAGGTACAAGATTAGATCACTGCAGAACAGTATATGTTACTGTGCTTTTTTTCTAACTTTTTCTAACCCACTTCCCCACCTTTGTTTGGTCTTGGAATATTGTACTCCATCTTTTTGTGAATTGCTTTTTTTGACAGAGGGCAAATGCAATGAACCAGCATCATGAGCATTAAAGGCTAACAGTACTAACAGTACTGTATGTCAAATAGGCCACACATATTACAAATAACATCAACGATGGCTCCATTCTATTCAAGTGTGCTAGTAAGCCATGACAGTGTGACAGTGAGACAGCATGCACAATAGAAGCGCCCTAAAACTGAAGCGGCTAAATGGCTGTGATTTTTCCACTGTGACATGTCAAAATGTCTTCGGAAAAGGCTTTTGGATAACTTGTCTCTTTAGACTTGGTGGCACTGCTATGATTAGTGTTTAATGTTGTGTAGTAGGGGTGGAACAATACATGTATTCGTATTGAATCGAAACGGTACGGGCGTCTCAGGTCGGCACATGAATTTGCACGGAGAATACACGGTATAAAAATAAATAAAACTTGCTTGCAAATTAATTAATGTCATGCAGAACTACTGTTAGATACGCGCTTCTTTAGGGACACGGACACTTAATCTGTAGCCCCCCTTAGCTCCTCCTGAGCTCCACCTACATGTCAAGTATTTCTCTATCACTCTGGGTCCAGTGAGTCCACACGAAGCAAACTAGTCCCTTCCACATACAACCAAACACGGACATAGCTGTATCCCTTCTTGCCTCAACTACAAATGGCCTCCAGGACCGTTTGCTTCGCTGTTAGCTCCGCCGTTAGCTGTTAGCTCCGCCGTTAGCTGTAGCGTGTGAAGCTGACGCCAAGACTTGTCACCTGCTCTGTGTAACCGAAGCTGCTCTTTTAACATCCCTGCTCTGTGCATTCACATATGAGAGCAGAGCTTGTCTCCCATAATCACACTACTAGCTGATTGTCTGATTTTGTTTTTATAAGTTCAAGATGGAGTCTGGAGATGATGTGGGGTACTTATTGTTTACTGTTTACATCTTACTTTATATACTTCAGGCTGTTGCAGCTAGTTCAGGGGTGACTGTATGACACTAGGTGATACAGCCTGAGACATGCAAAATAAAAAAATTGCCTTCTGCATTTTTGTTTTGCCTTTCCCTCCACTGTACCGAACCGAACCGTGACGTCTGAACCGAGGTATGAACCGAAACGTGACTTCTGAGTACCGTTCCACCCCTATTGTACAGCTAATGGTGGTTTGATTTGGTTATACAGCAATAAAATTACACTAGAAAGTACATGGACCTGTTTGTACTCAGAGAAACTAACCAGATGTACCATTTAGGCATTTTAAGCTTAAAGCCAACTGAATGGCTGGCTCTGGATTTCTAATGTCTTGTTAAGTTTACTTTAACAAGATTTCCATAAAGACACCCAAAAATGTTCATATTAAGGTTCCAATAAAGCAACAATAATTGATGGCAGCTGTGATAGTAAACCAGTTACGGGCCACAAAATCAAAACAGTTAGCTGAAAGATGCTAAAACACTCTGTAGAGCTGAGGGAACTGTAGAGTTGTGTAAAAATTCAGCAACCCCTTTCACATAACACAATCATTTAATGCAATGTTAATATAAAAACGGTGATTAGTACACTCTAAGGCAACTGTATTGTAGGTGATGAATATTGCAAACAGGGCTCTCAAGTGTCACGCATTGAGCATGACAGTCACTCATTTCGGTCTTTTGTCACGCACTCCCGCCACACATTGTATTTCTCACGCAGAAAAACAATTTATATTATAATATATTTAATATGCCCGCTCTCACTATGGAACCGGCAGGAATCAAGCGTCTCCCCTGGAGTTCTTAGTCGAGCCTGCCACTTATCAGCCAATCAACAAAAAAAAGAAAGGGGCTACACCAGACGCGGCGTCAGCTGATTTTGCCGAGGCTTCGGCTCGAATGTTTTGAGTGTAGCCCTGAATGTATTTTGAAAAGTTGACTGACAAATATGAAACGTGGCTTAGTGTCCACTCTCACTGTTAAAAGCTGCAGCTTCAGGTTTATGGACGAGCTCTGCTGTCGACATTCTGCGGCAGATGTGACACGTTTGAGCTCCGTTGATTCTGTTTTCCACCTCCGAGGTAGAGCAGCGTTCAGCCACTTCACTAAACTTTGTCTCATTCAGAGACCCAGCCGGGGATCTATGGTCTGTCAGAAGGTCTGAGGTCTACCGTATCAGCAGAGATATCACGTAATGCACAGCAGACTATTGTGCAGGTGGATTATTTTCTGAAATAGTGTGACTGTATTCTTGTAATATCCTATTATCACTTTATTTTTCACAAAATATCACGACTCCTCCAAATCTTGGATGCATGGGATGAGTTATATTTTGAATGTGCAAAAGTTTTGGACATGAGCAGAAATGTTGCTCAAACACATCTGAAATATTAAAGTCCAGGGGTTTATTAATCCATTAAAATTAATAATGTATAATTGAGGTGAATAATTGTCAAATGCACATTTAAGGAGGTTACTTTCCCAACAAAAGATGCAAAAGAGAAGGTATGAGTAAATGATGCCTAAGCTACATGTGTGCTGACTCAGATATAATTAGGAAAGTTGATCCAAAGGAGAATAAATAGTTGAAAGCAATACAGAATACCTGAGAGCCTTACTGCAATATATTCCATTATGTTTTATATTTGAATTGTAATTTGTGTCCCTTTACATAAAGATATTTCCAGCATATTGATTCAGAAAAAGGTACTAATAGGTGCATAGAAATTCACCACAATGCAGGAAATGAAGTGTTTAATGCTCAACATTTTCACCAAACAAATCTTGAACCAGAACCCTGTCCTTTGGGCTGCCAGGCCAGCTATGATTATTGGTGTCATCTAACTAACATCTAGAAACTGGAAGCTATAATGAACATACACTGGCTATTAACAGGTTGGGGGGGGGGGATGTCACTCTTGCCTGTCTTCAAAACTTGAGAGTCCTGTGCAAATCAGGTGCCAATTATAAAATGGTACATTTAAACTGTAAGGATTCTTTCCCAAAAATGT
This sequence comes from Gymnocephalus cernua, assembly GCA_023631565.1. NCBI lineage: Eukaryota > Metazoa > Chordata > Actinopteri > Perciformes > Percidae > Gymnocephalus > Gymnocephalus cernua. The sequence continues at coordinate 33,460,639 of CM042429.1, forward strand.
TTTTGCATAATGGTATATAAAAAATAAACAATTTGTGAACTGCAGCAGATGACAATAATCTGGACTGATAAGAGTAGCTATGCACCATAAAATGGGAGAAGCTTTTCTCAGATTTCCACTGTTATTCATAAATATGTGCAAAACATTTGTTAATAGGCTGAGTTAATGCATTATTCAAAAGTGATTCAGGAGCAGCTTATTATAGACTGTTATCAAAGTGTTACTCAGTGTTGTACTTCTGCGAGGTTCTCTCCCCCCTTGATGTGCACCCAGAGAAACAATACAGCACACAGAGAGGGGAAGTGAAAAAAATGTCTTAGCAAGAGCTAGGGACTCTAAAAAACATCCATCTCATCATGCCAATCAAACTATTGAACATTTCAACCCAAAATGGATTGCCTTCCACCTCTTGTACACCATCATCTCAATGGAGAGGCATCTTACTGCCCTAAGAAGTGGAATAACAAACTTCACACCTCTCTCTTGTGTGGATCAACGCAGCCACTTGCTATATGACCGCGAAAATATGGTGGTCTGATTACTTTAATAATACATGAGAAATCTAATGAACACATTCAGAAAGTGGCACATCAGCTGTCTGTGCGGCGCTGAGCATTGATTAAAGTTTGCCTGTTTGGCATTTGAATAATGAACAAACACCGTGGAGAAACGGCACCCATTAACCTTTCAGCGAGTCCCTCTTATTCTAAGCAACGGCGTATCAGGATGTTCCAATTCCTGATTCCTATTTTCCACTACATTTCCCTTCTAAAAAAGATTCCAACGGTGTCCCTATCAACAGAAATGTATAACAGAGGACTTTTAGTCATGTGCCACCCAACAAGTTCATATACAAATCGAGTAGTTGCCCTTTTCTTACCATTCATGCGCCAGTCAATCTGCTTTTTTAGTCTCGTAATTTAAGAGACACCTGTGATATATAAACTGTAAAACATCATACCGGAACTTAGTTTAATCAACTAATATTTTATTATTAAAGACTATTGTGGAGTCTTGTAAAGTTATGTTTACGTTTAGAATTACACACAAAAACGTATTGTGTGACTGATTGAGGTCTAACAAACATGTTGGATGCATTTTCTTCCTCATAAAATGTTTGCCGAGCAGATATCTTTAACAATTTAAGAGTACTGTTTACATCCATGTTTACTTGCAAGCAAGTCTTTTTCACTGACTTTGCTGGTACATTGGTGTGTTTTTGGCAGATTACTAGTAGATCTAGTAGTACTAGATTACTTGTAGATCAGTGGTTCAGTGTGAAACCATTGATTAACGTATCTGCGTGCCTGTGCATGTTAATTTACATCTGCACATGCAGGATACAAACTAGATGGGGACCCACTCATGAAAACTGATAATGTCAAAAACTAATCAAAATTATTGATGTGGCAACTGTCTCAGGCTCCACTTTTGATTGGTTGCTACAACCTGTAGAGCTGTTGTGTCATATTGTGAATGTATGACCTGATGAAGGTCCATGACCAAAACATAACTCTAACTAGAAGGGCACTCGGAGAACGCATTCCTCCGCCAAGGCATGCCCAATTTGACAATGTTAATGCAGTGTGAATTTTCCCTGTCGGAAAATAATTTTTCCCATTATTCCAACACCACATGAATGCAACACCAATGTCCTTTCTCACAATATTAATTAAAGTAAAAATAATTTGTGTATCAGCCCCCGTGATTTGAATAAGCTCCAAACTGTAATAGGTTCTTTCTTGGCCGATGCTACACCCTCCCACCAAGTTTCATGAAAATCGGGCCAATACTTTTTTTATCATAATCCTGCTGACAGACAAACAAACCAACTACAATCTGACAAACCAAACCAAAAACATAGCCTGCTTGGTGGAGGTAATAAATTCAGTGCTGACATTGTGTGGGAATTCAACTTTTTTTTTTTTTTTTAAATAGTGTACTAAATAAAATGTATGTATCTGTCTCTGTTGCTCTATGTTTGTTGAGTTTCTGTTCATTTTATTTATTTCTCCATGTAAGGAAACCAGTAGCTTGGTGAGCTTGAATTCTGCTTGCACAGCTGACTGCTTTCATAACTGACAATTATACCGTTAACATGAGGATTGATTGTAAAACACAAACTTTTCTTTGCGAAGTTTTCATTTTCTCCGAGAATCTGTGGTAACACTTAACTAAATATTGTGCATGTCTTTCACAGCAATGAGGTGGCAAATATGGCAAATAGGGTGTCTGCTCATCTTGCTGTGCTTCCGATCATCTGTTTCCTGTTCAAAGTGTGGTCTTTGTGTTTTCCTGGCATAAGTTTCAGCTTCCACTAAACCTATAAAATGTTGCAAATGGAGACATTTATTCTTTCCTCCAGGAAGTGGTACTGTAGCTTGTTCAAAGACACTTTTCAGGAAACAAAAGCAAAGCTTTCTTGTCATCTTTCAGAACACTGGACAACTTTTTCCAACTCTTATCAGCAATCCACGCTTGTAATTTAAATTATTTTAACAAATATGAGTTTTTAAAATAGATAAGGGAAAAACAGACATCTTCTCTGAATCAGTACAGCTGCAGTAGTCTGGATCAACAACGGGTCATTACTGGGTAATCGCCGGAACCGCCTTGCAAAACTCTGAGCTATTTGGGAAACCACAACAAACTTCAAGCTAGCAAGCTACACACTGAGAATGGTTTTGAAGAAAATTTGGATCATGCAACAATGCAGGACTGCTTGGTTCTGGAATGATTGTTGAATGAAGATTTACAAGGAATAGATTTACAGCATTTACTATCTAACTGGGACATTTTGGGACAGATTGGCAGGGATGTGCTATGGACAACAAATTACTTTTAACCATGTATCCAGCTAATTTAAATAGCTCGCGTTACTGTGTGTATTTAATATTGTATGCAACGTTTTGTTTTGCGTGATGCAAATGTTCCACCAAAACAAGTTCCTTCCTGAGAACATTTTGCAGATCCACTGTCACTGCGACCGGAGTTTAGCGTCACCCAAGACGATTGTGATTGGTTTAAAGGTGCAGTAGGTAAGACTATAAAACTAACTTTCTGTCATATTTGCTGAAACTGCCCCTATGTTCAAGTAGAACTACATGAAGCAGGTAATTTAACAAAAAAATCAGCTCCTCTGGCACCACCTACAGCCTGTAGTGCAATTTGCAAAAATCCACAGCTCCCTGTTCAGATGCACCAATCAGGGCCAGGGGGGGTGTCTAACTGCACGTCAGTAACTGCTCATGCACACGCATTCATTCTCCCTTGTGGGCGGAGGGGCTTAGAAGACTGTTATGGGCTTTAGCGGAAAGGTAGGGACTGAGAAGTTGTCGATGTTTGGTTAAGTCCTGGATCTTTGCAATCCTACCTACGGCACCTTTAAAGAAATACAAACAAACCCAGACCGTTTTGTTTTTTTCTCCTATCCAGGAGTGTGTGTGTGAAGAGGCCAGACCTTACTCCGCAGCGCTGTGGAGTAAGGTCTGGCAATGCAAGACTAGTACAGCAGTAACCATCCTCTCTAATACATGGTGTTTGTACATTGATTTGTGATGACTTTGGAACAAAGCTGAGAGAGAGAGAGAGCAGACACTGCTTTTGTTGGGACTCCATGCACCCATCACTTTGCTTGTTGTGACACATCTTTTAGCAGTGCATATACAGTCATGCATTAGCAGACAGTAGCATCAATTTTGAGTGCATAAAAGGATCTGGGAGTAAACATTTTTCACAATTATCCAGAGGAGAACATTAGTATGTATTAAGCTAGAGTGCTTTTACTGGACATATAAAAAGAAATATGTGTGGTATGAGTTTAATTCTGCCCAACTATAGGATGGCTTTCTGAGAATAGATGACAGTGACACCTACAGCATGCTCACACATCAACACAAAATAAAATAAAGTAACAGATGTATATCATCTATTGCAGCCATGCAGAACTGTAAGAGATGTCTGGTGAAGATGGTAAAAAGAAATGTCAGGTTCTGTGCTAATGTACACCAAAATGTGCAAACTTCTCTAAAAAACTGCCACTTTCAAAAAATGTATCCTTTTTTAATGAACAGAAAGAAAAATAATTAAAATTTTAAGACTTCATGTGGATGTCCAATTTCTTGATAAACTTATTTTAAATTCAAATGTGTGTCAAGTCTATGTCTTTCAGCTTAAGTGCAAAATGACTAAAATTAGACAGTTTGGAGATGACCAGGAAATGTTTAATTTCTAGGAACTGGAATCATCTTTCTAATATTATTCTTGTCAAAAACGCTATTTGCTTTTATCAAAGGTTCAAAATACGAGCATTATCAAAGAGGAATAGAGAAGTTTGTTAAGTTTGAGAAAATTCATGGGAGGATCATTTTTATCAGACCGGTTCTTTTAAAATAATTGGGATATCCTCTGAATAGAAGTGCCCATTGTGTAGTGTGAAAGTGCTCAAGTTGGAGCTTGTACAGGCAGTGTAACTCTCAGAACTATAATGACTTTGGAGGAAGGGTTGTGAGAAAAACTCTCCTTTTAACAATGTGCTGAACTTTTGCAATTTCTTTGCTCCATCCAATGAAACTATCCTCAGGGAATTACTGAAAAGGAAAAAAAAGTGAGAAACAAATCCTCTTGAACTGTAAACAGTGAAAAGACATATTTCATGTTGACAAGGAACTCATCTACAACAAACAGGTATCCCATAATTTACCTTCATATTCAACTATTGTCCAGCACAATACATTCTTAGAGAAACACAATGCTGTCACAATACCGGAGCCGCCTTGGGTGTTTGCCAACATATACACTGGCAGGCTGGGATCCCACTTTTGGAAACTGATGGCCAACTGTTTGCTTTGATTAGTCAACCTCATCATTTGCCTCACCTGAGGCCAGTACTACGAAGCAAGATCAACATGCCCTGGATTTATTTCCGTTACCCGGCTTAACCAAACCTAACAACCGCGGCCCCGCATAAGCGGTGACACGACGGTGGTTAACAACTACTTCAATCAACCCAGGGGTTCCCAATCCAGAGAGGCGTGCATTCACATAAAAGAGGCGGTGTTTGCTCCATATGACCAATCGCAAACATGGAAAAGTCTACCAGAGCCGCATATTTTACATAAGAAGAGCAAACGATAATCCTACAGAAATATGAAGAACAAAGACACGGTTTACAGGCAAAAAGCAATAGAGTCGCTGCTTCCTAAGCCAGGAAGGAAAGCTGGCAAAAAATAGCCGACGCGTAAATGCGTAAATTACAAGACTTATCAATATCACTTCCCCATCAGGCACAATATCTGACCTTCGTTCGCTGACTTTCATTGCTGTAGCCTATTATTTCAGTTGCAACCCTGGCAGTGGTAAGCGATCGTGAGAGCATATAAAAAAACTAAAAAAACATGATTCAAACCGATGCGTGCATTGGCGCATATGGCTCAAGAAGCTGACAAAGATACGCAATTCCCTCTGCTGAAAATATCTTTCATAAAGATACCCATCAGGGAATGTTGACGGGGTTGTCAGTCTCTACATTTTTCAACTTTTCTGAGCGCACCTCTCACTATCCATGCAACGAGCTCCACCGGATCTTCTAAGAACGGTATCAAGTATTGATTGGTCAGTAGGCGGTTGATCTCTAATCTCCAACATAACCGGCTCCCGACCAGGCTAGGTGTTCAGCATAAGTTACCACGGCTATTTAACCCGGCAACAAGTGACCCACCGTCACGATACACGAAACCCTAGGTTGAACCTTAAGTTACCTCGGTAACCCCAAATCTTGCTTCGTAGTACAGGCTTCTAGTTAGCTCACTATATCTTTACCTTGTTGTTCCAAATCCTGGTTGTTAAGTCTTGGAGACGCCAACAGCAACAACTACATTCACAGCTTTAGAAAACGTCTATGTCAATATTTATATTGACTCAAATGAAGTATGAAAATGGTCACTTGTACAGCTGAACCCTGGTGTACAACCAGAGCCTGTAACTTAAGTATTTTATGTATTTCGGTCTTGCATTTGTGTCTGTCCTGTGTCTATGTCTTGCTGCAGAAACCAATTGCCTACGGGGACAAATAAAGTTTAAACTAAACTAAACCAACTGAGACGCATCTCTATACAGCTTTTAGCTTATTGTTTTGGTGTTTAGAGCCACAAAAGCCAACTGAGTGCACGAGGTAGAGTGCAAGATTGAGATCAGGACATAACCCTGTAAAGCAGCTACAAGGATGCTATGGACTACATCTGACTGTAGATGTGCACAATCTTTATTTTCTAAAGTCATATCCCTGTCCTGTCTAATGTTTTCCACCAAGCCTCAGATTTTTTGACTCAAGTCACGGTAGGAGCGACAAGGAAAGTTACATAACTCTGGGAATTCATAGGAGCACCAAATGTACTTTTCCACTACCTCCATAATCTCTACAGTGAAATTACAGTCAAAACATCCACCTCTTGTCAATGTCAGAATTCCATTTGATGCATAGTGTGCAGGTGAGTGTATTTAGGGTGAATTTAGTTAAACTTTGGCCACACAACCTGGAGGAAAATAGTAGTTCTTGCCACTATGGCTTGCGCAGCTGCCAGAGACATCGCAGATGCTCTCTCTATTAGGCAATAATGTCCTTGCTCTGCACAATGTAAACAGTAGTCTGAAATCCCTGATATACTGTATTGTTGAGTCTTAATGCTCTCACTCACCCAATAAAATTCTTTCCTTTACAAACTCAGCTCAGACAAGCCAAGTGTACCCTACCTGTCCAGCATGAAATGACAGCAAAATAAAGTAAAGCTGTAATGGCTGATTTTAAAAAAATTAATAAAAAAAGTTAGACCTCAGTGGGATGCTCCTGTTGCTTGGTGTCTGTGGCAGGTGGTAGCCAGAACAAGTTTGTACAGTGGTTAAAAAGTGCTTAATGCAGCTTTAAATCAGTAATACAAACTTTATTTTACTAAAGAAACATATACTGTATGAAATTTGAGTTCTACTGTACAATAGATGGAACAAAGCTCATTCCATAAAATGTCAGCATATCACTTTAGGCAATACCATTGTCAGGGACTTTGTGTTTCTCTGCAGATATAACACAAGGTTTACTGTATCAGAAACAATGGTATTTTATTTGTGAAAACAGGTCAACAGAACAAGATTCTTTCCTTATATTTTGGCTGGCAGTAGAAACTCTTTGTTCCCTTGGGAACATGCTGATTTTGGGTCTGTATTCCCCTCTGATTCGTTCATATGCCTTTGGCAATGTCTGATAACACTGCCATTGTTTGATAGCACTGGAACACACACACATACATACACAGATGTGCATGTGCACACATTCACGAAACACAGGCACCACTGCTGTAGGAGGGGGGACAAGTGTCAGCTGGAGGCAGAGAAAGATAGGCCGCCTCTGCTACACAGTTAATCTTAATGAAAAACGAGTCTGCCTGCAGACTGGGTACTTTGGCTGACATCCATTGATGTTCTTTCCTCAATGTATTTTTTTATTTTCTTATATTTATATATATATATATATATATATATTTTTTTTTTTTTTTTTTTTTATAAAGCATCATGGAGCTTAAATTGAATGTATTTTCAAGTTTTTTTAAACTATTACTCAGGTATCTTATTTCGATTGAATTGAATCGAATGAGAGGTACAATTTGTGGATGACGAGTCAACGGCAACTGTGCAGATTATCCGAAAAATCAATTAATCAGTTCATTGTTTGTTTTATTAAACAATGAATCAATCATGAACTGTCTATAAAATAACAAAGTTAACAGAAGACACAGTGACGTCACCCACAGGTATTGAATTTTCCAGTGATATAAAACGGAAAATCACATTTGAAAAGGTGTCATCAGCAAACTTTGTGTTCATTTATTACTAATTAATCCATTGTTTCAACAGTAGTACATATTATGTACTAACAATACCACATTATAGTATATATTGCAGCAAACCAGGTGGTAATTTCTATTTCCATTCAATTAATCTTCTAATTTTCATGGTGTGAGGGTGTTGAGTATTTAATTGCTATGAATATTAATGTGAATTATTGGCTCCAGCTTTGTTTAAAAGCAGCTTTTCTGGCTGTTGTTCTTAGATAAGGAAAATATCTAATGAAGAAAAATATTTTGTATTACGAGGCAATTAAGAAAGAAAATGAACAGGCAATTACTGCAACTTCCTGTTTATAGTACTCCAGGGCTACTCTATTAACTAGGCTAAATCTGTGACTGAGTCCAAATGCATGCATTTAAGCTTGTTTTGGTCCAATGTTTCAACTTAAATCATAGCTCTTCAAAAACAATATTTTTTTTGTTGTTTTTTAAAAGATTGTATGCATTACTGGCAGCCTAGTCTCTATTTCATGTAACAAAACAGACTGTATTACCTGAAAAACAGGAAACGCATATTTTTTCCAAGAAACCTTATTTCTTTAGCAGATTGAACACCATACAGTTCATACTGCACATGTACACTAGATGTGTGTAGAACCAGCAGAACTATAAGCTAGTTACCCATAAGGCTAGAGTGTAACAAAGGCTGAATTGGTTTCCACTCTTACTGTAAACAAGTGCCTTGAGCTGAGGTCCTGACCTCTTGCGCCTGTCAAATGTTGAACTTGGTGCCATGACTTCCAATTTGCTCGTCTCATGGTTGCAGCACGGGGGGACAGGCCTTGTCATGACTGGTCTGCAGAGAGGCATGGAGCTCAGTTAGAGTGTCTTGCCCCTCCGGCAGGTTTTCTTTTCGGGGCTCTTGGCATGACATAGTGCATTAACACTCGGACTGTATAAGTGAATAAGGGGGTTTGACACTCTACCCCTGAAGAGACAAATGCTTGGACACTTAATTAAGTCCTCACAGTTCTGTTCACTACTCATTAATGTAAAGGATTACTCAGTCCAGACTAAATGAATGCATGAGCTTTGTCAGAAGTGGTCTTCCCATCTTATACCAATATAATACAGCATGACCTGTGTGATTACAAGAATTGCACATGGAGTATTTTGGTGAATTCAATTTACAATATATTCAGACTATTTTTAAGTACTGTATTTGCCAAACCAGCCCAGTCTCCTAGAAATGACCTTTATTCACTGCTATTTGTTTTGGCAAATTTGTTTCAGGGTTTCTTTTTAAATACCTTTTTAATACCACATAGAATGCTATTTAGTTACGATCATACCGTCCGAAGTATGAATGGAAAACAAGGGACAATATGGACTTAAATTATTTTAGACATTAGACATTATTTTGAGTACTTCACAGCAATATATAAAGAATAATTGTAATGATAGCCTTATTCAATTAACACAGACAGGATCCCAATAAGTGGCAGAACATTGATTGATGGATTAACCAATTACAAAATATAAATATATCTAAGTTTGGGCAAAAATGTACAGTGATTGCTTTAGGTCGGATGGTGCTGACTGAAACTCTACACGAAAGGATTCAACAGCCGCTTCCCTGCACAATCCACTGGGAAAACAATCCCATGTGTCATCTCCCGACAACGCCCAGATACAAAAACATTTTAGAACTCACATTAATGCCTACAGTTTTTTTTGGGACATATGAATTCAGTGTTTTTTAAGGAAAATCACTGCTGCTTGGACTTTGTTCAGTGGCAATGTTTTCCAACTGTACCACGTGCTACATGTTCTACCACATTCAATTTGTGGATGTAAGGGTGGATGGTGGGTGGTAGGATTACAGTAGGCAACACAAGTTCTTTGGTTAAGATTAGGAAAAGATTGTGGTTTTGGTTAATTGTTAAACACATCCTGTCTTATGCTATAATATACACATATTGTAAGGAAGAGAAAAAATGTATAGCCAGTGAAAGTTTTGCTGATGCAATCAATATAGACATGTTGCTACTTGGCAGATTTGTTCATTAAAAATTAGGGCTGAAACGATTCATCGAGTTACTCGAGTAACTTGATTACAAAAATTCCTCGAGGCAAAAATTCTGCCTCGAAGCCTCGTTAAATTCCTATGACGCGCACTATACACGCAGGGATCTGATTGTTCCACACGGACCGTTGTTCAGGAAGCACACCACTAGCACGCGATACATTTTTAATTTAGTTAGCGCGATGGCGGAGAGTAAAGATGTCCAGAAACGGCAGAGAATGTCTAAAGTTTGGGAAGAGAACAAGGTGCAATGTATCTACTGACCTGGCATACCACAGCAGTACGACTTCAATGATTCAGCATCTGAACCGAAAACATCCGCTCCACGCCGTTTCACCAAGCGGCGCTGAAACATAGCCTAGCCTAAGCAGCCGCTGATTTTAATCGCATACTGTATTTGTAGCGATGTCGTGATGCGGTTTGACTAGATATGATGTTTAGCTTTGATGTTTTTAACTAGTAAACTTATTCCCTTTCAATTGCAAGAGAGTATAGCCTAAAAAAAAAAAAAAAAACTACACACACACACACATACACCCTCGTCTCTCACTCTTGCGCGTGCACACACACACACACACACACACACACACACACACACACACACACACACACACACAGGTTGCTAGGTTACCATAGCAAATAGGCTCACCCCAGAAATTATATATTATTTGTTAGTAGCCTAATGGTAACTGCTGCAGGTGTAGAAATCTACATAAAACAGATATTTACTTTGATGTCAGGGCTAGATTACAGCATGAAACTTAATTAAATTAAATTGCCAAATGTTGGAGTTGGAATAAATACCTCTGTTCTTTTGAGAAATAAAAGCCAAATGCATGATCATTTTACAGCCACATAATTTTCGTTATACATTATTTGTTTTGGTTGTTTCAAAACGCAAAAAAAAATATCCGATTAATCGATTAACCGATCGATTAATTTCTAGATTAATCGATTACAAAAAGAATCGATAGCTGCAGCCCTATTAAAAATGCTTGCATATTCTGTTAAAAGTAATTTGGGTGGCATTACTGTACATTTCTCCCTAAACTTAGCTCAATTATGTCCAATGCAGTTTCTTTAGAACTATGTCAAAAATAAGGTGTGCATTTAAGTTAGACTTACATTATTTTAACAATGAGACTTATGTTCTTTTACATTCTGTCCTTTTTTCAACCAGTTTAGCAGCTCTTTGTCCTGGATCTGGAACGGTAAATGCTCTTGAACCAGTAAAATAACTTAAAGACATCATCATTACCAAGAAAAATTGGTGTTCGAAGAACAAGAGCTGGAAAAAGAATTCTTTTGAGCCTTTATTGAAATGCTGTGAAGCAGAACAGAAAGCAAGAATGACGCATGTGAATTGAGTCTGCCGCCTAGAAGGAAACTATTACAAGTATAGCAGTAAGTGTCAAGATGCTGCTGAGTTACTGAGCTGTTTGACTTCCTGAAAACCTGATGTAGCCATATACAGTAGTTTATGACCTGGGAAAGATTTACATGCACAACGGGGATATACATTAATTCTGCAAGCTGATTAGCCGTTTGCTGTTTTCTTTATGTCAGGAGCACATGTGTAGACAGAAAAGTATCCACAATAAGATGCAATCTACATTACCCAACCCCCCACACACACTGTCTGAAACTGGTGGCAACAGTTCTCCTCATGGTGAGTCAGTGCAAGTTCCTAATTGGATGCTACCTAATTACAATCACTGGTTTTATGATGGAAAGTGTTCCTGTGAGGTTTTATAGACGAGGTATATGAAATGATATCGGACTATTGCAAAAAGATTCTTGGTCTATTAAAACACCCCCTCACACACTAGCATCACTTTATCAGCTCTGAAGTACACCACCTTTCAAGTCACCAGGCATCCTTGTATAGGCCTAAAGCCTCAGTCACACACTTCTTCTGGTGTGTGTGTGTGTGTGTGTGTGTGTGTGTGTGTGTGTGTGTGTGTGTGTGTGTGTGTGTGTGTGTGTGTGTGTGTGTGTGTGTGTGTGTGTGTAGTCAAAGTTGCAGGTCTAAAGCAATTATGTGCCACAGACAAGCCTTTTGTTACACTACGACAAACCAATTTCCTGAGTATATGGCAGCCAAGTGACTCATCACTTTACTTATTCAGGCTCCTTAGCATACAAGTAACACATAGGGCCTTTTGAAATAAGCAATATTTCTTATTCAAATAAATCAATAACCACCATCTGCACACACCCCACAAGATCACTAAATTCTCAATCTATCCAACCTTCATTGGTTTCAAATAGTGGGTGATCAAAATACTGAGGCAAACCAGCTTCATAAAGCAAGAATTGTTGTTAGGTGAACTAAATTGAAAGGTTCCATTAAATAGAAGGCGCCTCATCAGGTCTGAATAATAATGACACTGGTGCCCATCTCATATTAAGTCTTGGCTTTATGTGGCAGACAGCTTGAGTGGCCCAGGCTGAAATTGAATTTGGTTCATTTCTTTGGCTGTCTAATTCTTTTGTGCACTTCTCCTCTACTTGGCATTGATTGTTACGATACTAGGTGCATCTAGGCTAACTTTTATCCATGGGTGCAAATGCGCACACGTGCACGCACACACACACACACACACACAGACACACACACACACACACACACACACACACACACACACACACACACACACACACTGCATCTGTGTATGCAAAAAAACATCATGGTAGTATAATGCAACCACTTACAGAGAGTATCCAAAAAAAGTAAAGAGGTAGCCAAGTAAGTAACACACAAAAGTCGACTGATACTGTACATGTTATGCTGGTTTCTGCTCAGTGCATGATGGGATTGGCTCCAGACCTCATGACCCTGAATGCGAACATGTAAGGCAAAAATAACTTAAATGAATGAGGGTGAATGGCCTCCATCTCATTAACAGTATTAAAGTGAGCAGCAGGCAGATTGTACATTAAACTACACCCACTGCTGTCCGTCCAAGTTTTTTGGTCTTGAGTTTGTCAGAACATATTTTGGCGAAGCACATGGTGCGGTTAGGACACAGTTGTTGTCATTGTTTCAATTGTGGATCCAAAGAGTATGTATTTTAGCTAATTAGAGAGTGTTGGGTCTGGTTCAGGCTCTGACCATCAGTCATGGCATTTTTGTCCAAGCTCTGGGACTCTTTTAGTGCCAGTAATCCTTTCTGTTTTTTTCTAGACAGCTGCTCCAGTGTTTGCTCCCAGATTAGCACTAATGTCAATAATGATCACACTGTGCAGAAAAAACATCAAAGATGGTCGAGCCAAGTCTTAAGTACCACTTTGTTTAACATGTCTCTGAGGATGGGGAAAATCCATAATTAGAGAAAACAAAGACTTAGATCTTCTGAGCAAGAGGTTATACAGTAAATTGTATGCACTGTGTACAACAGCATTATCTAGTAATTCAATGTTTAACAGTCGCGCAACTCAATGATGCAGACTCCTCCAGGGCCAATCAGTAACATGCACCTGCCTATTTTAATCTGCATGTGTAGCCATTTAAAAATCCACAACACCATAGCAAAGTAAATCCCAAAAGTACTTTAAAGATATCAAAACATTAAACATATGTTAATTTAATCAATGCTGCCAGGCAATTCTGAATATATACAATATAAATTTAGATCCAGACTTCAGTCCTATTTGTATTAGGTTCAAATTAATTCAAATGACATTTTATCCCACAATTCAGTATTGCATGCTCTTATTGAATGAAAAACAAATGAATCAAAACATTTACATCAATCAGATTATTTCACAAGAGGAATCACCACTCTGTAGAGGTTTTTGGAATGCAGAAACCCAAGATATTGATATTTGAGAATCATTCAAAATAAACAAAATAAAAAATATACTGTATATTGTCCGATAGTTGTTTCCCTTAAATTTCCTAGTTAAAAAATTGTGACCAAGACATTTAAAATTCAACATTCAAAATACACGTCAGTGCTATCTCTGGACAAACTATTATGGCAACAACTTTTTTGAAATAACCGTATACTGATAACATGTATGTGATAATCTTGATGTGGCCAATAATGTTAGCTATGTCTACAGTATATATTAGGTCAGCTGTAGAGAGTGGTGCTAACAAACAATCTTTGGCTGAATACTGGCACCGGCTTGCTGTAAACACACTATAGGGCTGGGCAATATATCAATTATATTGATATCGTGATATGAGACTAGATATTGTTTTAGATTTTGGATACAGTAATATCGTGATATGACATAAGTGTTGTCTTTTCCTGGTTTTAAAGGCTGCATTACAGTAAAGTGATGTACTTTTCTGAACTTACCAGACTGTTCTAGCTGTTCTATATTTACCTTTTCCCCACTTAGACATTATGTCCACATTACTGATGATTATCTAAAATCTAGGTGTGAAGATATTTTGTTAAAGCACCAATTGTCAACCCTAGAATATCGCCGCAATATCGATAGAGGTATTTGGTCAAGAATATCGGAATATCTGAGTTTCTCCCTATCGCCCAGCCCTAAAGCACACAAAATAATTTTCTTCTTCCTTGCTTATACTCATTTTTTTTAAAATATATTTTGCGTGAAAAATTCCTAAACTGCCTTTATTGAAAGTTCTTATCATTTATCGATGTGGCAGGAGGTGAAAGGGAAAGGCAGCAAATTCTCACATTAATTGGGTCATACCTGAAGTGTGGTGATGGAATTTCTTGTGAAATCCCATACTCCTGAGAGTGTGTGCTAAGTTCAGATAAGCCTCCACTGCATGGATTCTCCATTTTATCTTGAGCCAGCAATAGGACTGCAAGATTGAATAATCTGGGGAAGGTTGGGGAGCAATAGTTTAGGCATCCATAGGTTCTTAAAAGCAATTTGACAATGCTTCCACACTCTAATAAGTGTGGCAAGTCCCCTTACTGTCAGTGAAGGATGCCAAAAAAGGTCCCTACTTGACATTATCTCTTACAATAATATAAAACAACTAATAACTGTGCAGTATGTTGTGTGCAGTGTAATGTCAAAGTTATCTGATGTCCTGTTGTCCCATTAACCTGTATGCTGATATTTACTATGAGATGTCAGTCCAGCATTGCCTGCATGATTTGTGTTATTACCTGGAAAGTAATAAGATATGGATTTTCGGCATGGTTGTGCGCAAAAATG
Organism: Gymnocephalus cernua; assembly: GCA_023631565.1. Taxonomy (NCBI): domain Eukaryota; kingdom Metazoa; phylum Chordata; class Actinopteri; order Perciformes; family Percidae; genus Gymnocephalus; species Gymnocephalus cernua. The sequence goes on from CM042429.1 coordinate 33,475,717, forward strand.
AAAATGGAGCTTCATGGAGACAGCTAATGTTAATGTTAGCTGCCCTTTAGCTGTTTGACTTCATATAATAGCTGTATTCTCATTAATGTGATAATCTGCAAGAGACAGTTTGCTAATAAATGGCTTAAAAAGTATTGAGAGCACCGTTTGGCATAGTTATCAATGCCGTTAGCATGGTGGCTAGCACTAATGTTACTCCGTTTATGACATATCATCTCGGCTGTGCTTTCTAACATGCTGTCAGTGTGCTAACCGAAAACCGCTAGCCTTTACAACAGAGCCTCTTCACTATACTTGTTAGATGATGAGCAGGGTTCTCTGTGGATTTGGGTTTGTTGCAGTGTGCTCGTGGTGGAAAATGTCGAAAATGTAAATGAAGCGGTGTGCCAGAAATGCAATGGGCCATGACGTAGGTGTCCTTCGAGGCTAATGTTGGAAGCCCCTCTAGTGGACAGAACATATAACAACCACATGCTGATAGTGGCCTTGGTAATGCATAAGCATGAGTAGTGAGTAAATATGAACAATAGACTGAATTTGAATATATTTTGAATATTGAAAAAATAATGAATGAAATTGAAATGGTTTTATTTTTTAAGATTGACAGTTCTAATTCATAATTTTACAAAACCGTAAGGAATATAGATTCACAACTAACAATTATTAAAAAAACTGAAATAATGGCCTAAGCCAAAAATGACTTCTTCAATATACTTGTTTTGTCCAGTTTGTTCAGTCAGTGGTCACATAAGACAAAGACATGTTGCAAATTCTCACATTTGGGAAGTGGGAACAATAAAAGGGAATGGTAAGTATTTTTGCTTAACGAAAATGAATTAAAATGATTAATAGATGATCAAAATAGATGTTGATTCATTTTCTGTCATTTACCCCTTTATGATTGGACTGCAACTTTAGAGGATAAGGCTGACAATATTCTATATTTTTCTTGTCCACAAGAAAAGCCCGAAATAAATATTAGTCCATCGACTTCCCCAGCCTGTTCCTGGTGAAGACATACGAAATGAAAGTACATCATAATGAAAGAATATGTCATTAAGTGTAACAGTGTGGGTCAATGATCTTTCTTTGAATAGTTTTCTGACAACAACTGAAGTCTATGACACAGAGGAATAAGCTCTATAAGGCTTTGGATACACGTGTTACACTTGTAGGCATTGCATAGGATTTGTTGACATTAAATCCTTTAATGGACACAATGTTTGTTTGTCATTGCTTGTCATATTTATTTTACTAGTTGTTTTTACAACAGACAAATGCTGTAATCATCTTTTATTTTCTTTGAAACCACCAAAATTAATTCCATTACTGTATGGCCCACAAGGTACATTTACCTGACCACATGAGCTCCAGAGTTTATGGGAGAAAGAAATAGTTTCATGACTGTCCTCTCGAAAACCACTAGAGTATACAACCTGCCTGTCTAGAGGAAAGAGTGAGAGAGAAAAAAACAGAAAATAAAACAGATACTACTTTTTTTTAATGTAAAGATTAGAGATCGAGAGTAAGAGGCTATGAAGTGTGAGCGAAGGAACGGAAATTGAACCTCACTGCCATAGCACCAGTCAATCAGATAAATAACGGTATAATCGAGTTTTGCCCCTGACATGCATAATTCATATTACATTTAGCGTTATATCGCTGTTTTTTTCTCAGGATGACTTTGCTGCTTAGGACAAATTGTTGTGGGTATAAGAACATGATGGGAATTATTTTTTCTTCTGTCAACCATGCTACAGGTTTTAGCCCAGAGGGATATTACAGCGGTCTCATGAAAGCCAGAGAGTTGCCTTTATGTGCACAGATCACTCTTTCATCCTCCCTTTGAACCCAGATTGTATCCATACTTAAGATGGCAAAATTCATTCTGCACATGGATTAAGGTCATAAATGTATTACTCTAAGAAGCTTTAATAACACTCCAAGAAATATATTGGAGTTCAAACACAATCAGCATTATTCTTCTATGAGCATTTCCCAATTCCAAAAGAGCACTGGGAGTAGTTTTACATATTCTCAATCATTTAATTATTTATTTCAACATACTGTTGCTAATAGGGGTGCAACGGATCACAAAACTCGCGGTTCGGATCACGGTTTTGAGTCATGGATCGAATCAATTTGCGGATCAGCACAAAAAAAGAGGGGAATTTAAATGATTAAAATTCTTTTTAATAATAACTTTTAACAATACCTCTTTCATGAAAAAAGGATATATATATCTTATAATATAATAACTTTGAAAGCACCACGAGGTTTACCAGTTTTAAGTTAACCTTTAGTCACGTCTTGTGTTGTTTTTCCGACGACAGCAGTGACCGAGTGCTAGTTTGTGTCTTTTAGCTCACAGACTGTTGTACATCCCGGTGTTGGAATCCTCTACAGTGAAGTATAGACAGACTTTAACACCATTTAGCTGTCCGCATTTTAATTGTGTTTAATCCAGCTCCTACCTAACAATAGGCCAACATCAACGTTACTTGCTGCCAAGTGTAACGTTAGTGTTAACCAGCGCGACATGCAGTGATGCTTCTGTTGCCTCTAACGTCAGTTTCGGAGCATCAGAGAGCACTGAAATGAGGCACCAAAATCTGTGTTGCTATTCCGAACCATGAGTGTTGATCCGAATGGATCAACTATGGTCCGTTACACCACTAGTTACTAAATAGTATTTCGGTTTTGCCGTTTGAATTAGTTACACTCATGGTATGATATAAATGATAATTTTGAAGATGTTACAATGCTAATGGAGGATGCATCAAAACCAGCCAGATACCACTGATACATAGTACCAGTGGGAGGTGCAGGAAAGTCACCTGGGTGGAGAAAAATAGAGTGATTTCTTCTGGCTCCACAGTCCTTGGCAGGTGTAGAGGCAGCTCACTCACAACTCCACGGACCACCTGCTGCCAAATCTGATTTAGTGCAGGGAAATATTTTCTCCCCGAGACCATGCCTTCGGTTTAGAAGGCCAGGCCACATGTTGTGAAACGAAGTAGGCCGGCAAACTAAACGGGTTGTCATTTGCCCACACTGCGTGGCTATTGATTTACTGCTCCTTGCTGCTGGTTTCCTGGAGGGGACTGCGGGCAAAAAAAACGCCTGCATGCTCCATCAAAAGAAAGCTTCCTCAGGCCAGACCTCCCATGAGGCTCAACTGCCAGCACATGCAAAGGCATCAGGTTAGTAGGGTGGATGTACTATTTGCAACTGTGGCTAATGCACATTACAATATTCACAGTAAAAATAATAGTAAAAAATATATAATAAAATTCATTATTGTTACTTAAAACACTTTCCAAGACATGTAATCCACAGTGGGCTGGTATAGGCATTCATTGTTGTACTTTTATAACTGAAACACTGTCACTGCATTATGTAAGGAATTACAGTGAATTTGCAGTAGATTTAAACAATTCAGCACTGGTACCTATGAACTCGCCTTGACTTATGAACTTGCGCGATCTTGACGACATCATGCGATAATCGGTCTGGGGGCTGGTCGGTGTCATACTTGTAGTGCTGCCACTCTTCTGTCCAAGACACAGCAAGAATGTATGGCACTATGTCTGTCTAGTCCAACATAGTGACTGTTGTGAAAGACAAAAGAACAGTGTAGCCTGATCCTGGCATAACAGGCATTTCTCGGGGTGGAAAGAAACCAAAGCATGAAAACGGCAGGAACACACCACAGACGTCACTTCAGCCTGGACTTTCTTTCTTGCTGTGAGGTGATAGTGCTAACAACTCAGCCAGTGTGCCATAGTCATTCAGACGGTACTGGTGCAATCTAATCTGACTTGACATTGTCACCATTTGAAGATCCAACAGCAATCTGAGCACAAAGGCGGTAAACACAACCAGACCAGATCTCAGCAACATCCTAGCCTGATCAGATGATACAAATTGCATTGAAATGACATTTTAACTGCAGCCACACTGCTCTGTGAGAGTTCCTGAGTGGCAGATCCTGATTTAAATTATTTGTCCCTTTAACTTGCAATTTACAATGGGAGATAAACATACAGTAAACAGATGCAAACATGTTTCCATCTGTGCACATTAAGAGCACAATTCTTTACATAAGATATTTAGTGACTGGTATATTAATGAAAAAAATGTGAGGCTAAGGATACACAGAAGCATGAATATGAAATGATATTTTGTTGTCTCCAACCTGTAAATCTTCTCCACCTCCAGTGTGAACATGTTTATTCAAACGTCAGTCAAGGGTTTCAATTGAGAGTGGAGGATTTCATTAAGTCTGCAACTAAAACGCAGTGTCATCTCTAAACATTCAGACTCAAAATAAAAAAATAAACACTTGCTTTAAATCTCATACTAACTCCAAAGTTTCATAGCCAGTACATTGAGATACTGCTGCACTAAAACAAGATCATAATGCAATGTTAATGCAATCTGTGTGTGATTAGTGCTGTTGGCCGAGGCGCAGACTGGATGCACATTGCATATGATCAACCCATTACACTCTGCCAGGGCTGGTTATGGAAATAGACTTGTAACAGTGCTACCTGATGTTGCTGCCCACTGAGACAGAGGGAGATATCACATTCATTTACCAGCCTCCAATTAGTGCTGAGCCCGCATCATCATCAATTCACATACTAATTGTCCCGTGTGGCTAGTAAAGTATACCACCATCTGTGTAGTTCCTCTAAATCTTGAGCAGGTTGTTATTTTTAGGGAGAAGAGGAATGTGGTTGTGGTTGTAAGGCATCTGCAGGTCTACATATTAGCACTGTATGAATTAGGAGGGTCAAAACTATTGTCAAAATTGACAGTGTATCATTATAACACCACAGTCTTCAAATGGTAAATAATTGAAGAAAAACACACCCTGAGGTCTGTCATTATAATTGGAAATCTACCTTGCATGGCTGTGCCCTTTTCATTGTCAGGTGTTATATATTTCCTCGCAAATAACTCATTAAAAATAGACATGGTGACCTCAAATTGAGATGTTTCTAGTGCGGCTACAACAGAAACATTACTTTAGCATAAAATGTCAATGGTAAACGTCAGGTTTGCAGCTCCTCAAAATCAAAGAGCCAGGCTTCCTTTGTACTTGCCATTTTGCGTTTATGATCAAAAATCATACCACAAGAATTCTATCGCAGAAAAGGTCAATTTATCTGCCAACCATAGCCTCAACAGACCAGAACACAAAGCTGCAAGACAAAGTTCACTTTCATTCTCTGAGGGTTGTTGAAAGTCTTACTGGGGAGCAAAGGAAACCACAAACTGAGGCACCCAGTAATGCATCACAATGTACACTCATAATAGATAAGTCTTTTTTACAAATCAAGTTAAATACAGTTCACATAGTTCTAATAAAGATTGGCTAACAGTTAATGGCTTTATGATTATTTGTCTTGGATAAAGTCTTTTACTGACTGAAGTGAGATAAACAGCCAGGCAACTACAACTGTTTCAACTACAAATGTTCCACTATATTGCAGTTTTAACCCTAGCAGCTGCTGTGGCAAACTGCAGACAGCATAGGTGAACTGAGTGCGTGTAGGCGTTTAGCCTCAAGTTTAGTAGAGACCTTGAAATGTGAAACTTTAAGTGTTTTCAAAGCTTACATGGAAGAAAGGTGGCTATGAAACACACCTTACAGGTTTAATAGAGGCCATATTGCCCAGCAGCCTAAAAAAAAAACTGTATTTCAACATGCTGTCTGTATGAAAGACTGCACAAAAGTGAACTGCTGTAAACTGTAATAGGGTGAATCAGGATAACACAGCACTTACTGTTTAGATCTGGAAGATGTCTCTTCCTTTTGAAAATATATTAGCATTTTGTGGTTTACAAACTTCAGAGAGTTGAATCGATTCATTACTTCTATAAATCCAAACCTATCAGTCTTCAGACTGATCTCATGAAGTGGCGTATGTATGACACGCCAATTCGTATGCCTTTATTGGCGTGTTATCAAGACGCATACTCACTTTTTAGCGTGTTTATCAATGCCTTTTTCCTCCATTGACTTTCAACCCCAAATCAGAAAAAGTTGGGACAGTATGAAAAACACAAATAAAAAAAGAAAGTAGTGATTTCTAAATTAACTTTGACTTGTATTTCATTGCAGACAATGTGAACACAAAATATTTCATGTTTTGTCCAGTCAACTTAATTTCATTTGTAAATATACATCCTTTCTTGTCATGCAGACCTGCAACACATTCCAAAAAAGGTTGGGACAGGAGCAATTTAGGGCTAGTAATCAGGTAAACTGGTTAAATAATGATGTGATTTGAAACAGGTAATATAAACATTTGATTGTAATTTTGATTTGGTACAAAAGCAGCATCCAAGAAAGGTCTAGTCCTTTAGGAGTAAAGATGGGCCGAGGATCGGCAGTTTCACAACAAATACGTGAGAAAAGAAAAGATAGGAAGACATTTGCTTATTTCACCTTCAACAGTGCATAACATAATTAAAAAATTCAAGGAATGTGGAGGAATTTCAGTGCGTAAAGGACAAGGGCATAAGCCTAAACTGAACAACCGTGATCTCCGATCCCTCAGGCAGCACTGCATCAAGAATCGTCATTCATCTATAAGCGATATCACCACATGGGCTCAGGACTACTTTGGCAAACCTTTGTCAAGTACCACAATACATAGTTACATCCACAAATGCCAGTTAAAACTGTACTGTGCCAAAAGGAAGCCCTATGTTAACAGTGTCCAGAAGCGCCGTCGACTTCTCTGGGCTCAGAGGCATCTGGGATGGACCATCACACAGTGGAAACGTGTACTGTGGTCAGATGAATTAGTATTTCAGGTATTTTTTGGGAGAAATGGACGCCGTGTGCTCCGGACCAAAGAAGAAAAGGATCATCCAGACTGTTACCAGCAACAAGTCCAAAAGCCAGGGTCTGTCATGGTATGGGGTTGTGTCAGTGCCTTTGGGAAAGGTAACTTGCACTTCTGTGATGGCACTATTAATGCTGAAAAGTACAGTACAGATTTTGGAGCACAATATGCTGCCTTCAAGAAAACATCTTTTCCAGGGACGTCCATGCATATTTCAACAAGATAATGCAAAACCACATTCTGCACACATTACAAAGTCGTGGCTGCGGAGGAAGAGGATACGGGTACTTGACTGGCCTGCCTTCTCCAATAGAGAATGTGTGGCGCATTTTGAACCGTTTCCTAACCATAACCCTTCGTTTTCTTCTTTTACTAAAGCCAACCCCGTTCTTCCATACCTAAACCCAACCGGTTCTTCTTTTCCTAAACCCAACCACGTGTCACGTTTCCTAAACTCAACTGTCACTTTCTTCTTTTCTTAAACCCAACTGGTTCTTCTTTTCCTAAACCCAACCCGCCCGCTGTACATGGCACCCAAAAGGCGTACAGATAACACTTGGCCACTTGGCTTTAGAAAGTGGCGTGTATGTTTACGTCCGCTGTATACATTGTACACATACACGCAGATAGCTCAAAATGCATACAGATAACACGCCACTTGGCTTAAAGTGGGAGTGTATGTTTACGCAAAGTCATGATGTCATGTTGCAGTTTTGTAAACTCCATTTTAGAGCAGAGGGGTAAACTTGCAGAATTAAAACATTAGGATATTTTGTTAGATATAGGCTAACATGACTGGACCCATTACTAGCAATGCAGTAGCTGATGTCATGTCCGATTTTTTTGGCAGTGGCAGATCTCAATTAGCACAATGGCTTTAGGTTCTCAGCATGTTTTCCAAACTCACATATCTGAACATCAAATAATCAAATAACGAATCGGTATGTCATTACAATAGATTAGCTTTGTTGTCCTGTTTTAAAAGAGGATATGTGAAATTGACAAACTGTACAGACCTGTTTGTGAACGATATATGGCTTGGGCCATGTGTATATGTTTCAAGATGTCTGAAGTCAAGTGTGCCTCTGTTAACACATTTCGACCTGGCACTGAGTCCGATCACGCACCCCATCCAATCCCTTGGCTGGCTGCAAAGTAAAATGATTCAATATATCCAATAAGCTTTTCGCTTTCTTTTCATTTCTTTCATTTGAAGCTGGTTGTGTACTGCCATCCTGGGTCAGTCAATCCCATTTCAAGTGTCTCTCCTTCAATCTATACCAGGAATTTCCTCTGCGGTTTCTCCTTTCAACAAGTCACAGACGTGGGCATTGCTTTTTCGCAAAAACACAAAAGAAAATAAATCCTTCACAACGATAACACAGTTCATTGTGTCAAAAGGGGATTATTCACAATAATGCCACAGCATTGTTACATCTAGATTGTTGTTTCAAGAGCTTTCTCTCCATGTCACTGGACAGGATGAATTAACTTTGCAGGAGCTCCTACGAGCCATTATTCAATTATCACTTGATTCATCAGGTTGAACGAGTGCAATAAATTATTAAAACGCATCATGAAAAGACTTCAGGGAATATCTCACAATCCTTGATCATGAGTTTGAACTATGACCATTAGTGAGAAGGCACAGACAATAAAACTAGACATTAAAAATGTCATCCTCCATTCTGGCTCCACTGACAGGCATTAGACCAATAAGCACAAATGTCTGAAGGATAACGCTCGCATTAGGGCTTGATTCATTCACTGTTCCTATTCATAGCCCTCTGTGAAACAAAGTGAATATTACTGTGTGCATTACATCCCACTTCGGTTGAATCCTTTCTACAGGGAGCAAATGCACAGCATAGATCACCAAACAAGCTTATAGGAAAGGCCCTGATTGGCCTCATGATTGTCCTCCATTCAAATCATGGGGATTAGTCCTCTATTATGAATGGCACTATTAACCCTGGTACATTTGTGAATAATTTCCAGGATGTTAGGCTTTTCGAATATGTTTCCGTGTAATGTAACAATGGAAATGTAATGTGGCCATGTGGCTGGGGTTAGCTTGGAAATATGTATTGATTTTCTATCTTCTATTTGGTGAAAGTGTGAGCTGAAGACATGGTCATGCCTGTGATGTTCATCACTGCTCAAAGACAATTATGGAGTGAGAACTTAAGGGTAGCAGAGGGTAATCCTTTTACCAGGCTCCCTCAGGGCTTTCCAGTGGGTTGCTTGATTCAGGATATTGACTCCAACCACTCTTGTCTGGCCCCAAAATTACCTATTGATTTACCCTTTTGACAGTTGTTAGTTGGAAACTTAATCACAGCGACCTACATTGTCATATAAAGTACATTGTTGTTCAGCACTAGCTGCTGGTTCTCCTTTTGTGTCAGTGCTGTAAGTATTGCGGCTGTCACATACATGGAAAATCAATACATGTAGTATACCAGCTTAGTTTTGCGTACAGATGCTACGACCTTTATGTAAATCTCTTTATACTGAGCTTTGACAAAACTAAATTATTCTAAAGCAATTTGTAGTATGTCCTTCAAATAATGAATTGTCTACAAGCACACAAGTCTTGGTATCTCCTTTTTTCTAATAAAGCAGTGTATATTATGGCATTGTTGTGGCTCTAAAATGTAATTTCTATCAGCAGCTGCTAAGCACAGTGGCACAGTTTTTGTACTGAAATCATGACGAACTGAAACCTTAAAAAATGCTCAAAAGTCAACATTAAGAGACTATGCCATCACTTTTACAGTAATCGTCATGGAGGCATAGAGATTAGAGAGATGATGAGATGGTGGGGAATGAGGAAAATGACAAAACTCCCTACGTCACTGAGTTTGCTAAATTATTTAATTAATTATACAGTATAAAGGAAAATATGGATTTGTATAAAAAGGAAATAAACCATGATATGTAAGTTGATGGTGTGCAAAATGTAGAACAACATAGGTATGTGTAAAAACATTATCCATAGAAACAAAGATGGAGATTAGGGTTACATAGATATAGGTTTTTGAAAATCAGTCAATGCTTATACTGAGGCTGGTAACAATTTGCTTTGCTTAAAACTGCTGAAACAGTTTTTAAACCACCAAACAATGCTTACTCTCTCTACACTTAAACAAAACACTTGTTGTAGGGGGACAAAATGACACTTTTTTTGGTCTCCAAATTCTGAGAGCAAAATGTATGCTCTTTATGATGCCCTTCAGATTTCCCACAATAGAACCTAAAAAAAGTGGTGTCCATGGCATGTACACTTCTTTCTGCTAACAACACCATAATACAATGTCTTGCATTTCAAAGAATTAGAGTCATGAAATACGACACCTGTCAGTGATGATGCAAAATGATAATAATTCTCAATGTACTCCTCACTATAGAGTACACTACTGAGTGTTTATCATACAGGAGTAATGAATAAGAGAAACGAGTAAGTCATTTCGTAAACAGCCAAATACTTGTACGTTTAATGTCAATGCCATTTTCTAAAGTACATTCACATATAACCCTTAATCACAGATGACTTCCCTACACTGAAAACAGTTACCCAGACAAGCAAAGCTCCCCAGAAGAAATGTTCATGAAAGAAATATAGCTAACTTTGGGAAGGATCACAAAAGATGGAACCCCTTTACGGTGCTAGTGTGCAAATGATAAGATACAATACAATAAGGCCAAAACAGAAACTATTTTTTCCTTCCCAATAGCGATTTCGATACCTGAACTTACCTGAACTTGCGGTCGATACATTGTTTTCCAATCTGATACCATTGCGTTTAAAATAACTATTTATTTTGTTAACAGCTGTACTAACCCTGTATGGATGTGATAAGATTGCTATCACTGTTGAATGGCCTGGTTTAGGTTAAACCCTTTGTAAAACACGAACAAATACATATAGAGAATGATTGCCATATAACTTTCTAGTTTGACAGTCATAATGGAAAAAGAACTACTTAAAAGTATATTTTTTTTAAGGGTTACAGTACATGGTATTAGATCATGCATAGATTTGTGTACTCGCCAATACCAGCATTTTAGGCCTTTACGATAAATCGGTATCGAAAACAACTCTGATTTTAACATAACATTTTATTTACAGTGCTAAGCATTGGAAGTTACAAAAAATACCAAGTAGTTTTCTAGAATCCATCAGATTTATTTAGGCTGTTGGCAAGTTGCCATTCTACAGTAGTTGCTGTGACAGGGAACTTGTCAGTCATACATGAAAGGCGGCGCCCAGGGAGGTTTGTGACAAAACCATTAAAATAAAGATGACAAAATTAAGATAAAGGTACAGCAAGATGGAAATGGGAAGTTTTTGGTGATATGTCTAGGACTTAATGGCAAGACCAGCATCACAACTAAAGTCCTATTACAAACCCAACATCTTGAACAATATTTTAAAGATGAAACGTGATGGAGCTTTGGCTTGCAAGTTCAAACAAAGACATAAATTGCTACTCAACGACTCCATTTGGATTCTCAGTCTTCACAAATGTACGTATGAATATGAAATGGTAACAGAACATATTTACACATCTAAGGGAGCCTGAATACATACACTCAGTCACAGGCCACTGTATTAAGTCAACAATATTTATATACACCCTTCAATATAATGGAGTTCAGTACAACCCCACCACCTACTGTGACATCTATAATAAAGTAGAAGTGTCAACAAAAAAATGAACATTCATGAGCTTCACAAAGTGGAGTATACAGTATATATGGCCAATATGCTGTATTTAATTGCAGTAGGATTGTACAGGTATACCTAATAAAGTGACCAGTTATTGCATATTATATTTATAGTCTGATAATGGAATTCTGATCTTGTTTGTAAAATGCAACAAACCCTGAAACGCTCTGTTTTCAGTAGGTCAGCTCTACTGATCGTTTCAGGGTTTGTGATCATGTTTGAGACTGAATGAGTTAGAAATGAATTAGAACCAATTTTATTGTTGCTCTTCTCAGAGCTGCAGCGTATCACTCTGCCCAAGTAGCACTGCTTCCCTTTCTGAGAATATAGTTCCCAGTTTGTATACAGTTAGAAGATGGCTGTGTCTCAAGTGACGTTATTTGTACACGCTGTGACTATACAAATCACAACATGTAAATAGGAACATGTTGCCGTTATTTTGTCACTTACTCGGAGCAGTAGGCTAGTTGGAACCAGTTACCTCCAGGATCTGTGCTAGGCTAAGCTAACGGTGGAGCCATCAGACAGAGTTACGACACGCACGGAGATGAGAAGGATATGTATCGACTTGTCTAACTGTCGGGGTTATGGTGAATAAGGTAATGTCCCAATAAGTCGCCGTGTTCCTTTAAAGCCGCTGTCCCTTACAACCAAAGTGTCTGTATAATGAAGAGAAGCAAGGATCTTGCACATGTAGTAGTTCCAAGTCCCAGCACAGAAATAATTTTCTTTCATTCAAGATATTTCATAAAAAAAAAAAAGGTATAAAGAGTAGATTTTCACTTTCACAGACTAAACATGTTGGATTGCGGCTGGACGTTAAGACGTGCACATCTTCATTTCAAATGGAAAAAAGGTCCTTCTACCCCCCACAGCATTAAACATTTATATTGTTTATGTTTTCCCTTTTTTGCAGCAAGATGCCTCTCAACAAGTCTTGATATGCACGAATGTATGTTTTCTCTCCCTGCTGGATCTTGTGTTTTTTATATCCATTACCGCAGGCATTAGTGGGGTGTTTGCACTCTGCACTGAAGCTTGGTGGAGTAATAAACTGTTAATTTTTCACTCTGACAGAATATCATTAAGCTCAGCTATAAAGGAGAGATGGCAAATAGAAACTAGGCATTCTTATAATACTTTGCTGCACAAGTTTGGTAATAATAATTATAACACTGGTGAGCAAATTCAAGCACAAATGTTTCAGTGTTGATACTGCAACAGCAGTGATGATGTTGGCTTTGCACAGCATTGCCTGTGTGAGTACATGGTGACAGTCTGTGATATGGCAGCGATGTTAGTCTCTCTATTCTTCAAGATTGCATATTCATTATTCAATTATAAAATTTAGTTAAGAGGACGTTTTGGCTGTAAATACTTTTTGGGATGTTTTCTATGAATATAAACATTTTATATTACATTTTGTTTTTGTTTTTAAAATAACATTTAACCAACCCTGTAACGGTGACTTTCTGGGTGATTCATTTCCCACATTTCCTCAGGAAACAGACAGAGGCTGCTCCTGCCAGCCTTGGAGGTACAGAGGGGAATGAAAAGCTAGTTTGGATATGCTATCTGTCCATCTCCAACCGTGGAGATTACAGCCATGACAGCTGTTGTGGTGAACGGCTTACAGCTTACCGAAGTACCTGCAAAGAGATGGCCACGATAAAATAAATTACCTGTGTGATGGCTGACGGCTTAAGAACACTGCCTCATTTCATTTTATTTTTTTCCTAACAGAACTGTTATCTGATTTAGCTTGGGCTAAATTGATAGAGATTAAGAGGTTTATAACTAAATGGGTTTCTCATTTTTACTCCCAATAAGAGGTTGTGTGTCTTTAATGTTCAATCTAAACATTAAACCAATCCTCCAGGTTACACCATAATGAACAGGTCCCTAGGCCTGTTCATATTGTATATACATTATAGGCTATATTGTTTACCCTGTGCTTAAGGACACCCCTGTTCCTATAACAAAAGACAAAAGGCCAAATTCTTGGCTGGATGTGATGCCATGTGGTTGTGGTGGTGCAGTGTACTCTGCTCCATTCCTCTCTATGCACACTCAGCCTGTGGAGCTGAGGTTTAAAGGGAAGGTCTTATCAATGTCCACCAGGTCCTACCCCTCCACTGGAGTCGGTATCCGCGCAAGTGAAGGCAGGGGAGAAAGTGAAGTCTGGCAGAAGAGGGAGGAAGGAGACAAAGAAGTGCAACAAAGGAGAAATAGGTAGAGAGAAAAAGGAGAAAATGGAAACAAGGTGTTGAGAGAGGAAGAGGGAAGAATCAAAATATAAACAGGGTGTGAGGTAGGTATTAGACTCGCTACCCCGCTGTGACAGCTTCCTTTCTGAATGGCAAAGCTATCACTTTATCACCACCATGAACTTCAATGTGGTATGAGACTGACAATGAGTGGTATGAGTGATTAGGAGACTCATCATAACCTGTACTTTGTGACTGAAGACCATTCATTGTAATTCTTAATGTTCTGCAAAAGATGGCTGGCACAAAAAGCAGAAGGTTGGCACCCAGTGAAGAATATGTATGCCAGCGAGTAACAGTTTGTTGCTTTATTGTGTGGTCAGTCAATATAAGTATTCTGGTTTCAGCCGTTTGTCTAAATGTAAGCGCTGATTGTTTCAAATCATGCATTGAGTCAAAGGAGCAGTGAGATCACTGGGGAGGTGCTAATGCACTAATGCTCACTTAGGCTAATCCAAATTACTATATACTGCTGGAAAATGAATTACTATTTGTAAATAATTACCCTAATTAAATGGAAAAAGTATAACAGAATTATTCCAGTTCAGTTGGTTTTATAATACAGGTATGAATTTCTTGTGGTGATGTGTTTTTCTTACTTCTACAAATAACAAAACAGACAAAGTAAGCTTGCATCAATATAGCTACAATGGTTTCTATATTGAACCACCATTTTGCATTGGCAATGAACAATCATAAAGAAAGAAATCCACTATAGAAGAGCAATACAGAAAGCAATTGCTCCGCCAACAGTATAGCCTAGACATATCGCAATGCAGTGCAGCTACAAAGCATGGAGGAACATTTTACATTACATTACATGTCATTTAGCTGACGCTTTTATCCAAAGCGACTTACAATTGCTATATATGTCAGAGGTCGCACGCCTCTGGAGCAACTAGGGGTTAAGTGCCTTGCTCAGGGACACATTGGTTGATGTATTGCAGTGGGAATTGAACCCAGGTATCCCACACCAAAGGCATGTGTCCTATCCACTGCGCCATCACCCATAACTCTCTTACTTTTTCCTTTTCCTGAAACCTCTTGTAACATTTCTGCTTTCTGTCTGCACATATTGTATAACCCTGAGCTGAATTAAACAAACTGAGAAATTTAGGATATGGCAGGACAAGGAAGCTTGAGCGAAACTAACAACACTCCATGGGTGGATTTTTTTTAAATTAAATACTAAAATAGTTTCACATTCTGGGAAATATACTTACTTTCTAGTTAAGAGTTAGATGATATGATGTATACTGTCTATAGTGTAAATATTAAGCTACAGCCAGCAGCGAGGCGACCAGTGGATATCACAAAACGTTACTGGTCTCACCCAAGAAATAGGCTGGCACATAACCCCTCGTAAAAACAGCTAATTGTCATTGTTTACACTTCCGTTTTAGTATAGATTGTACAAAAGAAACGAATTTGAAAAGAATGTTGGTTAGGGGCGCACGGATGGCTCAGTTGGTGGAGCGGGCGCCCATATGTATTGGTTTACTCCTCGACGCAGTGGGCCTGGGTTTGACTCCGACCTGCAGCCCTTTGCTGCATGTCATTCCCCCTTTCTCTCCCCGTTCATGTCTTCTGCTGTCCTATCAAAATAAAGGCTGAAAATGCCAAAAAAATTATCTTGAGAAAAGAATGCTGATCAGTGAGGTGCTCGTGGGAGGATTTGAAGCTGTAGCTTCATATCTACTGCACAGACTAACTATGCACCAGAAAGGTGAATAAGTGTACTTCCCAAACTATTCCTCTAAGAATACTTTGATAAGGTCCAGAGCACAAATGGCTGGAAACTAAGGAGACCTACATGCCAACCACAGTGATGTGACAGTTATAACGTGGTGAGGCTGGAACAGTAGAAAGCCCTCCAGCCTTTAGACTGAATCAAAGGTAATATGGGTCACTGTTGGTGCATTCTAATTTAGACATCTCTCCAGGGGCAGATTACCTTGCACAACACACTCCCAGAACGGCAAGACACACACCTTCAAGTTAGACCTAAAAATACATAATATGGGGGAGGTCAAGCCATCTGTGTAGTGTGGGCTGGAGAAAAAGAAAATGAGAGTCGTATGAAGGTTGTTTGAATTAAATTAAAAGTACATATTTTATTTTGATGGGTATTTCTTTATGATATTTTATTATGTTCTGTAAGATGTGGCGGACAAAGGAGCTTATGGTTTTTTTTAAACTATGTGTTCAATTACTCCAATTTACATAGTCTTGTATTACCAGACCTATCTCCACAGCAATGGAGTGGTCCAGCTACACCGTCTATCTACTGTATTCTGGAATAAGGGAAAAAAACGCTCTAGCTTGTTTATATTTCTTTAAACCTATTACAACCGTCCTGGGCGGCACTAAGCTAAGACACCAAGAGGGGAGGGACATGCTTTATCCCAGCAATGTGCATCAGTTGAGCAAGACGACACTTTACTAGGGCTGTTTGAGCGAATTCCGGAAGTCAAATATAATTTGAATATTTTTTTTAGAAATGTGTTGGATACTGTTAGCAAATGTGAAGCATGTGAAAACAAAAATGCTTTTGTCACGTCACATCTGATGAACATAAAGTTAGCAAGAGTGAGAAACGCAAGGCATTGTGAGATCTTAAGCCCAGCTCAGAACTAATATTTGCGAGAAGACAAAACCGTTTTTTTTTTCCCACAGGCTATGTAGTACTCCCTGTGACAAGTACATTGACATGGATATGTAAAATTGGGGAGTGTCCCTTTAAAGCTGCACTGTGAGATTTTTTTTTACCACTATGGGGGGCGTACGGGGCCTTAAAATACTATTGACTAATAAAGTTGTAACAGCTAACTGCATATTTACACATCCAGCAGACACACAAATCCATGAGCATACCACTGGAGTGTTTCTGACCATGTGGTGAATTTAAGCCCAAACGCAAAGGTTTTATATGCAGAGATGGGAATATTTCCTTGTTTCAGATGATGAGAGAGACAGTGAGAACTCCTGGCCTTCATTAGGTCAATGACTATGCAATATTAGAGTAAATTCTTAAATCTTAAATATGCATTGCTTTACACAATTAAATGACTATATGGTAATGTTAGTTAGCAATGGTCAGATAATTAACTAAAATAGAAACAGTGGAGCTTTTTTCTCCTTCCGTCTGCTTTTTATGCATTTGTTAGCCATGGTGTTGAAGATTGTAAACAGTTTATTAAATACTTTTGAGTAAATGTAGGCCCTTATCAGCAGATTGTACTGCTAATCGATACAAAAGTTGTATGATGATGCTAATTATTAGTCATGGTTTTGTGTGGCAGTGTAGGGGTGTCTGTTAAATGGCTTATTTGTGTGATGTGATGTCCTGTTGCGTTCAGGTTCGGTGGCGTTTCTCAAAAAGTTAAATCTGTCTTATCTTTTCTCAACTGTAAGTGTTGTTTTTCCAGGACTTTAAATAAACGCCATCAATACTTAAACGTCTGTTGCCCGTGTACAGTTCGTATTCAGAAACGTCACAGTACCGACTGTCTGGGGTGTCGCTCTGGGACATGCAAGTATGAGGCTGGGAGGGGAAAATCACAGTATACTCACTACAAAAAAATAGACTACACCACTGGTTAGTTCTACTCTAAAAGTATGCAGAACTTACATGTAGATTCCTTTAAATGTTGATTAAAAATGGAACTGGATCTGTGAATTATTACAGAATCACAATTGAATTCATATCTTGCTACTCAGTCAGAATCTTATTAACCTGGAGTCCCAGTCTCTGTCACAATAATCATATATGTGATGTTTTAGGCCTTTTGGCAGACATCCATTTAAAATGTAGACAATGGCATATATACATAAAGAGCCTTTTCTCCATGTCTACTGAAGTTTCTCAGCTTGCACTCTAGTAAAATTTGTGGTCCAGGTAGCTTTGCATAAAAAATGGTTGTCATTTGCAAGGCTACTTTTACTTTTATACTTTAAGTACATTTCCAAGCCTGTACTTTGTTACTTTTACTTGAGTAAATAAGTTAAATCAGTACTTCTACTTTTACCAGAGTATTTTTTAACACAAGTATCTGTACTTCTACTTAAGTATGAGAAGTGAGTACTTTTCCCATCTCTGTTTATATGTTGATAAGAGCTTTAAGACTCAATTACACCATCACAATAAAAAGGCCAGAAAACCTGAAGCAACACTAAGATCATACTGAAACATTTGATGCATAGTATGCAAGTTCTTTTCTTTAAGTGAAAACTAAATGTAATGCGTCACATAAATATGAGCAATATAAGATACATTATGGGAAGTGTGAAGTATAGAGTAACCTTCCTGTTCTTTACTTTTCCAGACTAGACAGTTACATTAAATCATTGTAAGGACACAACATGTGAGGGAAATCACAAAGTGACAGGCCATAATGGTACTGTTTTAAGACATTAGTAAAAGGTTTTGATCTAAGTTTAAAAGCTTTTTCATTACATCTGGGCTCATTGAAATGCCAGCTAGCATTTTTTCTACACCAACATTGTGCTATGAACCAATTAATGGAAAACTGGAGTAGTGATTGTTATTACAGACCTAAAAACTCAACACTGTGTCTGAGAGAGAGGCATTAAATCTATGAGACATCATATAGATATATACAGTCACATCTCAACAAACAGCAAAAAACTAAGGTGACTTTCAGAACACTTGGCAACCTCCCATAATTGCCAGCTTTTATGATAAAGCAAAGCTGCCTTTAAAAAGGAGGGCAGGAGGGACCCAATGAGGGATATGTCCTCGACGTTGGGCGGGAACTATTTGTTCAAACTGCTATTTGGTTACATTGTGACATATTGTGGTCATTTGTTTGAAACCTGTGACAGTGTCCATTCAATTGGACAAAACGTCTTGTGAAAGGAAGTGGAACAAAATAGCACATCATGATCCAGGGTCAGTTCTTACCCTCTAAATTCTCGATAGTCATATTTCAGAGAATAATTTCGTAAGGTAGCAATTTTCCTCTAAATTGCTGTTGAAGGGAAAGGATGACATTCCGGTAATGTCAATGGCAACAGATAGTACTGAATGATTCTGCTAACTTATTTGCTAACTGGCCCCAAGTTAAGGCATGAATGAGATCTTCTGTTCCTTTACAGATGACAAAGTGCAGCAATTATTAAAAGTCATTCATATACTTACGTGCTTTTGCCTGCCTAGAGAAAATTGACATGGTTCGCCATCAGTCAAGTTAAATTAGGATGGGTACAAGTAAGCTTATATTACAATATTAATATAATAATATATTTAAACCCCATTTTCTCATAAGGGACATTAAAATCAGCCAGACACTTAGTCATACACAAAAATAAATCTGTCCAGTTGAGGGAAACCATTGACATCTTGCAGACATATCCCCTTGAAATGACAAGTAGGCACTATGACACATCAAAGTGGTGCAGCAGGTGAGCCAAATCATTAGATTAGGCAGATTTATGGCTTCATGAAACTTGTTATTACCCACAGCGCGCTCCACTGATGTTTAGCCTGATGTCTTTATGAGGAGGCCAGTGTTCACCTTGCCCTGACAGACACTGCGTGATGATTAGAATACTAGAGACTCAATTTGACTTACCTCTCAAGTCAGAGAAGCAGATGTCTGTCTGTTACATTTAAAAACACATTTGAATGAGGTGAAATCAAATATATTTTCTTAATCAGCTTCCAGGCTACTACAACCCCAAATCAGAAAAAGTTGGGGCAGTATGGAAAACACAAATAAAAAAGAAAGTAGTGATTTCTAAATGTACTTTGACTTGTATTTCATTGCAGACAATACAACAGCACATAATTTAATGTGTTCCTCATGATTTTTATTGTTGTTTTTTTTTCAAAAAAACTAAATTCCTATTTTGGTTCTTGCAACACATTTCAAAAAAAGTTGGAACAGTAAAGCATTTACCACTTTGTAATGTTGCCATTCCTTTTCACAACAGTTAAAAGACGTTTAGGGACTGAAGACACCAAGTGATGAAGTGTTTCAGGTGTAATTTTGTCCTATTCTTGCTGCAAACAAGTCTTAAGGTGGGCAACAGTATGGGGTCTTCGTTGTCGCATTTTGCGCTTCAAAATACGCCCCACATTCTCTATTGGAGACAGGTCGGGACTGCAGGCAGGCCAGTCAAGTACCCGTATCCTCTTCCTCCGCAGCCAGGACTTTGTAATGTGTGCAGAATGTGGTTTTGCATTATCTTGTTGAAATATGCATGGACGTCCCTGGAAAATATGTCTTCTTGAAGGCAGCATATTGTGCTCCAAAATCTCTATGTACATTTCAGCATTAATGGTGCCATCACAGAAGTGCAAGTTACCTTTGCCAAGGGCACTGGCACAACCCCATACCATGACAGACCCTGGCTTTTGGACTTGTTGCTGGTAACAGTCTGGATGATCCTTTTCTTCTTTGGTCCGGAGCACACGGCATCCATTTCTCCCAAAAAATACCTGAAATACTGATTCATTTAACCACAGTACACGTTTCCACTGTGTGATGGTCCATCCCAGATGCCTCCAAGCCCAGAAAAGCCGACGGCGCTTCTGGACACTGTTAACATAGGGCTTCCTTTTGGCACAGCACAGTTTTAACTGGCATTTGTGGCTGTAACTACGTATTGTGGTACTTGACAAAGGTTTGCCAAAGTAGTCCTGAGCCCATGTGGTGATATCACTTATAGATGAATGATGATTCTTGATGCAGTGCCGCCTGAGGGATCGGAGATCACAGTTGTTCAGCTTAGGCTTGCGCCCTTGTCCTTTACGCACTGAAATTCCTCCACATTCCTTGAATCTTTTAATTATGTTATGCACTGTTGAAGGTGAAATAAGCAAATGTCTTCCTATCCTTCTTTGAGGAACATTGCTTTTAAACATTTCAATAATTTTCTCATGTATTTGTTGGCAAACTGGCGATCCTCGGCCCATCTTTGCTCCTAAAGGACTAGACCTTTCTTGGATGCTGCTTTTGTACCAAATCATAATTACAATAACATGTTGACATCACCTGTTTCAAATCACATCATTATTTAACCAATTTACCTGATTACTAGCCCTAAATTGCTCCTGTCCCAACCTTTTTTGGAATGTGTTGCAGGTCTGAATGACAGGAAAGGATGTATATTTACAAATGAAATTAGGTTAACCAGACAAAACATGAAATATTTTGTGTTCACATTGTCTGCAATGAAATACAAGTCAAAGTACATTTAGAAATCACTACTTTCTTTTTTTATTTGTGTTTTTCATACTGTCCCAACTTTTTCTGATTTGGGGTTGTATATGTCCTATATGAACTAAATTCTTTCTGCCAAAGCTAGAAGGGTTTTTCACATTATATTTTTGTCCCCTTTTCACTGGTTTGAAGTGGGCAGGGCTCAGTTGGGAAAATGTAATGTCACATACTTTGGTGCACCAACCAGAATCTCATGAGAGTTGTGGCGGTTATTACCTCCGCCAAGGAGGTTATGTTTATGGTTCCATTTGTTAATTTGTTTGTTTCTCAGCAGAATTTCGGAAAAAGAACTGGCCAGATGTTCATGACAATTGGTGAAAGGGTGTAGCATGGGCCAAGGAAGAAACCATTACATTTTGGTGTAGATCCAAATCACAGGGCGGATACACAAATTATCTTTCACTTTCGTTAACACTGCTAGATAGGGCGTTTGTGCTGCATTCATGTAGTGTAGGAGTAATTTAAAAAAATAGTTCCCGACTGGCAAAATTCACACTGTATTAACATTGTGAGATAGGGCATGAGATGGCAGAGGTCTGCACTCTCCAAGTGCCCTTGTTTGCTTATGTCATCAGGCTACTGTCAATCAAAGCTGATCAATCTCATTCTTTTTTTTTGTCAATATTTACTGTTAGAGAGAAATGCTTATAGTATAAAATAAAATATTATGGGGCTTTACACAGCATTTAATAACTATGGTTATAAAAATAAGACAGACTAAATCAAAGCATACCTGACATCTCACTTGACAATACTTTTTGTTTTGTGACAGTTTTGGGCCTGAGCTTGAGCCATAATTATATCAAACCTCCTCTACCTCCATCTCTGAGAAAAGTCTTATATGTAGAAACAGCACTGATATCAGACATTTTCACCTTCTTTGTGCAGTATGGCTAGTTAATCTATTAGAGCAGCTCATGCCTATGGGTTTTTCCTCTGCTCACAGAGGCTCAACGGATGGATCGTTGAGGCTTAATTTAACACCGCAAACAATAGAAAACAGCTGCAAATAACGGCAGGCGTCATGAGCTTATCAGCCTGAGCGGGGATTACAAGGGAAATGAATCATTAACACTATTGCCACTTGAATGCTGCTAAAGCACGATTGGCAGGATGAAAGCTGGGTGTTAGGAGGAGGAAAGGAAATGGGTGGAGCTGTGGCCTGATACCCAATGAAGCAGGTATCATTATCGGATAAGAGCTGCAGGAGGCCCAGCCAAAATGACCCCCTGTGTGTGTGTGAGTGAAGACAAAATAGAGTGAAGGAATGGAAGAAAGAAAATGAAAGTATGACAGACAGAGAACAAGTTAAACTGCATGCCCACTGCGCCTGGGCGAATCAGACATACACTGACACGCAATTCAAAGTCCATGAACCGATTCTGTCCCAACAACATGCTGACAGCAGGTGTTGAATCGTAATGTTGCCTTCTTCTATTTATAGTTTACTGTTGAGTTTTTTGTATTAACAGAAAGGCTTTGAGATGTGCATGGCATGGAGTGCACTGCAACCCCACGCCCGCCTCTCCCAATATGACACCAGGTAGATTTTAATGGCTTTATGGAAAACAGTGGGATGCCCCGCTGGTGAAGGGGATTCTGGGTCATGGAGGGATTTGTTAAGTTATTACAGTGTCTGGAGCAAGGCCCTTATCGGCACCTGCCAAGTCTTCGGCGGACCCAGTGGGATTGCACTGACCCTAGTGGAAGTAATGGATATTAGAAAATCTTCCCACTGTGAGGAGGGAGGAAAGGGGGACAGAGTTTGGAAAAGGCAGCGAGGTAGGAGAAATGGACAGAACCTCAAGGACACCAAGCATCAGTATAGCAGCACTATAAATGAGCAAAGATGTCTGAGTCACAGAAGTAGGGAATGTTGTGTGAGAAAGAAAATCTGATGTGGAATGT
Source organism: Gymnocephalus cernua (assembly GCA_023631565.1). Taxonomy (NCBI): domain Eukaryota; kingdom Metazoa; phylum Chordata; class Actinopteri; order Perciformes; family Percidae; genus Gymnocephalus; species Gymnocephalus cernua. The sequence goes on from CM042429.1 coordinate 33,498,734, forward strand.
AAACTGATAAATGAGTAAATTACTTGAATTACCAGATTATAAAAACAAATGTCAGAAGTCCCCATCAAGAGGTCACACCTGAAACACGGAGGACAGCAGAAGCAATCATTTCACCTTAAGGAGAGGCTATATGTTGCCTTCCTGCTTTTGACCCTGGCCATGTGTGCACCCCCTGTAAGTGCATTTCTTCATGTAATATTAATAATAATAATTATTAATATAATTTAATTCTCAACCCACACACAATCTAAACGTCACACTAACTAGAAATGTACAAAGAAACGTAAAGACAATAAAACTTGCTGAGCGGACTGAGCCCTCACCGACTTCAGTCGTACGTACTATGACGTGTTCACTGTCATCACATCAACTCTGTGAGAGACTGCAAAGATGCTAATATCAAAACACAATATCCAAAAGTCAAGTTATGGAATGAGAAATGGCTAAAATTGAAAATGTATTTCTTTTCATGCAGTGAAAAGTCTGCCAGACTCATGCTACATGCACATCGTCCAAGATCAAGTCTAGCTGTGCAACCATCCAGCATTAATAGAGACAGACTGATATTGGGGACTATGCACACGTCTCACATTAACAGAAGCCACTCACAGAGGGGCTGGCTTTCTGACAAGTGCTTTAGTATCACAGGTTGCCCCTTCTCAAGGTCTAAACCAAAAACAATGCAACTCATTCGCTTACAAAAGCACTTCAGTCATCTACCACACTGTACGAACAGCATTGCATAATATAGTCTAAAGCAATATGGGTTGTACATCTCTTTTGATTAAGCATTGCCTGCCTTGAGACAAACCAGACACAAACCAGGCCAAACTAATCAAAGCCAAGCATACATGTTTCCAAGCTTGTCATATCTTCTGTTGGTTTAGAGTGTAAAATGCTTTACCTTTTTTCTTTTTAATGCAGATCTCAAAGGCTTACACAAAATTATATCCAGTGGATAAACTGTCAGGAAGGAGGCAGGATCAAGTGACTCCTTACTGGGAAGCAAAAATAGACCAAGGAGAAACCGATTCTTTGGTATTGTTAGGGCTTTAATGTTGGTCTGTCATTATGTGTCCTGTGTGGAGATGACAATGTTTAGAGATCTGGCCCTACTGCACCAGAACACACTGCAAAACCAGCCCTGTTAATCATTCATCGGGCTGGTAGGATATTGACTCAGTGTAGCAGCTTAGATGGAAAGTGCGTTAGGACACAAGTGAAATCCATTGTCTCCATGGCTCACTTTCATACACCGTGTAGTAGGGCCAGAAAGGCAAGGGGCATAGAAAAGGGGATGTAGACACAGTTTTGCTTTAGGGATTTGAAACCTAGAGGATAGAGGAGGATTTTTATGTCTGCACTTTCTTGTAAGGCAAGAAAAGGAAAATTACCCAGCAGTAAATAGATGAGTTTGATAAGGCCTCCTAAATATAAGTCTTATCTCTCTCTCAATTTGAAACAGCCATGGAAGAAATAGGCCATGTTGTCAGTCAGGATTTTAATTAAAAACAGAAGGAAAGTCTCTCACTCTTTCTCTGTGTGTGTGTGTGTGTGTGTGTGTGTGTGTGTGTGTGTGTGTGTGTGTGTGGAGAGTTGTTTTAAAAACATTTATTCACGCTTATCACCTTCAAATGGCCTTGTAATACTCATTGTTTTGGTCTGGCTCAACCTGCCTGCTCCAATCGTATTCACTGTGTGAATGAGTTGGTGAGAGAGAGAGAGAGAGAGAGAGAGAGAGAGAGAGAGAGAGAGAGAGAGAGAGAGAGAGAGAGAGAGAGAGAGAGAGAGCGAGAGAGAGAGAGAGAGAGAGAGAGAGAGCGAGAGAGAGAGAGAGAGAGAGAGAGAGAGAGAGAGAGATGACATGACCCCATGTCTATTAATCAGCAACTCAGCTAGGCTCACATCACTAGAGCAGATAAGACCGCCTGTTGTCACACAGGTGGAAGTAATGGCTGGGAAACATCCTTGTCCGATAGCAGCTTGTCCGAATGCTGAGCTGTGAACTGACAAAGACACGTACAAGGCCTGGAAACAGAGAGCCGCTGTCAACCCTTGACTGATAACAGCTTGAGTGAGTGGAGCGCAAGTCAAGAGGAACAAGTCAAAGCAGACAGATAACACAGTGGCCTAAATGTGATTATGGCTCATCATCAGTACGACACTGTTCCACTAAACATTGATTTGTGCCATCTTCTGTATCTGAGGCAGGATAGACAACACAAACCGTCTTCTGTAATTGTAATGGTCTGTTTAATAGTCTGTTTAAGAAAGTAATCCTCTAGAGTTACTTGGACATCCCTTTTTTGTTTCTACTGAAGATGTGTGATAGAGATGATCTGTTGTCTGGTTTGGGTTGTTAGACAAGGCCCTATAGTCCAACCCTAAACAGGGGAGGGGGGTGTATGGAAATTAACAAATGACGAAAAGCACATACTGACATGACATATCTATAATGCATAGAGAGCCCGAGAAAGCAAGTGGGTTATTAGCCTGGATTTAACCACTTGATGGTGGGAGCTAATCGAACATGTAGAGGGAGGGAACTGCACAACTTGAGCCAGGTGAAGAAATATTTTCTGTTCTGAGGAAGTACAGCGAAACAGGTACTGTGGTACTTCGCAAAATGTCCACGTTAAACTGCACTTTCACTTTTGTGTTTAAATCAAGAAACTGGTTCAAGACCTTGACATTTTAGTAAAGGTACGGTACATTTTTATCTTTTTTTTAAGTTTTCTGATTGCAAAGTTGTTACCATGCCAGTTTTAGAAAGGTCAAGTTTCAAGTATAAAAGCAGAGTCCCAAATCAAGTCCATGGCAATAGTGTCAGGTGCAGATCTCCAATCTAAATGCATAAAAACCAAGTCTAAACAAATAGCCTCACAGTTCGGATTTAAGCATTTAAGAGTACACTGCTTGACTTTGTTATAGTGCCTAATACTGCCTCAGAACTGGGCATTTCTCCTCACAGTTTACTGTTCAATAATGTTGAGTTTTAAAACATGAGGTGTATGAAATGCTATGGTATATGAAGTGTCAGCAAGAAGTATTTACAAAAGTGTTACAGCAGAATTAGTAAATTACAGCAGCAGTGCAACAGCATAGGAGCCAATCCTCCAGAGACACGTTTGTAGTGAGTCAAAAGCATAACCCTCAAAACAACAGCAACAACCTTTGAGTGAAATATGCAACAAAACCAGTACAGCCCATAATACACAATACTCACAACACATCTGTATCCATATTCAACTAAGCATACGGCAGACAAGCAAAACACAAAATATGCTCAGCTACTAAAAGAGACCAAACAACAATTACTACAGTGAGAGCAATGAAAAACCAGCAGTGCTAACAGCCTGATATAAGCAAATAAACACAGACTGAACAGAGCCATGGCATAGCATTTAGCACAAAAAGCAAAACTCTTACCTTGTTGAAGTGAAGAAGTGATCCCTGGTGTCCCTATAGGAAATATTGTTGTAATCCCAAACAGGAAAACTCCTGTTCCTGCTCTAAGTAAATGGATGTTGTGCTTACCATAAAGCCCATATTACAGGAAATTATGTAAATGGGGTGTGTGCAAGAAAATTTTTACATCCATAAAGCAGTTTACAATATTGGCCTCTACTAGACAGGCCCACAGTGAGCTAAGAGGCAACAACCAACAGGAAAATATACCATCAAACTCAAACTCAGTGGAAAACACTCAATATAGCGTTGGGCAATATGGCTGAAATTAATATGACAACACATTTCCCTAAAAATATCTCTACCTCAACATGGAAATGCAGGCAAAATTCAAAAAAATGAAAATCAAACTCATGTTCAATGTAATGAATCACTGTTATCTTAGCCAGATAATCAAACTGAATTACCACAGCTAAAATCCCACAACATGAAAACTAAATGGGGAAACAAGACACAAAACAACATTCTAGCAAGCCTGAAACACCAAACAATATTGTAAAATTACAATGCTGTATTTGAACTATTACAATGTACTGTCAAACAAGGACCAGAATAAAACTAAGCTCAGCCACTAGTCAACCAAAGCTAATGCAGATATAACAGCATTTACATTACATTACATTACATTACAAGCAAAGCAAAACAAACAGCAGCAGCCAAGCACACAAACACAGCCATGAAATCACAAAAATGCTAATTCCTACCTTGAAAAGAGTCATTGTGGTGCCGAGTAAAAACAGGAGCAACAGCAACTTCCAGTTGGAGGCGGCGTTTTAGGCCCAAAGCTGATATGAGAAATTACAGGCAAACTGGGTCGATGAGTGGTGGCAATTGCAGCAGGGATATCACAACTATTTCCTCAACAAAGCCGTCCTGAAGCGATACAAGTATAATGTTAGCAAGCTAGTTTGCTCAGTAAATGCTACATGGCGGCAGAGCAAAACAGAGGACAGGATATTGAGACTTTCAATAGCATCTGGCCTTTTGTGAACAATCAGATTCTGTGACACTTGTCACCATTAAAAAAAAAAAAAAAAATTAAGGTCTCCATATAAATGTGACCTATTTGTGTTACAATTTGTAGGAATAACTATCAAAGGAAGTCACCATGTTTGGTGCACAGCAATCAAAATAAAGTTTTTGACCATGCAAAAAAAAACTGTTGCAGGGACTACAACAGGTGACAGGTTACATTGGACTCAGTGTTGAGAAACTGCTGCGTTGGAAGCACATCAGGCCAAGTCAATTTCCATGTCACCACTCATGGTAAACCCACACAGGTGCTTTTAATTGTGCCTGATTCAACCTCCTCTCAGGACAGTGTGGGTGTGGCCCGCAGTGCTTTATCAGTAGGCTGGTTCGAGATGAACTGCGCCTCGCCTGTAAAGTGGATGAGAGCAGGTGGCAGCAGACAAAAAGCTGCGGTAAAGTCGGACGGTTTCCAGCCGTTTCCAGCAGCCTTCAGGCTGAACAGAAAGTCACAGAAACACTCACATCTTGTTAGGTCCGATTCCGATTTAATAAAATGTTATCAGACCCATATATCAGCTTGTACAATCTCCAGTTGTTTTTATTAAGACAGAGTAGCTGTCAAAATGCTATACATGCCATCTGTTGCTCATGTTTATAAACAACAGACTGTAGATGATCCATAATCTGAACGGATTTAGTCTCTCTGACTTCTAAACGTAACTATCAGCCACACAACATTTGTTCTGTACAGAATAGGCCTTTAAATCAGACAAATAGCAACTAAAATCCCTCCAATTCAAAAACTATGAAAAACATTTATATAAAACATCATCATGTTGAGTCGATTCTGAACCAATCAGCTGTTAGATCAGCTGAGAGGCCAGCGTTTCCTGTTATGCCCTGGGTCCCCCTGGGTCTTGCAGTCGGTGGAAAACAACTGCGCTGCCTGCGTCTCAAACCTGTGGCCGCCTTGATATTGTGAGGTTATCGCTGCCTACATATGCATAGCGTCAGAGCAAGTCAGGATTAAAGGAGAACTCCGGCCAATTTTTACGTTAATCTTGCTAAATATAACTATGCGAGACCTGTCTATAGCAAAAACAGTTAGCGCAACAGCAGCTACATAGACGGAGCTGCTGCAGCTAATGCCCACCGCTCCCACTTAGCTAAACGGCAGTTATGGGGGCATAAGATAAATAGTGCCTTTGTGTATCTTAACAGGACACAAAATGCAATTAAAATGTCTGTGAAAACATGAACAGGGCCCTTACATGACAACAAGAGGCATTTTCAACATTCACCTACCCTGTTAGCTACTAGCTAGCTAGCTATCGTCTGGGACTCTGGGAGTGTTCAGTCAGGCTTCAGTAATAATCATCATGCAGCAGCCCCGTGTGTATTTGTAGCATATATATGGATATATATGATATATATCCATTTTGTGTGCGATCCATCTGGCGTTGGAGAGTAGTATTCTCTGCCGACAACAATCACGAGAGCGCCCGCTGGTCTGGAGGATGTCCTCCGGAGGACCGGTGATGCCATCGCGGCACAACACCCACACGAACACCACCAGTTGCCCGAAATGCGTGATCTTGGAGCAACTGCTTCATCTGCCTGTTGCCCCTCTGTCTGTCTGGTTCTTTCCAACTCTTGTGAGGCCAGTTCTTCGTCTGTATTCTCGGGTTCGAATAAATAAGGACGACCATCAAATTCAAAAGCCTCTTCCATATGTTCAATATCTTCTTATTCTCCATAGTTACGTTACTCCAAGCTTCTTCCCTTGTGAACACCTCCGCTCTTCACGCTACACTATATGCTCCACCGACCTAGCTACACTGTTATTTATCTTGCTACAACTGAATTCACACGGGACTTCAGCATGAGACTGCCGCTAGCCGTCTGTTAGTGTTTTACTGAACAAGGCACAGGCATAATTCTACCCGTTTCCATGTAGTTACATAGTCAATAAAATGCTCATAACCACTACAGCGCTCAATTACCTATTTTTGAGGGGAAATAAACCCCCCAAAAATCGCCGCGAATGCATCTCCGGAGGACAGCAACCAGCGGGCGCTCGATCGATTGTTGTCGGCGCGGCAAGCGAGGACGGTCGGAAAACTACCACAACGATCCCCACGGAGAGAATACTACTGTCCAACGCCAGATGGATCGCACACAAAATGGATATATATCATATATATGCTACAAATACACACGGGACTGCTGCATGATGGATTATTACTGAAGCCTGACTGAACACTCTCGTCCCAGACGGTAGCTAGCTAGCTAGCAGCTAACAGGGTAGGTGAATGTTGAAAACGCATCTTGTTGTCATGTAAGGGCCCTATTCATGTTACACAGACATTTTAATTGCATTTTGTGTTAAGATACACAAAGGCACTATTTAGCTTATGCCCCCATAACTGCCGTTTAGCTAAGTGGGAGCGGTGGGCATTAGCTGCAGCAGCTTCGTCTATGTAGCTGCTGTTGCACTAACTGTTTTTGCTATAGACAGGTCTTACATAGTTATATTTAGCAAGATTAACGTAAAAATTGTCCGGAGTTCTCTTTTAAGTCGTACACAAATCTAACCGGCACGTATTGGGCGGCGAACACCGGTGATCGATTCTGTGCAGACCTGGCTAATCTCGAACGAGCCTGACATCTCCCACGCTCACCTGTTAGCGTTGCTGTACCTGGTAGGCCAGGACAAAGTACATCTTCATTCTCATTAGTACATGGAGTCTGGTGGCTTTGCATGGCATAGCTTGACCCAACTTCAACCGGAGTAAAGGTTCAGCCAGAATAACTGAAAACACCTGTGTAGGTTTGCAGGGCAGATATTGACAGCATAGCGTCTAACTACAGGTACATCTCACTTCCCTTAAATTGCATCCCTGGCTCCTCCACTTGCCTGTCCCACCGAGGAAGCATGGGAGAGACCGAGGAATGGGAGGAGAGAGGAAATGCGAAAATGTGTTTTAGAGGGATTTGACTTCCTGTCCTCTGAAGCATCACGTGGATTTGTCAGCTGTATGGGCGGAGTTAGCAAATGGCTTTCAGCTGCACGGCTTCCGGGAAGGCTGCTCACGTGTATCCTCACTCCTAGCTCCTCGGAGATCCCCCTTGATGCTCGCTCCCCGGGGCAGAAATAAGAGCCTTTGAGATGGCCTTCACAAAGGAGGGCCAGAACAACTTCCTGTTCAATCCAGGATCGAGGAGCTATCAAATAAAGGAAGTGAGATGCACCTTATGGCTGCTTCTGCTCAGATGCAATAGGCCTATATTACAAAAGTAGCCCTAGAATTATCAATATAGTGACATCATCTACCTCAGCACAGAAATAATCCATGTAAGAGATCACAGTGCAGCTATATGTGAAGACTGCAATTCATAGTTCAAGTAATATTGTATGCTTCACCAGCAGGTTTAGGGCAGAAGGAAAAAACTATACTGAAAACTATACCCTTGAATAGGGAGGTACCTTGTGGAACAACATTAAATTATGGTCTAGTACCATTTTTGTGGACGAATAGTCATGGATGAAAGGTCTCCATTCATGACAGTGTTCTTCACAGGCTTGCCTATGCCTATGTTAATTTTTTTATTTCTCTTTTCGGCAATTTCTTTTTCAGATAAAATGCAAACATTTTCTAGTAGTTACTGAGGGAAGAACGGCATTACTAACTTGCTTTATTTCCTCACATTTTTGTTGTGGGTTCACGCTGAGATCCAACAGCATCCATTTCTTTTCCCTGTAAATCTGCCCATCTCTGATGTTAGCATGACACAGTTTGTCACATTGGATAGTTCCTCTGTTTTTCTCTTAATTTCTCTGTCATTTTCTTGCAATGACAAAGGGCCTCTGAGGCAGCTATTACCTTTTTCCCCCCTCCATTTACCATTTGTTCAACTGTGCAAGCCCCATTGTTTTAATTTCATGCAAGACGTAGTTTGGTGTTTTGGTTAAATCTAAAGTGTATTTAAAAGTGAAAGCCATTCAGTTTTTCAGAGCTGGAGATGAAGGCAGTATTTATGAAAAGTACACATCTTTTATCAATCAAGTGTTGCCTTGTGGTTTTTTTGTGTACCTTAATGAGGCCAGGATGCAGAGCTTAAACAAATCTGACTTGTTTATGTTTTGCAATGTTTCATCTGTGGACAGGAGACAAAATTCACATTTGCATGCTTGTTGAAACCACCCACTCCACATATCAAGCCACCGGGTGATCAAAAGTCGAGTTAATAGGGATGCCGCACAAGGGGGAGTTTAATTACTTTACTACCTAAAATACTTTCAAATGATGTTTAGGCTGATGCTGGAAGTGTGTGTCTGGCAGTGGGGAAAGGCTGGGTTTAGAGAATTTCTGAGTCAAAACAGCTGCCTTATTTGTATTGTGGGATTTAGAAAACAACTGGAGCAGAGATCAATAAGGTGTAATAGGCCTGGGAATGAAATGATGCCAAAGTGTCCCACGTCAATGAATCTGCTTATCTCTATCTGCCAAACTCCAGTCTACTAGCCCATGCTTACTCACCTGTAGGTTACTGATAGTGAACTGTAGAGCTTGCAAGAGCACTAAATAAGACCTGAGTTCAACTCTGTGCCCTTGACTTATCTGTGGAGCCAGAGGTATTTGTCCTACATACTGCATGATAAGCAGGTGCAGATGAGGTTATGGTAAACAGTTTAGGGATTTATTTTTGACTTTATTTTACTGCCTAAAGCAGAGTAAGTACAGTATCACTAGGGAAAGTGCCAGGGGTAGATGTCTCCAAATTAATCCTGGTCTAAGGACTATAAACTTCCATTATACTGTAGTTTTGTGTCAGCAACTACCCTGTTATTTGTTCACTAGATGACTCTGGAGTGTATGTACTTGGGTATGTGTTTGTGCTTTGGGAGTCACATCATGGCCTTCAGCTATTGCAAACACTAGATATAGTTAGATATAGTTGACCTACTTTTTCTACATACTCCCACTCCTCTCTTTTCTTGCCCACCTGCATCACATGCATATACTGTAATTGCATCTTTGTGGTTGTACCATTGTAAAAAAAAAAAAAAAAAAAAAAAAAGACTACAGGCAAAACCCTCTCCTGGCATAGTTCGATAAGGCATGTGAACATGCACCCTGCTATTCTCTTATCTCGCTGACATGCTCAAAACACCCACATGCCAGTGCTGAGCGTGACATGTGCAGCCCGGCATTATTAGCGTGATAGGAATAGGTCCTTTTATTCAAGGACGTGACGATCATGACAAATGCTGCACCAACCCGAGCCGCTGTCGTCATCACTCTAAATGAGTTTTCCCTTCTTGGAGGCGACTTTGTGCAGTGATTGGTCTGACTGGAAACGTGAATCCATTGGTGAGTAGCGAGGAAATTGGAGACTGAGTGACAGGTTAACACCCGTCAACCGCACGGGAGCAGGTGCTGATCTCCTGGTCTGTCTCATTTGACAACTTATGGTGCTGATGGAAGAGTGTCGGAGCTTGACTTGAACTGATCGGCCCTTATGTGGCCAAATATGCAATAGAAGGTTTCAGAATATATTTATTCATTCACCTTTGTCACAAAAATCTTGGAATGTGGCTGTACTGTGTCTCAAGTATTTCCTTATTTATCGCCTACAAGACAAAATGATGTTCAGTTTCATACAATTGATTAAATATTAAATGACAGCCTGACCTGGCCATTACCACATTGCCCATGTCTTCTATTAATCAGGTGACTATGTTATGAGTATTTTTTGTGAAGTTTCCTTGAGATATAACTAGACAGAATCTACATGGTCCACTGAATGTGATCTTAAACTACCTACACTGCACCTAACACCCTGACCAGGCTCTTCACAAATAAATGGTGACTTGGATATTAAAATAGAAAGGAAAGCTGCCAGGTGTGTTATATTCAGAAGCCTTGCTGTGGATCTCAGCCTTTCATTGTCATGCATTGCTCTCAGGTCTTTAGCAGTTTTTTTCCCAGCCTTAATGAATGTGTGAGCCACAACACGTACAAGTTCTGACCTTGACAAGCACAATGGGCTTCAAAGTCCCACTGACTATAAGTGTGGTTAACCATAGTTACATTGGATGTGTTTGTGCAGTCCAACACAAATACTCTTGTGTGACTAGTTTACTAGTTGCAGATAAAATGATTGCAAGGATATTAAATTTTGAATGACATCATCGATAGTCTATTCATACGAGAGGAGTTAACACAGGATCAGAAAATACAAAAGCTTTCATATATTTCACTGGGAGATTCAGGGGTTTGTCTTCAATGCAAGTGTCTGCAGAAGCTAGAAGGGATAAGAGGATTTAAAACAGGGATCTAGGTAACAAAAGATGAGCAACGAACAAAAGAATCAATGTATTATAATTCCTTTTTTTATACAGTAAATAAAAGCTGTGAGATAATAAGAATATGATTCAGCTTACTCTTTAACATATACACGTGTGCGTGACGTGCATCAGTGAGGTAAGTAGTAGATTAACAAATCATGTCAGTGATGAAGAAAACTTAAAGAGCAGCAGCCACAATTATTTGCTGTTGTATAGCCATTATTTGGCATATATTACCATGACAATGCAGGTATTTAATCCAAATAACTTCAATTGACTCTAAACCTACACCAAAATTCATTATATCATCAAAGACAATGGTAATATTGAAGCATATTAACATATTTCTTTGAAATTGTAATGCTAAAAAGCACTAAATCACCTCAGGTGCTCTTTTTAGGAGATATTTTGAAATGATCATGTTTTGATCCTTAGCTCATGTAATTTAGCCTAATCCTATATTCCTTAAAATAGTACCAAGTCTGCCAATAGCAGTATAATTTAAGGATATGATGGTGGAAGTGGTGTTTTTTTTATGTTTAAACATGATATTTTGCACCTATTGTTGTAAGACTGTATGACATGCAAAGGCCTTATGCCACTACAGTCATGTAGTGGCATAAGGCCTTCCAGGAACTGACTTTATGTCATCAGTTAATGTCTTGGAGAAACATTGCATTGAGCCCCTTCCTCCCATTTTGCCCTCAGCATTGACCAGCGTCACACAAACATGCACAAACAAGCAACTTAAAGGTTATTTAAAGGACAGTGATCAATAATGCTCCTGTAACTCCTACTTAATCTCCATAATGAGCTTTATTGCAGCAATTAATCATGTCCTAGCAGCCAGTGCCCAGCCTCCCAAAAGAATGCTGGCAGAATAAAGGCCAGGCCCGACTCGTGCTCCCCACAGCTGACTTCACAAGGATCCCATGGTAAGGAGATCCTGTTCTAAGAATTAGACTGGCCTCTTCAGTTGATAGCAGTTTGATTTTCCATATTGGCATTAAGCAATTCATCAAACTTGTATTAAAAAATTTCCCAGATATGACCGCCATTATATACGGAAAAAAACTCATTCTTTAATCTGTTATGAGACTATCCTGTCCGTTTGAAATTGTTTGAAATTGTTTGAAATTGTTTTTCATGGTGATTATCTTCAACGGAAACAGTAACTCATCAATAAAACAAAACACAAAATGCATTTCAGAAAGCAATATAAACAAAAGATAAACAGAGTTCTGTCACGATACACTCCATGGATTTAGTGTGCAGTTTCCCCATAGAGACTAATTTTTCTAAAACCACAGGAATTGTGCTGAAGATGAAAGGTATCTATATTTGATTTTCCAAAACCTTTGTACTGTATATTAATTATTAATTGAGCGGAAAACTCATTTTGAATTTAACTCCTTAATCATCCACACAATGCTTTCCCCCATGATTTCATAAAACCATAAAAATGCCACTTTTATCTTAAAAATGTCTTGCTGCTACTGCTGCTGCATTAAGAACTTATCTCCTCCAGACACATGTCTTTAAGGGTCAGACAATGCCATCAGATGTATTGTGTTTTTTCATGTGTATTGAAATGTCCCCGGCTTCCAAGAGAAGATTATCCTGTGTCAGTTAAGATGATGTGCTTTTGTGAAGTCTCAAAATCTTCATGTTTGATTTAGGTAAGGCGCCATTTGACGGCCCGAATCTGTGAAACTGATAACACTTGTACGCAGCTTGATCTAAAAATTATTTTTTGCCGTTTTTTGCAAATGGGTACTCAATTCTCTATATTAGGTGGGAAGACGAGTAAGGCAGGTCTGAGAGGTAGCAGGTGGTAGATGAGGGGGGCAGCCCCAGCCCTCTTATGATGAATGATTCAGCTGCATTTAGAAAACTATTGATTCTGTCCTGGGCCTAATAGAAGGTGATGATGGCACAGAGGTGAATCCATTACCGGGTAAGAAGCTGCGTCAGGTACATAGAGGGCTAATGTGTGTCCTTTCCCATTTGTCATCAGCAGCGTATACGCAACTGGATGAGCATGCAAGTGTGGCATGACGGTGTGCTCCTGTCTTCTGCACCCATAGGTGGATTGTCTATTCATTTTAACAGCAACTCCAAAAAAGGCCAAAAGGCACTTTGCCACTCTGTGTATCCTGCCTGAGGAATATCCATGTCAAACCCAGACAGAAAGAAAGCAAAAGGAAACAAAGCAGCTGTCTTTACTGAGTCGAGATCCTCTCTGTCCCCATCTGAAGCAATGCTTTTCTGGCTGGGAGCAAGGCAGACCCCACACAATCAATAAGTCCTTAGGGACAGCAGTGTCTTTGTGAACAAACAAGCACCTCTCATGACAGAGCACAATTCACTTTTTTATACAGTAGCCTGACTGTAGACTTTGTTAGGGTGTGTTAAATGGAAATGAAATAGTGAAAAGAATATTTGTGTTTTGGTAGTTGTTACTGACCAAAGAAAAACATATTTTATTAGTATTTTGACAAAATGAACATCTTTCAGAAAATACTTGACTCAGGTTATTATAGTTGGATCAATATTCTATTATTGTTCAGTTATGTATAAAAACTGAGCTCAGCCAAACAAACAATCCATCACAAGATCAGCACAAGGGGCATCTAGCCACTGCCAACAAGGTTAAGAGGCTTTAGAAACAAACAAAGTCTCTCTTGATGTGTTGGCGTTTGCCATTTTTCTGGCATTGCCATAGGGTGAATTGCTTCACTGTTTCCATGAAGGTCTTGTGACATTTGATTAGAAAGCCTTTTGGGAGTTCCTACATGCCTTTTCCTGAGTCGTTTGAAGTGTTTGCAGCTCAGTGGAGCTATATCAACAGCAGCTGTGAAACCTCTAAGGCCTTTTCTTTTAGAATCCAAAAAGGTATGTCTTTCTATCTCGTAATCTTTTGACTAACCCTCTGCCTCTTGCTTGAGAGAAAATGAGGACCTGGATCCCCATTCCTTCTCCTATAGATTTGATTTTAAAACATTTTGTCTCAGCACTGAATTTTTATAATTCTGTGTAAAACATTCAATATCAAATTCTACTATTTTGCATACTAGTTTGCATAAATATCTGCATTAGATTTTCTGGTGCATACTCAACATCAAACAGTAGCATATCTATTTCAAATAATGCAGTTGGCTACGTATTGGAAGCTGAATGTGCAGGTATATTATTTTCTTAACCAGTTTAGAGAGTTAAAAAGTGCAACTTGTCAGTCAAATGAACAGATGATCTATATTATATATATAGATTATATATTAGTATAGTCTGACAATGATACATTGTTTTGCATTATCTTTTTAAAATGCGTACATTTAGATTTGCATTCCTTGCAAACATTGCTATATCCAGGTATGTACAAACAATTGACTGTGCTTCTTTTTAGGTACCCAGAGACAATGAATATGTGGACAAAAGATTAAAGTGCCGGGAGTTCACATCACCCAAATCATTACTATCATTAGTTATTTATTTTCATGGCTGTAATTTCACATTGTGTCTTTGTACAGGCTGTTCCCCTCTCGTTATCTTAACATACAGCCGTTTGCTCAAGGGGATAGTATTTTTAGCTCAGGAAAAAATTGTATGGAGCTTATTTACCGCCATCATATCATCAAACTGTCAAGAAGCATCTTTTGCCGACTAAACCTTTCGCGTATCTGTGTACTCATAATTGATTCTCTGTTATATCGCCAGCAAAATGCCACCGAGATAACTGTGCACTGCAGTGTGGATGGTATAAAACCCTCACTGAGGTTTGATAGACTGTCACATCTTATCACAACTTTGAAACACTGAGAGGAAGGAGAGAGAAGGGGTGAATATGCACTCGACTCCTGTACCTCAAAAGGTGTTTCTGTGCTAAACATTTTCAAAGCGCTCTGCCTTGAAAATATCATTTTGTATTTTTTCAGGTTAGTGGAAACGCAAGTATTAAGTGAGACAGAGGTAACAACTGACTTCAAGCGACAAACTTTGAGATTTTGTGAAAGTTTGTGTTTGGAACTTTCCGTACAAGCCATGTGAAGTGCAAATAGAAATGTGGGCACAGCAAATACCAGGTAAGACTACAGACACAATGGTGATTGCTTTCCATTAAGTAGGACGAGGGGAGCAATGTTTAAAGCCATAAAATTAACCTTGTTTATGTAAATGACCCGTAGCTAAGGCTCAACCCCCTTAGTGACAGTTGCTAAGCATGTCGAGGTTTCCATTCTAAAATGGCACCTGTGCAGTTCACAATACAAATAGTGGCAGATTTAGAAGTTCATTTTAACTGTCACTGCGCGACGTGAGTCTCAACACGATCTGAGTCGTGTTGAGTTGCGCATGCTCAGATTTAAACAATTTACGGCATAACAACAGTAACAGAAGATGGGAACAGCAATAACAGAAGATATGAAAAATTGAAATGGCAGTAATGTATTGTTTAACGCATCACATGTACAGTATCTTAATGGCAATGCACACCTCTTCAGCATGTGAAAAGATCCAAAGCTTGACAGGCCTGTCGTACCTAGTTATGGTTGCTAAGCTGTGATTTGCCAAGAGCGGTTTGGGGGAGGGGTTTAGCAAACGGTCAATTATTGCTGACTTCATATATGCAGAATATAATATAGCAGCAAGGGGGTAAGCGAACATCCGGAAAGCGTGCCTCCTATGGGGAGATTCTAAGGCTAACAAGCCATCACCTGCCGTTGGCATCCCATTGACTGCCATTCATTTTGGCGTCACTTTGACAGTGAATAACTTTACAACTGAAGCATTTAAAGACTCTATTTGTCCATTGTTTATTTCTAAAGAAAAACGACAATGTATAAAAGGCTCCATTACCTTGTATCTTACGTTATGGCCCCGTAGCAGGCGTTTTTGTAAAAATAGGCTAACGATTGTGTCATGACCACGTGACTTTCTGTCGCAAAGTAGAGAAATGACCTTATAGTCAGGAGAAGTTTGCAGGCAATTGGGGGGATGTGGAGGCATACAGTCAATGGAGATATTTCAAATATTTCATCAATGTTTTGATGGATTGGAAATACTTCAGTATGTGACAAGTAAATTCATATGAAGTAACATTTATCCACGATCCACTTTATCCACAAGATTCGGAATGATTGAGATTTCTCTTGGTACAGCTACCAGAAGACTTACACATTTCAGACAGGTTGCTCAGGTCACATCTACGTTGTCAAACTCAGTTTGAGGCTGCGATCAGCCATCACTGGAAAAGTGCTTCTAATTGACTTCATTGGTCTGCGTCGAAGTCTATGGCATCGCTGTGTCCATTTATTTCACTGTCTATGTGTAGCAGCAGGTTCAGGACCATGGACAGCGTTACACCAAATTTATCTTTTTTCAGTTGTATAACATCTGCAAATTGATTAATATAGCTGAGACACTTATAGTAATTAAACTAAAAAAAATAATAACTTGTTATAGCACCTTTCATGCAGGGAGGCAGACAAAATGCTCCACAAAATAGGATTAAAAACACTTCACTTTAACTGATTTATTACTTTCATGATAGCCAACTGCGTTCATCTGTCCTTGAAACTCCTTTGCTCTTTTGTGTTTCTGTCAAAACAAATTATTATTACAAATTTATAATTACACATGCCAATCCTGACACGTTGGCTTTGAGCTGTAAAACACAAGTATTTATCCAAAAGGCTCTCTCGATTTAGGAGCCCTGTTAATGATTTGTAAAAACATTAGACAAAAATAAAATGACTCTCAACAGCATGGGGAGAGCCTTTTGATGTTTCTTTTGAAAACTTGCAACATTAAAGGCATGTGTTGACAAGCCTGTGATGTCCTGCTGTGGTGAGACTGAGAAAACACCCTCCAACAAAGAACACCATCTTCCCTCAGCATCACCAGCCATGCTCCTCTAGCCAATACTCTGCACCGAGCTCATTCCCCCCTGTGTGTCGGCTTTGAACGTCAGCCCCATGTCTGAGTCCCCAAGTCACATGAAATCACAAACGTCAACCGTCACATCACATATTTATCTGGACAATGACTGTGACAGAGTTCTGCTGGGTCTTGCTAATCAAACATGCTCTTTGTCAATGTGCTATGTTAAGGGCAATCAAATTATGACTTTTAATGTCAGATTGTCAGTGATTTGATATCAGATCTTTATCACATCAAAAGTGATTACTGTAAAATGATATAAGTGTCCTTAGTTAAACCATCAAGCTTTCATACAACATGTGGTTTAAAAGTTAAATCTGGTCATGTGTATAACAACTATTACGTAAGTCAGTTTCATGAGTTTACAGTCAAAGTAGATCTAGACACAACCTTAAACTAGGAGTGAAACGTGGGCTCAAATGAATTGGAATAGAAAGCACTTTTTATATTCACAAATAAAACAAACTGGTTATTCACACTTACTAGATACAAAATTTATAGCAGAGAAAAACGCAGGTTGCTCTCACACACTTGCATCGCTCCTGAAACAGCAACAGCTCTCCAAAGTCAACCTTTCACTACGCTGGAAAGCTGTCTTTTTTTTGCAAATGGCAAAATTACAGTGTGTTACATAATAGTACCCCAAAGTTGTCAGAGTAAATAATAACACCTCACTAGTTTTATGATAGTGTACCTTAGTGAAACCTGTGACCCCTGCCCCGAAGTCTAACCACCGACCTCTGCTTGAAAAGCTGTAGTAGTTCCACCCAATATTGTTTTCCTCCCATAGTTACGATGAGTCACCATTTGACCTGTCAGAAAGGTTTAGGGGGAATTGAGCATACCACTGTCAGCCACTCTGCCCTCAGGCAGATGACGATCTCTGTGCATGTCACAGGAGTGCTGCTAGTCCACAACACACATCGACAAATGTCACACCCTCAAAACACATCCTGAATATGTGGAAGCTATAATTTCAGGGAGAACAGGGAACTATATGAATTGTATGCAACACAGATTGGTTAGATTTGATGCTATTATTATATAATTGTTATTATTATTAATGTGTAATTATAAATATTTTATTTGCTGCAAAGATGACCTTTACAATTGCTTTGATTTTTAATATCTGTAAACATGTAATATACATCAAATACAGGAGAGACAGGAGGGTATTTTTAAATTAGTTATTTTATTAGTAGCTTTATTTTTTTATTGTTTTTATTTTTATGCATTCCATAATGCAAACTGAATTTGCTCAGGTGTCATGGGAAGGCTCACTTACTAGTTTCTTTTGTTTTCAAATGCATCTTGAAGTCTTTCTTAGCAAATGGAGTTTGCTTAGTTGTGATGGAGAAGATGAGAACATCCTCCGATGAGGAAAACTATGAGATGCAGTTGGAAGCTGTGCAAAAAAAAACATCTAAGTGCGACAAGCTAGTGTAAAACTCATCAACAAACACTTCTCACACCAGAATCCATTGGCTTGAAATGTAGCACATACAGATACATTGTTATCCTTGATGTCTCCCGTAAGGGCAGTTAAGTTAAGTTAAGTTAAGGGCAGGTGTCTTGAGTTGTTTATCGGCGACTTGGAAGGCCACAAAGCTCTAATGATTTTACAACACAGGGGCAGTAAGACTGTTGTTATAGAGTTACTGAGTTGTCCGACCCCTATCAAAAACTCAGGATGTCATGTGCAGAACTGAAGCCAGATTTGACCAGACAACTAGACTTTGGTCACCGGCCAATAAAGAAATATTAGATGGTGAACGTATACCTGGTAAACATATGTTAACCATCATTATGCATACATAGCATTTATTTTAAAGCACTGCTATGTCTAAGCACAGCCTTACTGAGCTTCTAGCATGCTGTATAATTTTAGTCATGTTTTTTTATCATTCCGTTGTCAAATTAAACATATTAAATCTGTACTGGAATCAGCTCATGAAATACAAACACATGTTCAAGTTTGTTATAGAATGTTAACTCACCCAGTTAACTAAAACCTGCAAATTGCCGGAGAAAACACAGAGGACGTGACCTCAGTGTTCTTAATGGTAGCTGTGGCCGTGGACATCTGGACAGACTGCGACAGACTGAGAAAAGTTTGATTGAGATTGTCAGCACCCTCTTTGTGTCCTACTGTCTAACTCAAGGGTCAAATCATTGTGATGTAAAGGTTTCTGTTGTAATAGTAAGAAAACAGTGAGTGTTCCTGTAAAATAATCAGCAGGAACACTGACCGTCTGAACAACCCCTACACACACACACACACACACACACACAGAATTGAACACACAAATTGAAGCCAAAAGACAACCCTCCCCCCATAAAAGCTCCCAGGAAGCTAATTGTCAACAGTACATTTTTGTATG
Organism: Gymnocephalus cernua; assembly: GCA_023631565.1. Lineage (NCBI taxonomy): Eukaryota > Metazoa > Chordata > Actinopteri > Perciformes > Percidae > Gymnocephalus > Gymnocephalus cernua. The sequence continues at coordinate 33,517,844 of CM042429.1, forward strand.
TAAGAGAGCACTTCCCCAAGTAGTGCCTATTACTCCCTGCATGAATTGACAGGGCTAATGAGGAAATTAGGGTTTTATTAATTCACCCAGAGGACAAGATGAGGGAGACGCAGGGGAGGAGAGGAGAGGACTCCATCTTTGATTTAAAGGTTAATTTGGAGAGGAGGGTAGCAGGAGCACAGAGAGTGGTCCTGACAATATTTTTGATGCTCCTGGAAGTGTGCCAGCTGTCCCGCTATGGGTGTAGCTCTGGCAAAAAAATGGAGTGGAGACAGACGAGACGGAGATAAAGTGGAAGCCAAGTTTTGGTCAAGCCTAGGAATCACGCAGAGGCAATTAGGAGTGTTGGCTTCATCAGTAATGCCAGTGGCTACGTCCAGCCATAAAGCATCGGTGAGAGCTTCTCGTGCTGCACACGCTGGGTTAAGGGGCATTAGCAGCTCAACACTTGACTTTGATGGGGTCAGGCCTGAGGAGCAGCAGGCAGACTAGCATGGTGCTGATGACCTTATGCTGTCATGCTGGTGACCTTACCTTGCCCAGCACTAACCTCCTCACAGTAATGATAAGGATCACTTCCTAAATTCTCCATATTTCTGCTCACTGGTACTTTGAGGCATCACTGCTCTTCAGTGTTTGAGATTAAAGGGGGTATTTGTGTTATTTATATCACAGAGGTGAATGTAAGCTCAATAACAGCTCAATAACAACTTATCCAGAGCATACACCTTCCCTCAGTGTTTTATCACTATAACAGATATTGGAATGGGTTTGTAGGGTCCACTTGTTTAAGTAGATTCAATGTGCTTTGTGTGATACATTTTCAAACATTTGTTTTAAGCTTTTTCTCTCTGATAACAAAACCGTGCACTGTGAGGAATTTATTTTTTCATACGATAGAAATGTTGCTTGAATCTGTAATTGAATTTGGATGTCATTCAGTGATGAACACATTTGCTTTGCATTTGGTTACAGTAATTGTTCATAATGTCAGTGCCTTAAAGGTATAGTGGAGGATTTTCTTTTTCCTGGTGGTTTACATAAGGACGTCGTACGTGCTCGTCCCTAGGTAGTTTTCGCTTTCTGCGGCCTCTAGCCCGACCGCTGCCTCCCCCTCTCTCACGGCCGCCTTCTCCCCGCTCTCGGCTGGTGCTGGCTCTTGCGCCCCCACCCCGACCTCGTCTCCCTCGGCCTCTAGGCACCCCCTCCCCCCCCTCCAGGATCTTGGTCGGGATGAACAGGGCACGGGCTCGTAGTCAATATCAGATCCCACAAGACTCTCTTCTTGAAAGCTTTAAACGCACAAGCAATAAAAAAACAACAACAACTTAGACGCTAGGCGATAGCTTGTTTGTTGGCCTGTAGCATGCTAAAGTTAGCTATAGAGATGCTTGTCGTAAATAGATTTTCACTTACCGGTGGCGAGTCTGACATAGTGGAAAAAGTGCAAATCTTCTTTTGGAAACATGTAAACAGAGCGTGCACGAGGAGAACTAGACGTGTGCACATGTTTAATAGGCGTTCCCTCTCGGGAGCAGGTAGAGTGTTGTGCATGTGCATTTTTTCAAAAAGTGGAGAGGGCAGTTCTTTTCTAAAATTCGGGAAAATCCTCCACTATACCTTTAATTTATTTTGTTTAAAAATAAAGAATATCAACTCAAGTGTGCAATGCTAACACATACATACAATATCAGTGTGGGCTTAATAATGAAGAGGAGGCATCTTTTTCTCATTAGTCATGCACCAGCTTTTATTTTGTACTCACAAAAACTTTTGAAAATGTATTACCTCTGCCAAGGAGGTTATATTTTTGGTTTGGTTTGTCAGTTTGTTTGCATGTTAGCAGAAAAAATAGCCTACTGGCCTAATTTTCATGAAACTTGGGGTTGGCCATGGAAAAACCCATTGAATTTTGGAGCAGATCTGAATCATAGGGCGGGTACACAAATTATGTTTCACTTTCATTTACATTGCGAGATAGGGCGTTGGTGCTGCGTACATGTGGTGTCTGAATAATCGGAAAAATGAATTCCCGACTAGGAAAATTCACACTGCATTAATATTGTGAGAAAGGTCATGCTTAGGCATATCATTTAGGTTCAGTAGTTACTGATTATTGGACAAAGTTGTTAATATAGAAGTTTTATTTAATAAAAATGTCCACCTTCACAATAAGAGCTATATGTAATTTACACATTGGCCACACATTCTACACACATTCTGGCCACTTGAGGAATGGAAGTCCAATAGTTACTCCTTTAAAGGAGAAATCCAGTGCAAAATGAAACTAGGGGTTAATAACACATTATCGTAGGTTCATTTCTCCTTTTAAGCTCCGTTTTTGGTCTCTACCAAGGGTAAATATCTGGCTCTTTCGCTGCTCAATGCTAACTATCATCAGCCGCTAACGTTGCTTTACTTATAACAGCTGACTGCTGCGGGTGAAAACTACACTGATGGAGCGTTGAGCGTGTATCTTTGAGTATCTTTGAGTTCACAAACTTTGATCAAATTAATATATCAGATTTGCTTAATCTAAACTGGCATTCCAAAATCAATAGACTAAATCAGCGTGACGTTGTGCTAACACAAAAATCACTTCCGGGTAGACTACTGGATTGCGGAAAGATAAGTGAAATTGGCAAACTTGTTTACTCAAACTATAACGTTTAAAGATAAATAGTTAAACGCAGTGGTCCGTTAAATTATATGTACGGAAAACAGGTTGTTATTTATTTTTTTTACCTGGAAGTTATTGTAAACATTGTGAATGGGTTTATAGCAATTTGATTTCCCTAAGCTTTCTAATTCTTAACTTTGGAAACACCCACACACAGAGAAAAGAAGATGATGTATCTTATTCTTGCACCTTGTTTTATAGCAGCGAGTCATATGTATGCACTATGTTAAATAATTTGTATATCAAACTCTCAATCTGAGCTGTGTGGGTTCTTTTTAAATGGCCCTTGTGAGAAGTCCTCCATTAAAGAGCAGTTGGAACAAGCCAGGGGTGATGCTGCATGATTTATGGGACACCTTCATCTGGATAGGGACATCAACAGAATTACATTTGTCTTTATTCTCTGCTTGAAAGGAAGCATATGGTAATACTAACATCCATTCAGTGTAGCATGTAAAATAGTGTTAGTAGAGTTTCAGATTTGTGTTTTGTGATATTTCTTTAGGTTAGATGCAGTCAATAGTGGAGTATTTGTGTGAGGTGAAAATAACGAGTGATCTTAACCACCCAGGCTGTAAGGCCATTCATATTTAATGTTTTATTGATTTTTCTTTACCAGTATGAGACTCTGTGAAACTATATGAGCTGGGATCTATGTTTTTGTAGTAAAAACATGTAAACAAAATTATATTTGCTTTACAAAATAATGTTCATGTACCTGCTGCATCCATTAAAACACCATATATAAGATAGAAGAGATATTTATATTAGATTTTAGATAACATTTAGAGTGATTGATATTGATATCATCACATGTATGGGCCCCATGGTAATTTGTAACAATACAATACAAGGTTGAATATAAATGTTTGGATGTAGCCTGAATAATTATAAAATGTTCTCCAATTGCAGCATTGCAACACATTTCAGTTTGCTTTAGACCAGGTAGAACAGTCAGAACAAGCTTCTGTAAATAGCACACCATGACCTATGTTAGACCACTACATTCTGCTCAGATAATACAACATTAAAACTGCTAATGATTACACTAGAATGGTGCTCATCCCTTTAATAAAATATTCACATTTGAATGGTACTGATCCAAATCCTCTGTCAGCCAGTTGAAACATACAGGGCCAAACAACCCCTGCACAAGCAAAAAAAAGGCATCTCATGAATAACAGACAAGTGTATGAGCCATGGCATATGTGGTGCTCTGATCTAATTATTTTGATTTCCCTACCTCTGCCAACACTCTGAAGCAAGCACCAGCAGAGCAAAGATTGTGGATCTACCAAGAATGGTGCATCAAGTCAAATGAGTTATTCATGCTTACTACTTAGATTGTGTTTGTTGTTTTCTGTTGTGGCACTGTCCAGCTTAGGGTAAAAGCAATTTGGCTTAACGGGTCAGCGTGTCCCAATGTTACTTCAGCATCAAATTGCAAATATATGCTGTGCATATTCAAGGATACAATTCACATTTGTCAATGGATACTGTACAAATCTAAATAAACATTCACATGGGAAACACTACTCGTGCAAAACTGACTGAGCTTTCAATACTGACAATGTCATGCCTTTTAAAGGCAGAAAAATCACTATGAATTATGAGGATGAAAATTAATTCAACTATTCATATGTGTCTCCATCCACCAGGCAGTATGGATTACGTGTGAGGTCCTTAATGGTGAATCTTCAAACCAGCCGAGCTTGGTGAGAAAGCCTGTTATTAGCCTGAGTTCCTGTAACATATATCGTTTGCCTGATAGCTGTGCAAACACAATAAGAAATATTACAGTACAAAACAACAATTTATTCATTATTTTAATTTGTCTGTGTATTCTGTGAAAACAACTACATAACATCTGCTCAGTAGTGAAAGGTTTCTGTGATGATATTATATTTGAAAAAGTTTCAAACCACAGAGTCCAGCTAAAATCAGTCCACAGTGAAAAGCACGACAGCAAAGTGACTCAGCTTCAATATTGCTCGGATACTGGTTACAGTATACACTTGTACCAGTTCATTGTAAGCCATGGCTCCAGGCAGTTCTGTCTTTATGAGCAGAAGTGAAAGTGGTCCTTATATTGGCATGTCACATATCAATGTTCAAGGGTTATAACAGAGATTTTTTTCTTTATTCATTTACATTAGATTTTAAAAGTCTGCTGCAGGCTGCTCAGTGATGGTTTGACATTTATTCTTGTCGTGGTGTGTTCAGGTGCTGTCAGAACTTCTGATCTCCCGTTCTTCGTAGTTGACTGATGAAAAGCAGTGTTTTTACTAGAAGAAATTACTAAATTCACGTAAACATTTCCACAATGTCCATGTTTACTAATTTTATTATTAGAATAAAGAAAGACTAGAAAATCCTGTTCACATTTTCAAGTTTACCCCAGTTTTCCAAAGGTGCAAACTGTAAACTGCAAAATGCCATGCTTCTAGTATTTGAGTTCTTCCCCCCTATGATAGAGTCACCTTCTATAAATCCTTTACATCTGTCTGGATTTATATGTTATATCATGTTAGGGGCTTGCATTTTCCCTGTGTATACATTGTTCATTTTTGCAAAGTGGTTTGTGATTTTAAAGGAGAATTTGACCTCCAGAAGCACGCAGTTCCTTCCTCTCTACGGTAGTTTCCTGTTATTCTGCAATGGTTGAATACTGCCATCTAAGGATAGTCTGTAATCGGTTCCCACTGTGGTACAGACAGGCAGACTTGATCCTGCTTTTCTTTTCTTTTCGTTGAACTTGAAAACAATGATATAAAATGAATTCAATCAACAACTGAAATAATAAGAGAGGTATAGGGACTTGAGTGCAGGGATTTAATTCCAGTAACCTGGGGGGGAAAAAAAGAATTTCTAAAATATAACACTTGGGAATCTTGGTTTTCTGTTACCACAGCATGTAACATATTGAATGGTTTTCTGACAGTTCTCATTCACATTTCAGGATCTCTGAGCGAGTGACTTCATTCATCACATATTGTACTGCTTGTTATTCATTCAAGCATGTAAATTTGTTTTAGCTTTTGACTCTTGTATGTATTCCAATACAACTTGACTTATGGATACCCCTGTAGCAGTGTACATTGTGGCAAGGGGATCTTGCTGTTAGCCAATATCCAGCTTAATTATGACAGGTGGTGTGGTGGATAGGAAAAGACTTTGGGCTGCTGGCATTGCTGCTGGCTGAAACAAAGACCAGGTTTGTATGCCAGGATGTGCACAAAAAGCCACAGCCATTTTGTCCCCCTCTCTCCATCCGACCGTCCTCACAGGGGAGTGATTGACGGGGGCTTTACTGAGACAATCTCACTCAAAAATCCACCTCATCCTCAAAGGGTCTTGAGCACTTCCAAACCAAGTTGAGTGCTGTTTTTTTTACAAAAGGTATTTGCATTCTGGGCCAGTATATGCTTTTGCTTTGTTGGTCTCTGCATTGAGCCCGTAGCTAGGAATGTCAGACTTTGAAAGCTTTTGCTAAGATTTGTGGAAACAGTGTTTGCTTTTTCCTTTTTTTCCACAGTGCTGGGGCCTTATGATTACAAGAGTCAATGAACATGAAACTGACTCAACTAATGTTCAGGAAGAAATTGAACATTATAAACCATGACAGGCAAATGTAACAAGGTTCTGTTATCAGTGTGGTCCAAAGGGAAATTGCAAGTCTCCATTAAAATCTGGACCCAACGTGGTGTAATTGCATCCATAAGACCAATAACCTTGGACAAACATCACCTCACAGGCATCCAAAATACTTGTGTGCACTATGAAATATTTCCATCAAAGCCAGTGAGGAAGAAATAACTCATTTGTTTTTTTCTGTGTGAGGTTCAAAGAAGAATCAGGCAGAATAACATGTTCTTGAAAATAATGTCAAGTGCCAGATAATCCCTGATTAAAGATCAGTTCTAAGTGTCAGTGAATGATTTGCTGGTGCTGTGCTGGTGCTATAATGAGGAGAAAAGCCACTCCACCTGAGGTGCTGCTGTTATAATCTTCACAGTAAACACTTATCATGCATTCGCCATTGATTAGGATGTGCCTCTCATCAATCATCAGAGGCTCATCTTAACAGATTAATAATTATGACATCTGCACTCAGTCAAGAGCGCTGATTAGAGGGAGGAGGGAGGCAAAAGCATCTGATAATAGTGAGCAGCGAGGTGTTCAGGAACTTCATCATATCGTCTGGTTCATTTGGTGCTCATAAGTTTGCTTGCTGACATTTCTATTAGCTGTATACAATAATATGCTCTAAGCAGAAGGACTGCAATACAATGTGACGTGCAGACAGATAATATGACTATAGATACAGTACAGATTAGTGCCTGACTGCATTTTTTAGCCAGATGCCAAAATCAGTATTTTAAAAAGATCTGATTAATATAGCAGCTACTATTCAATGTTTATACTTAACAGATCAAATATGTTTTTGCAATTAGCCCAGTTGTTATTTTTGGGGTCAAGGGCCCCTTACAACAGCTCAAAAACATACTTACTATTGATTTATCAGCTTGATACTTCATGACTTTTTCCTAATCGTAATACAATAGCTTATAATCATGATTGCAAACTGGTGTTACAGAAGTGTGTACAGAACATTATGCATCACTTCTGTTTGGGGGGTTTGAAGTATCCAATTGTAAAACATGGTTGAATACAATGGGCTTTTATTTTCTCTATGCCTGTAGCCTTTGAGTTATATGTAGCCACACATCAAATGAGATGTCACATCAAGATGATACGTCAATCATCAGCTGGAGGTTAACAGTGTTCCTTTCTAATTATCTGTGTTTTTGTGCCTTATATTATCTCCTCCACCTGCCAATATCCATGTTATCATAACCGTGCAAGTGAAATAAAGGTAAATACAAAAACTTTGGATACATTTAGTGTCTGGGACCACTGTACTACCTTTAAGAGAACATATGTCTCTTTTTATTTTTTTTCTCTTTAGTGACTTATGGTCAAAAGTGTGGCCTTTCCTTGAAAAATGTCTGTGAGTGCACTTATCTGGCAAATATTAAAAATAGATTACGGGGCCATTGGGAGGTAAGTGGTTCCATAAGCTGAATTGATGGTACTAAGGAGTATCATGGAGACTGCCTACATCACCTTGAGGATCTCATCCACTTAATGATGCCATGTGCCTCACACTTTCCTCCTGAAGAATGGCAACCATTTTGCTGTGGGCTCTGACACTCCACTTAAACTCATATTCCAAGCAGTTAACAGGAGCACCAGGGCCCACATACCAGACAGCTGGAAGATGGACAACAGGAGGTGATGTGGTCGAAGAGTAAAAATGCTCAATCAAGAACTCCAAGGGCAAATGAAATGGCTTTATTTTCCTGGAAAAGGTATACATTGTTGTCAGTAATATTATAGATTTCGCAAATCAGAGGCCATTTGTAAAAGTTTATATATTTGAATAGGGAATACTGATTTGAAAAGTATGCATGTTAAATACACCTTCATTTACTTAATTCAACTGAATCATTCACACTGAATTTGAACATATTCCTTTGAGTGTTTCCATTGGCAGCCAGTTTGCAAAGGAAACTGGCGTTAGCATGGAGAAAAAGAGACCATTTACAGAATCAAACTTCAGGTGAAGTTTTCTAAAACCCTTGGTTTGTGCTTCCAGCATGATTTTCATACGAGTGATGCACTCCTCTAAGCCAGCTCAAGGGAAAGGTGTGGACAGCTGCCAGTTCCGTGGGGTTTGGAGATGCCTTTTGCAATTAGGTTCTTCCACCGTAAAAGACTGCCGTGCTGGTGTTGCCAGCCCCTTTCCTCTGGACCCTGAGCCCCTTCTCCCAGCCAGCCTGTCAGCAGACGGGTTGAAAGGTGCCATTTGACCATGGAGATGGGGCTCCCTTCCCTGCCAGCAAGCTTCTGAGCCGATTTGAAGGTGTGTGTCCCTGGACTGGAAAATCTTCCCTATCCGAAAAGTCGATTAAAGCCAACAGCTGCGTTTCAGGCTCTGCCAGGCAACCCTACAATAGACACACACACACACACACACACACATGCACACACTTTGACATCAGTAAGCATTTGGAGCTGTCAGCTGTATGCATCAACATAGTCCAAACATGAAGACAACTTTACTTGCTCAGCCTTTAAACTTTATCACTCTGTCCCATCAATTAGTGTTCTCTTGTCAGCAAGTTGTTTTCACTTTATTAACAAACTTCATTGGATTCATCCGTGAGACACAACTGGCACTAGATGAAACTGCAAATATGAAATCAGCAAGCAAACACGGTGGTCAGCCATTTTTATATTGTTTTTCCTCTGCATCGTGCAGTTATGAGCCCTTCTGGTGTTTAAATGGAGAAAAGGAGAGTGAAGTGAAGGGGGCAGGAATTCCTGATGACTTAGGTAAACATTTTGACAGCAAAACAAGAGAAAAGGTGTGTTTTGCTTTATTTTCTCTGTGCAGAATGAGACAGAACAATTTAGTATGCTTCAGACTTCTGTGTGAAAGAGTAAAAATATTCTAAAAACAATGCAGCCATAACTGATGACTAAATGGCCTGGGGCTTAAGAGTTTGTTCTATTTTATAAAAACAAAAAAATCATGTCACATTTTCTGCAGAGCACTCACTTGCTCTGTCGAGTTTCAAGTGTTTGTGTCGGTAAATCAAGCACTGCAATGGCCCTCATTGCTCAGCAGCCACCAAATAAATTTCCATTGGGGCAAGTGAAATCAATACGTGCATTCTGCCTCTTTTAGGGTCCTTGTAGAGTCTCCCTTGTGATTTTAAAAGTATGTTGATGTAATTTATTGAACCTCTTACCCTAATCACACACATTGCCTATAATTACATACCTTGACGGCTGCTGGACATCTAATTGCTAATGCTTTTCCTGGAATTTGTCCTCTAATCCTTGTATGTAAGGACTCTTAGAAGAAAGAAAAGTGCTTTGCTGACACTTTTAGCTGCTTTTAGACCTGCAAAGGCACTGTGGTGGTTCAAGCTGTCTCTGATGTTCCTCTAAAGAAGTGTTGGTCAGCTGGATGGAGAGCAGATATTACTTGATTACTGATTGGGTTAAAGTTGGAAGGGTGGGGGGGGGGGGTTATGATCCTGTTGCTAATTGTATGTTTTGTGTTAAAATTAAAGAAAAATTGTTAATCACAAAACAAACTCTGCCTCAAGATGTCAGCAGCTCAGCTTGCTTTTAGAATTCAAATTTAATTTTCAGTCAAACAACTTTGGAATATAAACGTATATGTATGTATGAGCCACAGCCACTAAGCCACTATGAAAATGCAACAAAGCGCCAGAGGCTAAAAACAACAAAACACTTTTGTTTCTGTCAGTTAGTTAGCTAAAAATGCAATAAATACCAGAATGCGCATAAGCCATATCTGTACAATCAATACATGTTATTGTTTCATACAGAAAAAAAACACTGGACCACCGCATAGCTAAGGAATGAATCCAGAATGAAGAAGGTTAGGCTAATTGATTCTGGTAAATTGACAACTGTACACATTGTATTTAACAACTTCTTTAAGGATAATTAACCTTACTTGTTCATTAGTGACAGACACTTAAATGTACCAAATTAATGTGAAAGAAAGTTGTTGTCAAACCGTCCTTTGAATTCAGCTGAGCTAGCAAATGTCAAAAATAGGCTATAGGAAATGTTTTACAGTGTATTGTGACCTAAATTCTACACTGGGAGTTGGAAAGCCAGATTCTGAAGAAAAATTTTTTTGGTTGAAACAATCACAACAAAGGAGGAAAATCAGCGGAGTTAATCAGCTCCAGCAGCTAGTTATTGCTAGTATCTCAGCGACTAGTGTTAGCATTGTTTAGTTGCAGTGCATCCCATTAACAATCCTCTCCCTACTTCACACAGAAGGCCCAGTTAGTGGAGCTGGCCTCAGAGAGAAACTTAACCACCAAGTCCATGAATTACTATTAACTATGAGACTAGTCTCTATCCAACACGTTCCACTTCCGGGATTGCTCCGGTGCCGCCGGAAATTCTGCCTGATGTCCTTTTTTTTTTTTTTAGGGCTGGGCAATATATCAATATCATGATACAAGATTAGATATCGTCTTAGATTTTGG